>CM068376.1:83321367-84521367 GCA_034769895.1 Magicicada septendecula | reverse complement strand
GTCTTCTTCTTGCTCTACTATCCATTGGTTTCTGGTACAAGATATGTTTCGTAGGCTGTTCTTCCTCCATTCTCTCTACGTGTCCACCTCACATTAGCCTGTACATTTTGATTATCCCGACAATGTGCGGCTCTTTGTAACGATGGTGTAGTTCATAATTATAGCGCCTACGCCACATTCCGTTTTCTTGTACTCCTCTAAATATTGTTCTTAAAATCCGTCTTTCAAAGCAGTCTAGAAGTCTCGCTATTTTTTGTCATCGACCAGGTTTCTGAAGCGTATTATCAGCACTGGCCTGATAAGTGTTTTGTCAATTTTGCATTCCGTGCTTCTTGAGATGAAGTTGGATGCCAGGTGTTTTTTTAATCATAATGTGTTTTATTTGCGAGATATGTTCTTCTTATTTTAGTGTTGGTGTCGTTAGTGCTGTTTACCTGGGAGCCAAGGTATATGAACTCTTTTACTGCCTCTATATTTTATAGAACTACAGAGGCAAAACCCTTAGAAAAAACCTATTTCAGGGTTTCAAAGGGTTGAGTTTAGTGGTAGTTTCTTGGTAGCATACATATATTATGTTTTCTCCAAGCTTTAATTACGAGGTTTGGTCAAGAAAAGTGTTGGCCAAAGCGGCCACTGTGAACGCTGAACGCTCAGTCGTTGCTAATCAAGCAAACACTATTGAAACGTTTGCTGTTACTAAAAATAAAACGTGTCTGGAACTCTGCTTGTTTAATTGTATGCGTGAAAGTGTTTCTAAATATCACGAACGTTTGTGTGAGGTGCCCATCTAACGGGATGTACATTGAAATGACACCACGGCAAATAATCCATACGGAACACGTACTCTGGAGAAGGTCAGTGAAAGGGAATATGGCAACACCTTTCGCTAGAACACGAGGATGTAACCGGTCACAGTACTGCCGCCATATTTCGGTAATAAACATTACGGCATCACTTTTGTGTAATGTAATAATCCAAACGCTTATGCAACCGCAAACATCGAATATATTGCATTCTAAATTATGGCTAGATTATATGTATACCCATTTATTCTGTGTTACTTGGAAATGCTGTGCAGTATACTGTATTTTCTGTTTAACGTTGTGACCATGATAGACGAATTCTGAAACAACTATCAAATTTGTATTGTTCGAGTGCGACGTTACAGACAAGATTTTAATATTAAACATGATTTAAACAAATTTTATTATTGCTGTGGGGTATTTAAGTATTAAAGCATAAAGCACCGGGAGAGACTGAAGTTTCATTCAGTCATGGGCGTTCCAACTTTAAAGTATGGAAGGAAAACGTTCATTTTCACAGATACTTGCCTTCCTTTTCCTGGCGTTACCAGGGTGGGTTTTTGCCTGCTCAGTGAGTGTCTTCCATTTCGCCCTCTCATTACACATCCGTCTCTGTCCCCTCACGTTCATACATCTCAAATCATCCTCCACGTCATCGAACAATCTCTTTCTGGGTCTGCCTCTAATTCTTCTTCCTATCCCTTCTGGGTCTCCAATCTGCAATTCTCTTAGACATTCTTCTGCCATTCGTTCGCCTTACGAAGCCCAGCCACTCAAGCCTCCTACTTTTAGTAAAGCGGACTATGTCGGCACCCTGAATCGGTCCAGTTCATGGTTCATTCGAATCCTCCAATAGTCATCTTCAGTTTGTAGAGGTCCAAAGATTTTTCGCAAGACATTTCGTTCAAATATTCTTAGATGTTGCTCATCGGCATTACATGTTGCTTCGGCCAATATTCTTGGATGTTGCCTGGTTAATGTCCAGGCTTCGTATCCGTATGTTACTACCGGTCATCTAAGACTTTTGTATATAGTCAGCTTAAGTTGTTTGCTTAACATACTGGATTTCAAAACCTTTTCATAGGAGTAATAACATCTGTTGCCACGTACGATGCGGGTCTTTATTTCATTGCTGCAAGAGTTGTTTTGAGTAATTTGTGAACCTAAGTACGAAAATTGTTGGACACGTTCAAATGTATAATTGCCAACTGATAGATATGCTTGGTTGCTTGAGACATTGCGTTGAAGTTCCATGTACTAAGTTTCCCAGATACTGTGAAATATAGTTCTTAAGAAATTCGAATGAGAATGTAGCGTAAAGGGCGTGGACGTCGTAGAAATGATGATGTCAGTGAAGAATCTGAGATATATTCAGTTACGTGTTGAAAAAGAATTGTAATGCCTGTTTTAACGAACGACAGGCACCTGTATTTCTAAACAAGTTCTGACCACTTGGTCGTGACAGACCATGGAAACTGGTAGTCTGATATGCTGAAGTACAATCCAAGAAAACCATGTTTTACACTACGTTCAGTTATATTTGCTATGTAAAAATAATCCGTCGTATAGTAATTCAGTTTTAAATTACAGTTCTGGTTCCAGGAGAAATAATTTATAAGCTTATCCGCTTCCGAGTGACGTTACTCGTAGTTGTAGTGTTCGATGGGTTTTCTTTCGTATGAGCCACTGTGGACTACGGTTGGTTCAACTGGTTCCTCCTTTCTTCTCCTCTCTCTTCTCTAATCCTCCTCTCCCATATCTTCTTCATTCTTGATCGATGTCTCTCCATCCTTTCGTCAGTCCAGTTGGCACATGTCCTTTTTTGGGTGTTCCTGAACACCTTGAACGCTGCTTTTTTTCAATGCCTTCTTGAGTAATGTGGAGTTCTTCTGTGACTTTTTCTGTTTCTTTGAACCACGTATTGGTATTGGTTCTTTTTGAGCTTTCTGAAACGGTTAAAACGTTTCCCTGTTAGTCTGTCAGGATTCGTTCTTTGAATATGTCCGTAGTTAGTAATTCTTCTTCGAAATAAATTTGTAAACCCGCTCTTTCGGCGTGTCTCCTATCAGCAATTCCACATGTCTTATGGCCGTGTCTGCTGAATCTGACAGATATATATATATATATATATATATATATATATATAGGATTAGTAGATCATCTGCAAACGGTAGCAATCTTATTGGCAGGTTATCTATGCTATAGCCTAATCTAATTCCCTAGCTGATGTGATTTTCCTCCAATGGTTTTCTCAGTTCTCTTATTACTTTTTCCAGAACTCGGTTAAAAAGCAACGTAGATAGTTCTTCTCCTTGTCTGACTCCTGTCTTAATTTAAAACTGTAGAATTTCACCTCTGAATTTCACTTTGGAGTAGGTATTCGTCAGCGTTGGTTTGATTAAATTTGTTGTTTTGTTATCCAAACCAAATTGATTAAGGATTTTGAATAATGACTCATCAATTTGTTCGATAGATTTATTATAATTATTTTTGCTCCACTGTATATACAACAGAGGCGTCAAATCATCACAGTAGGGCCTCGATTAACCGAACATCCCTTAATTGACCCGCGTTCGTGTCCGGCCGCAGTAATAATCTTTTATTTATCCAAACGTTGTTTCCAGTAAACGGATTCTTATTACAATAAGCGAGTTTTATGTTCTCGTGAGTGAGGACGTAGCGTGGAGGGCGTCTTAGAAATGATAGTGTCGAGTGAGGACTTGAGATGTTTTCAGGTACAGGATACAAGACAAAAAATTGTTAAGTCACGTGTGGAACGAATGAGGACACGTTACACTTTTCAGATTTCTGAGTTGTGAAGTGCACGAACGGAAGGACACACACACACACACACAAAAGATAAAAGGAAGGGATGCAGAGATGATATTGGAGAGGGCCGAAGGAAACTAGGATTTAAAAAACTAGAGAACTGATGAAAGAAGAGCAAACTAGAAGAGTATTATTAAAAAGATAACAATTCCTTAAAAAGTTGTTGTCATTCGGAGACTACATAAGTTATCCTAGTCGTCTCTTTCCTCGCGTTACTCTGTTGTCTTGATCTCGTCGCATTTGTCCAATAGCCTGGATGAGACATAACATTATATACAGTACTATAGTAACTTCGTTACCTTTCTTGCGACGATAGTTGAGGCGTGCGAAGTACTGTGTGTGTGTGTGTTATTCAAATGGAAACGTCTAACTGTACAGTATCCGTTATCTTTAATGGCGGACCCTTGTAATTGGACAGAACTTCCGTTGTCGTTGGTTATTGTTGACTGCGGAAGAATACGCTTGGCAAACGAACGTATTGTCGGTACAGATATGTATTTTTCCAACTGCTGACGCACGGCGGGACTGACCTCGAACACCTTTGGTTTACATAACGGCTACTTTGCATTTGTATTTACTGCACCCATTGCACAAAACTAGCCAACTGTATAAATGACATAATAGGATAATATACGCTATTTACAAACAATTGTGTTCGCTCGGTTACTATGTATGTGTTTCTAATAAGCTAATAAGTCCTCTGTTTGTTGTCGCCGGATGACGTTGAAAAATGAGCGCGTCGATAACGGGAAGATGGCGACGAGGCAAAATGACACCAGGGCGCTCGATATTTACGCCCGTTGCCTGTATTTTTGAAAAATCATCAGCCCGCTTCTACAGCGAGTGGCCTTTCTGAGATTCGCCCAAACAATAACTTTCCTGCTTTCTTTTCCCCCTTTAACTCGTCGGCATCCTCGTCTTTTCTTGTCTGTTGGTACGTATTGCATAATAATTTTTGGAAGTCTCATTCCCCGTTCTGTTAAGAGTTTTCATAATACTGACAATCGCTCAACATTTGGTAAGTAACGTACATATTTGCAGCCCTTAAAAAGTCAGTTACCACACTTAAGAAGTCGAAGGCAGAGCCTATAGGCCTAAATCTAACTTTTATCTATTCGTCCACGCTTCCCTTTACAGGGTTGTCTCTGTCATCACTCGTCTAGGTTAATCTATGGTTTGAACCGTCAGCTTTGCACAGGTAATCTAGCAGTTTCTTGACTTAAATCCGAAAACATTAGATGATTTTAGTGCAGGATTTTACATTTAAAAAATACCATACATTAACACGAAATTTAAGCTGCGTAAAACATTCTTGGGAAACGTCCTTAAATTATAGTTCGAAGGGGTAACAAAACCAGGTTTTCCAAAATATCTTCAGAAAGATCCATTTTCACAAGATTTATTAAGAATACAAATTTAGAATTAAAGTGATTCCTTATTACATGATATTTATTACCTTTAATTTGAATAACAATTAATCAAGGTAGAATCTTTTGAAATCATCACTTTTAAATATTTTGTCGACTCTTATATTTTACGTTGGTTAACTCAAAAACTTTGAGACGCAATGAATTTCTAAAGTGTGTTTAAAAAATGGTATGGCAAGAACCGTGAATTTCTCCTTTGTCCTGAGGAAAATGGGGAGTGTAACCTTCAGGTAGTCTCATCCCCCTCCCGTAAGAGCAGCTACTAATACGCCAGTGCGTATAAGAATTGTTTTCCTTCTGTCTGTCTTGTATTTTTAGTTATTTGCAGAAGCAACTCGGTATTAAATTTCCACCCGGGGAAAATGACTTTTCGGCTCCCCCCCCCCTCTTCATTCCACTCCACCAGTAAAAAACAACCATTTCGTATTTCTACATTGACAGTCTCAATTTAGAACGTGAAAAAGTTTGCTTAATTTTATAAAAAAACTAAACAGGTTTTCATATGCACGTTTTACGAAAAATACGCATAGAAAAATTAAGAAAAACATTGGTATTATTTTTGTTTATCATTAATTTGCTTTATTCATCGCATAAACTGAAATGTATCGTTTATAGAGTCTGACAGATTAAAGTTTGTAATATTTAGTGGTGCTAATAAATAATTACTGATAAATGAGATGGAAAACTAAACTGAGCATTTAAAACAACAAACCTTTTCTATAAGACATATCGCTGTTTCTGTTTGAAATATTTTCAATTCACAAGTGGTTAATGATAAATTATACAAGCAGTTAACGGTAAATACGTCATGCTGCACTATACTACTTGATTGTAAACAGTGCGGCTTAATTAATATAAAAAATGTCTACAGATATAGTGATTTATAAAAGTTAAAAAAAAAGTAGTAATCAAATTTTGTAATTTTTGTAGATTCCAGTTTGAGAGGCCCCATGCGTCAGGAAGTAACCTCTATAATATGGTAGCCTAACTTTAAGGAAAATAACAAACTTTTTGATTTCTTGTAGCACTGAGGTTTTAACTTTGTAAGCACAATACAAAATATGATAGCTATTGAAACACATCGTCTTTGCTTTACTCCTTGTATAGCCTGTTTTGGTACGCAGTGCTGATCACATTAACTACCGGTTTATATACTCGCAGATTTTTGTCACTGTTCTAGATAGTGCCCAGTCCACCGGAGAGCCACCTATGTTGTAAACATATTTTCACAGAGATAAATTGGATTAAAACTAAATAATTCACGCTGTATTAAGAAATCGGGACATTTTTTCCATACCAAAAATAAGTTTATTCGATTCAGTTTAAGTACAGTACAGTATTTGAATTTTGTCACTTTCTGACATCGTCGGACGATAGGCTCGGTTTAGATTTTCAGTCCGGTTTTGTTGCCAGCCCCCTGTTCTACTATAGATAACAATACGTCCCCTTCGTTTTCAGTCTACCCGCACGCTTTCAAACAAAGAATCTCATTTCCACAAACCGTGTGTCAGGGGCGTTTTAGCGGAACTACAAGGGGTAACCAAACGGCAGGGGCTAGGGGGCGGGATCTAGGCCTAGAATATGTATCTATACATTATCTATACATTATGTGTCGACTACTTCAGATTCGACATTTTGAAATTTAAGCCCTGATACAATACAATTGTTTTTTCTAATAATGAATTTTTCAGGTCGAAAATTATTTTTAAAAAATTGTTGAAGGTTAAGCATAATACAAGAACGCTATGAAATTTAATGAAAAGAATTTGCAGTAAGAAGTCGAGAAACTTTTATTTTTGCAGTTGAAAACAAATTTATGTTTAGCACTGCAATTGGCATTTTTAATGTTATCGTATTGTGAGCTTATTATAAATAAAACGGTAGGTCTAGGTTCAGAATTGGTCTCTGTTTAGCTTTGTCCAAGACGAATGACTCGCTTCCCAACCCAACAGAAAACGGCACGAAAGGCAGTCCTCTTTAGCAGCGCTGTTGGTTGTGTTATGGAACTTTATCCTTTTACAAGTTAAATGGTGCTGTAAATACCCGTCCTCGTTTTGGACATGTTAAATTCCGTAAACATGTTTGTTACACCAACTATGTGCTGTATTATCCACTCAAGATCGGTATCCTAAATTGCCTCCGAAGTGGATTAAAACGAATAAATCGTATTTCAGTCTTCCGACTCCTGCGCCATATAAAAATCGAAGGTAAGAAGTTTTATTGAAGGCAGGTGTACTTTATAACGAATCGAGCAATACTGCTGATCAGAAATGTTATCCTTGGCCAGACGCTGCTTGACGACCAATCCATTCCGGACTTCTGGTGTTCAAATTTCTGAAGTGTGGCTACTATCATGTCGCTCGAACCTCAATTTCTTGGATAGCAGTTACATACTGATTCGCAGTGGCGGATCATCCATAACGCTAGGGTGTGTATGCTGGAGGACGGGGCCTCAGCTGTCACCATCCAACCGAATTGACTAAGCGAACCAAAGCGGATGATCACATTTAGCAATTGTTTGGTTTTCTTATGCAGTTATTAAGCAAGGAGAGTGTCGAATTCGAAAATTTGAATAACGATCTTCTAGTAGAATTGAAGCACTTTATGCCACGAATAAAATTGCAAGAAAGAGGTTTTTGAAATCGTTCGAACGAAGATGACAGATTCCACGATTCTACAATTTGTCCGCTCAAACTATTAAACTGGATTATTGATTGTAAAATGATTGATGTATTTCCGAATACATACATTGCTTATCGTATGCTTTTGACGGTTCCAACAGCTAACTGCGGATCTGAAAGACCTTCGTTCTGTATTAAAAATGCATTAAAGATATGGCGAGTTCAACTATGGGAGATGAGAGATTATCTTCGTTAGCAAGCTCGAATATTGAAAGCGAGGTCTACTTGAATCGCTCGATTTAAAAGAAATATACAAGACGTCGTTAAGCCAAAATCAAGAAAAAAATGGATCGATTAGTATTTTCTAAGCTTAAATACTATTATGCTCATTGTAATCACTATTTAGGTAAATATTTGTTGTAATTTGAGAGTTTAATAAAGTAATTGTTGGATTTTGAATCGAGGGGGCACCATTCTGATGGCAGCAGAGGGCACCGCTCGCCTCTAATCCGCCCCTGTAGATTTGTTGCGTCTCTATATCATGTGCACAACCGACAGGTAGACCTAAAGATATTGTTACGACGGTCTACTTGATCGTCGTACGTACAGTGGAAACAAAATATAAGACACCAATTAACTCACTAATCACCAGCTTTAACTTTCACAGTTAAACAGTTCGTAATTAACAACACAGGCTCTTACAACAAATCAAATAAAAAATTGTTCGCACGCAATAAAATGTCCACTAAAATTAAACACAATTGTATTAAAATTATCCCGCCCGATTATTAAACACTTCACTAATAACCACTTGAACGCACACAGTAATATCGTCCGATAATCACTTGTAATCGCCCGACAATAAACTCGGACCGCACTGTAAATATATCGCAACTAATACTGAAAACTAATTGGCCGTCAGAGCTGTTGGGGTGTGCGTCGTGAGACGACCCAATGGGTTCCTAGTACCGAGCCTCCGGTAGGGGCTCCTGCCTAGTGGTTATGTCCAGACGGAATATTATTTATTTAATTTATTTAATGGTCGCTACAACGACATGCTCGTACTAGGTCGACTAGTACAGTATTTGTCGAGGCCGTTTCCAAGAATCACCTGTACGTGTTCGGTACTCGCCAAGGCCAGCTATGAGTGGGTTTGTCTGGGTTCTCGCAGCTCGGACGTAAAATTAACGTGCAAGTCGCCTTGCGGTGTCTTCCAAGGAGCGGACACCGAGTCCTCTTCTCAAAAGACGAGAAGAAAACCGATAGGGGACTTTGGCCGCTAGCCGAAGACCTCTATCGAGAACGCTTTGCAACCTTTTTTTATCAACGGTTGCGAGGTAGCCCCAGACGGGAATAGCATAAGTAATGATCGGCAACAGATACGCGTTGACGATCAGCTTACCCAGCTTGCGGGTCATAGCCTTGTTAACGAGTATCGGAAACAGTTGCGCGAGACGAGCGGACGCTTTCTTTCGCATCGTCTCAGCGTGGGCACGCCAGGTGAGCCGACGATCTATGTGGACACCGAGGTACTTAACTTCTCTCGACCAGGGCAAGTACGTTCTACCGAGTCTCACTCGGCCTCGTGGTTCTTTCCGGCGCTTTGTGAATAGCACCGCGGAGCTCTTGGTTTCGTTGACGGCAACTTTCCAGCTTTCCGTCCACGTCGAATACGCATCGAGTGCGCGCTGAAGTCGTGGGATAGCTCTGTCAGCGTTCCGATCGGCGGTATAGACCGCCGTGTCGTCGGCAAACAGAGCCATCTGGACTCCAGGCTCTCTGGGTGCGTCGTTGACATACACGGAGAACAGGAGAGGCCCTAGCACGCTACCTTGAGGTACCCCGGCTGTAATGCGTCTCTCGGAAGAGACATGGTCGTCTATTCGCACGCAGAAAGTCCTCTCCGTCAGAAAGCTAGCAATCAAGCGAAGGTAGCAATCTGGGAGCTGGATTTCCCGGAGCTTGAACAAGAGCCCGTCGTGCCAGACACTATCAAAGGCCTTTTCCACATCTAGGAAACAGACGACAGTCTGCTCTTTCCGACACCCGGCGCCCGTGATGTATTCCACCAGTCTCATCAGCTGATGAGTGGTGGAATGCCCCACACGGAAGCCGAACTGTTCGGGGACCAGTACATCGAAATTTCGTAGATGGTCTAGTACTCTCCGTTGTACGAGACGTTCGAGAACCTTTGACGTGGCTGACAGTAGACTAATGGGCCGGAGGTTGCCGGGAAGGGAAGCATCCTTTCCCTGCTTCGGGATCACTATGACCGTCGCCTTACCCCATTTCTGGGGAAAATAGGCCAGTCTAAGACACGCGTTGAACAGCGCGACCAAGAAAAGTACTCCTTGCTCCGGGAGTCGAGTAAGAGCGGCGTTCGAGACGCCGTCCGGGCCAGGAGCTTTTTTCGGCACGAGTTCAACGAGCCGATCTGTGACCTCTCCCCTAGTAATGGGTTCGGGCTCCGTAGTGATCGGAAGAGACAGAAAGTCTTCCACTTCGTACTCGACTTCTTCATCGAAGTCCCAGTCCATGGGCGGGTTAGGAGCGAACTGTCGCTCGAAACACGCACCCAAGTACTCGGCCTTCGCCTCCGGGCGAGCCAGGATTTGACCAAAGGGTCCAGCAATGGCCGGGATACGAGGTCGGCGCCTCTTCCCTACCAACGCCGAAGGTATCCGGTAAGGGCTACTTTCGTCCGATCCGTCCCCTGCTTGGGCCACGGCGAGTTCCCAACAGCGTCTCCGGTAGGCCTGCATTTCACGACGTAAAATGCCGGTCGCCCGGTTGTACGCTGCCTTGTCGGCCGGATCACGGGTCTGCTGCCAGCGTCTCCGGAGGCGATTTCTCTCGCAAGCGAGAGCACTCGTCTCCTCTGGGATCCGCTGCCAGTGGGGCGTGACGCCAGGCTTCATCCTGGAAGACGCGTCGATCGCAGATACGACTGCCTCGTCGACTTGGCGGACGGTTTCGAGTGGTCCCGCCTCTGGCAATCGGCGACTTAACGCCGGGCCATAGCGGTCCCATTCTACCACCTTCCTGACATCTCTGCGTACGGCGTGCTAGGTAGCGACGTGTATCAAGATGGGGAGATGATCGGACGATAGTTCCTTTAGCGCGGACACATGGACCGGACAGTCAATTCCTTGGATCACCGCTATGTCCAAGACATCGGGAGCCACGTGGCGTTGTGAGGGGTAGAACGTAGATTGGGTAGGCCCGATCACTGTTATCCTGCGAGAATCGGCAAACCTGCGTAAACGTTTCCCGTTTGGGGCAGTCAAGCGACTGTTCCAATCGCGATGTTTACAGTTCAGGTTGCCGGCCATGATGACCCTCCTGTGTGCATCGAACGCGACAGCTAGATCGGGGTGAAGGAGCTCTTTTTGCGGCGGTTTATACGCCGCGACCATCTGTACGCCGCCTAGAGTGTTTAACAACTCCACAGCGGTGCCTTCGAGGTGAGTCATTGCAGGCAAGACGACTCGGTGATGCTCGTGATTGAGCCTCACCGCGACGGCAGTACCGCCACCAGCAGTGCCCGGTCTGTCGTTTCGATAGCACACATAGTTGGCCAGTCGTAACCGACTCGCAGGGGTCAAGTGGGTCTCATTGAGAAGGATTACATCGGGTTTGAGTCGGGCCAGTAATTCTTGGAGTTCCTGGATCTTGTTGTACAACCCGTTGGCGTTCCAGGAAAGAATTGAGAGATCTCGTTTGAGGACCCGACTCATAGAAGACCTACACAAGTGGCGGCTTCCACCAAGAGCGTGAATCTCTCGGTTATATCGGCAGTCTCCAAGCGGGAGCGGATGGACCTGAAGGTCTGGGCAACTTTGTTGAGATCGAACTCAGCAAGGAAGTTGTGGACGACCTGGTCGTCAGGTACGGTTTTTGAGGCAGATTGCCCGGAGACTGTGTGCGCATAAGAGCGCCGAGGCTTGTCAATCGGGGGATTGGTGGAAGCCAGGGGTTTCTTAGGGCCAGGTGTAGCGCCTCTAGCGGAGGTGCTAGGAAGAGGGACAGATGCGATTACGTCGGACTTCGCGCGCTGTGCAGGCTGTCTGGACTGTGCGGCCGGGTTGGCAGGAGCCCGGGAACGAGCGCCATGGGGCTTTCTATGCCGCTTCTTTTTGCCTGCGTTGGGAAACCGCGGGGGCGGGAGGTCAGTCGAGGCTGCTTCTAAAGCAGGGGCAGGATTCTCCGGTGCTGGGGAGGATTGAGAAGTCTCAGGCTCCACAACCGAGATGTTTTCTGTTGGCTGAGTGGTCTCACTTTTAGATGCCACGAGGTTACGGCGCTTTTTCGCCATAGGCGGGACAGGGGCCTGTGAAAGAGCCTGAGTTGGAGTTGCCTGTGCTGCAGGTATCTGCTACGGGCCTTTGGAACGTTTGCGTTGCTTGTTAGCAACTGCGGCGAAAAAAGACGGCAGCCGTAGCAGGAGGCGAAGGGCCTGGCTGCTCGGTAGCAGGTCTAGAACCAGCTTCCGGATGCCTCGGTGGTGGCAGGCGCCCTTTCGGCTTTCGCCGCTCGAGCTCCCACTGAAACACCGGACATGCCCGGTAGTTGGCGGGGTGACTTCCGCCGCAGTTGATGCACCTTTTGAATGCAGGGGCATCACAATGTTTACTGGCGTGAGGTAGAGAGCACCTCACGCACGCCGGAGCGTTAGAACAGGTTTCTGAATGGTGCCCGAAGCGTTGGCACCTGTAGCACTGAGGCAGAGCCCCGGGAGCGCGGCTTCTTTCCACTTTTACGCGGAATCCAAAAAACCGCGTAAGAGAAAGTAGGCTTGCGCTTGCCTCGCTGTTCTCGGCCATGATGCGAACCAGGGGAATTGGACGCCTTGGTCCGCCAGGAGCAAATACCCGATGTACCGCGCGAACCGGATAGCCCAGCTCGCGCAGCTCATCGAGGATTTCCTCGAGAGGAGAGTCCACGTCTAAGCCTCTGAGCACGAAGGACAAAGGCTTCACGTGTTTCGGGGTAAAGGTGTGGTACTGGAGGTTGGCGGATTCGACGAACGCCATGACACTGCGGTACTCGTCCATTCCTCGGACAACGATCTTGACGGTGTCGCCCCCAAGGAGCTTCAAGTGTACGTTGGCCGGGGAAAGTCCGGGAGCCACTATCAGTCGCCGGTAAAAACCGGTGACGTTGTTCACGCCGTGAACGAACACGGGCGGGATGCGACGAGTGGCCGGCGGTGCTTGGGCTGCGCCGGACACAGTCGGCCCCGAGCCGGATTCGGCATCGGCGGGGACAACTTCCATGGCGGACGCCGAGGAAGAGGTTGAGGAGGACCGGTTCCGCCTCGGTTTCTTAACCGGGCGCCCCCGTGGCCCAACCGCCACGAAAGCGTCGGTCTCGTCGCCGGGCAGCGGAACCGTCCGGGGATCTACAACTTGGTCCGCATCCATGACCGGAGAACACGGCGAATCGCTCGTGTGGGTATGGAGGTGGCGAGCGACTGCGTGCTCGTTGACGCCCCCGGAACGGGCATATCCGCCAACGAGCGGGAGGTTCGCCGACCAGAGGCAGCCAGGCTGCCTCCGGCGTTAACCAGGGACCTAGGGTCCGGCCCGAGCCGGATCGCAAGTGGGACAACTGGAACGCTCAGGCTTTCTACGAGCTGGGCTAATGACCGGCTTCGTTAGATACCTCTCCTTATCAAGAGAGGTGTCCACCGGCCTCTTTACCTAGGCGATATCCAAGCTCGCTTACCACTGGTGGGGGCTCGCAAGGATCGTCCTAGGCAGCGCTACCTAAGAGCCTGAGCGTCAGCGGGCAAGATGCGCTGCGCAACCTTAAGCTCTGGCAGGCTGAAAGTGCTTCCTCTTCAACGGCAGTTGGTGGTCCTGAAAAGGGTCACTCGGCTGGTGGCCCTTAGAAGGTCCGACGGACTCAGCTGTTTGTGCTGGCTACTCAGTTCACCAGCCAGCTGAGTTGTAGTCTTCTTTCTTCTAAGGCCTGTTGATGTCCAGCACGCAGGGCAGCAGATGTAGTGTGTCTGTCCTCGTCAATTCGAAGGCAGCAGGGCAGCAGCTGAAAACAGCGACAAAGCTTCGGAAGTCGTCCAGAGAGAGCTGGTCCAAGAGAGCAGGTCCTTCCAGAGCGAGCAGCTGAAGTGACTCTTCGTCGACGTACCTACGTCACGTCTGGACGTTGAAAACTAAGGCCGCTGCCGCCGTGATTTATACCTCCTCTCACAGACCAGAACGTTCCCAATTATGTCTTAGCGCCAGTGTGTACTACGTAATTAATTGCGGCCTTGACACAGTCCGCGCGGCTGGCGGCTTCGAGAAAACTCTCGCGAATCGACAAAATTAAAACCCCTATTTGTTTTAATTCTCCGGTTCTTTGAATTCAGTCTCGTGTGATCCGAACATCAAGTTCCCAGGAATGCGAGTCTTCCGCTCACCCACTAGTTTTGCTGGATTCACTCCCGTTGCGTCATGTACTGATGACCTAAACACCACTGGCGGATCCAAGTCTGTTTGGTTCTCGTCAACAACCTCTTGCGTAACCTCATCTTTAGCAACTTTTCCCCTGGGCGCTTCTATCAGCTCAGGAACAAGCGAGAGTTTTGTCTCGTCACCCACAGTTGGCTTTCCATCCGTTATAACGGTGACTCTGTAAACATAAGATAATGCTGTATTAAAAGTGAATACGATGTAATTTCATTTGTATTACATATAAACTTCTTGTCTACAGTCTCATGTATACAGTCGCTTCCTGCGGATCACCGTGGCAAATCAGAACAAGATGGAGATGCAGTCAGAAAAACAGTTAACAAGTAGTATTAGAAGTACGGAAAGCTAGAGCAGAGAGGCTTGTTGCATTGAGAATCTCTCGCTGAAGAAAAGTTTTCGTCGACTAAATACAGGGAGTTATTCCGGAAACGGCGTCCAAAACAAGTGTATATACATTTAGAAAGTAAAGTTTTATTATCTACAAATCTGTTAGTGTGAACATCGTTTTAAATTGTAGACATAGTAAGTATATTTTGCTTTTAGTCATTTCAGTATAAGTACATGATTTTATTTGTTACTTTGCCTGAAATGTTTTAAAGTGGTTTTTCGTAAAAAGCGAATGCTCGTCTGCAAATAAATAATAATTGCACGATACTTTTTATATGCGATTGCTATAAGAAAAGTTTTGCGGATTATACGTGGTTTTGAATTGATCATGGATCTCGGATAATTGGGTGTTGACTGTACTTCTTTCTCCACAGCTCGGCCACCGAGTGTGTGGTTTAGTCGGCGAAAAGATCGAGTTTTAATTTCGATCGTCGTATCAGTCGGTGTAGCAGAGAAAAGGAACGGGCTGTTGTGAAATAACCGTTTCGTTTTGCAACCATGTCAACACAGGATCGGTTTTTGTTTATCCTACAGTTATTACCGGGAAGATATCAAACGCAACGACCTACATACTCTGTTACGTTGCGTACACGGAACCGTTACAATGCACACCCTCAAACCTTTTGGCTACTTACACACCTCTTATGTCATTAAACGTGAACTTTTCGTTTGGGGAAAGTTAGACAGAAACACGACACTCAAATAATAGTAAAGTGAGTCCACACGTAATAGTTGGGGTTAGGTTCTTCATGTTTACGCGTTAACAGATAGGATTTGTAGAAAGATAATATTTCCCACGAGAAACAGCAGTGAACGTATAGGTTATGTTCTAAATGAAAGGAAATTTTTAATCAAATACACGGACGTTTACATGTAAAATATTTAACGTATTGTGATTAAAGTAGCATTCAGTACAGAAATAATTGTAAGTGAATTTTGACACAGGCCTACAGTACTTAAAAACACGTTTTCGTTCATTGAGCGAGTTCTCTTGGCATTTGAACGATTGCATGTCTGTTTGTAGTTTTGTCTCACGGTAACTTTCGATTGCGTCAACCGATTTTTGTATAACTTGGCAGTGAAGGAGAATAGTCTACCTCGAGCTGTTGCCAGGGTAGGCTGTGTCTGATTGTATGGCGTTTTTGCTAAGTGTTTTCACCTCTATTTGTATATATTTCGTTGTGATTTCTTCACCATTTGAAGAAATAGTGCTGAGTTTGTGCTCAAACTAGTTATTTTTGTGAAGTTTTACTTAATTAGTGTGTTATTGCCAGTAACTTCAGTGCAGTGTAGTGCGCGGCCGTTTTTGTGTTCGTGTGCTGTGCGGCTTCTGGTGAGTACGTGTGTCAGTGCCTGTCAGTTAGTTTAATCAGTGCTGGTGTGTTCATACTCCTTTAACCACCTTTGACGTCCATTTCGGGCTTCCGAAATGGCGTCAAATAATGCCGATCTGCCTTTGCCGGAACCGTTAAGCTCTCTCCTGGGAGCTTGCGGTTCTGCTCCTCTCTCTTCACCTCTCCCCCGCGATAATTGTGAAAGTGGCAGTGACAGTGATATTTCTGACGTGCTAATGGGGAGTGCTGGGTCGGGAGATGAAGAGTTTTCGCTTGTGAATGGCAAGCGCGCCAAACGCAAGCGAAAGCTCGCCGCCAGTCAGTCTCCCGCCTCACCAAACCAGGTCGCTGATTCAGGTAACAGCGGCCGGCAGTCTGTCAATCTTGCTTCTTCTTCCTCTAAATTACTCCCAGCTTTTAGCCAACCTTCGTTCTGCCCTTCCTTCGACGTCCGTGGAGGCGAAATGCTCCGGCAAATCGCTGAAGCTGGTCGTCAAAACCATTGTTGACTTCCGCGCTGTTCAGCACTTTCTGTCAGCGCGGAACATTTCCTTTCATACCTTCGCTCTCCCTGAGGAGCGTGAGGTTAAAATCGTCATCCAGGGTATTCCTTATCATACCCCCTCCGATGCTATCGTGCAGGAACTGACGTCTCTTGGCTATACGCCAACTGCTGTGTCGGTTTTGCACGCTGGCAAAGGGGACAATAAGCATCCCGTCAATACTTTCCTAGTTAAGTTGCTAAAAACTGGAAATTTTGAGGAGGTCTATGGCCTCCAAACACTCCTTCACCTGCGGGTGACAGTCAGATCATTTGACCCGCGCCCAGGCCCTGCTCAGTGTTTTAACTGTCAGGGCTTCGGGCACTCTTCCCTCTTCTGCCATGCGCCCCCACGTTGCGTGCGGTGCGGCGACCCTCACCGTGGCTGTGATAAGCCTCGTGTGCCGGGTTTTGTCCCGTACTGCTGCAACTGCAAGGGCGCCCATCCGGCTAGTTACCGGGGTTGTATTAAATATATCGAGGCGGAAAGACAGCAGCGATCTGCGCGCCCTGGCGCGCAGCGTCGTGTAGCTGGCCCGGCCCCTAATCGGCGAGAGGTCTTCCCCCCTCTCTCCGGTACATCTGTCAAGGCCCCGGCAGCGACTCCTGTCGCTCCCGCGGTCTCAGTCCCGCCTGCAGGCGTCGCTCCGGCGGCGCCTGTGACGGCTCCACTCCCGGCGCCTGCCGGAGCGCCCGGCCCTTCCTACGCAGCGGTTGCTGCTAAGACATCATCGTCAACCACTTCCGCCCGCAAGGGCACCAAAAAGCGCTCTCGTCGCCGGACTCCCGGCCGACGACATCAGCAGGCTCGTCCTGCCCAACCTCAGCGGGACTCTCCCGCCCCTGTCATCTCCCAACCTCCGCGCGAGCAGACCAAAGTTCAGTCCGCTAACCCAGCGCCATCTGTAGTCCTGGCCGAAGTTCCTCAGGAACGTCCGCGCGGGTCCCGGGAACTTTCTCGGGCTCCAGCGGATCCCCTGACGGCTTGGGCCACTCAACTTGTTGAAAGCATCAGGTCTGCTCCTGACACCTCTACCGTGCTAATGTTAGTATTCCAATCTCTCTCTGCTCTCTTCCCTCTCCTCCCCCTCAATGGCTAGATCCCTGCGGATCGTCGCTTGGAACGCCGATGGCGTTTCCTCTCGTCGATCTGAGCTGGCGGCTTTCGTCGTGGAGTACGATGTTGATGTCGTGCTTCTCTCCGAAACCCATCTAGCCCCCTACCATCGATTCTCACTTCCTTCTTACACTTGTTATCGTCAGGATCGTCCCCGACAGCCGCGCCAACCCCCGAAAGGGGGTACGGCGATTCTGGTCCACAGGCGGATATCCCACAGGCCACTACCCCCCCTAACTACTCGACTCATCGAAGGTTGCGCGGTGGCAGTGGACGCAGGCAGCTCGGAGTTGCGCATTGTTTCCGCGTATCTCCGGCCTGGCCTGAGCCCGCCGCCCCCGCCTGAGGAGTGGAACGCTCTCCTCGACCACCCAATCTCGACAATTGCAGCCGGCGACTTCAACGCCAAACATCCTTCTTGGAACAGTAGGGCTACCAACGCCTACGGCAGATCACTCCGCCGGTTCGTCCTAGACGACCCGGATACGCACGTCATCGGCCCTGATGATCCTACCCACTTCCACTATGCCGGTCACAGACCGGACGTTCTTGATGTAGTTGTAGTCAGGAACGTGGCCCATAACATCCAGGTCTCGTCAGTGTCAGACCTCTCGTCTGATCACAATCCCCTTCTAATAACTGTTCGAGATGTGTCGGCTTCACCCCGACTTCCCGCTGGTCCTGCTAGGAGGGTCAACTGGCGCTCCTATCACGACGAGCTATCTCGAAGGTTACCATCTGTCCCAGCGGACCCGATCGCCACTCGTGACGATCTGGATCTCCGTGCCACTCATCTTCAGGAGTTGGTCCAAGGTGTCATGGATCGACACACATACAACGTAGAGGTGAATCGTAAATCGGCCCTTCAACCGGAAGTTATCCACGCCATCTGGCTTCGGCGCAAGCTCCGCCGCAGATGGCAACGAACCCGAGATCCCGCCGTCAAACGACGGTTTCAGGCCCAGTCTCTTTACGTCCAGCAACTTTTGCGGGACGTAAACTCTGATCAGTGGGACTCATACCTTGAGTCCCTTGAAGTCGACCCAGCCTCCGTCTGGAGAGCGACGAGTCGCCTTACTCGCGAGAAGCGTACTCGCAACCCGCTGAATACCCCGAACGGCATTGTTTCTTCACCGGAAGGCAAGGCAGAGGTCTTCGCCGACTGCATGGAGACTCAATTCACCGTTCATGGAGGCGTCTCGGACCCTGCCTTCTCGGTAGTGGTTCGAGACTTCCTATCTGGTTATTTTTCCCGCCCTCCACCTGACCCTCCCGCTCTCTTCGACAGGGACGAACTAGTTTCGTCTATCTGTCGACTAAACCGACGTCGCGCCCCTGGTCCTGATCGGATCGGGGCCGCAGCTTTGCAACATCTCCCGGCCTCGGGCGTTGAATTGGTCCTGGATCTGTTCAACTCCAGTCTCCGGCTGCAATACTTCCCCCGCCTGTGGAAAAAAGCCAACATCTGCATGATACCCAAGCCCGGCAAGCCTCGAATGCTTGCAGGCAGCTATCGCCCCATATCATTGTTGCCAGTAATCTCAAAGGTGTTTGAGCGTCTCCTACTCGCCCGCATCTGGCCGCTGCTGGATAATTTTATTCGGAGCGAACAGTTCGGGTTCCGTAGAGAGCACTCGACAACTTTACAACTCGTCCGAGTTGTCACAGCATTGTCCGACGCCGCCAACAAGAGAGAGTCTACGGGCGCTGTCTTGTTGGACGTGAGTAAGGCCTTCGACAAAGTCTGGCACGAAGGTCTTCTCTACAAACTCGCTCACTCCCCCATCCCACCGTCCATTGTGCATTTCTTGCGGTCATACCTCAGTGATCGTACCTTCAGGGTTAGCGTCGAAGGGTCCTGTTCATCAGTTCGACCCGTCGCCGCTGGCGTTCCGCAGGGATCTGTCCTCGGCCCCGTTCTGTACCTAGTGTACACGAACGACCTGCCTGTTATTCCTGGAGTCACGTTATCTCTATTCGCTGACGACGCAATGTATTACTGCAGCTCCCTGTCCCCGCGAATTGCGTGTTCAAAGCTGCAGCGTCAGTTGAATCTGCTTCCGGCCTGGCTAAGGAAGTGGCGGGTGCTGATCAACGCGGAGAAATCCGAGGCGATCTGTTTCACCAGCAAGTCCACTTCCCGATGCCAGGCCCTCTCCCTCGAAGGGAGGCCTATCGCCTGGCAAAAGTCGGTGAAGTATTTGGGCGTTCGGCTAGACCAGCGCCTTAGCTTCAACGGCCACGTGACTGCTACCCTCAACAAAGCTCGAGGCGTCCGAGCCAAAATATTTCCCATGCTCTCGAGCCGCAACCGCCTGGCTTTGCGCACTAAAGTTACCATCTATCTTTTGTTTCTCCGGTCAATATTGACCTATGCTGCTCCCGCATGGTGGTCGCTTGTGTCGACCACTAACAAGTGTAGGCTGGAAGCTTTCCAGGCCCGTACCCTCCGCTCCTTGTCGGGGTCTCCATGGTTTGTGAGAAATGATGTCATTCGTGGAGGCCTTCGAGTTCCTACCCTTGCTGATTTTGTCCGGTCGCTTGCTGAAACTCTCTTTGCTTCTGCAGCGACCTCGTCCTTTCCTTACCTCCGATCTATCAGCACGTCTGAACCACCTCCCGCTATACGTGTCAAACGCCCTCGGGCGATCTTAGACGACCCCCCGTAATTCTGATTGCTCTAATTTAGGTTCCCGAGCAACTCTATCTCCTTGTTACCATCCTATCCAGTCAGATACCTTCCCCAAGTAAGTTGATTTTCAGACTGCTTGGCGCTGTTACCGATGCCAAAGACACGGCGGATCCCTGCCTCGCGGGGACCGACCGGCGCTACAAGGCGCCTGCTTGCCGGGCCGGGCGCGTGCGGCATCTGCCGTTCGCCCCGCGATCGGCAGCAGTGTTACCATGACACGATACCTCCATAAATATAAATTTGAAAAAATTTCCGCCGCCTTCTCAGTTAACTGGTTGGCGTGTCCCTCCCGCATATTTTAGGCCACCTTCTATTGAAAGTCCAGCACTGTTTTCTTCTGGCAGCCATCGGGCACGTCCCGGAAGCTGCAATAAGCCACGGGTGCAAAGACGCCCCACTATTTAATGCAAAATGCAAAATTGGCAGTGTGTCCATATTTTTGCCATACAGACCCCTATTGTTTTTTAGATTGACCCCCCCCCCCCAAAGGAGTAGCAAGGCAAAAATGTGAGGAGTCAAATTGTGAAATCAAAATCGCAGAAATCCGTAGGCTTAGGCCTGCTAATATTGCCTCAGCCAAACAGTTAACAGTCGGAAGCTTTTGATATAATAATTCTTCAGAAACGTCTGGCACTGATTCCATACCGAGTGGAGTCAACGTGCACGCGACGTTGCCACAGTTAGTATTCGTCTTGCCTTTGTCATTGTACTGTCTGTGCAGCCTTTATTTCCGTGATGTACAGCAACGTAACTTCACGCTGATTTGATTGTCGACGGGAACTGTTAAAGTGGGGCAGCTATACAAACGATTCCGAGGGTAATCCTAATTCGTTCGTGTGCCTGTTGTAATAGACCGAAGAAAGTGTTTGGAAACGGTAGACGTAGCGATCGCACAAAGTGATTTATTGGGTTCGTTTCTCATTATTGGCGAAAACGCTTCTCTCACTCGGGAGACCACCTAGTTTTACTCTTTCCTACCAACATTCTGCGTAGGCGTTTGAAGAGGGTATTTAAACGCAGACTCGAATAGGTTCACGTAACGCCACGCAGAATTAATCTTCCCTCGAATCGAGTACGCCACTCGAAAAAAAAAGTTTCATTATTAACGCCTTCAACGGAATAAACACGTCTGTGGAATTTTTGGCTCTCGAAAATTGTTGCCGTTCAGTTGTAGGTTAGGCAAGAATAGGCGCGCGATTTTGAATAACGTGAAAATGATATAGCTTGTAATAATACGGTGGTATTGTTCCCGATAAGTGACACAGTTGGCAATCGCATAGCAAGTTCAGAAACCGTATACAGTATAGCGCGCGTAGTGAGTCATAGCATAGGTTATAGGTGAAGGAGAAGTGAAAATCCAAGCGAATCGTGCGAATACAAGCTCGGTCGCGGTCTTTGCTTTGAACTTACGCGCGCCCAACATAACTTTATTGACCTCACGTAAGAAATCGTCGTGTTTTGTAATGCCTGTAAACGCAGGAGAACAGACATTTTTTAACCCGACGGTTCCGTTCGTACGTGGTTACTTCGTCGATTTCGTGGTCATCGCGTCTTTTTGGGGTTTCTCGTTTGTTCGATGCAATTTCTGTAATTTCTTGGAGTTTTTGACATCATAAAACGATTTACGCCTCATAGTTTGAAACGCAACGGCCATATCGAATGTTACATGTGAATAGTCGTTACCGCACGCAGCCTTGTTAGCATACTCTTCTTGTTCTTCTTATCTGGCGTTACATGCTTTGGTGTCCTTTAGCCTCCTCAAGAATACACCTCCATGCTTCTCTGTTCTCCGCCCTTCATCTCCACCCTGTAATTCCCATGCTATCAAAATCTTCTGTTACGTCATCCAGTCATCTCATCCTTGGTCTGCATCTACGTCTAGTAGTATATAATCTTCCTTTCAGCGTTCTTTCAGACGTTCTTTCCACATGCCCTAGCCAACGCAACCTCTGTGATTTGATCAATTTCGCTATGTCTTTTCGTTGTATGAGAGCCCGTAGTTCATTGTTATTGCGTATTCTCCAACTGCCTTCTTCTCATACTGGGCTACAAATTTTACGCAATATTTTGAGCTCAAATGATTTCTCTGTCAAAGTCCACACATTAAAGTCCTCAGATCAATATGTAACAACTGGTCGCACAAGAGAATAATATACTTTTAAGTTTTATACCTCTTGTAACAAGTTTGTTTTTAAAGATGTTAATATTTGCAAAGTAGGCTCTATTTCCTGCTTGTATCCTTTCTCATATACTCATTCTAATGTTATTATCATTTGATACCAAGGGACCTAGATAACTAAAGCAGGACATTCCTTTGAAACACTTCCCATTCATATTGAAATCTCTAGGAGTCCGTCTGGTCTCCGAGTTAGACATTACCATGTATTTGGTATTGTTTTAATTTCAACCAAGACCAATTTTCATTGCTTCTGCTTCCATCAATGCATACATGTCTTTGAGGCTATCAGCGTTTCTTGCTACTATTGCAATGCCATCTTCATATGCAGATATTTTAGAAGATTTCATGAGTCTATGAAAACATTAGCATAATCTAGGGGGCATTAAAATACTCGCGTAAAATTACGGGAGATACAAAACAATTTTTATGTTTTGAATACAGGAAATATTAGGTATGCAAAAGAATTCTCTGCCTGGCGTTATAGTTAGACTATACTTATTTCCTCGTGGAAGTCGTTTGTTTTCTTGTTCCAGAATTTTATAAAGTTAACTGAGAAAATCCATAAAACTGATATATAGCTTACTTTCATTTATGAGTGATTAGAAAAGGTCGTTTCGTTGCGCATGGCAGCAGTCGATTAATATCTCGATCTTCTGACTGTCTTCTTTTTCCTCCAACCTAAATCCTTGTGGACGGGAATATCTATAAGTCGTCATCAAGCCATCATGTTTTCTGGTAACCCAATAATCTCTTCCTCTAGCCGTGTGCAATTGAAGGGAATAGCTGCCAACTATAGGCATTTACGTTGTACAACCTCTCTCTTCTTCTTCTTAATTGGTGCTACAGCTCTTGGAGAGCGTTGGCCTACTGGACACTCCGCCTCCAATCGTCTCGATCCTCTGCTCTTAGTCTCCATGTTCTTACACCGAGCCTGCATAAGTCGTCCTCAAGATCATCCACACATCGTTTACTGAGCCGACACCTCCTTCTTCTTCTACCAGGTCCCCCGTAAAAATCTTCTTTAATATGGATGTCTCTAACATTATCTCTACATGCCCTGCCCACCGGATTCTACTTTTCTTTAGGTCGTGACGATATCTGGTTCGCCCATAGATTTGCTGGATTTCTTCATTGCTCCTTATTCTCCATGCTGCTTAGACGTTCACTGTAACAGATATCCTCCTGACGACTTTTCTTTCCCACCTGGGCAACCACTCTTCCTCTGTCACTGACATTGTCCAAGTTTCGGACCCATACATGACCACTGGCTTAAGAACTGTTTTATAGAGACGAATCTTGGTGGCTCTGCTTATGTTTTTACACTTAAATGCTTGTAGGGAGAAGTAACATCTGTTTCCAGCAAGTATCTTTCTTTTATTTCTTCGGTCATAATGTTCTCCTCAGTAACTAGTGAGCCCAGGTATTTAAATTTTTCAACCTTTTGAAATGTCCCCCCCCTAATTGTACAACCCCTAGTCATTCGTATTTTAGACCCATGCTTCACAGAAAAAAATTTACGAGATTTGTCCTCGGCTTAGTTACATTGTTTTCTTGACGTTAATAGTCGTTTTCTTTCCGTAAAGGTTTTTTTTTTATTACCTACGCTCGCGTGTGCACATCCTTAAAAATACACGTTGACAGGACCCGCTGTTGGATTTTATAAACTTCACTGTATTTGAAGTTATATTTCCGTATTAGCCATGATACCAAAATAGCTTATACCAAAATTGTTTATTAAAAACGCATTAAGTTTGGTTGGCCGTGCCTCGAACTGTCGACAGCAACACTGTCAACTTGTCAGAAGAGTTGCCACATTAAACCGGTGGGATACATTTTCAGGTACGCTGAACGTCTGGGTAACCGACTCGAGAATAGAAAGGACGCTTCTTTCAGCAGAATAATTACGCGTTCTAGATACAAGTTTCATCTTGTAATGATCGGGTTCGGGCATGGAGGATAGGAACGTTGGATAAATACGGATGAAGGCTCGGGGAAGTATTTGTGATGGAGGTGAGGCCCATCAAGGGTTGAAGGGCGAGAACCAAAAAAAAATTAAGGCTCGATACCCTAAATCCTCCAACTATTTTTTATGCAGCTGTTTAAACACGATTGCGGATCCAAAGCAGTGTCGCAGGTTACTTTCTCCGTTGTTAACACTGTGATTAGGCGTACACGGATTGCATTACATTATAAGGAGTCCTTAAAACCAATACCTACTAACTAAAATTCTAAAGTTTGTGTTTATCGTATCAAGTGGATTTCATATCTCCTAGTATGTTAGTGTTCGCACTGTTGTGCAGAAATTTAATGGCTAGTCCGCTGGGATGGTTATCTAGACCAGTGGGACCCAAACGTTTCAGTCCGCGGACTCCCCCCAAAAAACTAAAAATTTCACGGACCTTGTTTGAGTTATGAAATAAAACAAACAGTAAATACAATACACAATCTTATATTTTAATTAAAGTGTATTCAAATCAAAATTCTTTCAACTTGCAAAATTATAATATTAATGATATCAAACATAGATTAATGTGAACAATGAAGGTGCTTTTGAACAATTAGCTCTGGAATATTAGGTTTAATGTCTGATAATTTCAATATTAAGTCACTCTCGACATCAAGTTTATTTCTTAACTTTGCCAATATCGGCTCTGTCTTTCCAGCCACATGAGTCGAAATCCAGCCGCTTAGGCTACACGGAAAAACCTTTTGCTTAGATACAGTGGTTATACGCAAGCTACACTGCTTGGGCTTATACATGGACTAAAGCAGCGCGATCAGTTCTGCGTTGATGCGGCGCTCTAGTCATTTCGGCTCACAAACACATCTGCTACACGACATGATTTAAAAACATTATTAAAGCCACGACTTTGAAAATACTTTTACAATTACAATTGGTTTGAACAAAAAAAAAAAAAAAATATACTGGAATTTCTACTAATTATTTAAGATACTAAAATTTAGATTTTAGACTATAAAATTCGGAGAAAATTACGGTATATTCTATTTTTTCTTAAAAGTGTCCGCGGACCCCACTTTGGGAACCACTGATCTAGACGGTTGTGCAATCACTTCTTTCACTGCGTGAAACGGAAGGTGCTTTATTGAGTACGAACCGCTGTGCGTTAGTAATTGCTCTCAGTACCTTCGATTTGAACCTGTCAGAGATCAGAATTAGTACCCCCCCCCCACAACTAGATGTAGTTTTTGATGCGTCCAGTTCTGTCATCTATTGGCGTACTTTTTGCGGGCAAACGACACAAGATAAATCAGTAGGAGTTGAGAAAACGCGATTTGCAGTCAACTCAATGGAATGGATATTGTTTGTGTACTTGTCTTGTGGCAACATCGTGCCGTAACCCGTAATATTTACCGAACACTCGACTGTTTCGTTTGAATTAAGAAGAAAAGCCAGTGCAAATAACAGTTTATTGGGGTAGTCGTGAGGAAGTAAGCGTGACCGCAAGGTTATGCAATCGTGTAAACACGGATGACACAATTATGTCCGCGGGAAAACTGTATTACGTATGGTAGTCTGACGCCTTCATATGACTTAGGTGAAAAAAAGAGGACAACCTGAAAATTTAACAGTATATCGTTACTTTACGGATCAAAAAAAAAAAAAAAATTGACAGTAAAAACATTATACATTTTAGATAAGAAGGTATTCATGATTAAGTTAAGCATTTTTACAGAGTTTATACAATGTACAATTTAATTTTTTAAATATAACAAGAAAATGTTTACAAACAAAACTTAAAACTATTAGTTAGAAGCGGAACTTACATTGGAAAAGAATATTTGCTATATCCTATTCATTTTTAATCATAGCAATAATTAAGTTAATACTAATCGGTCTGAATCGGATTTCACAGTCTAAATGTTCAATTGTGCCTTAGTGGTGCCAGTAGTATTTATCAGATGAACCAGTTCTCATCCAAAGCTTTTTATTTTCTAATAAATAATCATAAAACTGAACACATGAAAGACTTTAAAGTTGTAGCCTACTGTACACAAATTATACCTTTAACATTTTCTACCATTAACCTATTTCTCTCTTTGGTCCACTGTGAACTGATCAAAGAAAATACCCGTTTTGTAATAGAGTTGTTACCCGGAATGGAATAAAAATACTCAGCAGTTTTCGAAAGTTCTGAATAACAAGATGGTGTTGAACTTTCCTCAAAATATTTACACCATAACTGACTGGAAAGGTGATTATCATACAGTTCAGGGCAATTCTTTAAAAACTTTAAAAACAGGGAAAAAAGAGGACGTATGGTAACCCTACCTTCTGTCCCTGCAGCCACCGTTCGTTCTTGGCTTTCCCACTCAAACGGTCATACTGCTGTTGTGCGTAATTCCTTTTCGGTGCCCCGACGAGCTGGGGGGGCTGTGCTGTGCCCGTCGCCAGCTCGTGTGCTGCGTCCCGAGCTTCAAGTAGAGCTCCTACCGCAGGACGGTGCCTCCTGTGCATTCTTCAGATTAAGTTGTTCTATACTCTTAAACACTTCACAATTGCTCTGATAGGTTTGAATCTGTATCGAACGTATCCTGTTTTGACTCAGTTCCAAATACAGATAATTCTATAATAAAAAACCAGAATCGAAAAGATAAATAACTGCTTCTTTGATAACAGTCCACTACTAACATCTAAAGTATTACCGAATTTTCGCGTGTATAATGCGCATGTAATATTATATTTATCGTAATATTTCGAATAAAAAAAATGTAATTCGTGTATAAGGCGCATCCGTATTTGTGATGCGAATCAGTTGAACAAATTTATAAAAGTGTTCCATACAAAATAGAAAAAAATATACTTACCACGCCTATTTATTTGTAAACACAAAACGTAAATATTAAAATCATATGAAAGTTAAAACGACTTGAAACTTAGGCCTACACAAGTCATAGTTTTCGGTTAGTTTCTTATGTTTTTAGTTTTTCACTAGCACGTAACATTTACATTCATTAACATTCTTCATCTGTTTCTGAAGAAGACAGTATGGAATTAGTAAGGCTCCATACCATTATACTCAATAGTAACGGCGAAAGTCTGTCTCACTTTTATAAGCTCCTAGGTTCTTTTCTACTTCTGGGAATTTAGCTTTTTTCAACAGAATGTACGCCAATCACTTAATTTTTCTTTTGTTTCCATGTAGTATGTAAATTATATTATTCATGTAGGCTATAATGCGCACCCACATTTTTTGGGAAGAAAATCTGGGGAAAAAAGTTCGCTTTATACACGAGAAAATACGTTAAGTACAGTTCAAAATGAAAAGTAGATGGACCTCTCGAAGACCGGTTGTAACTTGCCGTAGTGAAACTCGGATAGCCTACTGCGTAATAGACGATGAGAAGTTAAGAACGAAAAAACTGAGAAAAATATGTGCACCGGTTAAAGAACAGCAAGTTTCGTGTCCAGTTAGACTTCAAGTTCTTCTTCAATACATGGCTTGAGCTATAGCCCGTTCCGCCTTCACAGAGTCTCTGACCATTTTTTCCAGGGTCTTCCACGATCTGTCGTCCCCACTGGCTTATATTCAAACGCTAGTTTAGGAATACGCGTGTCTACCATGCGTATTTACACTTCAAGTTAAATGTCGAAATAAATTATGTAGATATAATTGTATTTATAAAGATCCAAAGGATAAGATAACTAGGGCACATTCATCGAATGGAGCCGGGACTGGAAACAGAAGATGTGAATACACAAGAGGTGAACTGGAGGATAATAGGAGGTTGTCGTTGGAGAAGACTGCAGAGTAGCTACAGGATGCCGAAGGAAGAAGAAAATGATTGCTGGGTCTGTCCTTGTATGAAATCCTACGTCACAACGTCCTCATCGTTGGTTCAGAGCCTTACACAACCACCGCACTTCGTACAAAAGATTTGTATCAGACTTCCTTGCGTTCGTTCGTTATGAAGCAAAATGTATTTTCGAATGATCGTGTGAATACAATGTTTATGTAGTCGTAGTTAAACGATGCAGCTACGCTTCAAACGTCAGAGTCGATCTGGATTTTAAATTTTCTACCCGCACGCGCATCTAATTGGGGATACCACTTTTGTAGATCGTATTTTGAACGTTTCTTTTTGGCGCTACGGAAATAAAAACCAGTTGTGGCGTCCCACTCTTTCTGTTACTGGCTTCCTGAGTTTGTTTTTAAAACGCGATAGTCATAGTTATCGATTGGGTCGATGTCGAGTACTTTACGCGATTCCGAGTTTAAAACCGTATTACGATAAGTTAATTAGTTATTATTACCGGTGCTTTGTATACGAGGAAACTGGTTTGATCCAGACGATCGGTGAAACCTTGAGCGATAACGTGATATTCAGCCGTTACAGGATAAACAAAACAAGAAGGGTACGGTAGAATTGATGGCGTCGCGGACCTCCCGAAACGCATTAATTCGAATTGGCTTACTGCCCGTTGTAAGTCGCATCACGAGTTCGCCCGAGGCGGACTTTAAATCCGGCCATCGCTCGAGAGAGTCGATCCCGCCGCGATTAACCGCAGCGAGGAGAGCAGAACTCGATAATTACCGTATTGTCACACGGTGGTCAGCGTCGTGATCTCCGTACCTGTCGGTCGTGATGTCATCTCTGGCGAAGGTGCGGCCGCCGCGAATAATCGGCGTCGAAAACGAACATTCCGTAACCTAACGTATTTGCATTTTGTTTTGTGTTACACGTGAGGCGTGTCCTCTTCCTGACAATAAATACACTTTATGAGGCAGTAAATAACGTTATAATTGACTCGCGCGTGCAAAATATTTGCCCGACCCAGCGTAGCTATTACGTTTTCCCCGTAGCTAGTACAACACCGTTTGAACGGAAATCGCGTAGTTTTTCGCCTAAGCAAATTTACAGCGCGTTCCATTTTCTCGTAACGACGGTAACATTAAACGACGGGTATTAACAGAGGTTTTCGTTGGAGAATCATCGTAGACGTTTCTTCGTTTCGTTTTGAATTCGCAGTGTAATTCTTTTTTTCATTATGTTTTACAGTCGCCGTAAAATATAAACCGTGCTGACTGTGACCGGAGCCGGTCGAATACCCCTTCCCATTGCCTTATCTCTGTTGCCTTCCCAAGGACAGCTTTGTTTCGGCGAGGCACCCTTCCACTCCCGCCCCGCACGATTTAACGATTATTTCTTTCTTTCAACATTGGTGACCGATTTTGTCGTCCGAATCAGAAGCGTGAAATCCTGAATGCTCGAGCCAAACACAGTACTTGCAAGGGAAAGTATCTGAGGGTGAAACTGTGTAGGAATTAAGACACAAAGCGCGCAGGGGAAACTGCAACGGACCAAATAGAGGGCACTAAAATGAGTCGATTTGATCCAAAACTGCAGAAATCGGGGGGGGGGGACGCATTAGGCCTCGCAGATTGTTGAACGAATAACGATAATTCCAGAAGATCTATGGATGACCAGAATCTACAAGAGGAGCTTGGCATGGCAGATGGAAGCAATGCAAATATGTCGGCATTTACGTAGCCTATGTATTGTAATGTAATATTTCTTCCATGTTGTGTGTGAGTGTGTGCGCGCGCGCGCGCTTGAGGAGGGGGGTTTCATGGTATCTTCTTCTTCTTCTTCTGATAGTTCCTATCCGTTTCGGATGCTGGATATCATACAGGCTATTTTAACTTTCTGCACTGCTGTACGGAATAAGTCAGTTGTATTCATGCCAAACCAGGTCCTTAATTTCTCAGCCATGATATTCTCGGTCGCCCAACTCCTCTCTTTCCAAGTAGTTTTCCCTGTAGTACGGACTGCAATTAGTAAAATCTCTGTTCATTTCTCATGAATGCCCCAGATACTGAAGCTTTTCATGGTATGCGATAGTGAAATTACGAAAAACTATGGAACTTAGCGAGGCGAATGGTTGAGTTATTCCAACTCTTGAACCGGTAGTACAGACGACGTTAAAGTCACTCGGCGTTTGCACAGTGACAAAACCCGGATGCAGGGCCACTCGTGGCATGGTATCTCTAAACTCGTAAAGGTAGACAAAGTGCTTAATTCTTGGCGTGATATCAAAGCATTTTTTTTTAATTACAGTACACTTCCATGATGGTAGTCTATTGTGTTATGACGTAATTTAGACAGTGAGAATGAGTATGTTTTGTGTAGCGTAAGGAAAAAATAAGCTTCTTGTTTCAGTTTTGTTTCACGCTTGTTAACCAAAACCGAATCGCAGTAGCGCCAAGGTGTTGTCTTATGGAATAATGAGCGACTGTTTGGAATTCATGGATATCGTGTATAACCTCGTCGCGGCCTTGTGTCAGCATCACGTTTCTGATTAGCAGGATGTGTTCATTCATATTTTATTGTTACGTCATCCACATGTAACTTTTTTTTTACAATCTTCTTCCCTGTTGAACACACCCGACTTGGGATGCTGATGTTAGCGCTGGGTCGAGTAATATGAGGATTCCTTTCTTTGTTTCCATCCGCTTTCCCTCTAGTTACAGTACAGTACAGTACAGTATCGTGGTACCGAATGTTTCTCGTAAAGCATAAGATTTTCCGCTGAATAATTGACAGCGGACAGTATTTACCACTAATAAACTCTTAATACTTTTGACAAGTGTACATGACTGATAATAATAACTATAGCTTATAAGATGTTTGAAGAATTGTTCTAGGCGTCAAACAGGCAAAGGTCCCACCGTTCGCCCTTCGGTTCTTCAGATCGGAATATGCACTTGAAATTGTTGAAACCTAAGACTTTCAAAGAAACAGAAATCTCAAGCTTTAGAGGAGCCTTTTACTTCATTTTGCATTTTTGAAATTAAAATACACGTCCACAATTTGCTGGGTGTGTTTGAAGATATTAATTCTGTCGTGTTATTAAAGGTACCGAGTTTGTATTTTGAACAAAAGTCCTCATAAGTTGATACCCCAACACAAACTTTTCTAATTTTTGTGAAATTTGTTTCTACTTTTTGCCCGTAGTCCCCCGAAGTTAAGAAAATTTCAGGTAAACACTACATTCGGATTTGGGTTTAAATTATTTTTGAGTGTAGTACCCAGCATAAATGTTTACAGTTTGTAATCATTTTTCTCCATTTTTTGGGACCTTGGCGTCTTAAAATTTTGATATTCCAAAACTGCGCAGTGTGTTCTGATTTTAGTCAACATTCTCTTGACACCCCACACTTATATTTGCCATTTGTTTTATTCAAGAAGTTTACCTCCACATTTTTGCCTGCGCCTCTATTTTTGAAGGGATCAGTCTAAAAAACAATAGGAGTTTCTATAGCGAAAGTACGGGCATGCGTCCCGGGTTTTAGGAAACTTGGTTCATGCGTTTCTAAGATACCGTGAGGCATGCCCCAAATAGACAGATTGCCGAATTTCAAACGGTCGACACGAAACCGAGAACTCGCTTCGTGCTCCGTTCGTTCAATTAATATGCTTCTCCCTTAACATCGACACATTTGCATTGTGAGCAGTCCATAGGCTCATTGTGAGTAGTCCATGCTATTTCCAACGTTTCGATCTGCTTACGAAAGGCCGCATTGAGCATTATACTTTCTAACCCACAATTCGCAGTTGGAAAGATTATGGACTGTTTATAATGTTCTTGTATTTGGTTATCCTCTTTTTTGTTTGCTCGCTTATCTGTTATCGTGTTAGTTTATGATTGTGCCATTCCTGTCTTAATTTCACCGCTTCGCAGTTCTCATTGTTCGATAATTGCACGCCGAGGTAGATAATCTGGGTTGAATGTCTGAATTAATTTTCCTGTTCTGTCGATGATGAGGGATAGCGGGTGAGTTTTAAACACCCGTAACGTGGTTTCTTCACTTTGCCTTTTCGTATAAGCTACTGGAACACGTGGTTGAATCACATACAGAATCTGTTATAAGTCAAGTAATACTTTAATAGCAACTGAAAATGAAATAAAAAATGTAGTGAAGTCTTGAGAGTGTTCTCAAAATCCTGTACTGAAACTGAAATTAAGACCACAGAATTGTTCGCTATTTATATATCCAGACAAAGGTTTACTGTACTTCACAATTTGGAATTGCTGTTTGACTCGTATCGGGTCGACAAGCGACGAGGTGCCCGCAGGCCAGCGTAATAATCCAATCCGTTCTCGAGCCAGAACGTAAAACAATGTGAACACGAACCAGCGTCCAACCAGAACCATAATAGTAGTGTGCACCGCTTTAGTTAAGTACGGCTTTGTGTAGGTATACGACGATACGGCATTGTATTTACACGCCCGCAGCTCACCTAAAGTGACTCATTTGTTAAGCAAATACACGGGTTTTATGCGGGTTACACGGTAAAGCTGTATAAATACGCCGCGGCCGGAAGACTAAGTCACGTGAGCCGTGAAGAAAATAAAACCTGACGTGCGTGTAATAGTTTTATCAAGTGGTTTTGTCCATTTGAGGGAAATACGAAACCTGTTCCGTGTTAGGTGTAGTAGAGTCGGTCACTGTAAGGTAATAACTTTGTAGTTACATCTCCTGTATAACAAATGGACGTGGAACGGACGCGTTTCTGGGCGAATCGCACAGTCAAGAAATAAAATCGATTAATACGGACGTGTTCATATGCTGGAACCTTCTCCTCTGCCCTTATACTTGTGAGCACTTGGTGTCATTACCAATTGTGACGATATGTTGCGGACACTACTTAGTAGTGAGATACATAACTTAAGAGTCTTTGAAAGAAGAATTCTAAGAAAAATCTTTGGTCAAGTGAAGGAGTGTGAAGAATGGCGCATACGGAACAGTAGGGAATTAGAGGAATTGATAGATGGCGAGGACATACGGAGGTTCATCATGTCTATGAATCATCAGCTGGTTGGACATGTGATGCGCATGGAGGACGACAGAATGCCCAAAGCAGTTCTTAGAGGGACAATAGAGGGGCAAAGAAGGAAAGTAAGACCTAGAAGAAGGTGGCTACAGGACGTAGATGACCTCAGGAGGATTGGAGGCGGAGGCGGAGGCTGGAGGACCGAGGTGTTTGGAGGCGACTAGTCGGGGAGGCCGAGGCTCATCGTGGGCTGTAGCTACAGAGGAATGAATGAATGAAATGTTTGATGTCATTATTAGGTCCTAGTTTATCGGCCGTTGGTCCTCTACTTGCTTTTAGGGTCCTAAGGTATACCTTAAATAATATGTTTTAATATAAAATTATGTTTTAGTGCCCGAAGTTTATATATTTTTGTGCCCGAAGTTGTTATATTTTAGAAGCTTGTCGAAACGGTGGTAGCCTAAAAGAATTTTGGAGTGGGAACCGTCTATGATAACATGAAGAGAAAGGCCAGCATTAGAATGGTAAGCGCACATTAAAATCACCGCTGAGCTCGCGATTGGGAAAGAAACCTTGGCTTAATACGATAACTTTGAAAAAGACTGACTCAAAAAGTTAACGCTAGAGAAGAAGAGAAATTAAGTCTGCTCTCGAGCTCGCGCGCACTTAAATGTAGTGTCGTCCTCCTGTGGTTTGTCATAAATTTGTCGTTCCAGCGGAATGTCACCTTCGGAGGTATTCAAATCAGGGGGCGTCGACTGTGAATCTTGGATTCTTGCTGGTGTGAGATTTTTTTAGGATAAGAATTGCGGTTGTTTTGGTAGACAGGCGGTTTCTCCAACCTTCTCTTTCTTGAGAGTAAATTGTAAACAGACTTTGTCAATTTTAGAATTATTTAACTGAAAAAAATCCTAAGTAGTATGCGTGAACTAGAAATTCAGAGTTGTCAAAACACAACTAAAGAATTGTTAAATTAATTATGTATATTTCCTGTTACCCGACCACTCACGTGACAAGTGTACACTGTTCTCCGTGCAGCGAGCTCACGCAATCTTAAAACGAATTTGTTGTATTAGTTATCTAATTTCTGGCATTCGGAAAATTTTATCTTTTTTTCTGGAAAGCAGTGCTGAAATTAAAAACAGAAGCGATAAAAACAGCTCCTGAAGTGAAAACGTTAAACGAATAAATATTAATCGTTTTTAGATTAAATCAAAGAAGTCTGTGGTAACAACCAAATACAGACACCGATAGGAAATAGGTTATTGGCCAAATGAAAAATACTCTAATATTGGCAAAGAAGAGTTATAATTCCCACTTCCAAGCTTCAGGAATATTACGTAAATTCACGGTTTTGGATACTGCTGTAACAGGATGGTTTGGAGGAATAAAAGTCACTTCGCTTGGAATATACGACGCTTTATTGTTATATCGATTTACATTTTCCTACAGAGTCTAATACAACTTTTGCTTTTACACAAGAGAGAGAAATAATTAATTTAAAATAATTACAAAATGCGTAGAATTTTGAAAATAATTGTGTTGCTAATTAACTTATTTTAAGAATATTATTTTTTTATACATGTTATTATTTATAGGTACATTCATTACATAATATTCTACAAGAGAGTAACCCCTTACTAAAACTTTAACCAGTTAAAACACGTTGTTGTTATAGTGCTCCATGTTGCTAACACCCGGAGACATAAAAACGTCCACCTCCTACTTATGTCTTGGAACTCTCCACTTAATTTTTCTGTAACTCATGTTTATTAACTCACTTTTTGGCGATTGCTTCCTTTTATTTGTTTGCTGATTCCTTTGATAAACAGGTAAGAAGAGGTATAGTTTGAAGTCCAAGATTTCCACACATGTGAGACTGAAGTTGGCGACACGTAGGTTGCCATGAGAAGAACAGAACTCTTTAATATTTTTGCTGGTGGAAGATTCCGGTTATAGATTTTTTTTCTGCTAATATTAAATTTTTTTAGTTTAGCAGATCAAGCGTATTAGCGGATGTCAGTTTCTCGTTATCTTACATTACGTTCGTTTCGTACAGAAAGTGAACGGCATGGATCGTCCGCCTATGTTGCCCCCCCGCGGAGGGTACCATGTGACCCTAGATTATCCGAACACAGCTTAACCGAGTTCTGTACTAACCAGGTCGCGTTTACTTATCACGATAATTCTTTACAATTCACAGAATAAGTAATTCACTGTTCTCAGACTTTACTGAGTACAGTAGTAATAACGCTGTTCTTAGGTAAGTGTATTTTCATTAAAAAAGGTACTTTCTTGTATACCGAAAATGTACAAAAATGTAAACAATATTTGTAATAAATAACGGTGACGAAATTGTTAAAATCACAAGATAACTGTAATTATGAAAGTAGTGAACATGAAATTGACAGCAGGTAACGATTAAAAAAAATCTAATTGAGGGGAAGAGGCGATCTCGTAAAGGCGCTTCAGTATTTATTTATAAGTTGATTTTCTGACTGCGAACCTGCAGGTGGTCTAATGGCTAACGCGGGCGATTGATGCGCTCGTGGTCCCGGGTTCTCAATTCCCGGTGGAGGCTCCGTAGGCGTGATACAACGCCGCCTCCTGGCTGTGAATACCGCAACCAGCGGCTGGTCGCGCGCATCGATGGTCGCGCGTAGTACTAGCCATACACCGTCACACTAACACAAAAGCCGCGCGTTACGATTTTGTCCTCAACGGACTGTTGAGCGGAGGAAAAAAAGTTGATTTTTTGAGATATAATGATAATGAGAAACGAGTACAGCCGTACTGCGATGGACCATGTTAAAAAATGCAACAGACTTGTATAGCAAAAACAAAATAATACGGCGACTGTATGCGAAGTACGTTAAGTGTAAACTGTGCTAATAGCGTTTGTATTTTCACATGAGTTACAATTTGTGATGCGTTTTGTATTAGTTTCGATTAACCTTGATGTCCTGTTTTCGAGCCAACAACAGCTCCAGTTGTCAGATCAGCGAGGCCCTGCGGCATTTAAAAAAAAAAATAACGAAGGAATTATTTGTCCATTTCTACACTTGTAATTGAAACGAGATTACAAGCTTTTTGCAAAATACCGTGTCTTTATATTATTTATTAAACTCAATTCTATTTTGTGTGTGTTCACGCGCGCGCACCTGACAGGACGTAATGATGGAAAAAAAATATAAAATGTCGGTCAGCAATAAATTAGTTAGTAGAATACGTGCTCTGTACATTAACACATTGGTTTCCGAAGTCATATTAACAAAATTTCCTCCATATCGGCCAGTCGTCTAGGGCAGCGGTTCCCAACCTGGGGTACGCGTCGGACCACTCAGGGGTACGCCAAAAATAAACAGTAATGGCGGGCGCTATGTATTTGTCTCTCACAACGCGCCACTGGTAACCTGTCGTCTACTCGTTACACGGCCATTTCTCAGGGCTCTGAACTAATCCCGCGAGCTATATATAGTAATGGCTATTATTTTATTAGCCACTACCTTCACAACGCATGTAGGAACTACTAAAATTGCACTACATTTCGACATTGTTGAAAATGGTACAAGACAAGAGGCGAAATACGGAATGCGATTTTAATAATTTTTGTACTTTATTATTTTTTTAAGATAGTGGCAAATAAAATAATGGACAATAACAATACATCTTCAAACAAAACTTACATACCTGTGTTATGTATATAGTAGGCTACTGAAATTTCATCTTATTACAACCATTAGGTGCAACTTAGGCCTATGTGGGGATGTAGCAATGTGGTAAAAATGGAGGGTATGGTTTGGGGTACTACTTTAGTAAAATGGGTAGTAAGGGGTACGCGAGACGAAAAAGGTTGGGAACCGCTGGTCTAGGGGATGAGCTAGTCAATATGAGGGAGTTGATATCGCAGTGGAGGTTTTGTCGACACGAAGACTTTAAACTATTGTCGTTACGTAAATCGATTTTCCGTCACACGACAACCGAATATTACACTATACGGCTGTTGAACCTAAGAACTAAATTCGAGTTTCTCTTGTAATATTGTCAATTGTGTAGCGTATACTCTATTTAGATAATGTAGTGTTCGTTTGAAGTGGAATTGAAAAATAATATTTGTGGTACAAGTGCGACAACAAAGTGCTGCCGTCAGCCGCTTTACGTACGAGTGTTTTATCTTATCTGTTGTTAACTTGTTTATGTTTTGAATGAACAACCTCGATTTGTGTTGGGCCGGTGAAAACGCGCTTATCTCCGAAAACAAACGTATCGTCAAAATGTCAAGTTATTTATCAGGTAGCCGAGGTTCGTGGTTCGATATTCGAAGAATGTGTGAATCCGAAGCGAGGTATTCATATCTGTGCGCAGGTATTTGTCGTGATTTCGTTATCAGGCGCCGTCTGCGTGCCGCGGTTAACTTTAGTCCGGTTTGTTTCATAACTGTGCGATATAGTGTTGGACGATAGTGGATGGCTAAGGGAATCTTGTGTATGTAAGCAATAGGTTAAGGTCACCCCTGGAGAACGGCAGACCTCATTAAGCCCCAAAATGTTGTACACCTGTATAACAGTTAAGAAAAATACCTTCCATAAAAAAAAAGGATTTTGTTCTCTTAGAATTGATCTGTTTATTGAGATGTAGGAAATCTTCGCTAATCAAACCAAAAAAGTTAGCGTCTTCTACAAATCAAAACGAAGAAATATTCTGTAGAAAATACTTAACCCAGACTTCCTTAAGTGCTGTTATTTGAAAGCTCGTTGTGTGCACTTTTAGATATATCGAAAAGAAAATTTATTTGAAAATTGTTCTTCACGGTTCTCACGTAAAACTTTCAACAGCAATAAGAAACAACAAATTGTTCACAATATGAAAGCCAATTGTGCCTAAACAGTGATAAGTAATACCTTCGTTTATATGTGGCGCTGGTGTAATGTTCGGCGTGAGGGAGGGTAGAAGCCAATATTTTGCGAAAGAAAATATTTTATTACCTGTACAGTGTAGTAAAGCCCAGAAGTGGGTCTGACGTGATGTCATTTATGTGCAAGTTTCAAGATTATTTTTAAAATTGAGTTTCCAACTTTTTGTAACAAACGTAAGACAGCTTTCAACAAATATGTGCAAGGAAATTAAGAAAACGCAAAAGACTTTTTTCGACCGTGTACCACACGAGTGAAAACATTCCAGTCAGCGTAAGGTCAGAATGATGCCGTCTCAGTTGGTTTTCTGCGGTCCGTTAAACTGTTGCAACAGAGTTAGTCAGTTGCTGCATAAGCGGCCGTGCATCGTAATAAGGGAGGTACTCTGAAGTCAGCTCCAAGTAACAGCAAATGAATTGCGCTATTCACTCTAACGAATGTTTATTCGTTGCTCACACTTATCTGGTTTGATATCCAAGTGTAATGCGCATGCCGTATAATGCCCTTGAACTAGAACTTCCGTCGTCTGTTTTACACGTCGCAACACTACCTCACAACCCAGAATAGAATTACGTATCTCGAGCAACAAGAAAATGGCCAAGAAATTTTTTGGTGTGTGGTATTGGGGTGTGTTAAGCTTTAGAAATTAAGTAAGTCAGTTTGCTTAGGAAATTATTCAGGTACACGTGTGTGTGTATAGAGAATAAGTCGAAATTCGTTCAAATCCGTCTGAGTTAAAAAAAAACTGCATAAATTAGTTCAAGTTCCTATCTTATTTTAAACGAGTCAGAGCCATTTAAAAAGATCGCAGAATAGGAAAATGTTGGTGGCTATTAAATGTTTAAGGACCAAACTAGTACCATACCAGAGGGATAGAACAAAGAATACGGGGGGTAGGAAATACTTTGTCGAAGTCCAGCATAGATAACGCATTTCGTATAGGCTACGTAACTGTTCAGGCGATTACGACGACGTCATAGAAATTCGAAATCACAAGTCGAAGAGTTTTATAAAATAAAATTGTCCTTTTTTGACAGTCATGTCTAGAGTATGTCACAAATTCTTGACGTCCACACTTTAGTCTTGGTTTGTTGCGTATGCAAGGATTTATACGTGTTAATATGTAATTCGATTTTACTTAACGTGCAAATATTTAAAACTGGTGGTCAATACGCAGAAAACTATGTTTGAAGACGATATAGATTTCAGAAATTTTTTCGCACGACCTTGCCGGTTTTAAAGATCTTTTAAAGGGTATTAAATACAATAGAGTTTAGAAAAAGTACACGGAATTAAGAAGGGTGGATTTGTTCTCAGGTTCCTGGTTTACGCGTGTTCAGCACATCTGTCATCATCATCAGTAGCTCCACAGCCCACCGTGGGCCTCAGCTTCCCTTAAGATTTTCCTCCAGACTTCCCTATCATAGACAATGTCCACCAATTTTTCACTCCAAGTACTTTCACATCTTCTAGGAATCCATCAATCCATCGTAGTCTAAGTCTTTCACGTCCTCTGTTTCCTTCTGGTGTGCATTTCATAATCCTCTTAAGAACATCCTCCTCATTCATTCTCTGCACATGTCCTGCCAATCTCAGCCTAGCTATCCTAATTGATGTCACAGTATTAGGCGATCTATGTAACTCATACAGCTCTCTGTTGTACCTTATTCTCCACTCTCCACCTTCCCTAATGGGTCCATAAATTTTCCTAAGTACTTTCCTTTCAAAAGATGTAAGTCGAAACAGGTCGGCTTGTGTCAGTACCCATGTTGTGTACGCAAGGATTTTTACCTGTTAGTAGGCAATCGTTTTTACTTAACGTGTAAATATTTAAAACTGGTGGTCAGTACGCAGAAAACTTTCAGAGAACTATGTTTTAAGGACGATACGCCTATAGGTTTCAGACATTTTTTCGCACGATCTTGCCGGTCTTTAAGGATCTTTTAAAATCTAGTAGATCCAGTAGAGTTTAGAAAAAGTACACCGAATCAAGCAGGGTGGATTTGTTCTCAGGTTTGTGGTTTACGTGTGTTCAGTACATTTTTAAGGCGTTCAAACGACGTATTACAGTTTGTGATGCGGTTACTTTTCATTAAAACAAGGATTTTGTCAGCTCCATACCCTGGTGTTTGATCTGATTGGCACTGAACCTCCTCTGTTTGGTTTAATGGAGAGTTAACCACTACTTTTGGTATTCATACTGGGGTGCGACAAGGAGATGCACTCTCCACTACGTTATTTAACCTAGTTCTGGAGCCAGCCATTCGAAAACTAGTATTCAGGACACATAGGCATGAAAACCACACAAATGTGCGCTTATGCTGATGACATAGCTATTAACAGCAGAAATAAAAGAGCTAGTAGAAAATATACTAACACCAGATAGTGAAGCGCATAAAAGAGGTTTAAGGCTAAATGAAGCCAAGACCAAATACGTGGAACTTCAACGGAATGTCACAAACAACCAGGTAAACTATGTCTATTAGTTGGCAATTATACAATTGAACGTGTCCGACAACTTTCGTTTGAACTGGACCAACTGATTCAGGGTTCCGACATAGTCCGGTTTATTAAGAGTAGGAGGCCTGAGTGGCTGGGCCACGTAAGGCGAATGGATGACAGGAGAATGGCTAAGAGAATTGCAGATTGCGAGAGGAAGAAGAACTAGAGGGAGACCCATAAAGAGATGGTTGGATGACGTGGAGGATGATTTGAGAACGTGAGGAGATGGAGACGGATGTGTAATGAGAGGGCGGAATGGAAGAATGTTATTGAGGAGGCTAAAGCCCACGCTGGATTATAACGCCAGGAAAAGGAAGGAAGACGTTACGTTAAGTAATTAGGTAAGGTAAAATCGATTATAAGTTCTAGATGTATTTCTGTTCCAAGTATACACAATTCTGGTTAAAATGCGCGCCGCAGACTCTTCGCTATCGGTATAGTCAACCCGCTGCGCTAGACTGTCCAACGCAAAGTGAATTAAATAAAATTCATGACCGGTTCGAGAATGCTGACAGTTATGTTATATAGAAACGTGTGTACGTAATAGCAGCGAGATAACTAGGCAATTTAATCCTGGCGTAAAAACATATTCCAGTTAGCCTTGAAAGCCTTTAGAAAATGAAACTTGTTCTAGACGCTACCTTAATTATAAATACAGCGTTTGGTTTGTATTGTCATGTATTTAGTTTAATCTATGCATATTCGTTTTACATTGTGTTTCGTTTTAGGCGCGCTTTGACGAATTATAGTCGAGAGAAATAGTCGTACTAGCGACTACGTGCACTTGTTAATATTAACATTCTCATCAATTTTAGAGCGGTGGGCGTTTGGACAATAGCCATTTTATGCAGTATTTATTCTGGCACCTCAGGAAAAGTCTTGCGGTTATGAAAAGTATAGTTCGATTATCGATTTGTTAATTATTCGCCGAACAGTTAAACGTTACCGGAAGTGCTTGTAGTCGATTGTTAAAATTGTATTCGTTCTCTTGAACTCTATAGGAACGAGAAGTATTTTGATTCTTCGGACTTTGTAAATTTCTCTTTGGAACTGTTTTTTTTCCATTGTGTGCAAATTTCATTGTGAGAAACCTTTCCCCTTCACAATTATGAAACTGTACTGTATTAATAAGTGAATCATTCTTGCGGACAGTTTTTTCGCATCGACGTCGCTCGTGTGTATGTTCGCATGATTCGTTTCGTGCCTATTATATTTTGTGAACTTGAAGACTTTCTTTTATATGGCATCCACTGTAGACTATCCAATTATTACTGTTAACCCACAGACGGATTTAAATATTTTTTGTTAATTAAATACGATGTTAGTGAAGAATGCGGGTGGTGGAGTTACTGTGTACCGTCTGCGGACAAGATAAACTAGCAAACTAGACAAGATAAAGGCCGAAACTAACAGTATCAGTTAGATACGGCAAGTTTCTGAACGTAAGATTAGGTAACATTATTGTCGCGGACGTACACCGTTGTGAAACAACAACGTTTCGGTGAAGACGTTCATACTCTCGCGCATGTTACATGTGTGTATGTACGTGTACATGTGTGCATTACACGCAACGCAGAATTTTGCTTTAATTAGAAAATATCGAGAAACTATCACAAAGAAAAGTGAAAGGAAAGATATCCTCCATAAACGTACACTTATCACGGTATTTCCTGTGGCAGTCCGCGATCTTGGCTAGCCAATTTAATAATTACTCTGTTTACTTATTTAAAATATCTTTACGTTAATTACTTCAAAAATGTTCTTTGGAATAAACGGATTGGCCGATTTTGCAAACTGTCTGCAAATGCAGCAGAAGAGTCTTAAAATTATGAAATACATGACTTCAGAATTTGTCTCGAACGTTCAAGAAATCTTAGACGAGTTTAACGTACGAAATTCAAAGATTTTGAAATTCCGAAAAATAATGTCTCGCTATGTAATAATCCTCTCGGTACTGTCACTGGATAGCAACCAATTGATATTCAACCAGAGTTGTGTGATTTTACTAGCTAATACCTTCCAGCAGACCAGGCAGGAAAAGGTGGCCGGATTTTCTTAAGCTGGTACCTCGTGAACGATTACCAAATCTGCGAAATTTTGGACAGAAAATGACGCCGATATTTGAAAGTAGGCTACATATATCTGTCAAAGCGTTTTCTTCTTACTCATCTTCTTCAACCCATCGGGTGTCGAGACTTTCGAGAGAGCTCTTCATCTCGTCCTGTCCAGTGCCAAAACCCTGGCACGGGCCCAGACTGCTCCTCCTGCCCTCTACACTCTTCTCGGCGTTATCCTCCCGTTTCGTTCTGGTCCGTCCTCTTCCTCTTCTGCCTTCTGGTTTTGCCTCCCGTGCTCGTCTCGGGTACCTTTCCTCATTCATCCTACAGACGTGGCCAAACCAACGCAGTTGGGATAGAGTTTTCAGTTTCATCATTTAAAGAGAATATCTTCAAATTCTTCCGGATGTTAACGTTCAAAGCGTGTTCTCCACAGTGGCATTGCAAGAATCACAGCAGAAGTCGCCTCGCCGATTCTCTGTTTCACTTCTGAAGTTAACAACAACTCGGCTGCATGTGAACATTCCTGCTTTAGTGGCTGCAGCAGATAGACTTCAGTTTCATATTGAAGATTTTATACAAATATACAATATTATCTTTCTCGTATCTTAATTATTATACTGACATAATAAAAATTGTACCGTTGAAGATATATTAAATGTGCTAATTACCTCTTCTTACTTATGTACCGTTAAATCCACCTTTTTTATATTTACCCTACTTGACGAAAATTTGTCGCTTGTGACGCGGCCCGCTGGTAGGTTCCTGAGTTTAATTTTGCCATCAGGCGCCAATCGGGCGAGTGGAAACTTCTCTTATTCGTATTTTCCTGTTGGGTACATATTAATGTATATAGTTTGTATTTAGTGTGGTTTTATTATAATCGAAAAAGCCGTGGTAGACTTGTGGGTGTTAAGCTTATAAAGTTAACATGTTACAAGTTAATTAAATATAGAACGCCAAAATAAACGCTATCGCTCAAAACACCGGATAATAAATAATCAGAACGCATGTCCACTATCACATTGTAATTTCATCCTACGTTCATAAAGTTATCTAACGTAAATTTCACTGGTAATAAGTTGAAGGCAACGTACACAAATATTGCAGAACACTTGTCGTTGAATATTTAGAAAATATTAATGTATTATAATTATAGTGCGTAGGCTATACATTTGTTAAATCGAATCTGCAAAGACTGGCTTACAAATATCCACGCTTGAGACGATGGCTTTTCTTGGAACTGATCCCGTACGGACAAAAATTGCTGTAGATTGTACTGTCCTGGAACAAGTCAGCAATTTTGAATACCTAGGCTACAGTGTGTCTTATAATACAAACAACGACGTTGTGAATAAGTTCAAACTTATGTGCAGGACTATGAGGCGAACTCTTAAGTCAGCAAGTAAAGAAACACGCCTAAAATTCTACAAGGTAATGGCCCTTCCCACACTTATTTATAGGTCTGAGAACTGGACTTTAACGAAAGGCCAGGCCAGTCGTATCCAAGCGGCTGGAATGAGATTTCTCAGGCACGTGGCAGGTTATACTCTCCATGATCATAGAAGAAATAGAGATATAAGGCAGGAAATGAGTATTATGAGTATACTTGACAAGGTTGCTCAGTATCGGCCGAATTCGTGGGAACACCTTTGCCGAATGGATGACTGCCGCATCCCCAAACAACTATGGAACTATAAGCCGAAGGGACGGAGAGGTGTGGGACGTCCGAGGAAGCGCTGAAATGACCAGCTCTAGACATTGCCTGTTTGAGACCGGAACAAACCATCCTTGGTTTAATCATTGCAGATGATGATTATAAACGATTATGACACAGACGTTCCCACCCATTACTTCTTATCTTTCGCTCCTCCGTTCCAGCGTCATTTCATGTTCTCCTTCGTCTGTCTCGTGTTCTTGCCTGCCCTTGTTCTTCTCTTCGTCTGCCGCTCTTTTCCCATACCCTTTTTTCGCTTCTTTCCTCTGCTCCATTTTCACCATAACCGTTTTATGTTATTTTATGATGGTTTTTTTTCCGTGTTGTATTAATCAGAGAAATTGCACAGTGCTTTATAGACGTATTGGTTTCGTGAAGTATACTCAGATTCCGCGAAAAATAGAACGTGCTTGAAAACCTAAACGATCCTTTCTATTACGGCAGTATCGTTCTATGAGAGAGAAGTCATGGGAAGTTGTGTAACACTGTTCTGTAAAATTGTTTTTTGTTTATTATTACTAGTATGCTCCGGAAGCTGCAGAATTCTCTCACTATTTTGAACGAAGTACATTTATTATTTGATAAATTTTGAAATTAGATAATTTTTCAATTATGGGAAAAATTACAAAAATACCAATCACTCTATTTTTTCAGTAATGTAACGATTGTAGAGCACTTATTATTTTTAGATGTGATCACTGTATTCAGATCGTGATTAAATTCCCTTTGATTTGATACTCCACGTGGTTTTTTGCGATTTATTCACAATTTTCACCGCCACATTTTTGCCTCCCACCTTCCTATTTTTGGACGGATCAATCTCAAAAACATTGTGGTTCTGTAAGGTAAAACGAATGCCGAGTTTTATGAAAATCGATTGATAAGTTCAAAAGTTATCGTTAGACGTATCCCAAATAGACAGACAAATGCCAACGGTCGAATCAAAACTGGGAACTCGCTTCGCTCTGCCATTTAAAGGAGATTCAAGAGTACAAGCTAAAAATGTGTTGGAGTCAGGATAAGACGTACTGGCGTAGTATAGACGTGGGCTAACAGTATTTTAAAATAACAGGTACGAAAATACCGTTCCAAAAATAACAGGTACAAATACCTGTTGTTATATACTTATTATACATAACCTATTTTATTCCTTTGTAAGTAACTCGTTGAGTTTCCTGCAGGTCTCCTATGTAATATCGTCAAATAAATACATGCAAGTAGGTTTATTTTCACCTAGATAAACCTATTTGTAAACCTATTAATATATTAATAAACCTACTTGCTGTGTATTTATTTGAAGATATTACATAACCTATATTATATTATAATTTGTTATAAGAAATAAATTGAAACTAAAAGTATTAACAGTGTTAATTTACATTGTGACTTTATTAAGCTGTTACGTTTTAAAAGAAAATAAGAAACAAGAGAATTTATAGGCACATCTCCCTTTGGGAATATTAATTTAAGTTTTCACTACGCGAAAACAAACTGACATAGACTTACTATTAAATTATTGATTCCATTTTGGTTAGAGAAATCAGTTGCGAAACTCAGGCAATGAAATTGAGAGTGCACCTAATAGCACAACAAATAATGTCAAAAAACATCAGAAACATATAATAAAAAACTAACAGTGAGCCACATCTGATCATTTACGTGAGATGTCCAGTGAAGTCAAAATCATCTCCGAATCGCATTAATAAAAAGTACTATGTGGCCTATCAACTATCAGCCACTCTGTAGATTGTAACACAATATAATTCGCTTTTTCAAAATTTACCAAGTTGGTGACTAGTATAATAGATAATTTATTATAATTTGTATTATATATCTGTATAACACACGAGAATAAATGTAACATCAGTATGAATTTTTTTCATTTATTAAAAACAGCTTCGTCTCTTTGCGCAGAATGAAATATTCAGCACCAAAAAGCGGCTTCGTACTCGTGTACTCGAAATACTCCTAATACTTGTCGTACTCGTTTACTTGCTGTTACTTGTGTATCCGTAATACTCCTAATACTTGTATACTCGTTTACTGCTTCCTTGTGTAGCCGTAATATCCCTAATACTTGTAGGTTTACTTGTTACTTGTGTACTCATTAGTTGCGTAGGGGAGTCCCGCGACTCGGAACAGCGAGGCCGCGAATAACAGGTATTTCAACTTTTCAGTCACTGTTACATCGTTCCACAAAAATATCGTTCCAAAGTACCTGTTATAGGTATATCGACCCACCTCTAGCTCAGTAGTTGGCAAACTACGGCCCGTGAGTTAAATCCGCATCCCATTTCCACAGTTGATTCTTTACAGCTCGCGGGGTAATCATTTTTTCAGGGTTTCAAAATGGTTTAAACATTAAAATGTATAATAACATTTAAACGGTATCGAGCATGCTGTTTTGGTGCAATGACTTACGTACGGACACGCTAATTGCTTACCTCCTCGATGCTGTGGAATCATCTCTGTAAACACATTTCCTAAAACGATATACGGTAAAGCAGAATACAGATCAGGATTATTGACAGATGAACATTTGCAACAGTTCTTGATTATAAGGAACACAAACTTTCAAAGTCACGTGAACATTAGCCCCCTCCTCATGATAGAATTTCATTCATCTTATTAGTAAGCCAATGTTTGGTAACCGTTCCCCCAAACTAGTCAAACCCCTACCCCGAAAGAAGTAATGGCTGGCACCCCTGCTATACTCATTACTACTAGATGCAATGTGGCGAAGTATTCTGTTAGGAAGAGATGTGAAAATTATGTAATATTAATATGAAATAATAAGTCGTGTTTTTTATAAAACCGTAAAGTCGTTCACAAGGTCAGTGTGCGACGGACAAGGTCAGAATGAGAAGCGGACGAGACGTGCGCTACACCCACACTACGTGTTTCGTAAACGAACTCAGTGCTTCTAAATTATTTGTTTACAAACTTGTGCGCTGAATTATGGTTTTCGAAATGGAAATGGTTCATGCGAGAGGTCCGCGGGTAACAGCCCGTTTATTTCACGTCGCTTCCTTGATTGGGCGCATTTCATTGGTTGATTTTTCAGGTATTGTCACTTAGGCCTACTCGCGACGAACTATCGTAATTTGCCGGGGACAAATGTTCCTAAGTATTCAATAAAATCGTGGGGTATTGTATATTTCGTGAACTACACGTGCGATGGATTTTTATGTAGACGATGCCACATGCAACATACGAAATATTGCCGCGTTTAAACGTTAACTTCCATGCGGCTGTGTGGAAATCTTTCAAATCCATTCATGAACGGCGGAACCATGTTAAGTACGTACGGGACGAGACCTCGTATCTGTAACTTTGTTAACATCACAGATGAACTAGAGACTTTTTCTGTGAATCATAATACAAAACTGGCAAGGTTGAGCAGATACTGTGTACCAATGGCGGACAAAGAGAGGGGCGACGGAAGCGAGAGAATCCGTATCTCCATTTTATACCACGTAACTGGGTTGTTAGCTTTCGAACCAGAGGCTCGGTTACTTGTAACGAAGAAACGATTCCTCAGCGAATTACAGATGACCTTTAAATAATCTGTGTTAAGAGATACAACACAAACTTACCAAAGTAGTAACATTGGAGGTACTGTGTTTAAGTGTGTAGGTTGGGGGGGGGGATCCACTTGGAAACCTCTGATAATGATTTAGAAAAATTCCGTAGGAAAACTCAACCTTGTGTGTGGTGGCGTTGGGAAAGAATAAGAGGTGTGAGAACTAAGATTTCGACGACATATATGCGCTACTATGACATAACAGATACGTGGAGAGCGAAGGAAGTTCTCTGTAATTTATTGTCAAACCGGACTTCACTGAATACATTTGATCCTACAGTATTTTTTAACAATTTGCGTGTCTGTGGTGTCATGTGAATGAAATAAAGTTTCCAAATCTCAGACATTATGTTGGATCAACGATGAGGTAGGAAAGACTAAAAAACTTGGTATTTTGTCTATAGAAAAAAAAACTGCATCTTCATTGGAATTGGATGACGTAATAAAGACAGTAAAGTGAACACTGAAATGTAATTTAATTATAACAAATAAAACTTTGATTTTTCTCGTTGAGCACATTTTCCGTTAAAATCTCTAAATGATAAGTAAAATATTTAGATACCTGCTACTAAAATAAAACTGTAAAATATATCTCTGTACGATAAGAAAACGTAGCTCGGTCTTCGGGCCCTGCCCGCCACTGCCGTATTCTTCAACTGGCCTTCCAGTGTGAACCTCGATGCTGAATAAGAACGGGGGTGGGTTGATGGAACATCTGAGAGTTCCACTGCGGTAAATATATAAGTCTATACATGTGTGTGTGTGTGCGTGTTAAGCATCATGAACAGACGATTCTAATATACTTTCCCTGCTTTAATACTCGAGGAGAAAACGGGGAGGAATAATAACCACATCATTTTCACCTCTGTTAACTCGTTGTGTGTTTTCATCCTCCTTGTTATTGGATGGAAACTTTTTTGACTCTGCACAACGAACTTGAAATATTTGATATTTTCTTAATGCAATGTTGTAAGCATCGTGGACCACAATCATAGAGTCGTCATGCCGAAGCGACAAACCAACAAACAAGTTATCAGTGTTAGACTGGACTAATTTTGTAGTAATTTTCTGTGTGTTTGTAGATTTACGTCTTGTATGGTGACAGTGTTTGTGTTCATACGTATTATCGACACACAGTTCGTTATTGTGTAGATTTTGCCAACGGTCTGCTTGCACCAGTCCGTACACTTCTAAAACATTGATTACAAGACTAATAAAATGACATTGGTAAGTACAAGAATTTAAGCGCGAGTGTATGTTTATCCATACCATGATTGTAAGGTGAATTTTATATTTTGTCTGAAATTATATTTTCGTTTTAAAAAAATATGTCGCCTGTTTCTAACGATGAACACGATTGTAACTAACTAATGAAAGATTTTGTAATTTCCGTAGTGTCATAGTGATAACTATGTGTTTAGATTATCAATACCGATCTTGTTAGTATCGTTATGGTATTAATCGTATTCAAAATATCTAGTTCTGTATTTGGTATGTAATTATCATTGCTTATTGAAACTGAATAGATTACTTTTAAGGGAAACATCAGTTAGGCTATTGAAAATAAGAATTGTGTAGCTCGTCATTGTGTAGCTAAACTTGTATCATGAATTTTGACCTGTGCCGGTACGACGCAAACTCTAAGCCAGAAATACCCAAGTGTAATTAAAGCGGAATACGTCTTTTTGGCATTTACTACATAACTAAGGTACAAATTTTAAAAGAATTTTCCCTCCGTATTAGAGGAACATTAGGTGTAATATAAAGGGAAATTCTAATCGGTGAGTTATTCGCAACGTTGCTAAAGTTAATGCAACTGTCGTTTATGTGCAGTTCGACGAATGTTTCAAATCTAACTCCTGTAATTTCAAAGCTGTCGCTCCAAACGAAGGTCCAGACGGTCGTCTCACCAAACTATGATACATTATTTATTTTTTCGATACCGTGCGGAGGGATTCGGCTAGGTGCTGCCCACCATTCGTCAGTGACTCTATTCCCCTGTAAGCAGTGCTGCACTGTAGAAGCGTGTAGACACTGACGTTGTATTAGCAGATACTTCTGAATAGAGGTGTGCTAAACTAGTATTTGAAAATAACAGGTACGAACGAAACCGGTGCCAAAAAAAAAATAACATACAAATAATATACGTATTATATATATACCTGTATTATATAATTTGTTATAAGAAATTAATTGAAACTGAAATTATTAACAGTGTTACTTTATTAAGCTGTTACTGTTTAAAAGAAAATAAGAAACAAGAGAATTTATAGGCTTATCTCCCTCTGGGAATACTAATTTAATTTTCACAAGGAGTAAACAAACTGATACAGATTTAATATTAAATTTTGGTTCCACTTTGGTGAGACAAATCAGTTGCGAAACTCGGGCAATGAAATTTATAATGCACGTAATACCACAACAAAGAATGTCAAAAAAATCACGTGAGATGTGCAGCGAAGTTAAAATCATCCCCAAAATCACATTAACAAAAAGTACTATAATCAGCCACTCTGTAGGTTATAACACAACACAATTCGCTTTTTCAAAATTTACCAATTTGGTGACTAGTATAATATATAATTTGTTATTAAAATCTTATTATATATCTGCATAACACGCGAGAATAAATGTAACATCAGTATGAATTTTTTTCATTTATTAAAAACAGTTTCGTCTCTTTGGCATAGAGATATTCTGAACCTCGCTGTTTTTCTTCGTTTCATACTTGAATGGCAATCAGCACATGCGCAGAATGAAGTATATAGCACCTAAAAGTGGTCATGTACTCATAATACTTGTAGTATTATGAACATTTTCATGTAGGGTAGTGTTACATGAAAATAAGTATTAGACCTCATTATTTCCTCATATTATTATTTCAGGAATTTCTTGGGACTGGCCAGCTCTGTGGTGGCCGAACTCCGTGAGGCAGGGAGCTCCATTTAGCAGGCACGGATCCAGGGGGGAGCGAAGGAGGCGGCCCCCCAAACGCCTCAAATTTAATGTTATAATCAAAGAAATTTTTATACTCTTCTGCATAAAAAATCGTGAAAAAAGTTGTAATAAGTTGTAATTTTTTAACAAGTCTTGTAAGGCATGTTGAAAATTGAAATATAGGTTCAAAAATTATTTCTTTATATGATAAAATGGATTTTTATGTCATTTCATTATTTTCAAAAAGCTCCAGTACAGCCGTAAAAAGATAGAATTTCTGTTCACTAACTATTTTACTATATTTAAGGAGTAAATTACGGTGATAGTATAACTAACATAAAGTAACTTGAAATTAAAATTTTATGTACAACACAGTAATTTATAATTACATAAATTATTGCAAATTGAAATCATAATTTTTTCTATTATTATATCCTCGTACCGTTCAAGTAGTTCGGTTTGAATTTGCGCGCTTGCATGTCGAAATTATAACATATGTGTATGCGCTTTGCTATCCAACGGCGTCAGCTTCAGTCATACAGTTCACATTTTACATTTCTTAAATTTAGACTGCGATACTGAGTATATGTTAGAAAAAACAATCGTAACATCAAATCTTCATTATCACATTTGGATGTAAAATGTCTTAATAGTCTATATGTTTTCTTTTAGACGACGTTTTTGATTTTCTTCAAATACAGAGACATGTATTTTTCGGATAAAGACGTTTATTCGTTTCCTTACTCTCTCAAGCGAAATAACAAAACTGGAACGTATGAAAAACGATATGTGAATTTCAACCAATCATATTCTTATGAATGGGTAGTTTTCTCACACGAAAAATGTATTCTTTTGTAAATACAGCCCATTTTTTGTCAGTTCCGTTAAGGCACCATGGATTGCAGAAATTCGTTATAGAACCATAGAACCAATAACCAACTTTGCTACAGTATTGGGCAAAGATGGAGACTTTGAAAACCACGTACAAACCAAATATAACCAGGAAGCTGTGATAAAAGCAAAATATTTCTTAAAAATTTACAAAAATCCTGAGCTACCCGTTACTAATAAATTACGTACTGGACATCAAAAATCGTTCTCGATTAGTGCCTATAATAAAAAGCATTATTTTCCTGGCTTGCGAGAACATTCCATTTTGAGGGCATTGAGCGATGGCAAACTGACAACTGGTGAATCTGATTCGGTCATAAATACTGGCAATTTCCGAGCTTTATTGAAGTTTCAGATTGATAGCGGCGATGTAGTTTTGAAAAAACATCTTGAAGAGTCAACATCTCGCGCAACATACATAAGCAAGACAACTCAAAACGACTTGATCGATTGGTGTGGACGAGACATTTTATCTAAAATTATTGAGAGAATCAAACTTGCTCATATTTTTAGTGTAATGTTCGATGAAACGACAGATGTTTCAAATAAATCGCAATTATCACTAATCATTAGGTATACTGACGATAAAAATATTTATGAATCATTCATTCAATTTATTGATGCTCCCGCCGAAATGAATGAGGATAATGAAAGTAATGGTGAACCGAAGTTGACTGGAGTAGCTATTGGAAACATTGTTATTAATGCTCTAAAAAAATGTAATTTATGTCTTAGCAACTGCGTTGCCATAACAACTGACGGTTGTAGTACTATGGTATCTGAAGTACGCGGAGTCGTTAAAACAGTTATGTAAGAAGCCCCCAATGCTGTTTTCCCCCTCCCTTGTTACAACCATTGCCTCAATTTAAGTATTTTTCGAACATCCCAAGTACTGGCTATTAAAAATGCGTTTCGGCAATGCAAGAGACAATATATTTTTTAAAAGGTTCGTCCAAGAGAGAAGATGTTCTAAAACGAACAAACGAACATTAGGGCCTAAACTTTCGGGGATTTGTGAGACCCGTTGGATAGAAAGGCATGATGGAGTACTCCAGTTTCGATTCACTCTTCCAAAAATTATATCAGTTTTAGACTCAATAACTGAATGGAAAGATTCTGCAACAGCTGTTAAGGTTTGAGGCTTAAGAATGGCATTATGTGATGGCCAAACACTTGTTGCAATTGTGTGTCTCTCGGAGTTTTTAACATGAATAAGTTATAAATCTATTGTGCTAACCGCGATTGAATTACTTAGTGTGTTAATTTAATAATTTCTTAAATTTAGCTAGCCCTTAAGTTGGACGCCATTTTATAACATTCATTTATTCTGCGTATTGATAGCACAATAAATTAATTATTAAATATATAAAATTATCGATCACTGACAAGTATGTGTATAATTTAATCTTAATGATGATTCTAACTATCTACGTTCATCAACACATACGTGATATCATTTATTTAATTGACCATAAGAAACTCTGAAAATCTATTTGCATTCTTTCAAACTTTAGTCAATATTTGGGTTGCATTGGTAATAATGAACGCATGTTTCTGGTTAACTAAAATACTAGTTTAATTATCGTTTATGACATATTATAATAGTACATAGAATACGTCGCTGTACCTGAAATACATACATATTTATAATAAACAAAGATATATCTCAATATATGCTGAAATAAAGAAAACATACATACATATATAAATCAAATGATGTTACAATTCAATATTCTACTTATTTAATGCGTTCATTAAATCCCAAATAAGCTTTTGTTTATACGTTCATTAACTACTTATTTCAATTTTACTCATTACTTTTCTTAATAAATTCTCAGGTGTGAATTCTTTGAAAGAAACCAGGTCAGTAGAAGTTACAAATTAGAAGTAATTATAATAATGGTTACTTGGTTAGTGAATATCCATTAGTTGTTGACGTAGTCTCGTTCTGGTGATGGAGATGGCTCGTAGATACATTCCGTCGTTAGTTGTTTTATCACTGCCACTTATCACTTTATTCTTCCGACCACTCGCGTAGGTGTTTGTATATGTGTGGGTAATTGAAGTTCAGTGTTCAATCAATTTTCTATCTTACTGTGTTTGCTGTGTGTTCGTTTTAAAGTCAATAAACATGTCTAGTTTCATTTGTCGCTGCTTCCACAAACGATCCTATAATTAGTTAGTTTGTTTAATGTTTCGTGTTCATTATGTTGTTGAGACACAATATTAAGTTCCACTAAGTTGTATATCGTTTAGTGACGCTGTCTGTTAGTGTAACGGTCTGATTGTTCACTTGGTGTAAATTTCACTAAGTCCGATAATGCGCACGTCGGTAAAGTTCACTACCGCGATATGAATGTATTAAGTTTTAAGTTCCTAGTTATTTATCTAACTTCCGAATGATTCGAGTAAACAATGGAAAGTTTATGATGTACCGTCTCTCGCACTTGAAGTTAAACTACTTGATAATTGAAATGTAAACTGTCTGAAAATTCTGTATGACTGACTAAAATTTAAGTATGACTGCGTAAAAATTGAGTATAACTGACCAAGATTTAAGTATGACTGCCTAAAAATTGAGTACAACTGACGCTCCGTCTTCCTGGACAGCTAGTTTTATTAATTCGTCCCTACTCAAAATTTTGTCTCTGGCGCGATTCACGCCCACTTCTTTTCGAGATTGGTCAGTTTTTGATTTTCTCGGAAAATACTGTCCCACTATGTCAAAATCCGACGTCATAGTTCTTTCGATAGGTTCTTCGCCTCAGTTGCTATGGAAACATCCCTCACCATCAAATTTCTCGCTGGCTGAAGGTCTCTGATAGGTCCTTAGGTCTCCCTGCTCTCCAGCTAGACGATCGTTGACCCGCTTCGAAGAAACTCTGGCTATAAACAATTTGTCTAACAGCCTATTGTCTGAGTAAACTCTGCGTTTCTATAGATTCCCATTATCTGTACTTACAGTCTTCCTGACGTATTGTTCTATGCTCTTACCCCTTTTTTCTGGGTATTACTAATTTCGAACATCTGCTGGTCGTTGAAGTCACTCCAACTTTCCCTTCGTAAATTCTTGTCTGTCAATTAGACGATACCTCCAGCTGTGTAACATGACTTTAGTTTTTGTCAGCCTATCTTCCAGTATTGTTACTTAAGGTGCAGCGTATCCGTTTCATTGTAGTATGGAACATTACTTGTTTTTGTCGCTTATCGTCTACTGACGTAATACGGCCACATCTGCTACAATTCTTGGTACGGGTGTGAATGTCCTCCTTACTTTGTTACAGCTGCGGAGAGCAATAATTCTGGACGAAACTTTCCCTGTCATCTTACGCCACCAAATTCTATAGTTGGATAGAACTTAATGTGTTTCTATTGTCAAGTCAGCAACGCTTCACTGACACCTTCTCATTACTCCTTATTTATTGCTCCACCATAAGTCGTTGACACTTGCCTCGTGTGAACGTACTCTGCCGAGGTGAGAATTTAAAAAATTTTTAAATTTTCTGCTCGTTACAGTGTCCTCAATTTCGATTTGACGATGTGACCTCTGGGAACAACTCAAATCTAAATTCTGCGCCCTGTACGTCGCCTCGTGTCCATCTTCTTCAGGGGAAGGTATACACAATAACCTACTTTCAAAAGCTTATATGACCAGTGGTACACCCCCTTTTGGTTTTAATTAGTTCTCTGAATTTATTGCCAGCTATTTGGGATAGCTGAACGCATTTCACATTGTCGAATTGACATATAAATACCTTATCTTTATAATTTATAAGATATAAGATAAGTCATAAATTCCGTAAGCAATTAAATAATTTCATCAATTGAATAAGATCTTACCTTCTAAAATATCATATTCACAAGATATTATCAAACAGTTAAGCGGTTCAATGTAACCTTTACATGATATCAAAGAAAATCTCCTATACATATACACCTTTGTGCACTATTAATGATCTTACCAATAAAATCTTTTAAACTATTATTTTAAAATTAGATTGTTAATTGACACAATCGCTACGTTAACTGTAATTATCTTAATAATTTACATACACGTATAACATTTAGTTTCAATGATTGACCTACTTCATGATACATCAATTATAATCCTAACCTACTAATTACATACATTCACATTAATAAAGTTCACTCACTATCTAGTTCGTTAAATATTATCACTTATCTGATTTAAGTGTCCATTTTTCTCACTTTGTCCTTTTAACTTATTACCATATAAATCAATTAATAGCAATTAAATGTCCTTTGCATTCACTGCAATATTTTTATAAAATGTCACACTAAATGTTAATTTATCTTATTATCTAACATTTAATTAGTGCTTAATTGACTAAATACAATTTTGATGTTATGTTTCAACAATTAAAGTACATAACTTTCTTGGATAAGCCAGCTTGAATGATATCACCGCGTCAATTACCCTAACGCAGTTGATTCATCAGCATCGGCTAGCTTCTTAAGACATCTTCTTCTATTTCTTCCTCTTCCTTCATCTTCAATTTTCTGGTTCATAGTATTTTTTCAATTGTCTGGCATTAAATTTTCCACGGAGTTTCTTGTCATCATCGCAATCAACGAGTAGATAAGTAGCTTCTCCGAGAATTTGATGCACTTTATATGGTCCGCAGTACAGTTCGCAAAATTTTTCAATTCTTTTCTGGACCGCGTCCGATTGATGATATGTTCTGATTAACACTTTCTCACCAATGTTGAATCTTGTAATGGTTTTAGTCTCATTACATAATTTTGCTTGTTTTTCTCTCTTCTCCTTCATTTTGATATATATTTGTTTATGATCTACCCCTTTAACTAGGAGCATATCCTTGTTGATGTATTTTTCCCACGCTCTGGGAGGTTTTCTTCCGAGCTGAGCTTCGTACGGTGTTACTTCTATCGTCTCGTGGTACGTTTCGTTAATACAACTCTCGACGATTGGTACGTAACGCGACCACTTTGTATGTTGATCACCAACAAAGATCCTAAATAAGTTCCCAAGCTGTCTGTTGATTCTTTCAGCCAGATTCGCACAAGGGTTCCTTATTGCGGTAAATCGTGGTTGGATATTTAGTTCAGTTAATCCATCTAACCATTTTTTAGATGAAAATTGCGTTCCGTTGTCTGTGATAATCACTCTAGGAGATCCTAGTTCTTCACAATATTGGTGTACTCTCCTCAGTGTAGCGACGGTCGTTGCCCTTCGAAGTGTGAAAAGTCGTACGTATTTGGTAAAGTTGTCAACCATTATGAATAGATACCTCACCCCACTAGACGAAGCAGGTAACGGTCCGTAAAAGTCCGCGCTCACAAGGTCACCCTTGCATAACGGTATTATGGCTTTTGTTCCTCCAAACGAATTTCTGTTGCCGGAATCCTTTTTTTCTGACAAATGTCGCAAGTCCGTACATAAATTTTCACCCTCTTTAACATTCCGTCCATGGTAAAGTACTCCTGCAATAATTTGATACATCTCTTCGCACCGGGATGCCCATACATACGGTGTATTTCAGCAATTATTTCGCCAGACACACTGTTCGGTACGTATAGTTTCCACTCTCCTTTGCGTAATCTGTACAATTTCTCATCGACAAATCTATAAAATTTATTTAATTTCTTATCTATACAATTTTCCCTAATCTTATCAATAATATACTTAAGCTTATGATCTTGAATTTGGTGCCTTCCAATATCCATTAGGATCTTGCTTACCTTCTTATCCATTTTGATTGTCAGGTGGTTAATTAAATATTCGGAAATATTGTCACTAATTACTTCTGGTGTGGCATCTTCTGGATTTCTGCTCAGAAGATCGGCAATAATATTGTCCTTACCTCTACAATGGACAATGTCAAATTTGTACTCCTGAATACTTAAGATCCAGCGTGTAATACGCGAGTTGTTTAAATGACATTTATTCATAAAAGTCAGTGCTTTATTATCAGTAATGATGGTTAACGGTTGTCCTAGTATGTATATACGGAACCGCTCAAGACATCTTACAATACACAAAAGCTCCTTCTCCGTAGTGTAATAATTTATTTCCGCATCCTTGAATGTCCGGCTGGTAAAAGCTATTACTCCAATTCTTCCTTCTTCATCCAATTGATATAGTTGTCCGCCATATGCAAAGTTGCTGGCGTCACATTGCATATAATATCTTTGGTTTAATCGGGGAAACTTTAAGATGACTGTTTCTACGAATAACCTTTTAACCTGTTGAAAACACTCATTTAATTCCTGTGTCCAGGTGAATTTCTGTCCTTTCCGTAGCAACTCGAGTAATGGTTTAGTAGTTTCAGCGTATTTGTCTGTAAAACGATTATAGAAATTTGTCAACCCCAGGAAACCTTTTAATTGTTTTTGGTTCCGAGGTGCAGGAAACTTCATAATGGCATCTATCTTCTCGTCCGTTGCTCGTATTCCTTGCGTTGTTAGTTGATAACCGAGGTACGCGATTTCTTGTCTGAAGAACTGCGACTTCTCCAAATTGATGGTTAAATTTGCCCTTCTTAAATTAGATAATAATAAGTCTAAATGTAACAAGTGCGTTTCTAAATCTTCTGAATAACACAGGCAATCGTCGACATAAATAATGGTATTTTCTTTTACTTCTTCGTCCAATACTGTGTCCAATCCCCTGGTCAGTGCAGCAGAACTGGTACCCAGGCCAAATGGTGTAACTGTAAAACGATAACACTTGCCGTCGTACATAAAAGCGGTGAAGTTCCGGCATTCCGACTTCAGTGGTACTTGCCAGAAACTGCTAGTTAGATCTACGGTAGATAGGTACTTCATCTCTCCACATCTCGCCAAAATGTCGTTTATTGGAGGTGCACCCTCGTAGTCCGGGATAGTCACACTGTTCACCTTCCTCGCATCCAAACACAATCGTACGCTACCGTCCTTCTTGATTACCGTAACTAGTGGGTTGATATATGCGCTGTTGCATCTCTCAATGACCCCATACCGTAACATTTTTCGAATCTCCTCATCTACCTTCCCTTTATAGGCTAATGGGACAGGCCATCCTCTCTGGAAGTACGGTGTCTGGTCGGTGACTCGGAACTCGTGGACATACCCATCGATTCTTCCGGGGCATTCTCTGAATAAACTACAATTTCTTATTAGAATCTCCCTTAATCTTTCCAACGTTCCTCTATCTCCGCATTCTATACTTTCTATCTTCTTGTTAATGTTTCTGATGATCTCTTCTTCTTCTCCTACGTCCACCACTTCTATATGCATCATAGGCACCGTGTACGTCGCTTCGTTATCCTCTCTTCTTATCTCGACGATTCTTCTTCCCATGTCAATGAGACACCCTGTTTCTTGAAGAAAATTGGTTCCTAATATGCATGGTTTTATCAAATCTGGTATTATTAGGAAAACACATTCATATTTAATTTCTTCAATATAGATATCACATAATATTTGTTTTCTGATTAGCTTTGATTTATTACCAACTGCGCTAACTATTAATGTGTTAGACATCGGTAATATTTCATAAGGTGTAATGTCATGTTTGTTTTGGTGAAACCACGACTCAGATAACCCAGCTATTACCGATCCAGTATCGATTAACGCTTGCACACTAACATTATTATTGAACTTGATATTTATCTCTGGACACCTAATTATTCGTTGAGAAATTTCTTCATCATCATTACACAATAAATCGCTTCGTAAGTCCGGTAGGATAATATTCGTCTGGTAGTCATTTATTTTGACGGCTATCTTTGTTAATGGGTGGAGGGATTTTTTTTTTCTCTTCTTGTTGACGATTTCTCTTTGGTTGAATGGCCGATGCACCAGCTGTCGTGTTTGTAAACTCTATTGTGTTGACAGCGCGCCGGTCCGTGTTACGGGGCTGATTATTTATGGCGGGTCTGTCACCCCATGTCTTCTTCTGTATACCGCCTCCTTTGTTCAAGTTACTTTCACCTTCCTTATACGCATTTCTGCCCTCGTTTGCCGCTGCATAGTTCGCTTCTCTATTAATTCTTGGTTGAATCTGTGAATACTCGATGATCAGAGATTCGAAGTTTGGTATCGTCACAATTCCTCTTGTAACCACCGCAAGCTGGATGTCACGCCCAAAGTGACGAGAGATCTTACGTATTAACTGATAATCAGATAAAGTAGGTGTTAACTGCTTACTTTCCAATAAAATCCGTTCAATATATTGAATAGCAGTAACTGGTCCGCGCCAATCAAATCTGCCAAACTCCAAATGGTCCCGAATACTGTCCTGTCGTTCCTGGCCCCAATATTTTAGAGAGAACGCTTCCTTGAATTCTGCGAAGTTTGATATCTGGTCACGTATCACTCGCCACCAAATTCCTGCGTCTAACTCCAGATGTTTGCCAATCCACTTGATATTGTCAGCGGGATAATATAACTCTTGAACTTCGGACAATTCTTTGAGGAATTCCATAGGGAATCTGTCTGTGCCATTATATTTGAGATCATTGTGGTTAGGTCCGTTAAATCGATTTAATATTCCACAATCACCTTCCATCAGTTGTCGCTGTAACCTCTCTTGGTTTTCTCTTACCTTATTTAAATGTCCCTTTAATTCTTCGATCCTAGTTGTCTTTTCTTTCGTAGTCTCGTCCAACTTCTGTTCTGTTGAACGTTGTCTACCGTCTACGTCTTCTAATTTTTGTATAATATTACTATTTGTTCCTTCTTGCTCCTGTTGTCTCTGCAGCATGGTATTGTGCATCTCGGCCTTAAGTTCTTCGTGCTTCTTATTGTAATCCTTAACGTGAACATCGAACTTGTGATTAATCTTTTTAACGGTCGTCTGGGTAGAGTGTACCGCCGCCATCCATTCTTGTCGATCATTATCTTGTTTTTCTTGTATTTCTACGTACTTCTTGTCGGCTTCTTCTCTCAACTCTCTCACGACATCATCTTGTTTTTTCTGTAATTCATCAACCTTTCTTTCCCAAGTCTGCTGACTTTCACGTATCTCCGACCTTATTTGTGTAATCTCTTCCTTATGCTGGTCGAGTTTTTCATTAATTAATCTACTGTTTTCTTCTTGTTTTTCCAATTTTTCATTAATTAATCTATTACTTTCTTCTAATTTTCTGTTAATATTTTCTTCTAGTTTCTTGCTTCGTTCTTCTTGTTTCTCGTCTCGTTCTTCTTGTTTTCTGTTACTTTCTTCGCTAATTAATTTAATATTCTCGTTCTGTTTTTCGTTCTGTTGACGGATGAACTCCATCAACATCTGTATAGTTCCATCCTCTAGTTTTGATGTCTGTCCTCGCGCCCTATCTTCTGGACTCTCCACCACACTACTTGGTCCGCTAGGCGTAGTATTGTCCTCGGTATTTACTGCATCTAATTGGTTATTAATGTCATATTCTACACTGTCTGAATTGCTCGCCATTTTAGCCCTACTGCGCGTAATCATTCAAACTGACTTACACTAATAACCCTTATCTTACTTCTACTTCTATGACACTACTTTTCTACTACTTCTACTGCCTGTTCTTTACCTAAGCCGTACGTGTTAACAATCTGTGTTAATACGTATCATGCCGTGCGAATGGGCGCCATTTTATAACATGAATAAGTTATAAATCTATTGTGCTAACCGCGATTGAATTACTTAGTGTGTTAATTTAATAATTTCTTAAATTTAGCTAGCCCTTAAGTTGGACGCCATTTTATAACATTCATTTATTCTGCGTATTGATAGCACAATAAATTAATTATTAAATATATAAAATTATCGATCACTGACAAGTATGTGTATAATTTAATCTTAATGATGATTCTAACTATCTACGTTCATCAACACATACGTGATATCATTTATTTAATTGACCATAAGAAACTCTGAAAATCTATTTGCATTCTTTCAAACTTTAGTCAATATTTGGGTTGCATTGGTAATAATGAACGCATGTTTCTGGTTAACTAAAATACTAGTTTAATTATCGTTTATGACATATTATAATAGTACATAGAATACGTCGCTGTACCTGAAATACATACATATTTATAATAAACAAAGATATATCTCAATATATGCTGAAATAAAGAAAACATACATACATATATAAATCAAATGATGTTACAATTCAATATTCTACTTATTTAATGCGTTCATTAAATCCCAAATAAGCTTTTGTTTATACGTTCATTAACTACTTATTTCAATTTTACTCATTACTTTTCTTAATAAATTCTCAGGTGTGAATTCTTTGAAAGAAACCAGGTCAGTAGAAGTTACAAATTAGAAGTAATTATAATAATGGTTACTTGGTTAGTGAATATCCATTAGTTGTTGACGTAGTCTCGTTCTGGTGATGGAGATGGCTCGTAGATACATTCCGTCGTTAGTTGTTTTATCACTGCCACTTATCACTTTATTCTTCCGACCACTCGCGTAGGTGTTTGTATATGTGTGGGTAATTGAAGTTCAGTGTTCAATCAATTTTCTATCTTACTGTGTTTGCTGTGTGTTCGTTTTAAAGTCAATAAACATGTCTAGTTTCATTTGTCGCTGCTTCCACAAACGATCCTATAATTAGTTAGTTTGTTTAATGTTTCGTGTTCATTATGTTGTTGAGACACAATATTAAGTTCCACTAAGTTGTATATCGTTTAGTGACGCTGTCTGTTAGTGTAACGGTCTGATTGTTCACTTGGTGTAAATTTCACTAAGTCCGATAATGCGCACGTCGGTAAAGTTCACTACCGCGATATGAATGTATTAAGTTTTAAGTTCCTAGTTATTTATCTAACTTCCGAATGATTCGAGTAAACAATGGAAAGTTTATGATGTACCGTCTCTCGCACTTGAAGTTAAACTACTTGATAATTGAAATGTAAACTGTCTGAAAATTCTGTATGACTGACTAAAATTTAAGTATGACTGCGTAAAAATTGAGTATAACTGACCAAGATTTAAGTATGACTGCCTAAAAATTGAGTACAACTGACGCTCCGTCTTCCTGGACAGCTAGTTTTATTAATTCGTCCCTACTCAAAATTTTGTCTCTGGCGCGATTCACGCCCACTTCTTTTCGAGATTGGTCAGTTTTTGATTTTCTCGGAAAATACTGTCCCACTCTGTCAAAATCCGACGTCATAGTTCTTTCGATAGGTTCTTCGCCTCAGTTGCTATGGAAACATCCCTCACCATCAAATTTCTCGCTGGCTGAAGGTCTCTGATAGGTCCTTAGGTCTCCCTGCTCTCCAGCTAGACGATCGTTGACCCGCTTCGAAGAAACTCTGGCTATAAACAATTTGTCTAACAGCCTATTGTCTGAGTAAACTCTGCGCTTCTATAGATTCCCATTATCTGTACTTACAGTCTTCCTGACGTATTGTTCTATGCTCTTACCCCTTTTTTCTGGCTATTACTAATTTCGAACATCTGCTGGTCGTTGAAGTCACTCCAACTTTCCCTTCGTAAATTCTTGTCTGTCAATTAGACGATACCTCCAGCTGTGTAACATGACTTTAGTTTTTGTCAGCCTATCTTCCAGTATTGTTACTTAAGGTGCAGCGTATCCGTTTCATTGTAGTATGGAACATTACTTGTTTTTGTCGCTTATCGTCTACTGACGTAATACGGCCACATCTGCTACAATTCTTGGTACGGGTGTGAATGTCCTCCTTACTTTGTTACAGCTGCGGAGAGCAATAATTCTGGACGAAACTTTCCCTGTCATCTTACGCCACCAAATTCTATAGTTGGATAGAACTTAATGTGTTTCTATTGTCAAGTCAGCAACGCTTCACTGACACCTTCTCATTACTCCTTATTTATTGCTCCACCATAAGTCGTTGACACTTGCCTCGTGTGAACGTACTCTGCCGAGGTGAGAATTTAAAAAATTTTTAAATTTTCTGCTCGTTACAAGTTACTTACTTGCAAGTTGCAATTGAGCCAATTTTTTCAAGAAACTCAAGTCGACTCAAAAGTTGCTCAGGATTACTTAAGGGATACTGTACAAATTTTACAAAGACGCCATGACAACTGCGAAGCTGTTTTTAAAACTATATATGAGGAAGTATATGTGGTATTGCTGAGGAATTGGATGTGGAAATAAGGATACCCAGAAAAGCTTCCAGACAAACTCTTCGAGAAAATCATCCTACAAACGATATAGTTACATACTATAAGCCAGTGGTTCTCAACCTTTTTGGGCCTTGCCCCCCTTTGTGTCCTCGAATTAGGCAATGCCCCCATAGACATAATGAATTGAAGTAAAAAAGTTCTACTGTGCTATTAGGGTTAATAAATCTTAACTCAAAGAATGTTTTATAATGCTTTTATTATTACAGATATAAAAAAAATACTAATACTTGTTTTGTTGAGAGAACATTTTAATTAATTAAAAGTACTTAATAGGACTACATTACAAAGGATTCTGCCCTCACTGCAGTTAAAATTCAGGCTACGTTATTTGGTTTTATTTCTTAAGAACACAATTACATAATGAGAGGGCTGGCACTGTTTTTCTTTCACAAGTTTTTGAATGTTTGGTTCCAACTGTGACAATGCACACCTCAGATCACTTTCAAGATCCAGCCGTGCTCGGTATTTGGATTTGATGTAAGCCAGTGTAGGAAACCCAGACTCATATAGATACGTTGATGAAAACTGCACCAACAACCTTGCAGCTTCCATAGCAACTTGTGGGTACACAGGAAAATAGCTTAACCAAAAATCTTCAACAGTCATGTTTGGGAACTCCGCTTTTGCTTGAGAATCACATTTTAGGTCGATTGCCTGCTCCTGAAGGGAATCAGGAAGCACGTCCATTTCGATTTTGAACGGATCTTGTGTCAACTGAATCTGCCAGCTATCTGAAGAAAGATCTGGAAAGTAGCGTCCAATTTCGGTTTTCAGGGATGCCAAATGTTCTGAAATCAAGTTCTTCAATTCACTTTTCAAATTTAATGGAAGATTTGTGTGTCATCAAGAAGGTCGTTAAGACGTGGGAAGGACGAAAAGTTGGGTTCTGAACTCTGAAGGCGACGTTGCCACAAAGATATTTTTTCCAGGAAACCTTTCATTGCATCATAAGTCTTCAAAATGTTTTTCTGTTCTTGCAGTTTCAAATTCAAAAGGTTGATCGATTCACAGAAGTCTGATAAATATGCCAAGTGGTGGATACATTTCTCATCTGTAAATTGCATGTACAGATCTTCTTCATTTGAACTCATCAAAAGATTTCAACTTCTCATTTCAGATTAAATAGCCTAGCGAGGACATTACCTTTTGAGAACCAACGAACTTCAGTGTGGTAAAGAAGAGTTTGTTGGTCACTATTCAATTCGTAACATAAAGCCTCAAAAAGTCTAGTATTCAGAGCACTAGATTTGACAAAGTTTATTACTTTGATTACCAATTTCAAAATAGTATTAAGTGTTTCAGGCAGAGTCTTACAAGCCAAAGCTTGTCTGTGTATGATACAAAGAGAACCAGCGATGTTAGGGTTCTGTTTTTTTGCAAGCACAACAAATCCAGAACGGGATCCTGTTATGGCTTGTGCCCCATCAGTGCATATTCCAACAACATTCTCCCAAGGAAGATTATTAGGTGTCAAAAAGTTACACAGAGCAGAAAAAACATCTCAGATTTTGTGGTTGTCGTAAGAGTTTGGGAAAATAATATTTACTCTACGAAGCGTTTTCTGTCAATATATCTACAGTAAAACAACAACTGAGAGTGCTTTGAAATGTCGGTTGTCTCATCACATTTCAGAGAAAAGAACGGAGATTTCTTTAACTTTTTTATTACGGCACTTGTTTTTTAAATCTTGTGCCATTTCATCAATTGTGTGTTTTACTATGTCATTTTAGAGTGGTATTTTTGCAATTTTATTGCAACTTTCCTCTCCAAGTAAAGTACCGCATGCAGTTAGTAAACATGGTTTTATAAGTGACTCACCAATGGTATGTTGTTTCTTGTCTTTTGCTATAAGCAAAGCGAGCTTGTAAGAAACTTCAACGGCCTTTTTGTTCTCCACTTGAATCAAGTTTCATTCGTTTAAGCGAGTTTCTCTTTCCATCAAAAAACTCCCTTGGTTTGTCTTTCAAGCTGGGATGAATGGTAGTCAAATGGTGTTCTAAACGTCCTGGTCGCATTGCGTCATTACTCAGAACATTGTGACAAATAACACACTGAGGTAAATGACAATCGTTCTTCCCAATGTACGTAAAGCCGAACCTTATATAGTCATCACTGTACAGTATTTTCTTTGGTAATGATTTAGCCATGTTTAGCACTACTACGCACGACAATCACTCGCACAAATGACTGGAACACAATAACACATCAATCGTCTGTTTTGTGCAGTGTAGCCACCAACCGGTAGTAAAATTACCCTAGCCACGGTAGTGTTTTCCCTAGAAACACTGTTTGTCTGCTTCCAACAGAGATGCAGAGGGATCTAGCGGTATCAGGGTCAACTATTTCGGTATAGGCCAGTGTAAATAAGACATGTGCCTGAATGCAGTTAGATCTAGCGGTGACGGAGAGAACTATTTGCAGTAGTTCCTTTTCTAAGGCCGTGCATGAGTGGTTTGTGTTTGTTACAACTTTTTATTGTTTGGCTAATTTATGTATATTTTCATTGCTTACCGTGCCTCTCCTGAAATTCTCCTACGCCCTCCCCATGGAGCCCCCCCCCACAGGTTGAGAACCCATGCTATAAGCAGACGATATATATATATATATATATATATATATATATATATATACTATTTAAAATTTATAATTATATTACCTCAAGATGTTCTTTTCCTTATTTGGAACATGGTTCGAGAGTTCCTGTTCTCTCATCTTCAGCCTTTGCCATCTTGTTTCTGGAGAAGTATTTGTGTGTTGGCTGCTGGATGTTATTAAGGTAGTTTGTTGGTCTTTGGTCTTTTAAAGTTGTATTATTGGCAAGGAAATACCAAATATAATTGGTATTATTTCAAGGCAAGGAAAAGAACATCTTGAGGTAATATAATTATAAATTTTAAATAGTTTATATATATCAAGAAACGAACTATAGCAGAAAGTGATTGAACACACACACACACACACACACACACACACACACACACACACACACACACACACACACACACACACACACACACACACACACACACACACACACACACACACACACACACACAGGCACTCGATAATTTGAGTCTGGTTTAAAAGATCGTTTTCCTAAAGAAACATTACATTTGTACAATATGCATATTTTCTTCTCAACGACCAAACCAGATAATTTTGATAAAATTATACATAACTTGGTAACAAAGTATTATTCAACGAAATTGTAGATGCGTTGAAAAGAAAGCTAATAGCTGAATTGGAGTTCTGGGAGTTGCATATGGATAGAGAAGAAAACGTTGGTCCACACAGTGCATTAGATGTCTTATCAAAATGTAATAAACAGATGTCCCCTTGTATACATTTTTTTATTAAGCTTTTGGTAACGTTACCAATATCGATAGCCATGGGCAGGATTCGGGGGTGGCAAGAGGGGGCACTTTCCCCCCCCCAATAGCTATCAAATAAATAACTCAAGCTATGCTATAGGTAATGTAAAGTTAACTATTTGGTAAAATAAAGAACTTCTCCACGAATTATCATGCCCAATGCGAGATAAACCATCTTGGGGGCCTTTAGGCAGCAGAAAAACTGAGGCTCCCTCCAGATTATTTAATTTTTTTCATATTTGTGTGCGTGGATGTGTTTACACACATTTGTGCATGTGTGTGTTGTGTTATTGTGTATGTGTGTCTTTTGAAGGGCTAGCAAAAAAAAACCTCCGAGTGGGCAGATAGACGAGCAGAAAGTCTGGCTAAGAGCCTGTCTTTCTGTCTGCTCGGAGGTTAGCATTCTCGCTAACCCGTCTTTCCGCCCGTTCGGAGGTTAGAATTCTTGCTCATCCCCCCTTTCGCCCCGTTGGAGTTAAAATTCTTGCTAGCCCACATTTCCGCCCGTTCGGAGGTTAGAATTCGTTAGCCTATCTTTCTGCCCGTTACAGACTAGAATTGTCTCCAACGTGTCTTTCTGGGGTAATGCCAACGCCTCCACTCCACCGCCATTGATAATTCCTGCCTTTCTAGTCATTTCCTCAATAAAGGCAGAACGCCTTCACCTCGGTTCGCTTAAAAAAAAAGTTTGCCATCATCAATATTGCCCCCCCCCCCAATCCCGTAGGTGAAATCGCGCCCATGTCGATAGCAACAGCAGAACGTGTCTTTTCGTGGTTAAGATTGTTGTAAGTTGTGGCTACGATCTTCTATGGGCCAAGAAAGGCTCAATGGGCTTTCTTTAATGCATATTCATTACAATGAAAGTATAGACATAGAAAATGTAATTGATATGTATGCCAGTTTAAGAAACCATCGTTTCCAGTTTACATTGTACGAGATTATAACGTAATTATAATGTATTGTTATTATAAAAATTTTTGTAACGCAAATATATTTTACTATTAAAAATAATCTCTTTTATTATTATTATTATTTAATTACTATTGTAATCTGTAGAAGTCACTCTTCCTTTTATTTACCCCTCCCCTCCCCCGAATTGACCACTAGTTCGCCCCCCCAAAATAATTCCAGAATCTGCACCTGCATTTAGTGATGCTAGTGTGTCTGACATTGAACTTTCTTACAGCCACACACCGCATTGAACATGTCTCTAAGCGGAAACGTCTCAAGACAAAACGTTTTGACTTGTCGGATGTGGTGTGGAGGCGGCGAGACGCGATTTGGAAGAAGAAGAAGCTCCTTCATTTTGCCGCTCATGTTCAGTGTTCAGTTTAAACAAACACGCTGTCAGTGATATCTAGTTTGAGTGTTTAAGGAAGATGAGACTGTTATCCTATTGTGGAATTTCCTACAATCACTAGGCTACGGTAAAGACAGAAAACTTTGGGTTCACCCTATCAACCAAAATAAGGATATTATTGGGTTTATTGCCGAATTAAGAGGTGGGCCAGCTTAATTTTACAATTATTGTAGAAAGAGTATAGCAACCTTTGATTATGTCCTGGAGTTAATACGGGATAGGATACAGAAGCAAAATACTAACTACAGAAAAAGTATAACCCCAGAGGAGAGGCTTCTGATAACTTTAAGGTATGTCAGTTTATTGTGCTCTGATTTTTTTATACTCTACAACATACTACGTGGAGTCGGCTGCCCTTTTCTTAACATTGTAAATTTGCCAATGTTTCGGTACACTGTTCTCGGAGCGCATGCACAGATCGAGTTGTTCGATAGTGTTTTGACACGAGACGAAACTTTTGGTACCTTCGCCAGACAAGGAAAAGACGCCTCAAGGCGTCTGATGTCGTGTTCGATGCGGTGTGTGGCCGGCCTTAAGAAAACAGGGTTTGTTAATGGATGAGCGTTGTCATTTGAAGGTGAAGATTAAAACTGGAGGATCTTCTTGAAGAACTGATATTCGTATCCGACTGTTCTACTCGTGGGTGTCGCGTGCACTTGTTGGGATCGGTATATTGTAAAAGTTCTGACGCTCACAAACACTGTTGACAGTTACACCAGTTGTTTCCCATTTCGTGGATTTCCTCGGTCAGAAATGAGTGTCTGTGTCTGCTTAATGATAAACGTGAAAGTAATCTACGAGTGGTAAACTAAACCTGTGGGAATGGCGCTTAGCTGCATCATTATTGTGTGTGTGTGTCCACGCGGTGAGGTAGGGAGGGAGTGGGCGAGGTACTAGTCAACATGTATGGTTACTTCTGCGAGACATGTTAAGGGAGGGGTCTCCATACTTTTTCACTTGAGGGGCCGGATTGAAAAATCTTACTATATATATAATATAGTAAACTTATTTTTTTCAAGTTTACGAAATAATCAAGTCAATAAAATAGGTATTTAAATAAAAATTAAGCAGACTTATCCAAAGAAAACAAATTCATTTATTCAAAATAATGTGAATAAAAGTAAGTAAAAAAATAACATTCAAAGATATTTCTTATGTATTATTTTTTGGTTTTCTTATGTATGTATGGAATGTGTGGAGTTGCTTCTGACATATATAATGTCTGTCCATTTTGGGTCAAGTTTTGATGCTTCTATCACTAGAACGGATTTCAAGTGTTCGTCTGACAAGTTAGCCCTGTACTTTGATTTTGCAAAGTTAATTTTTCAAAACGTTTGTTCGTAGATGAGTGCTCATAATCTGGTGATGCGAACTTGACCCACACAATTAGGGCACTGTTGTACACTATGTACTATCAGGATTGTACACGTTAATACCTGCAATATGTCTCATGTAGGAGGAAGTAGAGATATATCTGAATAGTACCACATTAATTACATTTACAATTAATATATCAAGAAAATTAACTGTTTAGAAAGTCTATGGGGGGGGTTAAGAAATGCCTTTGTTAGGGTACATTGGGCCATTCATTGTCACAGTTAACTTCTCGTACACATCTACAGCTTGTGAGTATAGTAGAAACGGCATTGAGAGAAGTGTGTGACTGCAATTATTGCTGTTATCAAATGAAATATAACTTTTATGTTTTCTTTGTTGTTTTCATTGCAGCATTTTATTGTGTGTTTGTGTGTCGTCACATGTTGCCACAGCTGCGGTTTTCATATGTACGTGCTGCATTGCTTTGCCATATGTAAACTGTATTTTACATTATACATGTCTTAGTGTAATTTGATTTTTATAATTTTTGTAAGTCTTGAAAGCTGTTTTGAGTGACGTTGGAAGAGGTCAGAAATTTACTTGCAATTAATTTAAAATGCCCAGTGGTTTGGAAATTAAAGAGAACCATTTGAAAATGCAATTTTATTACAAAAGTTGAAGACTTTAGGGGAAGCATTTTAAATTTAAGCAAACATTTCACTGTACAAACACTTAATCCAGTGTGCCAAAAATAATATGAGGAGAAATATACGTAATTTTTAAGAACGTTGGATGTAAACAGATGTACATTGACATTTCTATAAATCAGATGAAGTTTTACTGAAGGTTACCTATATTACTGTTTGTACAATGCATTTTACATAGAAGAGATGCAGAATTGTCATATCTGGATAGAAACAAAATTATGCTCATCGTCCAGCCGATCTGTGCTTTTTCAGTGAAGTGTTGTGTAAGCCACTTTACTGTGGAAGCTCCATAAATGGCTATAAACTTATTTTAAAAATATAGCCCATTCTAAAAGAAAGAAGTTAACTATAGGCAATTATAAAGAAATATAAATTTTGTTAAAGTCTGTACTTTCTTTAGTAGCAGTATGAGTACAAACATAAACCAGAATTATAATATAATAACAGTTCCTTTTTGTACCATCGAAGTAGCTTAGGAGTTTCAGGCATAGCAGGCAGCTATCCTGAGCCAAGGAATATTGTATAGCCAGCAGCAAACTTCAGCTGCTCTTAATCTTATCTCTGGTACTTCTGAAATCTTACCAAAAATTTTTTTTTATGTTTCTGCTTGGAATCGAAAGTAGGAGCTCTGGATTACAACATTGATTGTGTAAATTTATTGTAGAAGAAATGTAATTCTATTAGGCACAGTGAAGATAGTAATTAGCTCAATATAGGTTAGCATATTAAATATGCGTATTGTATTTTATTGTTTTTATTAACTTATATCATAGTGTAAACCAGTTAGTATATTGAATTTTTGTAATTATATTTATTACTTAACGTGTTTGACCAGGTACTGGTAATTTGAGTCTTAATTAACCAATAAAACAGACATTGGTAATTGTACGCATTGGTGTGTATCACATGCCAAGTTGTAATTCGTTTGTGAATTAGTTGGAAGGATTTATTTTTAGTGTTCCTAGTTATTATAATAAGTAATTGTTCTGCATTAGGTTTTTGGCAGTTACTGTTATGTTGATAAGAACAGTTACTATTATGTTGCATTATACTGTTTGTCACTAGATGAGTGCAATACATAGATTCCAGCAGTAGCCCATTTAATAATAGATTCTTTATGCAAGATAATTCAACTTAGTAACTCATAAAATACAGAGGATCAAGTGAAAACTGAAAACCGTTTGGTATAATCATAATACATATCCTTATATATGTGGAAATTAGTGTGATTCTTTGCTTGGGGCTTAATTAGGTGAGTGGCATTGTACTATGAAACATAGTTTTATGCCCAGTTGCTTCAGTTAGACTTTCTTATGTCTTTAAGTCTGAATTGCATTGGCTTGTATTACTGTATCAGTCTTCGATCATTTACAGAAGTCTGTTTTCTAAATAGTGGATTACTTATAAGTAGCATAGCCACTTTTTGAATTTGTTACTTATGACATCTTGTAGACAGTAGTTTCACAGGAGTGTGGTACTTTGAGAATATTTAATGTATTCGTAAAATTTATACACACAAACAAAATAAATAAATAAATAAATTGTAGCTGCCAGAATTGCGTTATGAAAAGAACTAATCAGTGTTTATTATCGTACTGTTTTTATTCTGTAGCATGTGTTACGTTCTACTGCCGAAACAATGAATGTAAAAGAACTCCACACAAATTAAAGTCCATTAGAGTTCCAACTGATACTGGGACAATTAGTCGTTGTAAGATTTTGATATTCCCAAATGTTTACATAAAGAAATGTTTGGTGGCTCAACATTACACAGTGCTAAAGTTTTGTTACGAAAACAGCAAACACAATTTATAGAGGCATTCTAATAATAGTATATTTGAATAACTTAGTTTATATGAATTATCACAGTGACAGAGTACAAGACTACAGTGTAGTCTATATTAAACTTCAATAAAACACTTTTTTTTAATAACAGTAACATGTTTCTGTGGTTCTGTAAACAGTGAATTAAATAACAAATTATTAAGAGAATTTCCTATTTATTCCGTTCATTAACTTTTCCCTTTTTACCTCTCATAATTTATCTTTTTGACTTTTCAATACACCAATGCATATTTATTTTGTTCTCTGTGTGTGTGTGTGTTTAGTGGTTAATGTGTAACAATTTAAGTCCACTTTTTTTAATATTGGTAGTATTCTCTTCTATTCTGTGTATATAGGGATTCTGTCACTTGCCATCTTATGAAGGAGGTCTTTGTGAATCAAAAGTATATTGCATGTTTGGAAATCGTATCCAACCTGTCAGTAATCACATAACCCAACTAATTCTCTCTTCAGCTATCTTATAATGAATAACAATGATAAGCACAAATATGTGTTGGAAAGTAGTTGTACTCGTATATCTTAAATGTGTATTCCTTGTCTTTGATATTTAAATAATAAGTCACATTTCCTTGTGTCAGTTAATGTACATATTTACAAATGGTTTTTAATTAATCATCCTGTTTGTTACAGGTGATGAAGACGAGCCAGATCGAGCAACTGTGGTAAGTCATGGCCTTTAAGTCACTCATAAATATATGTGCTTGTGGTCACTCATACATGTGTGTGGTTTTACTCAGTTTATTTTTCATTTAATAATATGTTATTTTTGTTTTATGTGATAGCAGTGCAGTTGTCTGCATGACAAAAGTAATGTTGACCTGGCACTAAAAGTTGATACCACTAAATATATATCTTCTTCGGCACTTTGCATGTTCCGTTTTCACATAGTATTGCTCTATCTCACTCTCGGTATTCCTACATCTCTTGTACCAAGGGGTCTATATCAAAACGTACCCTTAGGTAGTTGTCCATCCTCTATTCTGTCCAGATACTGTAACCATACTAAATATATATTTACTATACTTTTGTACAATTTAATCATTTGCATGACAGACAAGACCAGCAGACAAACAGCTACTCACCAAGTTATAAGCGATATATATGTTGTCTTAATAATAGGAATTTCTGTACTGCTCATTGTTATTCTTTTGTTTTTTGCATCAAAAGTGGTATATTATAACTCAGTAAAGGACAATACTCGTTATACTCAGTCAAAGTTTACAGACCTCTCTATGAGTAATGATTTTCTTTTATTATTGTGTCACAATTGGATTGTTCTATAGGCCATCCCAGGTTTAATTTTCAGCATTGGCTCTTATGGCAGCTGTTTTGTTTTACCTTGCCCACATGTTTCTCCTATACTTCTCTCCTTTTCTGTTGTAGCAATGTTGCCATTCATACTAAATGTATAGTACAAATTTTAAATAGTTTGAAATTGTATTGTTGTTCTACATGCTATGCTGCACATTTCTCTACAAACTTTGTATCTGTAACACAATTATCTTCTTCACAAAAAAAAAAATATTTTATAAACTTTTGTTCACCTGTACAAATCAGAGCAACATTTTAAGCCAACCAGTGACTGCCGCGCTAATATAAGATTTATGGAATTAATTTTTAACCACTTTTTTTACAATAAATTTCCTATGTTATGAACACATTTTAATAGCCAAAGAGCAATAAATAAAATTTTTATTTATTTGTTTTCTCTGTAATTAATACCGACAGTGTGTGTATTAAAATTTTCGGTCTATGAGGTAGTTTTGTATTTCTTGAGATAGACATTCGTAAGCAAGAGAGTTGTAGTAAATATTGTAAAGTTAATTTTAGTCCAAATTGCAATATTGAACTTAAAAGGTGGTTTGAACCATAGGTACAGTTATTTGTAGTGTTATACCAGACACGTGAAGAGTAGCGAACCATTGCCACTAACTTTTCAGACAGCTCTTATTTTGCGTTAACTCATTTTGCTTATAGAAATTTTTCATTAATAATAAGAAATACGTTTATACAAATTTTGCATCCACGGGGGCTATTCTTCTTATCCAAAACACTGGCTAAAAACATAAGTTTCAAAATTCTCTACCTCTCTGTGTGGTTGAACATACTTTTAAATGGAGTTAATTACAAACAAAACAGTGCCTAATGCAAATTTTTAGTTTTTGAAAATTTCTCTTTTATTATTAAAAACCTTTTTACAGTATACGTAAGTCTACTATAACAAAATATTCATTAATGTGTGTCATGCAAGTTGTTGTTTATTTAGTGCGTAGTACAGTAATATGTCTTATGTTCTGATAGTGTGTGTACTAAAAATTTTAATTTGGTTTTAAATCATTGCAGGATGTAACATAAAAGGTGTCCTCATTATACATACTCTAATTCTATGCATCAATATAAGTTCCTATAACGATTGGTCTGAAAACGTCTTGTTTTCTGTCTGGCCTCCATTTCGTGTTTTTTAAAGAAAACTGTATACCTGTAGAAGCAATAGAGATATCTTAATGAAATTTGGTTCACATGTTTGCATTAATGTTCCAATAAATTCAGTAATCACAGTTACTTTTGATCTCAAATTTCAAAATGGCCGCTTTAATTTTTTATCACTAATAGCTCTGTAAAATTGTAATTTTATCAAATTATGGTGTATTGCTTAAAATGGCAAGCCATTTATTGTAAATGCAATGATGTCTTGCTTGTTTAAATCCAATAACAAATAACTGAGGTATGGCAACTGAAAAAGCCTACCTATAAATTATAACTACTGTATTTTTTTGTACCAGAATTTGATTTCTCCAGTATAGAAAAATGTATTTAAAATTATTTTTTTAAAGTTAACTCAGTAACTGTAATTTATAACAAAGTAAAAGATCGATTTTCAAGTAAAAGTAATAACTTTTAACAAATTCAGCTATATGTATTGACATATATCTTGAATCAAGACAATTAAAATTATTTGGAATTAATAGATAATAATAATGGCCTGTTTCAATGTGTAAATCATCTGTTTGCTTTAATCAGTTCAGCTATATAACACATGTAGTTCAACTAAATAATGTCAATTTCTTTTCTTATAGACAGTTCTTAAATTTGTTTGCTTGTGTTACGTTACTCATTGTTTATCATGTAATTGTCGAGAGTGGCTAATTTCAATTTTGATGAAATGTAAGATATTTTACTCATGTATGAACTTTCAAACCCCAATTGGAAGAATGCTCAGTGAATTTATGCAGAACACTTTCCCTACCAAAACTTCTCGGGTGAGAAAATATTTGTGAGGCTGCACAATTGGCTAAGAGAAACTGGATCTTTTCCCTGAACTTTTGATTGACATAGACCTTTATAAGAAGAAGGAAAGAGGACTGAATAGAATTGGGGAAAACTCCTGAAGTGAGTACAAGGAGAATTGCTATGTTTGAAGGTGTGAATCACACAACTGTCTTCACAATTTTACAAAGCCAGCGATTAAAACTGTACCATCTACAAAGTGTACAAGCTCTTGAAAATGTTGACTATGAACGGAGACTAGCATTTTGTTAGTTTACTACATAAAATTGCAGTTGAACCACACTTATTTAGTCTGTGACATATTGACTTATGAAGCAAGTTTTGTATAAAATGAAATTGTCCGTAATAATCATTACTGGACAGCAGAAAACCCTTGTGCCTTTAAGTTTGTTAAAAGTCATTAATTTCACTAAAAAACAATACTGTACTTTGTTATAAATTACTATTAGTGAGATAACTTTAAAAAATAGTAGCAACTTTAAATAAATTTTTCTCATACTGGAAGAACCAAAGACCATCACAAAAAATCACATAGTCAGAATTTATGTGTAAGCACTTTTCTGCTGTAACTTGGTTATTTGTTACCAGATTTTGAGCCGCCTCATTACCTCTTCTCAAAGTTTTGAGATTTTTTTTTTGAAAAGGGGAAGGCGATCCGTGACCTTTTAGGACTTGGCAGATGGCCTAGATGAAGCATAAAATGCACCGAGCCCATGTGACAGGACTTGCAAATAAAAGTCAGGATTAACATAACAACATTTATTTTTGGCTTAAATCTTATAGCAACAGTATTCAGTAATGTTATACATACATTTATTTTAGGACAGTAATCTTCCACAGTTCAGCTTAAACATGCATGAGGCCCTCGGTAATTCAGCATCATAAATCAAATTACAATATTATAACAGCCAACCAAATTATTCACTCTTAAGTGACAGAATGAGAGCCCAGCAATGATTAATCATTCTGTTTGTTGCTTTACGGGGACTCAGAATACTGAACAAGTTCAATTAATACTGCACATAACCAGCACCCCTACCAAGCCAATGCATGGCTTTGAAAAACCCCTTTTAGGTGACTTTAAACCTTCAATAATTAGCACTCCTTTTAAATTATAGCAACCACTCCAGGTAGTGATTAATCATCACTAAATTAAATTGGCATAATGCCTAATGACAAATAATAATAATCTCACAATGACCCAACGGGTATGCTAACAATTAGTGTGGGTAAATTCTTATAGGCATTCTCAATATTGATCACTATTATATATAAGTATACTATCATCTTCATGGAATTCTCAAACAATCACAACAGCTCGAGTTTCACCCAGGCTGCAAGCATGCACATCCCAATTGGACTGAGAACTAGAAAACGCTTAAACGAAACTAAATAAAATATGAGAAAAGAAAGGCAGCAAGGTAACGCGAATTTACTATAGTAAATGACTTTCAGTTAAATATGGCCGACAGCGTGAGCTGCCCTGGCGTGATAATTCATGAACCCGCACAAACAGTTAATCCGACGAAATGAAAGCATTTGAATAAATAGAAAACGGAATGAAACAATCGCTCTGTACATGCTGATAGTCCGGCATACAATTATTGACTTGTTAATAATTTACAGATTAGTACCACTGAATTATAAACGTGCACATAATGAACAGACATGTTCAGTTTTGATCATCTACTGTTTAACTGCAATTTAACTCACAAAAACAGAATGTAACTTCTCTATTCATTTATATTTCACTGCAGTAGTGTGGCAAAATGTGTCGCGAGGTCGACTTTACATAATTTGAATTGTTTCACCTGGTGTAAGGCTGTTACCACGTGCTGAGGTAGATGGTTAGCTCATGCCTCGATGTATAGCGAGTTGCTGGTTCAGGATCCGGGAGATTCATCCTGTATTTATTGCAAGTCCCATCCCTAACGTCCGGCGATGAACGGGGAGCTATGCCGCAATGCCCGGCTGATGGCGACAGATGTAGTCATCGCCATCGGCTGTCTCAAGCCCCTGGCTTGTTCAGGAACCCTATAAGCACATGTATTTTGTAGAAAACGTCACTAATAATAATTCATAAACAGCCAACTCGACTCTAGTGTCACACTTGCACACCACACTTCAGATACAACAAGCCGCTCGCTCAAGTTTTAACAATTGAACCAATTACATTTTACTAATTAACTGTGCCACAGTAAAAGCTATAATCATTTCTTACTCAAAGAGTTAAGGCTAGTACCTTATAATATCAGATGCTTTCATCTAAAGAATTCACCACGTGGCCTCAATTACACTAAGTTAATCTCGATTGATCGGTGGTTATTTTAGTATTCCACTGACACTAATACTTCACAATTTAGTAATTAACAAATGTAATTAGTTTACAAATATATATTTTTAATCAGTTTAAGGCAGTTATAAAATAATTCGCCACGTGGTTTCAATTACGCTAAGTCCTTTGATAGATTGCCAGTTTGTGAATATATCGGTGGCACCTTTACGCTACAATCAATAAGTATCAAATATAACCAATCATACTGAAGCTGTTTTGTTAATTTTAAAGCAGTTACAAAAGATTTTGCCATGTGGCTTACCATGTTCGTACCGGACCAGAAACACGCACACACCTTGATCCGATTCCATCCGAATTATAAATATATTTACGCACATTTTCATTTTACTTAATAACAAAGTATAATCAAAAGAAACTCACCAGAGGTCCTTAATAAAATTACTCGCCCATGGCAGAAAGTAGAAGAACAGACAGAAATCTTTTTCGTCGCCGGCGCTCAGATGATAGCAGGTTGAGGTACGGAAAGCAACTGAGCGCTTCCCAACGTGGAAAAAACGTCCGAGGGAGACCGTAGTTACGGCGACTAATCAACAGATCGCGCGGCATTGCAAAACTGAACGGCATACCATACCAGACGACACGCGGCAGAAACTAAATCTAGGCGTAATATAGACGTAAAAATAAAATAATTAAACTCGCCGCGATGTTATTTTACTAGTCGCGGCACTGAACAAGCAATATGCCATTGTTTTCATAATAAAATGCTCAACATTTTACTTTAAAATCATAATTTTATAAAATTAAAATTTACAGAGCTATTAGTGATAAAAAAAATTAAGAGGCCTCCACTTTCAAATTTGAGGTCATAAAATAACCGTGATTTCTTAATTTATTAAAGAAAAGAATATGAATGTAAACGTGTACCAAATTCCATTAAGATATCTGTATCGATCCTTGATATATAAAGTTTTCTTTAAAAACACAAAATGGAAGCCATTTGGTAAATAAGACATTTCCAGGCTTATGTGTATACAAACTTTCTCATACTTATGCATAAAATTTGAATATGTATAGTCAGGAAACCTTTTATGTTATGCTGTGTGCGTGTGTGCGTGCGTGCGTGCGCGTGCGTGTGTGTGTGTGTGTGTGTGTGTGTGTGTGTGTGTGTGTGTGATATAAATTTTATATTACTTTGAAAATCATGTATTTGTTTAAAGAGTACAGTGTTTTGTATGTTTACAACTCTGGACTGTTATTTTACATAATTACTTTTTTAATTGTACAAATGTTTCATCCTTGCTCTCCCTGTCAGTTGTCTGACATTTTATATTGATTTGTCTGCAGTGTTTATTCATTAAATAATATACAGACTCTTCCAGTTATAGGTAATGCTCTTTTTTGTGATTAATGGCATGTTATTTTCATATAAAGAACTGGGTGATACTGGGGTGACATCTACTTCAAATGCCTTGATGTACGGAGTGCACCATCTCCACACACAAACCTGGCAACAGTGTAGTGTATTTAACAAATGCTGAAAATTAAATCTGGGATGGCCTATACATAATTTAAGTTAGATGTTTTATGTTAGTGATTAAATTTTGTAGAATGAAGTCCCACCAAGAAAGAATGGCTCAGCAGTTGAGCTATTTAGATGTGAGCAAAATAGAAAGTTAAAAATGTATTGTATACATATCTTATATTACAGTTTAAATAAAAAATTGTGCTTAATCAGACCTCACGTTTTTTTAGGATCAAATATGTTCATTTCATGTCTTTAGTATTTTGTTCATTAACTTGTTGCTGGGCTCAGAATTGTCATAAATTAATTTTGTTGACATATTTGTGGGAACAGAATCCATGAACAAGTATTTTCTTATAACTCCTAATTAAAATTTTCCTTTCTGTACTTATTTTTGTACAGTCTTAAAAAGAAATTAACCCAGGTTAGCTCATCACATATACATCTCTGTTTTATTGCAAAAGAATAGTTTTCATGTATTTGTATAGATTTTCTTTACTAATTTAGTGAAAGAGTGAATGCGAATATTGATTAGATTTCTAATATATTGATTTAGTTATATTTAAATTAAACTTGGAGAAAATTTTAAAACAGTTTTCCTAAAAGGATTTTTTTTGTTTTTATCAAAATTTCCCAGGGGAAATCTAATTTTACATTTTGGTAGTGAATCTAGGTTTTATTTCTTAAGGTAATAGCTCCTATCACAAGTTTTGGAAAGTTAAAAACCCTTATAGGGGTTTTTATGCAGTATGTGGCTTTCCCTTACTGTAATATCTTCATTTTATATTCTTTGGAAAGGACTCAAACAATTTTAATATAACTTGTCACAGAACAGCAAAGAATATAACCATTAAAACAAAGACAATATTATTATTACCATAAGTATAGGTAGGTAAAAATTGCTGAATTAAGTAAATGAGTGGTATGAGTTGTATTTCAGAATTTAAGAAAAATTATGAAAAATGTGATGTGGTATCTGTAATTATTACCCCTACCATTGATATCTGTATAACTGTTTTTTGTGTATTAGAGTTGGCAATGTTTTTTTGTTTTGTTGTATTGGGATGTCACAGTTACATGACCATTAATATGCCATCCTGTATCATCTGGCGGCACTATACAAAATTACGGCAGTAAATTTTAATGTATAATGTCAAGAAACATCTTAATATTACAGCTTAGCTTAGAAATATGTTATATTTGTTTAACCAGACTGTATGTATTAGGACTCCCCCCCCCCCCCCACCAAGTGTTCCACAGATATTTTGGTCATGTCTCACACATCAGATCAATGTAGTTTGAGAGTGCTTGCTATTCAGTAGTACATTCTTTGCCATGTTTGCTTGTATATTCCATGAATTGTGTACATGAAAACATTTTGGTTTCAACATTTGCTGAATTTAGTAGTATTGTATATTTTTTATCTATATAATCGCTACTAAAATTAATAAATGGAGAAAAAATTGCAGGCTGAAAGGAGATTGGACAGATGAAAGAACTGTGCAGTAAGTGGCTCAACATTAGGGAGTTGTTATATTATGATCGTACACTGGAGGAAACATAGAACAGTTAGATAAATGGTTTTGGCAAAAATTGTAGTAACAACATGAAACACTTGATCAGAAAACAGAACAGTTAGAAAAATGGTTTTGGCAAAAGTTACAGTAACAACATGAAACACTTTATCAGAAAACGTGAAAAGTTATTGCAGAAATGCATATTTCTTGTACAAACCAAAGAAATGTGACATTGACTGGGTAGGGAAAAAATGTAATGAAAATGGTCCTTCCAAGTGGTTGAAACTCTTGATGGAGGAAAATGGAAATGTGGAAACAGAAACATGAAAAGGATGATAAAATTTGTTTCAGGACTATGTATTCCTGAGTGACAGAGTCTTGTTTGAAAATATAGTCTAACATGTGAAAGGGAATGAAATTGAAATTGTTGAAGCAGCAACTGAGAAGAAAGGCAGTGTAAAGATGACACATAATGGAGGATTTATGGCTATTTCAAGCCAGCTTTAACATAGGTGGAGCACCAGTAACGATGTGTTACTGTTCCTAATATGGTGTGATTTTTGGCAGAAGTCAAATTGCAAGAAAACAATTTACAGTTATAACATTTTTTTAACTAAAATAATATTGACTTGGTAGAAAATGGACTTGATAATACTGACATTCTAAGTTTGTAAGTTAGTTTAGATTGTACACACATGTGCATATGCTTGCCATGTACATTTACTTTATTCATTCATCCACTTCAATCCCAAAATAATCTGAAATAACAAAGCAACATTTCAATTATCTGACCACGTGAACAGACACAACTGTCACTGTTTGGGGGAGGTGGTATCTCTTGTCACGGATAGTAAGGGTTACAAATGACGGATTCAATAGTACTGGGAAAATTACTTACAAATGCTGACCACTTATGTCGTTCCAGGACTACGAGTTAACTGTGACAGATTCAGAACACTGTATTTTCAATATGACAGTGCTACACCACACTGTGCAAGAGTTCTGTGAGACTATACTATTGATGATGTGTTTGAGGGCAAAGTAATTGGAAGGCGAGTGGCAACAGAAATGGCACCAGATCACCAGACCTCTCACCAGTGGATTTTTTTACTTTTGGGGGTTACTTAAAGATATGGTCTGTGCAAGAAACCAAAAACAATTGAAGAGTTAAAATCAGCCATTGAAGATGCATTTGTAGACATTGATTCGGATCTATGACTAAGCAAGAAAGTATGTTTAAATGTCCTAGACCAACTTCACAAATGTGTCAGTGTTGAAGTAAAACAATTTGAGAAACAATCTTATAAATAATTTTGTAGATTCAATACTAGAATGGTTTAGAAAAATCTGCTATAGAAGAAAGGATTCATAACATGGAAGGGGTATATGGTATAACTAAAGATATTTCCAATAAAAAGTGCATATCTAAAAATGTGAAAATAAGCCATTACAGTACAGTAGTGAAGCCAGAATGCCTATATGCAAGTGAATGCCTATATGCAAGTGAATGCCTATAAGCATTGAATTATAATTTAGACAAACTAGAAATATTGGAAAGACGAATTATTAGGAAAATATTAGGCCCACGAAAAACTTCAGAAGGTTGGAAATTAAGAAGTAATGATGAAATATATCAAAGTATAGAAAATATAACAGAAACAATGAGAAAAAGAAGACTATTATTTTTTGGACATTTATATAGAATGGACAACAATAGGTTAACAAAGCAGATCTTTAAATATCTGTGGGGGAAGAAGTCAACATCAAGTTGGATTAAAGAAGTCAAAAAGGATTTAGAAAAAAATAATGTACACGCAGAAGAAGCAACTGAAAGAGAAGTTTTTCGAACAAAATTGTTAAAAATGGAAGGAGTCCAGGGTAGGGGAGAGAAAAATGCAGGTTCAAAGTGGACTGAAGACAGGAAGAAAAGACACAGTGAAAAGATGAAAGAATATTGGAGAAAAAGAAAAGAACAAAGAATAAAGAATTGAAATTGGCATGTGGTCCTTAGATGGCCGATAAAAAAAGTGATGTTGTAGTCAGTACATTTCTTATTGTGTGTGGATAAAGGAGTAGATAAACGAATAGAAACTCCTTTTCTTTAAGCTATTTATAATAGTCTGTTGGGGTTTCTCCCATTAGAATTCAAAAATCACTTAGAAAGTTTGTTATGTATCTTTTAGTAAGCTTTTCTTATTTCACCGAGTTCTAGAATCCAACAGTTTGGTTCGTTTAACTATAGCTATTTAATAAGACACTAGTAAACTGCTAAATTGGCCAATTCAGTTACAGGAGGTACTAGGGCCATACAGAAAGTAAAGACATTTGTCTACAGCACTCGCTTAGATGATGTTTTAATCATAAGGGTCTGTTTAGTTCTCTGTTGTTCTGGCTCAGTGTATATCAATTTTTGTAATGATAAGTATATTCTTACATCTTCAGCAGACATCTAATTGGGCAACAAAATTGAAAGTCGTACTAAGTGTGAAATTCATAAGTAAAAATGGGAGCATATGATAATAAATTATGAAAGCTCATGTGAGAACATTGTGCATATGTCAAATGAAGCTTCTGGACAACATTGCCTTTTAATAGATCAATGATGAAATTCATAAAAGTCATTGAAACGGACGTTTAAAAGTTCACAATGAACTTTGTAAGAATGGATGCTTCACCATCGATGGACTGAACACTTTATTTCCTCAATTCCAAGATGTTTCCACTAAAAAATCTCTCTCTCTCTCTCTCTCTCTCTCTCTCTCTCTCTCTCTCTCTCTCTCTCTCTCTCTCTCTCTCTCTCTCTCTCTCTCTCTCTCTCTCTCTCTCGCATTCAAAGAATTTTGACGAAACATCGAAGCATGATAATGTTTTTAGGCTTTTGAAACGTATAATGTGGATTATGTTTGGTGGATTACGTAAATCATTTCCAAACCACAGACGATCACAAACAGAGCGTGTAAAACCAAATTTATTCTCACTAAAACGTTTGCTAAACTCAATGCAGCACCGATTATTTCTGTCTTGATGTGTTTACATATCAAATTTCTAGACTGTGGGGAATCGAAAGTGTGGAAGCGTCACGTTTTTCGATGACGTTACATTTTTGTGGAATGACTCCCAGCTTAAAAACATTATCATGTTAAAAAACATGACAGAAAAGCTAGGGTACAAAAAGTTTGTGCCAGATGGGTTCCCCAGTAACGATGCCCAGGGTTGAAGAACAGTCAGAAGGGAGCAGACATTAAATATCTCAGTCAATATAGACCTCCAATGCACGCACACACACACATAAGGATGAGTATATCACACTTCATATTTTACACTTAGTGGAATTTTTAATTCTGCCACACACACATGAAGACGTAACTTACTTATCATTATAAAACCTGACATTGACTGTGGCAGGAGAAAAGTGAACAAAACAGGCTCTTATTATTGGTAGAATATCATATGAGCTATTGCTTTGCGCAAATGTTCTTTATTTTCTGGATGACCCCAGTACATCAAGACATACAAAATGGACTGTTATTATTAATCAAGTAAACAATTTTAGTCTAGTAAATAAAAAATGTAAGAATTATGTATACTTGTGTCATTTTAAATTTCTGTATTTTTCAGAGATCTGCATCAAAAACTGGCGCAGTTCGGCGAAACCCCAGCTTGTCAGGGTCTAAATCCGCACAGGGAGCCACTGGTATTAAATTTCTCACAATACTAACATTTAAAATCTTCATTTAAGTTGCATAATATAAAATGTTTGTGATTGTGTATTTCAATGTTGTTTTATTGAAAATAACTAGATTTTTAATCCATTTGTATTAAAAATGTATATGGAAACTAATGTTTGTGTGTTTGTTTTAATAACTTTCTTACTTCCTTTCTTTCATTAAGTCTGTATGTTAATCAGAATTTGATGATAACATTTAAAGTGAATTTGAAGGTTTGTTCATTAAATACATGACCTAGACAAACCACTTCTTATTTATCTTTGTATCTCCATTTAGTTCAACACACTTATTTTGCACTGTTTAAGTTTTATAATACCTTCAGAGTAACAGCTTTTCTCTGTTTACTAAAGTAAACAACACAGTTAATTAAGTCAGAATTAGAAACAAAACTCTCCTGACAAAGCCATTTTTTCATGTTTTTTTTTTTTAAGTTAAATACAAATAAAAGCAACATTGAGCCAAATCTGGAAAATACAGCAGCGCATGTGAAGGCACTTTGTATCAGTTCAGTCCACACAATTTTGTTGTGGAAGCTACAGATTTGTGAGCTGGTAATGAAAAGACACTCTTCATTACCAAGTGAGGAGTTTCTTTTTAATTTTGTCTTTTAAAGTACCAAGTGAAGATTTTTTTTGTACAATTTGTCAGATTTCCTGTTATTGTTTTCCTTTTCTAATTGAGCTGTTAACATTATGTCTTGAACAACCATTTCTATAATCTCCCCTGTTAATGGAACCGCTTTTGCGTTCTTTCTCCACTAGAAGTCCATTGTTTTGATTATTATTTTGTGTCTGGTAACAGTAATTTTCCATGTTTCATATGTAGTTATGAAATGAAACATAAAAGTCCTTGGATCTGTACTCAGATCATACTTAAACAATTCTTACTCACGTCCTCTAAAATATTCTTTTGTCCAGCATTAAGAAGCACAAAAACTCTATTGCGCATAGCTTTTTATATTTTCTGATAAACAAATGTCTGTATAAAATTTTTGACTTGCCACCAGTAGTAGGTATTCTTACATCTCAGCTGTATGATCTACATTATGTGTACTCCCGTTGTGTGACTGTGTAATCCAAACTGATGGATTTTGAAATCATTTCTGGAATTGTTACCTCATTTGGTTAACCATTGCGTTGTTCATTGGATGTGCTTTTATGTTTAATTTCAGCAGCCCAGGTTTCTATTATTGATGTCCGAGGTCCAGAACTACCATAAACAGAATTTAAATCAACTGAAAACTTTTGTTTTAATGGAATAGTTAATTGTTTTGTGCGAAATTCCCACAGCAGTCGTTTGAAGGCTATATTTATTATTAGTTATAAACATAGTTTGATAATGGTATCCTTTTTAATGTCAAGCAAGGGTAATTAATGAACAACATATGATACATTGTTTTAAAATCTGCAAACCACTTAATATTTTTGTTTTATATTTTCTTTAAAATAGAGCTGGTTAAATATTAACAGTTGATATTATATTACTTCATCAGTCTCTTCACGAATTCATTTATATCTTCACTAGACAGCATATGCTCATAAAATGGGGAGGAAAATTATGAATTAAGCATAATAGAAACAGAAAACTTCAATAGATAATAGCATTTTTGTGTGTTACCGCATGTCCATAATTATTATTTCAGTAAAGACTGTAATATATATTTCCATAATGTGGTGTGGTAAACAGTATCAGAATTGTTAGTGCAAGTCTTGTTAACAGAAATTATGTATGTTTACTATATGTATGAGTCAGTTACTACATTTTCAGTTACACAGTTAACACATTCCAAACACTCATTCCATTTGTAAGATTAATTTCTTGGCAAGTTTCAGTCAGTTGTGATAGTTAGTGTACATACAGGTTTATTTTGAATTCTTGGGTTTTGTTGTCATGATGTGTCGGAGTCTTGATATCATAATAGTCCATGTTTGTTCTGTATCATAATAGTACATTTTAGTTAGTATTTTTTTTTTTAAATTCTTTTTTCATCTGGGTCTTTATAAACCGATAAACAGTGCCTTGTAGACATACACATTGCACAAGGCATTGTCGGAAATGAAGCTCTGATTATAAAATTGTGATGTAGCTTTATTCTGACTTATCAGTTTTATATGGATAATTTAATTTAAATTTGTTCATATAATTTTTATTACCTCCAACACTGGAATGTCACACCAATGTTTTGGCCTGGTGAAGTCGTTTTCTTCAGGCACAAAACTTCATAAAATGGTATGTCAGTCTCATTATATTTCTATATATCTTATGTATCACATTACAATACTTATGTATGAAGAAGGCATTTCTGCACTATATGTCTCCAACTCAGCACGTTAGGGTTATCCCATCCCATCTTTGAAACTAATCAGGTATGTATTTTTTTATAATTTACTCCAGAACCACGCAGTTCGTAAATACAACCTTCTTTTATTTTTCTTGATAGAACGCTTGCTTTGAAGGCATCTTTTGTTTCTTCCAGATTATTGCATTCTGCATGTGAATATACAGGCAGTGTCATAGAAGCTCCCACGAAGGCGTATATTTCGGGCTATTTTTGATTGTATTTGAGAGTTGGTGTCTGAAACATTGATGTCAGGAAGTTTTATATATATATATATAATGACATTCTACGTGCTACTGGCCGAGTTTTGTACGACCAATTACACTAAAGAATACCTGAGGGACATTTGTTAATTAATGGTTATAAAATTATGAATCATTTGTATATAAATATCTATGTTTTATCTGCCCTCAAGTTGATGTGTCAAAGACAATTACTAATTTAACTTCTCAACACCACAATTATGACATTATATTTGAGTTATATCTGTAATTATATTTGTGTCTGGAAATTAATTAATGATATTAATTAAACTCAAGTTTGTTTAAATGCTCATTTAATATGTACGATTCTCTCTTTCATGATTTTAACACTTTAACATACACACAGTTATATAATTACTCTTACTACAAAAGGAATACATCAATAAAACAAATCTTAATATATAACATCTTAACATATATAACACAGTTTTTATTATTCCGAAAGAAAAGAGAATGTGTTTGTTTAAGTTTTCTAAAACAAATTGTCGTGTAAGACTTAGATATCTTTATGAATGCTCTAGGTAATTAATTACCTCAAATATTTAGTTTTCATATATATATATATAGTAAAATTTTAGTTTTCATATTAGCGTGTGGTTCTTTGAATAGTGTGGCCGAATGAGGTTTCTAGAAATATAAATTATGTACAGTTACATTACTTGTTTGGTGGCCTCGTATAGAATTCCTCCTCCTATGACTGTAGCACTAATTCACACTCACTATAATTATCACTTCTGCACCAGCACTTGATCTTATCTCGTGAAGGCAATAACTTTTGCTTTCACACCACCATATTCACTGTATCACTGTTGTCACAAATTAATAAGACCATTTTGATACATAACACCTGATTCCAGTACTTTGTATCATAGTAACACTTTGAGTATATGATACAACATGAAGATTGAGTAAACTGACAAAATACTGCGTGATATACTGAGTTACTGAACCTATTGAAATACTGATATCATGAGATACTGTGATACTAAGATACTGATATTATGAGATACTGAGATGCTGATATTATGAGATACTGGGATACTGAGAGCGCGAAACTCTTAAGTCTCCCAATATATAGTCTCTGTACCTTCTACCACCAAAAACTCGTCTACCGCCAAAATCCCCTCTTTAGGCAAAACTTAGCTTCAATTGGTATGTACAACCCTCTCTCTTCCTAAATTTTCCATCTAACTCTCTATTTCCTTAGAATATAACTCCCACATTTTATAACGCACCCCGTCATTGGGCCAAACGTACCCCTCCTCATCGAACTGGTCCATTTTGCCAATCGCCTTCTTCCTTCCATCCAGCACCCACTGTAAAGTACTAAATTTTCCGTTGGCACGTGTTCAAGCCTTACCCCTCAAGCCCCTTGTCAAACTGCCTGACATTTATGATCTTACTACTCACACTACAATACTAACTATAATAAATATTCTAGAACAAGGGCTGGCACGTATCTTCGCTCCTTGCATTGTACAAGTGTGTTAATTGGTATCCCTGTGGTGAAGCATTGTCTCTTTCAACTCTATCGTCACATCGCAGAATCTGTACCAAATCGAATTGCGTTTTGTACTCGACGTGGACTTTTTAGTCGCCAGCACTATCACACCTTCTAAAAGAACAATATGCTTTCAAGGAAACTCTCGTTTACCCCAATCACCCTTCAAACGCTTTCTCCCTTTTTTTTGACATTACTTATTTAAACAGTACAACTACTTTTAGCTAGTCTAGAATAGTATTCCCACACATGTGCGATACATTGTATACCCCAACATATTTCTACGTTAACGACTGACAGTTTTTGTTTTGTATCACTCCATGCTGCCCATCTTTTCTTAATTAGTAAGCGGACATCATGCTGTTTTTAAACTGTCGTACGCTTACCCTTTAACAACATAATTACGCTTTTAAAATTACGATTTTATGCCTTCACATCTTTGTGAAGTTTCACACGCCCTTTGAAATGACACGTGTCTTGTAGGGTTGTAGGGTTTGACGTATCTCGTTTTTATATAATCAAAATTGTTTGATCGCTATATATATATATATATATATATATATATATAAACTGAGAACTCACTTTAATCGTTCAATAGTGAAAGCAGAGTAGCTATATATATAGCTGTTCATATTTTATGATTTTGATAGAACCATGTAACCTCTATGTTATTCTGTACCTTATTTACTCTGCTTTCAGTATTGAACGATTAAAGTGAGTTCTCAGTTTTTACTTGACCATTTGGGATTTGTCTGTCTTTTTACCATACGTCTTACAATAACTTCAGAATGCATCATGTGTAAAACTTGACGTGTGCGTGTCCATACTTTTACACTACAGAACCCTGTTGTTTTTTTTTTTAGATTGATCCCCCAAAAATTGGGATAGCAGGAGGCAAAATGTGAGGGATCAAAATTTTTAAAATATTGCACAAGTCCGTGTAGGGTATAAAATTAAAGGAAATTTTATCAAAAATTTGAATTTAGTATTCATTTTCGAAAATTTTAAAATTTGGGGTCACCAGGGGCCAAAAATCGGGTGGAAATTTTGATAGAACGGTAAAAATTCATGTGGCATACCAAATTAGAAGGAATTTTAACTAAAATGTGAATGTAGTGTTAATTTTGGGAAATTTCATAATTTTTGTATGCCAGGGCCAAAAAGCGTGGCAAGAGTTATATAAAATTGCAAATTCCACGTGGATTATCAAATTAAATAGAATTTAAACAAAAATCTGAATATAGTATACAGTTTGGAAATTTCAAAGTTATTTGATGCAAGTGCCCCAAAAACTCTAATAAAATTTTTTTAAATCCAGCCAGGTGTTAGACTGTAGGGAATTTTAACGCAAATCCGACTGTTTGGAATTTGCAGCATTTACTGTATAACAGTTTGTTCTACAATTGTTACATTACAAAACAAAAATAATAGGGTAATCAGGATTTTCATAGTTTTTCTGATAAGTGAAAAATTATCTTTTATCAAAATTTTTATCCAGTAGTAAATGTACTTCGTTTTAATAGTGAGAGTTCTGCAGCTCGGGGAGATACTAGTGAATATTGTTACGACGGTCTACTCGATCGGCGTAGGTACAGTGGAAACAAAATAAGTACAAGACAACAATTAAGTCACTAATCACACCTTTACTTTTTACAGTTAAACAGTTCGTAATTAACAACACAGTCTTTGAACGTACACAGTAATAACTCGAACCGGTCTGGAAATATATCGCACTAATACCCTCGAACCGCACTATCCAATATCTCGCATTGAACTGAAAACTAAGGCCGCTACCCCATGTATTTATAGTCACGCTTACACACCAGAAGCTTCCAAACTGCGTCTTATCTCACGTGAACTACGTAATTACTACGGCCTTGACACAGGCTGAGCGCCCGAGCGAAGCCCGGCACAGTCGAGAAGATTCTCGCAAAATGCGTATAGTAGCACGTACGCCACACGCGTTGCATCGAGATCCTTCTGGCACATTCGATAAACGCGTAGATTGTTCTGTGCTGTCGTAGCACTGCCCCCTCCTTAAGCCTGTTCGTCCCAAACTGACAAAGCGTCTCTAAATTTGTACTTAGCCCGGCGATCTAGGTGGACGACCTTGAACTTTCGCTGTCCTTCCTGTTGAATCCGATAAACAACATCGTTAATTCTTTTTTTTTCACAGTGTATAGGGTCCTTCCCAGATAGACTGAAGCTTAGGTGAGTGACCATGATGGCGCTTTGGATTGAACAACCAGACCTGATCTCCTTCTTGGAAACCCACACTATTGCTGCGAATGTCATACTGAGTTTTCATTTTATCACTGGCAATCTTCAGCCGTCCTCTTACCAAGCGATTCATTTCTCGCAGTTGGTTTTCTAATTGCGAGGAATAGTTCTGCGGCTCTTGGGACTGAGTCTCAGGTGATCTGAACATTAAGTCCCCAGGAAGACGAATCTCCCGCCCAAACACCAAATTTGCTGGAGTCATGCCGGTTGTGTCGTGTACTGATGATCTAAACACCACTGGCTGATCCAAGTTTGCTTGGTTCTCGTCAACAACCTCTTCCGTAACATCATCTTCAGCCACTTTGCCCTCGGGCGCTTCTATCAGCTCAGGAACAAGCAAGAGTTTTGTCTCGACACCCATAGTTGGCTTTCCAATCACTTCTTTTGTCGTTACACTTATTTGTATTTCCTCTGCTAGTTCTTCCTCCATTTCCGCTTGCAATAGGGAGGGTTCCTCTTGACCAGACCTGTTGACTTTTTCTTCAACTAATGCCACTCGCTTAATTGAATGGTTGGTAGACCCTGTCATTTTAGCCATGCAAAGCTTTATCTTCTCTTGGCCAACCTTCAGGACATTCTCTCTTAAGTCCACAACAAATCCGTAGGCATTCATAATGTCCGTGCCAAGAATCACTTTATCGACAATGTCTGCAACGAGCATTTGGTGGTTAAACTCGAGAAGACCCAGGCGTACACGTACGTCTACATTTCCTAGCACCTTGACGGGGCTTCCAGTCACAGTCTGTATTGTACAAGAGCTAATTAGAGGCTGGCGGTTGCTGACCAAGTGCACAATGGACACTGTAGCGCCCTTGTCAACTGTAAATGATCTTCGTTTACCTTCCGCAAATCCATTAACGATCAGGTTTCCACTAATCTTATGTAGCGTGGAAACTGTGTGCTGTTCTGAGGCTTTACTTCTCCAATTGGTGCGATCACTCCCTTCTCTCGGTATTTTCTTCTCCCAACAGTCTACCTGTAGATGACCACGTTTCCCACAGTTGTAACACTTCGGTCTTCTGTTTTTGTCCTTTGGTTCGAAAGATCGTTGTGGTGCTGCTGACTTCTTAAACTGTTGTTTCTGAATCGTCTATGCCGTCCGCTATGATGATACTGTGGTATTGGATCTGTTTGGCTACAACGTGATGGCATACTTTGATTAATGTAGGTCGCCGACTTGGCAGCTTCAAAATGGAAAGCATGAACAAGAGCATCCGATTTATTATCATGCCGAGCCATTCTTAACACTTGTTGTAACTGACGATCTCTGATACCGTCAATAAACATAATGAGAGAAATCCACTTCCGGAAGTCCTCCGATTCTTCGGGATAAGCCAATCTCGTCAGTCGGTCGATATTCGCTTCAAACTCTTGAAGGCTCTCCCCTGAACGCTGTCGCCTCGCTTTAAATTGTTCACGGTACACTTAGCACAAATGCTGGTCACCGTACCGTAATTCCATAGCTTTAGTTAATTCGGCATAGACGTTCTGACTGTCAGATGGCACTTTGTGTATTACCTCTGCGGCAGGTCCTTTTAACGCAAGAATGAGTGAGAGGCCTTTCTCTTCTTCCGTCCAGTTATTTAAGCGAGCGGCACTTCTTCAAATTGGCGATGATAATTTGCCCAGTGGGTGCTTCCATTAAACGATGGGGCCTTTGCAAAAACTGACCCTACTTCAGTTAATAGCATTCTTTGATTTCTCTGATATTTTGAATCTTCTAAGCTTGACATACTTGTTTTCATAGTTGACACAGATTTTTCTATTTCAGATATTCTGTCAACATGTTTGTTCAGCTCACCTTGTAACAGGACAAATTTTGCAGTACTATGTTCTTGTATCTGTTTCTGCTCCTGTATTAATGCTTTGATGTTTTCTGCTTCCTGCTTACGTTTTTCATCCTGTCGTTTTTCCGTCTGCAACAGCAGCGCCTGTAAATTTCCATCATCTGACTGGCATCCATTGTTTATCGATTAATTACGAATTACCTCATCTTGTACCAACTGTCCACTGTTTCCACTGTTAACCATTCTATCCCACTTCTGGCACCACTGTTACGACGGTCTACTCGATCGTCGTAGGTACAGTGGAAACAAAATAAGTACAAGACAACAATTAAGTCACTAATCACACCTTTACTTTTAACAGTTAAACAGTTCGTAATTAACAACACAGTCTTTGAACGTACACAGTAATAACTCGAACCGGTCTGGAAATATATCGCACTAATACCCTTGAACCGCACTATCCAATATCTCGCATTGAACTGAAAACTAAGGCCGCTACCCCATGTATTTATAGTCACGCTCACACACCAGAAGCTTCCAAACTGCGTCTTATCTCTCGTGAACTACGTAATTACTATACGGCCTTGACACAGGCCGAGCGCCTGAGGGAAGCCCGGCACAGTCGAGAAGATTCTCGCAAAATGCGTATAGTAGCGCGTACGCCACACACGTTACATCGAGATCCTTCTGGCACATTCGATAAACGCGTAGATTGTTCTGTGCTGTCGTAGCAATATTTTACAGTCTATAAAAAGTATATGTCGTTCTTTTAATTTTATTTCATATTACTTTTTAATATAAGTGTAAATTCAAATATGTAATTATTTCAATAGAGGTTGAAGTGAAAATCTTTTAATGCAAAGAGAATAGTGGTATCTGTGATAAACATGTTATTAAATTTAGTGTTTGTTTTTTAGTAAATTCTAATGTAGTCTTTTCACATGATAAAATATGAACACTTGAAATAAGACTTCAACATTCTGATTTTTCCAGTAATTTATATTTTTTTGTGCATGATAAATAATCAAAATCTCTTTACAAAGGCTGTCAAAAAATTGTATATTTATTATTTTTTCCGATTTCCTTTTTTTCAATACTCTTAATCATTATTCTGAAAAGTGATTATCATTTTAAGTTTTATTAGTACATTTATTAAACGTGTAACCACTTGCCCGACTATTTTGACTGAAAACAAAAAACTTTAGCTTACATCTGTAATTATGCTTATCACAGCTGAGTTTTTTTTATTCTTAATGGAATCTAAACAGTGAAATATAAGGTGGCTTTTAATTTCAGCATGTAATTAAAATGAATAATGTTATGGGTATGTCTTACATAGTTACCATTAGCATAAAAGATATATAATATATACATACAATATAAACATTAATATAACCATGTTTTAAACACAATATTTTCAAATATTTTTTTCATTTATTTATATTCCAACTAGTTACAAACTATCATGGAAGTTTGTTGTAACGTCTATGTTAGCAGTGTATAGAATGTGCTTCCATTGGTGCACTCCCCACTGTAGATTACATGTGCAGAGATTTCTTGAAACATTTCACTTTCCTATACCAGTTCAAACAGTCTCTGTTCTGCAATTTCCAAACAAGTCCAGCATTATCAAAAAGTTGTAGTACTTCAAATTTTCATATTTAGCCGCAAACCGTTTAGTCTCATCATTAACTATAAATATTTTCAGGTGTCACTGGATGTCATAGTTCTTAATATATGCACTCGTATCATGGTGCATCAGCAATATAGCGAAACACTTTATTTTGAAAAGTTTGGATTATTTTGATGGCGGATTTCTTTGTGCAACCCAAAGTTGCACACCGGTCTCAAGGCTTGTTTGTATAATAACAGTTTATTGTGCAGTGAGAATTCAGTATTCAAAGTAGCCATCACGTTTTCTTGAATTTTATTCAAGAAGTTCTTGACACGTTCTTTCCATCTAAGCTTAGCATCTAGAGTCATGCCCAGTTTGATGAATTTTTTTGAATGTGGGATTATTTGATGACTGATTGATATAGGTAATTGCTCTATTTTCCTGTTGGTGAAGTTGACGAGTAGATTTTGTCTCATTCACTTTACTACACCATTTTATGTGTATTTAGTGACATTGTTAACTGCTAATTGTAGACTGTTTGTTGCTGTTCCTATATTGTTTCCTATATTGTTCCTATATTGTTAAGTAAAATAAAATTAACACAAAATGGTCATTGAATGCTGTTATCTTCCTTTACCTTGTACAAGATGTGTCCAAAAAAAGACCAAACCTTTTTTAGTAGTACACCAAGCGGTGCATAGAGCACAAATTGCCAATTGCTCTGTACCACTAGGAGCATTAATTATTCTTTGAGTAGTGCGGCAACCTATGGATCAGATTAGTGAGAAAATGGCAATGAAAGTTTTTTAAGAACTTTAGTGTGTGAATGCAGTGTTGCTACAAAATTTAGTAAACCCCTTACAGAGACATTCTTGTGCTTAACAAGCGTATGGAGAGGACTGTATGATCTGAATGCAGCTGTGAGTAGTTTCAGCATGTAAAGAGGACAGAACGTTGGTTAATGAAGGTATGTGCTATGTCAGGAGAGTTTGTGCTGTGGTTTGTGTAAATGTCCTTTAACTATCCAAAACGTCGGGGTAACAGGTATCAACATAAGATTGTGCCATCATATTTTGACTAGTAAACATTCGTTGCACTGTGTCATTGCAAAACGTCACATTTGTTGACTGACGTTCAGAAGGCACAAAGTGTACCATGTTGAAGTCAAGGCTGCTTGTCAGTGCAGATAGTTGTGAAAACTTTAGAATGAATTGACATAGTTTTTTTTTTTCAATTTCATAGCATAATTTCATTTGCACGTCCTTTCTTCTGTTCTTCAAGGGCTTCATTACATGTTGTCATTAATCCAACAAACAGCTTACTTCAGTGTACATAACTCAAAAACAGATGCTCATAGCAGTTAGCCGTAAACAGCAATTTGTTGTCAAAAATGTTATTAGGTATTACATCTTGTATATTAGACACAAGTATGTAGTAGACTCAAATGTGCAACACTAGGTATTGTCAGAATCAGAGAAGGTTGGATTCCTAGTTGTTTCTCTCTTAAATGATCACAGTTGCAGCATCTTGTTGCTCAATTAAAAAATATTAATTGTTTTATTATTTACTTAACATATAACAAACTAAGAGATACCAGATTAGTTCTTCAATTATCAATCAGTATCAGGCACAATTTCTCACCATTGTGTCACCTGTTTCTTCAACACGTAAATCTACCAGGATAGCTGGTGACCCTGATGTGCAAGATAAGCCTACAATTTGCTTTAGCTGTATAAAGTTGCCTATTTTCACTCCAGCAACACATTCAAATTTCATACATTGATCAAATTTCATACATTGACCCAATAAGCTTTGTGAGCACTTTCTTTTTGATGGTCTGTGACAGATTATTTTTGCTTTCATATATCAGTACAGGTGTATCAAAATACAATGATATTAATGAATCTTTTTAGTAGCAACTACGCATGCTTAATAACGAAACCTCATGAAACAGTTCATCACTTAATTATGTTAAAGACATAAAAAGAAGTATTTATAATATTTTGGGATAACACATCAAGTGGTTAAATAGTAGCCGCACATATGACTGCATGTTTTTCGAGCACACATGTGCCTGCATGTATGTGCACACCACAGATTTTAAACTTTTTAACTGTGAAATTATGTAAATACATGTAACAGACACAAACTGAAGTCAACAGGCTGCTAGCTAGTACAGGTGATTTTATTGTGGTTTGTACAGTGTATTATGCCTGTGTCAAAGCTTGCTGTACTAAATGAATAATGTCTGCAATAAGCTTTGTTTTGTGTAACTTAATAACTGTTTGCGTGTATGTATGTGTGCACTTGTTTGCATTTTTGCTTTGTTTTGTTTGCATTTTGCTTGTTCATTAACATGACTATATGGAATTTATCAGTTGGTGGCTCGAGCATACCTACCTCCAAAACGGTGAGAACAGGATGTGTGAGAAAGTCATTGGCTGCGAGTAGTAGTGGTAAGTTTTACCCTAATTTAGTTGACCATCAGTGAAAATTGTATTTTAATTGATGTCACACATGTTTCATGAGGACAGTGAATAATCGTGGTTATTTAATACAAAATAACACTTCTTTTTAATACTCACATTGTTTATTTATTCTTAATGGTGTTAGTATAATTCTCACTGTATTATTGAAGAAAACGTTTGATTAAAAAAAGCAACTTTTTTTTTTTTGCATTAACTTAGGTGTTTATTTGAACAACCTCAGTTTTATGTCTTCAACCCAGCAGTATGGCAAGAATCATAATTATTATAACTTTTGTTTTATGATTGTACACATATATCACATTATACACATTAATACCAGTAAATCAGTAATTTGTCTCAGGTTATGTGTGATGTCGGCAGAGCACTTAAATATGGAAATTTATAAATTATCAGTATGCTTTATCATACATTTTATTATTTTTACTTGTATAATATTACTCTTCAACTGTTCAGTTTATATTTTCGGAATACATATGCAAAGTCCTCAGACAAAATGATTGTCGTTATTTTCATATATATTCTTTTAATTGTCGCTATTATTAACTTACCTCTATTTCTACCATTTCGTTGTTATAAGTATGTAATATATAAATATATTGTTACATGTGATTACAACTAGACTGGTGAATATATAAAATTGCAGAAAAAGAGTATGCAGCATTGAAATCGTTAAAAAATCCCATGTCACCCTTGACCATGTGGAGTGTATGCTGAACTATTAAAATATGGGATGGACACTAACAGTCATGTTTAGTGAGGACACCAATGGTCATGTTTAAGTAAATCCTTGTGTTCTGTTGTCCATGATGTGGTGACTGAGTATTTGTATTTGTGCCAGAATAATATGTAAAAATTTCTTTCATGGAACACTAATATTGTAGGTAAGAAATTTACCTTTCCTGAAGCCAGCTTTCACTCATTGTGAGCTTCATCAGAGCCAGCCACAAAGAGCGCTGTTAGTTACAGTGTTGTGGTAGCACCATTTTTAGAACTGGTTAACAGATCTTTATTTTGCTTGCATTATGCACTCTCTGAAAACACACACACCAGAACTGACAGCAGTCGTAATGGCCGCATCTAATGAAGCTTGCTTGCATTGAGCAAAATCTGGCTTAGGTAAAGGTAAAAATTTGTAACGGTTTTAATAAATGTTTTGGTGATCAAGAAATCCTCAAAAGAATGAGAAATAATTTTTAGTAGAACACAAAAAATGGAATTAATGGGCCATGTGCAAATAACAGCTGAATCATAGTAAGTAGATTACATGAAAGGATACTGCAGCATTTGAAGAGTAGTAAAAAGATCAAGAAGAGGAAGATTCTCCATTGACTTTTACCTGAAACAGATTTTTAAAAACCAAGTCTGCACTGATGAAGAAATTAATTTTATGTTAATAAAGCTGGAAAAAACTTAATGACAGTATATGAAGTATGGAAATTATGGCAAGCACTTAAACAGATATTAGTCGCTCTAATGTAGCTGAGCAAACCAGCATCATTATGAAAATTCAGTTTCAGTGGTAACGATGGGAAACAGAGAATTTCACCTGAGCTTTCTGCAACCAAAGAACCCAGACAAGGTCGATCTCGTTCACTTTGTTTAAAATATACATAAGCACATGCTTTGTATAACTGGAAAAAAAGCTCTTGTCATGGTAATAGTTATGACTGAGATACCTGCTTGTGCACTTTCCAGACCAGGTCTTGTCTGCTTATGTTGTAGAGGATATAGAATATCGAAGGAATACAAATTTAGGGTTTATCAATGACTATAGAGAAGAGCAATTATTTCTATATTATAGTGGTTATAACAAGTGTTGTATGGAGTGTGAATGAAGAGAACAAGGGATGTTCTAATTGTAAGTACTTAGAAGTAGTATACACTCAATAAGGAATTGATAGTGGGGAAATATGAAACAAAATAATGAAGACAAAATGAGCAATGTGATGTTTAGACAAGACAGCATGTTCTGGAATAGGTAATTTGGAAAGAGCCTGAAATTGAGAATTTGTGATACTGTTGTGTGAAGTTTATTAACATATCTGGAAAGGTACACACACTGACAGAAGTAGTCTTGAAGAAAGTCAGAAGGTTGATGCACTTTGTAGATCTTCAAGAGAAAGAAATGAAAATGAATTTTTAGAGAATGGATGGATCAGCAGAGTAGAGTACATAGACGAGAAATAGATCCAGTGGACTGATCATGTGCAATACATGAGCAGGTACTGATTAGCTTGGAAAGTGCTGGACGGTTTCTAGAAGGTAGAAGGAAGAGAGGAAGACTTAGCCAAATGTCGGTGAAAGACCGTGAGTTCCAAAAACGATACGGAGGTTGACTGATTGTGAGGTGTCAACGTTGCAGGATATTCTGAAGTGACAGGTACCAGAACAGTGAATTAATTTCACACCAGAGAAAGCACACTATGATAAGTTTTACATAAAACTTGTATCAGAAATATCACTCACTATTGTCATTTTGTAATTGTAAGTATTAGAAAGTATTAGACATTGTCCACAAGAAATTACAACAGTCATGACTGTCTTGTTACAAAAATGTGGATACTCAAGTTTATACATTTATTAACAACAGACTTATAAATAAATCCATATTTTTCTTTACATATTCAATAGGGTTATTTAATCCTAGACAGTTAGAAATAGGTGGAAAATGGTGATAATTTTAAACATTATTAATCATAATAGTAATAATGCTTAGGAGTTACTAGCAGCATAGGCTGCCAGTACAAAGAAGCTATTGTGACCAGCACTACACTTGAGCTGTCCATTGTTAACCATAGGTTGTCATCCCAGGTACTTATTTCTATATGCTGAGTCAACCTAGGGCCGGAAAAATATACGTGATTTTATTGTACGTCCAGGAAGTACTCCACACTTCTCCAGATGTACTCTACTATGGTGAAACAACTTTCATGTGAAGTAGATTACATGAAAGGATACTGCAAGGGTACTACATGACAGGACTTAATCAAAAATCAAGTTTGTACACACTGAGTCTGCATATATCTTGCTGTTCTGAGAACTGAGGAATTATTATCCACTGTCTTGAGTAGCGTGTGCATTGATATGAAGTGTTAACTACTGATCTCATCAAAATAAGCTCTTATGTGCTATTTGAATAACATGGTATATTTAAAATGCACGTGAGAAATAAACTAATTGTTTAATTAAGTAACTGAAATTATCAAAAATGAGATACTAATGATGACTAATGTATAGTTGTGTGACAAATGATTAATAATTATAATTTTACTTTAAATAGTTGGCGCATTGTTATGTAATGGTACAGTTGGGTGAGGGGAATGTGAGGAAATAATGCCCAATGGGAAACCTGCACGAACAAAATTCAGGCAAGGTTCTTTTGTCTATTGTATATATATAGGTATGACCCACAGGAGCTTCTACCAATGCACATCACTTCAAATTGCTGTATTCTCTTTTCACTTCTATAACAAATGGTCCTCTGCAAAGAATTGGTGCCTGTAGTTACATTTCCTACGATGACATCCAGCAAAGTTTCAGTATACCATTATTTACAGCTTTCAAGAAGCATTTTTTACTTCTTTGGCCTGTGTCTACAGTTACACATTTAAACTTCGTCAGGAAACTACTATTATATTTTCTCTTGCCAGATGCACTTTTGTCAGTTTTACCAACATTTAATATTTCTAGAAACTTAGAAATTAATGCTAGTGGTATTCTTATATAGTTTCGTTCCCTTTGTAATTGCAAAAATCAGGGTATATTTAAGGATCAACTTAAACACATAGCATAGTCTCTGGTGGGATCCTCACTATGTATTGTTTTATATCCCCCTCATCTGTAACTCAGATCGCCACTCACCCCTTTGTTCATGTGGATTTAACAACACTTTTTACAAAATAATTGAACTTGAAACAATATTACACTCTGTAATAAATTCCATATTCTGTTTTCCATATGTAATTCTAAAAGAATTAATACTTTGAAATTCATTGTACTGATTACAAAAAACTGTAAGTAGTATTTAAAACCTTCAGGCCCAGAACAACTCGCACTGCTTAATATAATAAACATGGTAGTACTTATGTGGAAAATGCTGATTGGTTCCTTTAGGGAAGATGTTTTTCTTTCTGCTGATAAAAAATATTCAGTTTGAAACAATAATTGTTCAGTAGAGGTGTCTTAAAACCAGGCTGAGAAACATGAAATATCTCTAAGAAACGTCATATGTGTTAAACCATTTTATATTAATTAACTTTACCTATAAATTAGTGTTCCAAAGTTGTTTTAGTAATTGATGCATGAGTTGTTATGGATAACAAAAACTTTTTTTTTGTTTTTCTTTTAACACAATTATTTTGCTAAGTCCTTTAATTTATATCACTTAAATGCTGTAGAATCATACAGCGTGTCTGTGTGTATTTTAAAATTTGATGATGTGTGCTAACATATTTTTTAATATGTGGCATATACTGTGATTGAAGAACTATAGAAAACCATATTGTAGCAAAAAAGAAGAAAAAATTGTATACAAGGACGTGTGATTGCAAAGCTGTATAATCACAGTGCTGAGTACATTAATTTATTGTCTTTTTTTGTAATAACTTTCCTACTTCCTTTCTTCCCTTAACTCTGAAGTTAATCAGAATTTTATGTTAGAATTCAAAGTGAGTTTGAAGGTTTTTTCATTAAGTACCTGACCTAAACAAACAAAATGTAACATTTGTTTAACAAAATTTATTTATTTATTCTCCATTTAGTTCAACACACTTATTTTGCAGTCTTCAGGTTTTCTAATATCTTCAGAGTAACAGCTTTTCTCTGTTCAACAAAGTAAACAACACAATTAATTAATCAGCATTTGAAACAAAACTCTCCTGACAAACCCATTTTTTTTTAAGTTAAATACAAATAAAAGCAACATTGAGCCAAATCTGGAAAATACAGCAGCGCATGTGAAAGCACTTTGTATCAGTTCAGTTCATACAATTTTGTTGTGGAAGCTACAAATTTGTGATCTGGTAATGAAAAGACGCTGTCCTTCTTTGGCAGGTGAGGATCTGTCCTCTTTACTTTGTCTTTTAACTGCACCAAGTGAAGACATTTCTTTTTTTTTTTTGTACAAGTGGTCAGATTTCCTGTTGTTGATTTCCTTTTTCTAATTGAGCCTCTAACATTATGTCTTGAACAACCCTGTAATCTTTCCTGCTAATGGAACTGATTTAGCGTTCTTTCTCTGCTATACATCCATTGCTTTGATTATTCTTTTGTGTCTGGTATACAGTAATTTCCCATGTTTCATATGTAGTTATGAAATGAAACATAAAAGTTCTTAGATTTGTACTCAGATCATACTTAAACAGTTCTTACTAACGTCCTCTACAATTATTCTTTTGTCCAGCATTAAGAAGCACAAAAACTCTATTGCGCATAGCTTTTTATATTTTCTGATAAACAAATGTCTGTATACAATTTTTGACATGCCACCAGTAGTAGGTATTCTTACATCTCAGCTGTAGTCATGTGTACTCCCGTTGTGTGACTGTGTAATACAAACTGATGAATTTTGAAATAATCAGATTTTAATCCATTTGAAATTTTTAAATGGATTTAAAACATTTCTGGAATTTTTACCTCATTTGGTTAATCACTGCATTGTTCATTGGATTTGCTGTTATGTTTAATTTCAGTCCAGGATTCTATTATTGATGGTCTATAACAGATGTGTTACAATATTATTTTTAAGTGTGTGCCATATACTGTGATTAAAGAACAATAGAAAACCATATTGTAGCAAAAAGAAGAAAAAATTGTATTACAAAGAAGTGTGCTTGTAAAGCTGTATAATCATAGTGCTGAGGACATTAATTTATTGTCAGCACCACTGCCTGTGCTGACATCAGGCAAGTCTGATGCAAATTACTGACTTTGTAGTTTGTCTAAATTATGTAAATCTGCTATTATTTATCACATTATAAACTTATATTGTTAGTCAGAAAATTCAAAATTTTAACAATCAATAAATTTCTCCTCCTTTTCTTTGATAGTTGTTTCAGTTGTTTAACACATTTTTCATTGCTTCCATATGAATTTAGAATGTATTGAAAGTTTATTTATTTTTTATTATCAAAATACCCTTATACCATATTGTTGTCGGGTTACATCAATATATGTGGTAAGTACATCAACTACACTCTATATACAAATTTTTTCCATCTTACTCTATCCATTGACAATGTCTTTGCTTCCCTCCAGCCCAAGCCTCTTTCTCTCAAAATGTTTCCCCATCATTCCATCCCAAGTCAGTCGCGGTCTTCCTCTCTTCTTTCTCCCCCCTGATTTTGCCTCCCAAACCTGTTTTACCATTCCATCACTATCCATTCTCTGCATGTGTCCCCACCAGCATAGTTGTCTCTGTTCAATAAAATCAAGAATCGATATCACTTCCAGATCCTCTCTTATTTGTGTATTCCTAACTCTGTTCTTCCTTGTTACTCCCACTACTCTCCTAAGATATTTAATTTCTGCCGCCTGGATTTTACTTTTTTGGCTTTTGGATAGCACCCACGTCTCAGCCGTATGTTAAAACCGGTCTATATACTGTTTTATACACACTCATTTTTGTTTTTCTTGATATCTCCTTCTTATTTATAAATCTACTGTTTAATGCATAGTATACTTTTATTGCCTTTTCAATTCTTTCATTTAATGCGGCTTCTAGTTTCCCATTACTGTCTATTTGATATACTGTCCATTACCCCTAGATATTTGAATTGTTTGACTTGTTCTATCTTCACTCCTCCAATCTCTATATTTATTATTTTCTCCCCCATTACCATTACCTTTGTTTTGGTCTTATTTATTTTCATCCCTTTTTCCTGGAGAACTTCATTCCATATATTCAAATTACCCTGTAACGCCCTTTCACTTGTAGCCATTAGCACTACATCATCCGCAAAAGCCCCTTCTGCTACTTCTATACTTCACAAGTTCCTGTATCCAACATGCATTTTCTTTACCTTCAGTGAACACTTCTTAATAATGTCGTCCATATACAAGTTGAATAATGTCGGACTCAGTCCACCTCCTTGTCTTAATCCATAGTTTGTTGTAAATCCTAACGACCTCATATTTTTACCAATTACATAATTAACATTATTTTTGTATAACCTCTATACTACCTTAATTATTTTACTCCTTATTCCTCTATTTTTTAAACTTTCCCATATTTTTGTTCTAGGCACACTATCGAAAGCCTTCTCAGGATCAATAAAAGCCAAACATACTAATTTATCTTGTTGTATCGACTTCTCAGCTATCTGTTGCAGAGTAAAAATGTGATCCTGCACACTTCTCCCTGATCTAAAGCCACTCTGCGATTCCTCCAAACTATTTTCTAAAATTGGGACCAATTTATTATTAATTATCTGCTCATAAACCTTAACAATTGTATTTAACAGATTGATACCCCTATAATTATTACAATCTCTTGCGTTACCTTTCTTAAAAATAGGAACTATCAATGCTTCCTCCCATTCTCTTGGTATGTCTACACTTGTCCACGCTTTATTGATAATTTCTAAAAGTATTTCTTTCCCCTTTTTCCCCATATTCTTTATCATTTCTGCTGTAATTTTATCTGTTGCAGGTGATCTCCCACTTTTAAGTCCTTTAATCACTACTTCTAATTCATGCATCGTTATTTTTTCTTCTGCAACTTCACCATCCTCTCTATCTTCTTCTTCATTAATATTGACTTTATGATCGATCATCTTTGTTGATCTCCTTACCACCTAGTAATCCTTGAAAGTATTCTTTCCATCTATTCATTATATCGTTTCTTTCTATCAGTATTTTCCCATTAGCATTATATATACATATATCATTCTCAGTTTTTTCTTTTCTAAAAGATTTCAATACTCTGAAAAAAAAGCTTTTGATTTTCCCACCTATCTCTTTCCAATTTTTCTCCAAAATCTTTCCATGCACTCTCTTTCGCTTTTTCAACTAATTCTTTAACAATTTTTCTTTGTTGCTTATATGCTTCATAGTTATCCACAGTTCTATTAGCTGTATACTTTTTCCATTCCCTTTTCTTCCTTTTAATCTGCTCCTTTATTTCATTAGTCCACCATACCGTCTGTTTTCTTTTATTATTCATTTTAGTAACACCACAAACCTCCACTGCTGTATCTATAATTATATCTTTCATTATTCTCCAGCCTTGGTGTATATTAGCATGCCTTATATTTTCACTTACCTTTTGTAATTTTTGCTCGATCACATCTTTAAACCTATTACTTACATCTCTACTCTTCAGCTTATACGATCTGATAGATTTATATTATGTTATTCCTTCTCTGTTGTATATCTGTTTTTTATCTAATTGTTCTTTACATTTGGTCATTACTAAATAATGGTCGCTATATATTTCTGCACCTCTCCAGACTCTAAGTGTCCATTATCATTTTCCTATTGGTCCTTTCAACTAGTATATAGTCAATTATCGACTTCTCTCCCCTATTTGGTTGTTCCCTTGTGAATTTATGTATATCTCTGTGCTGATAAAAAGTGTTCGTCACAATAAGATCATGTAATAAGCAGAAATCCAACATTCTCCTACCGTTATTGTTTCTCATTTCTTCTCCATATATTCCTATTACTCTTTTATATATCTCATCTCTTTTACCCACTCTACTGTTAAAGTCACCGACAATATATTTATTTCCTTTGGCTTCCTCTGTTACTTCCGATAGTTCTTTCCTGAATTTATCTTTTACTTCCACCTTCTCATCCTCGTTTGGTCCATATACTACTATAATTGTAAAATATTTTCCCTTTTGACTCTCCAGCTCCACCAGTAGTAATTTTTCTGATACTGCTTCCCATTTCCGTATCTGTCTTACTAAATCCCTATGAATTATGCATCCCACCCCCGCTGCAGCTCTCTTATCTTCATCTACTCCCACTATATATAAGTACGTGATCACCATTCATAATAATCTTACCCCTTCTTTTTTTTTTAGTTTCGCTTAGTGCTAAAATTTCTAATCTATATCCTACCAATTCTTTAATTATTTCCTCCTCCTTATTATATAAACTTCTGATGTTCCATGTTCCTAAATTCCATTTACGTCTATTTACTTGATGTGCTCTCCCCATTATCCTATCCAGTTTCTCTGCTCTGTCCGTCCTCTCATTACTACTCAGTTTTTTGATTTAGCTATGTCCAACTTCCCTTTACTCTTATTCCATCTCCATTCTATTCCATCTATAATTACTTTGTTGTACCCTTTTTTAACTTCCCTTCCTTTTTCCCTCTCCTCCTTTACCATCTTTCTTAACTGTCTTTGTATTTCTCTTTCCTGCTTCGTTAAATCGTTATTAATGTATATTCCTTCAGTACCTGTATCCTTTTTTAATTTATATTTATTTTCTAGAATTTTCATCTTATCTTGCTTCTTTTCTAATCTAACTACCCACATTTTTCCCCTATTTTATACACTTCGCTGGTCTGCACATTTACCTCCAGATACTGAAGGTATCTGTCCTAATAATTCTAATTTTACTGTCCTATAAAATTCTCTACGTTGTTTTTAATCTCCGTTTTGTTATCTGCACCTATTTTTAATCCACTTATGATCACATTATTTTTCCTTCTATCTTTCTCCAAATATTCCACTGTATTTCTAACCTCAGCCAACTCCTTCTTAATGTCCATATTTTCTTTCCTGAGCGCTTTGTTTTCCTCTTTTATGATTTCCATTTCTTCCGCATATTTCCTTTGGTCCTCTCTTACTTGTTTAATTTCTTCAGTTAACGCATTTTTCATTTCTTGTATAGTTTTCAATATTATATCTAACTTGTCTTCACTTGCACTATACGTCTCAACTGGTGATCTCATCGTTTTTTTACTTCTTCTGAATGCTTCCTCATTACCTGATCCAACTGTTCTTTTTTTTGTCCGATCGTCTGTACTATACTCATCACTATCCATTTTTAATAACCTTCTTACGGCTGTTGGCCGCGCAAAAAGCAGGACCCCAGTCGACCCATCGGAAGTCCACACTTCTATCAGCCAACCCGCCTTCCCAATTAATTAATACAATAGATTAATTTTTAAATACAGTACAATAAAATTATAGTGATATAATATACAATAACATACCATAACAATACAATACAATAATACTATATAACAACTCGTCTACACCATTAAATAATACAATAAGTTAAATTCAAATACAATATAATAATAAAAAACAAATAAATATCACAAACAAGTTCCACTATAATTTAAAAGACAAAAACAACAAAATCCCAAATAAAAAATTTTAGTTCCTCAGTCGGAATCGAACCCCCAAAACTCCAAACAGAAATCCGCTGCGCTACCGACACGTCACTATTTATCTTGATTATATTGCAAGCCACCCTTTCTACATATTACTCTTTATCAACACTTATCATAACAAAACAACCTTATCTGTTGTACTTAATTTTTGCCCTACTTCTTAAGTTTATTTCAATTAAATCCTATTTCTTACTTATTGCCTTAAACATACCACACCTATTAAATATATATATATTTTTAACACGTAAATAAGTACACTCCCTATACCAATTAACCAACAAATCGTGCAAACTCATTGATATCTTTAATCATGGCACATAACCTACATTCTGATTTATATCACTATACCCATTCACAAAACTTACTTTTCTTCCAATAAACTGTAACACCCACATTCACCCTTCAACATTTATCTCTTTTATTATCCTTATCTTGCTAATAATTCAAACTTTTAAATAAATATAACAACAAAACTATCACTACAAAGGCAGGCCGACTTGTCGGTATCTACGTGTCGCTCCAACCTCCCGACAACAATCAATAAATTTCTCCTCCTTTTCTTTGATAGTTGTTTCAGTTGTTTAACACATTTTTCATTGCTTCCATATGAATTTAGAATGTATTGAAAGTTTGTAAAATTCATATCACAGCAAAATTAAGTTCTACTATGTAATTACAGCTAAACTTTTAAAATTGTCTTTTATGCAGCAGCTAAGTTTGTTAAACACGTAGTTTTGTAAGAGAAAGTGAGTTACGAATCACACAGAGAAATAAATTGACAATAGGTGTTGGTTTATTATGGCATTGGAATCAACGAAGGCAAGTATGTTTTTAAACAGTCGTATCCATGATGCTAAACTGTAGAACATTCCAATAAGGAAAGTGAAAATATCACTGCGTAGTAAAAAGGCTGGAATGTTGTATACATCTTACCTGCCTTCGGTTGGATCATTTGCAAAGGAAGAGTCACTATACCAACCAGAAATAGTGATTTTATGTGTCTATAGTGACATGTGTTTCTTTTAGTCCAAAGTATCTTTGAAAGAATATAAAAACATTTGATACCAGTGATCCTGTGTTGCATATTTTTTACATGGTACTGAAAGACTTGTAGCCTGAAAAGGTTGAACAGTCACCTTCCAATGAAAAGTTACATCTATTCAACAAGTAGATTAATGTTGTGGAATACTTGTGTTTATATAAATTAGCGCTCCTTGGCTCAGAGGAAATTGAGAGCAAGTTTTGTGAAAACGTTGGTTGAAATGGAAACCTTCAAAGATTTTGAAGTTATCGATGTTTTTTAATTGACATAAACAAATGTACAATAATATCATGTTTAATATTTTTTAATTTATGTTAAAAAAGTGCATTTTTCACATACAAAAACAGTTTTACAAAAATTTTGTGTCAGTCTGCATTTATAAATGTTACATAAAATTTAATTAAAATTAATTATATATATAAACTAGTCACTAAACAAATATATATAATATAAGCTATTTGTTAATAATAACGTCACAATTTTTTGCATGAAAATTTTACAATAATTTGCCATGAAAGGCTGTGAAAACATATAATTCCTATTTGCAAAAAAAAGTAACCTAAAAGAAAAAGTCCTGTGATCTGTATTTTTTTTTCATAAACTAAATATGTGAGAGATTATGATCCAGGTCATAGAGCTCACAGGTTTTATGTAATTAATTTCTACAGTCAAAAATAGACATTCCCGCAGAAAGTGCGGGCAATGTATCCAAAGTCTTAAAAATGATAGAAAGTGAGCATACAGTCATAAAGTGATAATTATAAACGCAAGCTCAATGTAATACAAAAACGTTGTGATACCAAACAGTAACTGGAGATTCAGGAAACAGGTTTTAAATTTAGATGTTTAGATGGTTTTTAGTATATTTGCTTCTTACTTTCACACTAATGCTGTTATGTTAACTTTTCTAGTAGACAGTTATTTTAACTTGCTGCACATATGTGTTTTATGATGGACGTCATATTGTTAGTGTGGAACAGTTGCAGCCTGGTCCTGCGAGATGTTTGCTGCATACCTGGTGCTGGTGGTGAGGGTTTGCAATGTTATGTACATAACAACCCCACTCTGACGATATGATGAATGTCACAAAACACACCTGCACAAGTTAAAACGTGTTTTTGTATTAGTCAAGTTGGTATAATGGTGTTAGAAATTAATTTTGATATAACATTTGTTGAAATGCGTGATCGTTAAGTGCTTGGAAAAACTGTATTCTCTTGTAGTTATTTCATTGTATGAAGAACATACAATACACAGTCGAATATCAGGAATATATTAGCATAATATGTGGGTTTTGTTTGTGTTTGTATAATTTAACACAAACACGGTTAAGATGTTACATACAAAACTCAGTTTCTGTTCTGAATAAAACAGAAAATACTTGGGAAAATATAAAGTGAAGAGATTTAAAATACATTAAAGTTATTTTGGTAACTTTAAAATACATTTACATTTGTGATGTGGGTTTGAGTTAATCCAGATTTCTTTGAAACAATACACTGGTTTTCTTGATATATTTCATCATATTTGGAGACTAAAAAGAGTGAGGGTGTATTTTTGTTACCATTGGAAGACTTCATCACCAGTTTTGTTACTTCTATACTAAATATCCTCATTGGATTTACCTAAAGTATTGAGTATTGAAATCTTTTTATGCTCAGGTGTAATTAAAACTATTACTAATAGAAAGATATTATGTGAAAACAACGAGATGCAGAGATGATAGTTCAGTTGCAGCAAGACATAAAACTTCAGAATATGTCAGACACGTTAGTTCAAGTGGAGAAAAATTATGAGATGGACATAAATACACTAATAAAACTACACTGCTAAAGATAACATGTGTTTAAACATTATAAATGAGTGGAAGAAGTAGAGCAGTTTAAATATTTGTGTAGCGTAGTGTCATGAATAGCTTCATGAAAAAGAAAAAGTTGTTTACTGGAGGAGTGATTATTTTATTATGGCAAGAATTACTGATAAGCTATAACTTAAGTAGCATAACTGGAGCATAACCTAATGTATGAAGCAGAAACATGGACCAGTAGGCATATAGGGAATCAAATTGTTTGGAAAGCATGGAGGAGAATACATCATTAAGACAGATATATATGATAAGAAATGGAAAAGATGAAGGAAAAGAGAAAGTTTCTGAAAAGTATTAAGAAAAGGAAAGCCAACTGGTTAGAACATATGTTAAAGATTGGTTTACTTGGAGTATAATAGAAAACATGATAAGGAAATGATTAATAAGTAATACAAAGAATAACAGTTATTGATTATATCAAGGAGAGAACTTATGAGTGATATAAATTCTCCTTGGAAGACATTACCAGTCCTTGCACAACCCATTAACCTGGAGGGCCAAAATGCTTTTGTGAATAACGTACTTCTTGCAGATTACCAGGTGGTCATTCAAGAATCAGAAGACCATTGTCAGCAGCATGTATACTGATTGAACACACTATGTTAATTATTATTTTGATGATTTCAACAGGGAAGACAAATGTCATCACATTTAAAGGGAATGGTACTGTCATAAGTGAAATAGTGCCACTAAGATGAAATTACAGAATATGTTAGATCACTAAAATTACATATACAGAACCGTTAATGAAAGTAGGAATTATCTTCTTATTAAATAGAAAACTATGATCAGTGAGTGCAAATAATTTATTATTACAACACCATAAAATGAATTACATTTAATTTAAACATAATGTAAAGAATGCTTTCAAAATATGCTAGAACATATAAAAAATGAAAGTTAATTGAATGACATTGTCGAAATAATGAATGGGGTTTATTAATTGTTTTATATTATTTTTGTCTCTCAAAATTTGCTATCACCGAAGGCGTTAAGGTATGCTGCCTTGCCAAGAGTAGCACAGTGATATTTATAAAGAACATGAAGGCAGTTTTTGTTACACAGATTATGTAGTTTCTTGCAGACATTAACTTTTTAATGTGCACCAAGAAAGGTGTAGGCTGTTGCTATTCTGCACCATTTTTAAAAGATAAACACTATATGTGCATTGCTGACTATGTCAGGGCGCACAATGGACACTGTTGCACCTGTGTCAACTGTAAATGATGTTGGTTTACCTTCTGCAAATCCATTATTGATCAAGTTTCAATTGGTCTTATGCAGTGTGGATGCTGTGTGCTGTTCTGGACCGTTATTTCTCCAGTTGGTGCAATCACACCCTTCTCCCAGTATGTGTTCTCCCAACAGTCTACCTGTAGATGTCCACATTTTCCACTGTAATTTATAATCACGGTTGTGATCTTAACTTAATTTTCTTTGCCCTATCTGAAAGTAGTTCATTCAGTATATATATATCTCCACAGATTTAAAACAAATGAGGTTTCATGTATTCCTTCCACAGTATGTGCAAGTTATTCCGGTATTCTCAAAGAAAGCCTTTATGTGATGGACACTGATAATATTGATTGGCCGGTTTGTAATTGTATCCTGCTGTGTGTGTGTGTATGTGTGTTTCAGATATTTGTATTGTGTTTTTCTTTAGGGTGTTAACAGTTTTCTCTTATTAAGGCCAGATTGCAGGGTGAGATTTTTGTAGTTAATTTATATATATTACGTAGATAATGTTTTGTATATGCATTATTTGTTTTGTGTATGTCTGCCTCATTTGATTAATTTTGCTCTGTTGTATGTAGCATCTTGTTTTGTACACTGCAATTATTGCTTGGTGTTATATCTTCTTAAAATTAGCATTGCTCATGTATACAAATTTCAGGTTATTATTTCTAAATAATATTGAAATTGTTCAAGTTTTGGCCAGTACATAATAATGTTTTGTCATACTTGAATATAAATGTTTGATTTCTTTTTCAGGGTAGATTATAGTTTCAGATGTAAATCTAATTTTGTTTAACAGAATGGTATTATATAAACTACATACACATGGAAATGAAGAATACAGTCTTATAATTAAGATTCTGTTTTTTTTTCAGAGTGTTAACATACTTTGATTTTGTTCTTAGCATATATTTAATATGGTTCATTTTAATGTTAATCTAAGTATTTCTAAATGTATAGGGGGTGGAGGGGCTATAGCTGCAACTTTCTCCATCACTTCAACAAGGCTCTCAATTTTTCTAAGTATTCTCATCTAATCCCCTTCTTTATATAGAATTATCCACCTCATTTTTATATTATCTCTTTGGATGGTTTTCTTCCTCTGTATAATTCAGGACATCCAAGACCACTCCTGACCATAAGAGTTTCCTCATTTCTCACTCAATTTCTAATAGTTGATCCCTTGCATTTCCTCCAGTTCTCCAGTATTTCATCTCTGTTACCCCATTCTTTCATTGTCATGTTTTATTGATTATCTACATTCTCCTACTGTATCGTGATGCTATATTATAGACATTTTAATTTCCTTCTTTTAGGATTTTTGTAATGTTTTTATCCCATGCAACTGGTATAATTATTTTATATGTTCGTGTCTGACCTGTTCTGTTTTTTATTTCTTCATCCATGCTTGCAAGTTTCAGAATGGTAAATCTTAAATGTCCTGTCCTGTCTTGATAGGAAGAGAGAGTGCTCATTCCGTATGAGGGCAATTTGAAAAGTTCACAGCCAGATAATGAAAGACGTACCTTTTCTTTCTGGAATTGTTTTATTATTTTTCAACAGTTTCCATGTAGTTATGTCCAGTGATGCCCCAGCGCTTTTACCCCATTGAGGAAGTCCAATTCTTCTAGGTTTTCAAAATAACCGCTTACAGCCGCTTTCAACTCGTCATCTGAGGAAAATCGCTCCCCCCCCCCCCAAGAAATTTTTTGATGTTTAGGAATAGATGAAAGGCGGATGGTGCAACATATCATACTTCAACTCGGTGATTTTTTCAATAGACACAACGCATGATGGAAAATGCCATAGACATTATCCTGATGGAAAATGATCTTTGCCAAACCTGATCTTTTTTCTCGAATTTTTTCATTTAATTGACCCAAAAGGTTAGCATAATACTCTCCATTTATTGTTTGATCATTTTCAAGGCAATCTGCTAACAATATTCCCTTGGAAGAATCCCATAAAATTGAAGCCGTACACTTTCCAACTGACAAAATTAATTTTGCCTATTTTGATGGCGGTGAATCACTATGCATCCATTGTTTTGACTGTTGTTTTGTTTCTTGAGTGAAGTAATGGACCGAAGTTTCATCAGTTCTTACAAATCTACAAATATAGTCTTTCAAATTTTTCTTAAAACGGTCCAAACCTTCCTGAGAAGCTTGCATTCTCATGCGTTTTTGATCAGTTGTCAACAAACGCGGCAGCCATCTTGCAGACAGCTTTTTCATACCTAATTCCTTAGTAAGAATGTGATGTACCCTTTCATCTGAGATGCCCACAGTCTTAGCAATTTCAGACACCTTCAAACGGCGATCTTCCAAAACTATACTGTGCACTTTATGACTTCTGATTTAGTGGCACTTTTCAGACGACCAGTACACTGTTATCTTCCCAACTTGCATGACCACGTTTAAATTCAGCAGCCCATTTTTTCACTGTAGTAAATGAAGGTGAAAAAATTACTCCAGTATCACCCAACACATTGTTCATCTCATTAAAAATTTCTGTTGGCGTTAAACCTTTCTTAACAAAAAATTTGATCACTACACGATGTTAAATTTTCTCCATTTTCAGTGTTGCTGTGAGATAACCTTATTTATACAGATGTTTCTCTGTAACAATGACTTGATGCTTCACAGCTGTTCGTGGAGCGCCAAACAGAAAAACAGAAATGCCACACATTCGTTTCTATGGTAGGCCGCAGATTTTTCAAATCGCACCCATATATAGACTCATAATTCAGAAGATGCGTTGTTATAATATAAAGAACTCATGAGATTACTTGTGTCTGTAATGTGTGAACAAATACAGTTCTTACTGGAAAACCCAATACATTACTAACTTGCAAAATGGTCAGAGAAGCCTGTAGATTTACTGTGTCTTCTAAGTAATCTAATGTGATCTAGTACTGTTTATTTCTGTAATGTATATGTTGCTGGAGTTTTCATCAAGCTGTAAGAGAATTGGCAACACAAAGGTAATCAGTCGGAGAAACCAAGCCATATTATCTGGGTTTGAATTTGCTCCTGAGCATTGAAGCATTGACCAATTGCTTGTTATGCCACCAAGCTATTTCCATATTCTAATACATGTATTTTTTTAATAATTTTCTAAATTGTTAATCATTAGTGTTCTGTACTTCTACATATATGTATATCATGATGTTTCTTGTATATAATTTTAGACATTTTTTTCAATAGCCTGATATTGTTGTTTTTTTATTATTGATGTTTTCACATTTCTACTGTATATACGCTGTTACTGTTTTTAAACCAACGTTGGTTTTAATGAAATTTTTTTTTAATGCTAGTTTTCATTTGGCTTGGTGTACGTACTTTATGTATGTATTTATACAGTTATAGTCTTTATTTATTTATTTAATATGACTAGCCTGTGTGTATACGTATGTGCATGAGTACTTGAGTACACAGTTTGTTTATTTATAGATGTAGTTGAAACTTTTACTTGCTGACAGTTATATATTTCTTGTTGTGTCGTATGCTTTATCAGGGTTAGTTAGTATTGACTGTTACAAATTTCACTATCATCATGTTGGTCAATCACATAGAACATACCCCATCTCCTGTTTAGGTATCCTAACACACAGCATTGTAACTGCAATCCGTGTTTAACTCTCATATATTATAATTAAGTATTCTATCCCATTTTGAACCATATAACACTTTCCAAAGGGAGAACTTGATTTCTGTTGAATGTAAGTCTCTTAAATCAATTTGTCTTGACACCAAAGATTTTGAACTATACAATGGAATGTGATATAAGTGGATTTGGGTTCTTCAAGGCATTTTACACATGGCTCTTGAAATTATGACATGAAATCTTTAGAACTTGTTAACCTGTTGAGTGGCAATCCCGTGTATATGTCTTTGCTCCCAGTTACCTCCCGGAGCAGTAACGTATGTGTACGTTTTCAAACGAATGTAACATATCATTTGAGAGACAAAATACCTAGGAAGGTATTTGAGAGTTTTTTTTATCAGGTATAAGACTTCCTTCTTTCTTTCATGAGATCATCTGTATTATTTTTTTGGTGGTTTTGGGTTGCTTCCATTGCTATTGTTGTGGTCATTCCAAGTGTCAGTGCAACATTTCAATAATATCACTGTTGCTTCTACCAAGATTGCTATGAACTTCCCTAAACATTGTAAGCCCGGCAAGGATAGTTGTAAAGGTTTTGAAACATTTTATCAGCCCTTTTAAGGGCCAAAACAAATACGTGTTTCTCAAATTCTCAGATTTAATTCTCTGGGTGCACGCACATTGGATCTATGCAATATCTTACATATAATTTTGTTTTCTTTTACCTTCATAAAAACCTGTTTTGTGTATAAAAGCAGAACTTACTTTCAGTATTATGCTGTATGAACATTGCCCACAATTAGGCCTCAGCCTTCTGTCACCTAGTCATCTTTGATCTGCCTCCTTGTCTCAGACTTGCCAGTTCTCCACCAAAAATATGCCTTTGCAACTTTGTAACTGTGTCTTTCGTACAAAACCAGTTAACTTGTTTCTCCTAGTTAGTAGTAATTGTCTGTTACTAGAAAATATAGTAGGGTGTAAACAAAACCGTTTTATATATATATTTTTTTTTCAAACAGTTTTCAGTTATTGTTTCTTTTTGCCTAGGCGCAGCAGGTGCTGTTGATGAGGAATATTTTCAGAAAGCATTCGAAGATGTGCCTTCTGTACCCTTGATGTCTCATAAAGAAATCGATGATGTTATGGGAAAGATAAAAGATAATATTTGTATGCAGGATTATTGGGAGAAGAGGATCGAAGCAGTAAGTTGAATGTTTAACAGTTAGCTTAGCTGTTCAGTTACTTTGAACAAGATCTTTAATTATATATATTCTATGTTTATGTAATATTAAGAAATCGGAATCAGTAGTAGTATGTTTAGATTTCAAATGTTTATGTGAATGTGATTTTAAAATAAAATTGTTGTTCATAATGTATTGTCTGAATTATTGTGTAGTTCATTTGTTGAGGAACTGAAATTATAATTGTCATATTTAGCTGATTACATAATTGTTTAATTTTTTAATTGTTGTATTTTTCTTATAACAAGGTTAACCATGTTTGTATACATGCACAACCTGTGTTTTTGTGCCATTGACAAGTAAATTACTGTTACCTATGTGTGCTGATAAAGTCAGAGTCATTTACTCTTTTTAAATATATAATACTGAACAAGGATTGTATTAGGTCGAAAGAAAAATATGCCTAATGCCATATAACCATTTTGAAAAGCAAACTGGATGTAGATGAATGTAATAGTGTAGTTTACATCTAATTTGCAAATGACGTAAGGAAATAAGCATTTGGAAATGTTTTTTTACAATATTTTAATAAAAACTAACAAAATTTCCTTTTTTTGATTTTAGTATATAATAATTTTGAATACAGATATAGACAGTTAAATATGGTTATGATCTGCCAATAATTTTAGGACAATAGAAGTAGAAATTATTTATTTGTTAAGGGATAAAGTATGTATTATACAAAACAATAAAGTAATGAATGACGCTACAGGAATGCTAGTGGATTCTACTTACATTCTTGTTATTATTGTAAAGTTCAGAATTATGAATAAAAAGTAAAAACAAAATGTGCTCACCCATGTGTGTGTGTGTGTGTGTGTGTGTGTGTGTGTGTGTGTGTAGGGGGGGTGACCTTTGCATTTGTATTTTCCGATTGAAAGAGGAAACTAGTACAGGTAAATTAGAGGTGATTCAGATAAACTAGGTTAGAAATATTTAAGATAGGAATATATTGAATGTAACATTATTTTATCATCCTACAATTACAGCAAAATCTCTTGTGATAACAGCCTCAAAAGAGGGGGTTAGAACCATATATATTATTTGAAACTATGCATTTTATAAAAATTGATTAAAAAAAACATTTAAAACTGAAGAATATTTCTGATAATTTGAGAAATGTTTCATTCGATTGGATAAAATTAACTGAGATAAAGATATTTGAACATCATGGTTTCCCACAAAATCATTACCACTGTTCGAAATGCGTCCATTACCATGGCGTGTTTTGCTTAAATTCAGTAGTGGTAGACAAGGATTCTGTGTCTGCAATATAGATATTGTCGATTACAATGAATTCTAAAAATTAGAACACAACTTATACTTTCCTGATTAAGAAATTTAAAACAAATATGTAAGCTATGGAATTCGTACTGATAGCAATAGAATATCTATTCTGTAAGTACACTTTTGATGTTTATAATTACATATATTTTAATAAAGGTTAAACAAAATATTTGCAACAACTTTTTTTTTTATTATTATTCACTATACAACACAGATAACGTATTCAAGATAATGGATGTAGTCCAATGTAATTTACTGATTCAGTGTTTTGACCATAACTTAGCTAATTCTCATTATACAAAAAATGTCACAGATCTCAGATTGAAGAGAACTAAATACATTTTTTTAATGTATGAATGTTTTTTTTATTTATGAATTTATGACCCAGTATTCAAATTGTGGCAGACACTGTTAGACAAATTTTAAATTGATCCTAGAATGACAAAAGCCTGTCAGAATGTTTCCACAGACTCTCACTCCTGACCAGAAAATAAATAAAAAGTGAATTTATGCAGACGTCTAGGAAAACAGCACTGTAGACGTAAACTTTCTATAAAAAGTCATTACTTGTGATTGAACCTGGATCTCTACCCTTACAATTCTTTCATCAGTCAGTGCACTGGAAAACCCCAACTTCTCCAAGATTAAAAAATCATATCAAAGCAAGTCCAAATGTATGGCAATTTCAGTGTTCTTTTGATATCAAGGTGTGCTTCTGGAAGAGATGTCACATATGGTGCTACAGTGAACCAGCAACAAATAAGTCATTATAGACTTGAGAGAAAGAGTGAGGACAAACAGGCCTTAGTTGTGGACAAATGGATTCATACTGTATTAATTGCCAGCTCATTCAGGACTTTTTGTTTGAGAAACATGTTGTAGTTCTAGAACACCTTTCCTGCTCATCAGATCTGGCCCCTTGCGACTTTTTTCTTTTCCCAAAGCAAACTGCACCGAAAGAAAATTATTTTTCATCACTTGAAGAGGTTAAACAGAAAACAACCAAGCTCCTTAGACAGCAAAAAATGAAAATTGCTTTTGAACAGTGAAAAGTTGAAATCAAGTGGTGCTTTCAAGCTGAAAGGGAATTCATTCATTGAAGGAGAAAGAAATTAAAATGTAAGAAGTTATGATTATAGGAGACCTCATTATTAAGGCTTAATAAACAGCTTTGCAATGCCACTTGGCTACAGTATTTGTTAACTGACCAATAATATCCCTGTTCTGGGCGCAATTTGTTAACTGACTCTTTCTACTATCACAAACATTTATATTTATGTACATACAAATATTACCATAATATTGTAAACACGTGTACTTACCGATTTTGCACATGTCTGAGTACTTGATTTCTTTTACTGTTGATCTCAACCTAAAGGGGCCAGGGTTCATTCTCAGCGAGATTTTGATTCAAAGAGGTGATAGAAATGATGAAACAGTTTTTTGATTGAATGTAATGATTAAATTTTAATTCCAAAAATAAATTCAGCATATAAAACCATGTGCCCAAAATGGCGTCACACAATGTTACAAAAAACAAAATGGTGGCTATTTTAATCAACCCTATTCATTCTTAATATTCTCATTTTTGTCTCTAATCAAGATCATTATAAACTTTTATGTTTTTGCTGCAGCTCTAATTACTTACTAAATTGTAAGTAATTTCGTTTACACACAAACCAATGCCCTCAGCATAGATATTCATGGCCATGTGCTCACTCACACACTCTCACACACGTTCGCCCTATTACAAGTACATTTGATCAATTGGTCTGATTTCGGTTAATGAGCTCATTAAATAATAAAGAAAATGACAAAGGTTTAACTTCTCTCAATGGTGATATGCGCTGCTTCCTCGCTGTTGTTGGTTGGGTTCCAGGTGTATGGCCGGTGTTCGCCTCATGTTTCGTTGTTTTAATTAAGATATATAGCACTGATTTTACATTTTCTGTTTTTGACTGTTAGTAAACTTGAGCCTCTATCGCTCCACTATCACAATTTTATTTCAGAATCTAGTTGTGTTAAGCTTTTATGGTAAAACTGATCAGACAGCGATACATCGCTGCTGACCCTTTGAAGTACTACGTTGAATTGAGACAGAGGCATATGCAAATTTGTGCTTGTGTGTGTGCATTTTACGTCATCAGGCTTTGTTAGACGGGACAACGCCTAGTTACATGCGTTGTAGTTCATGCGTCATTGTCTTTTGTTATGACAAAACAGTGTTATGAACCAATCACAATGAATATTTAAAGTCAGTCGTCATGAACACCGCCATTGCCTTGACCGGCTCTCGCTCGTCCAACGGTGACCTTGGCATGGTATTCATCTCACCGAATCTGCGTTGTTCCTTTTTTCAGAGGGACAATGGACCTAACCATTCTGTATTTGATAATTATACAATAAAACATTGAAAAAATAACCTCAGATCCCATAATTACAGTATTGGGTTTTTATGTACTGTTACAAACCCCCTCAATGAAAGATTTTGTGTCGAGACACAAAAACTTTCATTGACTCATTCACACTTTTCTAAAAGGATCAGTCTAGATATGTCACCACAACCCCTTGTAATGTTACTACATAAAATTTGTCATCACTTACCCTTGGTCCAATGATGCTGATCACACCCTCTGACCTTACTGGACTTCTCCGGAGAGATCCCTACACCATAAGGCCATGAGGCACTCTACGCTCCTGTTCTGACGCTCCAGCCAGCCCAGGACCGCGGTCACAACACCACAAAACTCTAAAACATTGAATACAAAAATTTAAAATAGTGGTCTAATATACCTCCATATCTACAACTGATATGTTCCCTTTTAGACGCATTGGTTTGTGTTTGGGGCATTGGTTTGTTCTAATTTAAAAGTTTCAACCTAACAACAAGACTTCAAAATATATTGATTTTTTGCCACCACCAAACTCAATCTCCTCCTGGTAAGAAAACAAACTATATATATACCTACAAATAACATAATACATAAAAAATTCTTTAATATTCCCCAAAACACCTTCACCTAATTATTACTATCAAATTCCACTTACAACTACTATGGCAGGCAAGTTTATTATTCAAATTTTTTATTACTCAACTTATACTTAATTATCTCTTTTGTAACTGGTATCATACTATATTTTACTCAACTTCATTTGTACCTTTAGACTTTCAACCTTTAAAAGCTACTATTCTTTGACATTGGTTACCGTCATTACCCCTGTAACGACCTCCTAACCACACACTCTATGGCCATCAACATAATAAAACATCATAAAACATTGTACATTACATATTAACATTGTTACATTTATCTTACATTAAACAATTTACATTTACATGACTTGTACCAAAACTATATCACCTCATTACTATCAACAATTCTCTATTAACTTTTAATTATTTAACATTCATTAGATTCTATACAACAATTTCAAATTTATCCTTACCTTTCTGTTACAATTACCTTCCTACCATGAATTTTCTTTTTCTAACCCTTTTATCTTTACTAGTTTGGGTGACTCTCTATTATTCACTATTCTCTCTATATCTTATTTTGGCATTGTCAATCTAACCTTACTACCCCTCTTTTCTCTACTACTAACAACCGCTTCTAACCATTAACATATTCTGACACTAATATCTCTATAATAACCCCCTTCACTGATCCCATTTAAATCCTCTGGCACCGCTCATTTGTACTAGTATGTGTGTTCCCACTTACCAACTCATTCCTTTATCGGTTCCTGACCCTTTCAGATAACCCTTTCCGGCACACAACGATCCCTTCCTGTCCCAACACCTTTCATTGCAGACTCCCTATACCATACCCTTATTACAAAATATCACCATCAACAAATATAATTATCATTCAAATTACTCACCTCTCTACATATAATCACTAACCACTGTGTCCCTAAAATATCTAACACCTCTTTATATATTATCTGTATCTCAACATTCTTATTTTCACTAACTCCCATTAACTCTATTTAACTAACTCCAATGCCCTTATTTATCATTATTACCCAAACTCTTTTACAACATTTCACCTTAATATACCACTAGAAAATTCATCACTTATCTACTAACAACAATACCTCTCCATATCCAAATATATTACCTGCTTCATTTATTAACCATTAGAAGCTGAATCTCATAATATCATTTAAACTTTCTTCAGTTATTTAAAATTCTACCGTACATAGTTTACACAAAAAAAATACATAAAATACACCACAGCAAAAATACACAAATACACTGACATTAATACACAAAAAATATACAATCCACATAATCATTAAATCATTTACCATAAATCAGTCATAAACAGTCCATTTTAAAACACTGTCCACATAATTAAATGTTCATAACACAATAAAATATTTAACCTCCATCGTCAAATAATAGCCGAACCTTAAAACTATATACATGGTTTAATATTAGATATTTTATACTAACATCCTTATACATGCACCAACTATTCAAATTTTTATCCGTTTCCACAAATTCATATAACTCCTGATCGGGTATGTTTCTGTCACCTTCAGTAAAATCAGTCATAATTCGGTATTTTGTAAAGTCATTATTCTCATTCTCTCCTACTACTTCAGTCTCATTGTAAGGTAAGTAAGTACTTGTTATTATTTTCACTTCTCTCTCCACCTAACCTTTCTATAAACTCTTCATAATCTCTACTTATCTTAAAAATGTCTACGTCTCTTTTTCTCTCCCAATACTTCTCACTTTTAAAACATCTCTCTCTATCACACCAAGCTACATTCTCTCTCTCTATATTTGCATCGGGCACTACTATTTCATAAAAACACCTCCTGGCCTCACCAGGTACACTACACAAAAAACTAAGGGATCAACTCTAGAGGAACCTTCCTCCTCAAATAACAATTTCGGAGTCTTTACTCCAACTATACCACTGGGAAAATTTGCCCTCTGCTCACTATACTCACTTAAACTCTCCCTACCCCCACTTTCACTCTCATCTACAACTGTCACCTCACCATTAACCTCTACTCTCATTAAAATCTCACTATCACTACCAACATCCACACTATTATCTCCTATTACCATATTTTTATTTATTTTATCATACTTTCCACTACTACTTACCTTGTCTTTGTTTCTGTCTAATTTGTCTATTTCTCTACTCTTATTTTCTAACTGTATCTCATTAATTCTCTTGTCTAATTTCTCCTCTAATTGATTCGATTTTACATTTCGTACATTGTTTTGTTTCTTTAATTCATTCTCAAGGCTATCAGACTTTTCGTCAATTTCTTTTAATACGCTATTTTGTGTTTTAATTAGTGTAAACAGATCTTCCAGCGATATTTTATTCTCGATTGCCCTAGGTGTAGAATTCGCGCTTATTTTGTCTAATAAAATAGATTCTGTGTCTGTATTATTTATTTCCATACTATTATTTCTTTCTGCCATTTTGATACTTTTAATATACAAATGATTATTTAGTTATATTTGTAATTAGTCATACAATTACTACTCACTATGTTTGTCAACATAACCTCTTGTGTACTGGGTTATGTATCGTTCTATCACCTTCTTTGTTTCTAAATCTGGCCTATGTTTTATATAAAGTGGTTTTATATAATGTCCCAGTTCGGGCGCCATTTGTTAACTGACTAATAATATCCCTGTTCTGGGCGCAATTTGTTAACTGACTCTTTCTACTATCACAAACATTTATATTTATGTACATACAAATATTACCATAATATTGTAAACACGTGTACTTACCGATTTTGCACATGTCTGAGTACTTGATTTCTTTTACTGTTGATCTCAACCTAAAGGGGCCAGGGTTCATTCTCAGCGAGATTTTGATTCAAAGAGGTGATAGAAATGATGAAACAGTTTTTTGATTGAATGTAACGATTAAATTTTAATTCCAAAAATAAATTCAGCATATAAAACCATGTGCCCAAAATGGCGTCACACAATGTTACAAAAAACAAAATGGTGGCTATTTTAATCAACCCTATTCATTCTTAATATTCTCATTTTTGTCTCTAATCAAGATCATTATAAACTTTTATGTTTTTGCTGCAGCTCTAATTACTTACTAAATTGTAAGTAATTTCGTTTACACACAAACCAATGCCCTCAGCATAGATATTCATGGCCATGTGCTCACTCACACACTCTCACACACGTTCGCCCTATTACAAGTACATTTGATCAATTGGTCTGATTTCGGTTAATGAGCTCATTAAATAATAAAGAAAATGACAAAGGTTTAACCTCTCTCAATGGTGATATGCGCTGCTTCCTCGCTGTTGTTGGTTGGGTTCCAGGTGTATGGCCGGTGTTCGCCTCATGTTTCGTTGTTTTAATTAAGATATATAGCACTGATTTTACATTTTCTGTTTTTGACTGTTAGTAAACTTGAGCCTCTATCGCTCCACTATCACAATTTTATTTCAGAATCTAGTTGTGTTAAGCTTTTATGGTAAAACTGATCAGACAGCGATACATCGCTGCTGACCCTTTGAAGTACTACGTTGAATTGAGACAGAGGCATATGCAAATTTGTGCTTGTGTGTGTGCATTTTACGTCATCAGGCTTTGTTAGACGGGACAACGCCTAGTTACATGCGTTGTAGTTCATGCGTCATTGTCTTTTGTTATGACGAAACAGTGTTATGAACCAATCACTATGAATATTTAAAGTCAGTCGTCATGAACACCGCCATTGCCTTGACCGGCTCTCGCTCATCCAACGGTGACCTTGGCATGGTATTCATCTCACCGAATCTGCGTTGTTCCTTTTTTCAGAGGGACAATGGACCTAACCATTCTGTATTTGATAACTATACAATAAAACATTGAAAAAATAACCTCAGATCCCATAATTACAGTATTGGGTCTTTATGTACTGTTGCATATTGTTTTCAGGCTTCATGCAGGTATTGATGCTTTCTGAATTTTTTGTATAACAAGCGGTAACTTTAAGCGGCTTTTGTATAAGCTAGTAACTAATATGGCTGATGTTCCTTTTTTATATTGGGTATTTATAGTAGCATTTTAAAATATAGGTGAGCAGCTAACTTTTCAGGATAAGTGATTCTCAATAGATTGACCCTAAATGGATAATTTGTGATATGTTTAATTAAAAAGAGATATAGTATCATAAAAAATGATGTCAAGAAACTGCATCATGTGGGAGTAAGTGGAGGAGGTGATAAAACCATCATTGTGGAATAAAAGTTCTTAAAATTTATAATTCTTTTATGTTGGAAATATATGTAAATGTGTTATAATATGAACATTACGTAATGAGAGTCTATGTTCCAAACACTCAAAATCATTATCAGAAGAGAAATTGGCATATTTATTGAAGTATAAGGCAAGATTTTTTTCAGTAACCATGCTGACAAAATGGGGGATCATCTTAAATTTTCATTATAAATACTTTCACTGTGGGACCCTAAATATATAAACTTGACTAGAAGAGCTGAAAAATATTTTTGTTGATACACTTAGCTTTCTGCCTTGAATATCCATGGGTGATGTCAATAATATTTTCCAGGAATTATTTTGGCAAAAATATGATGTAATTTTCTGTGTCCTGCCAGCGTAGCATCCGCTTCTGGGGGGTCTCTCTGCCCGACTAAAATTACTTATCTTACATTATAAACACTTTTTAGTAACTATTTCACTGCTTGTGTATATTCCATTATAACTTTGTGTTGTATTATGTTTCTGAAACGTTTTACCATGTCACATTTATGTACCAAAGTCTGGCGACTCACGAAATTCGGACATATAGGACTAGTTCATTATTGGTGTTATTACTATTATTATTAACAGTACTACTACTACTACTACTACTACTACTACTACTACTACTACTACTACTACTACTACTACTACTACTACTACTACTACTACTACTACTACTACTACTACTAATATGTTATTATTACTATTATTTTATTGCCTATTATTATTTATTTTATTGTTTATAAATCCTTGTGGTACTCGTCGAAACAATTCCTGGGTCCAAGCAGTCAGAACAGTAAAAGGCCGTGCGACAGTTTTGAACTCCTTTATGAAAGGAAACCCGACATCTTTTCCTTTTTAGATTGTTCCGGTCATCACGCTCTTCACTTTTTGTGAGGCTATGTCCAACTATATTACTCTTTTGTTTCCATGATTGTGTGGGGGGTTCCCTGCTGGCATGTGTGTTTTTGAAAGAAGGGATTTAATAATTAAATTGTAGAGGAACATTTTTGATCTACCACGGGCTTTTATATTATACAAAATGTAGCTATTAACCAACATCATTTGCAAAACGTGTACAAAGTCTTTTGTTTTATACCAGCACAAAGTTTTCCGGTCATACAGGTAATATGACAGAAACTGGTCAGTACGGTCAATATGTTTAATGTATCAGTTATATTGGATAAGTGGTAACGGTGTTATATGTTGACTGTCACGTTTGCGGTTTACAAAAGTGCCTATTCGTTTTCAAATTCCGTTGATATATATGTCACAGCTTGTTTGTCCTTCCACTTGCAACCATGATCCCATCAGCATACTGTGCCATGGTTTCCACTTTTGTCAGTAGTTTACTGATCACCTCCTTTTGGTTGTATTATCTGTTTTCACGCGATATCCCTGTACAATAAGTGATTTTGCCAGTAATGTGGATGCCAGGGCCATGCTATTGTAGTAGTTGTCTGTATGTAGTGAATTCCCGTGGTTTAGTTTTCTCTCCATGAGGTGTAAAACCAATTTTATGGTACAGTCTTTCCCAGAGGGGTTAAGGATATCATCATGTCCCCCACATATGGTAAATTTTATATTAAGCCCATTAGACCTCTGACAAATTATACAACTTTATACCAAATGTATGGCACTTTCCCTTTATACATTGGTGAATAAATAAGCGCCCTCACCAGGGCATCATGGATTCGTCGACAGAAAGTACTTCATCAGGATAATGTATAGAATCAGTGGCGGCAATAAGGCCCCCGCAGACCCCGCGTGCAGGAGAGCCCGGCTCTTAAGGGTCCCCGGCCGGGAAAAAAATTAAAATGGGCTCAAACACCAGAAAAAATAAACACAACGTGAGTAGAGAACAACATTTTAATATAAGCGTAAGACTGGGAAAATTAAAAGTTAAAAAAATAAGTATTAAAATACCAAAAAAAATTTTTTTGTAATATGTAATTATGATTATTTTATGGTTAGTTTTTGTAAGTATTTCATCATTTGTAAGTCGATTCCATTTCCCCCTGCGCTGAACTTCCGCCTTCGCGGCGCCCGGCACGATGAGTCACAATACAATTGCAACAGAATACACATTTGACGTTACCAAACAAGTGTCAAACTATGCCTAACACTAGCAGTCGTATGTCGCATCTCCTTCGCGATAGGAGTGTCCGTCTTTCCTGTTCGGAGTGTAGAATGCCGCTTTGTGTTTCAGTGTTTATGTTTCGAGTTGTTTTTTGTTTTAAGTTATGGAAAGTAAACGTGATTATTTAAGTGGTGTGCAAAAAAGAAAACTACAAAAACAACGGGCAGAATCACTTAAAAAACTTCCAAAAATTGACACATTTTTTAAAAACCCATTTACTAATGAACAACTGACCGAATTTGAATGCGAACCGAACTTGAGTGTGGTGAAAGTGAACGTAATGTAAACCCGTCCGGTCCAAGTACGAGTAATCAAAATGAACAACAGACAGAACTTGAATATGGACATGAACCTGAAAACTTACCCTGTCCAAATAGTCAAAACAAACTTGTTAAGAGTTAATGTTTGTAAATTGATTTTGCCAGGATGCTGAAAATAATGATGAGCGAGTGGACTGTAGTTTAATACATTTATTAAGAATGAATGTTACAATTTAAATTTGAATTTACAAGGTCAGCTAAGTCTTGTACGCATTGTAAATTTTGAGAAACCACGTTCGGTAAAAAATGTTACATTGTAAGGTGAGGCGCAATTACGCAACACTCAAGTCTACATTAATGAATGCAGTAGGGTCTAAGGCCTACATAATTTGTCGCGACAATGAAGAAAAATGAAATGACAGCCGATGCAGCAAGCGCAATTACGTCCGCTGCCTTCGGACGCGCGTAGCACTGTGTCTAGGCCTGTTCGCTACGCGAGCGAGGCCAGAGCATGTACAGATTAGCCAACCTTTTGATTATAAAATTCCCACATTACTGTCCATAGCTGCCCGCAAAAATCGAACCATTTTTTATAATACATTTTCAATAATTTATATTATAAGAAAACACAATGTACGTTCTTAATAATAGATATCAACCTTAGTAAGTTGTATTGATCATTGACGTTGAAATGTTAGATAACAGTTAAACTGTTCAGAGATAAAACCTCACAATAATGATGATAACAGTTAAACAGGCCACAGTTGGCTTACAAACTGATTTATACATGAGTATAAATGTGCATGAATTAGCAAAAATGTATACAATATAAAACATGAATAATGAATAGTCTGATAATGCTTGATGATGAATAATCGGTGACTCATCGCATGATGGGTCCGATACAAATTGCAAATATTTTATGCAAGTCATGATTGACAGTCTAAACCAGTCAAGGCCAGCTGATTTATACATAATAGTATTGAATATAAAATGCATATACAAAATTATCACAAAATTATGCATGTAAAAACATAGATTTAGCATAACGCTGTAATATAATAATTAAATAGTGCATGCTATACCCAACAGTTGCAGGAATGCACAATAAATTGACATGTGAAAACAGATTATACATTGTTGAATGGTTGCAAGTACATAAGCGTAATGACATGTATGTCATAATCAAAAGCATGAATAATAATATATGCAATACGTGATCGCAAAATACAAATACAAAATATGTGTAAAAATATGTGCGTGGCGCATAATCATAGACAGTAAATGCGGGTACAATAATGTGTTTTACATAGATACTAAGTACATGATAAAATACAATAGAAATATGTGTTGCATAATTACAAATACATGAATACAAGGCATGATAGTATAAGTGACAAGTACAGCAAATGTGTTCATACAAAAATGTAATGCATGTGTTTAACAATTACAAGTAACACATAAAATTCATAGAATAATAAAATAGCAATGCACACATATTAACAAAAAATGTGCAGCAAATATGCATACATGGTTTGTATAGCTCCAAATCCATGTGAATATTATATAACAAAATTTATGACATAAGAACAAATACCACCAATGACATGACACATAAATCAAATGTTGTATACAAGAAAATACAAAAAATAATTGAAGCGTTACATATTAAATAAATTGACTCTTGCTTAAGTAAAACAAACAATTTCTGAGTTGAAAAGATACAAACTAAAGCTCAAGGTAAAAATAAAGGTGCTTATATAACTAACACAATCTTCTTAAAACATTAACACATGGTTGATAAATACATACATTTAATTTTAAAAGAAAATAAAGGACATCTTTAATTTTATAAAGAAAATATCCTCTTTTTTACTGTTCGTCCCTCGCTGGCACCAAACATAACTTATGAATTGGTCTGCGAAAGGTGCCAGTAGGCATAAGAACGTCAACTACGCTAATTAAATTGTCTGGTCCGGGAAATGTGGCTGTGATTACACCAAATTTCCATGCTAATGGAGGCAAGTTATCCTCGATTAGCAGTACCAGGTCACCAATGGAAATGTTTTCCTTTGCGAATTTCCATTTGTGATGCTGTTGCAGTTGGTGTAGGTAGTAGGGAGACCATGATTTCCAAATAGCTTGGACAAACTTCCGGAGAAGTTGCCAACGGCCAAGACAAGAGATGGGAACGTGTGATAAGTCAGGATCGGGTATTGCCGTTAATGGTGCACAAATTAAAAAATGGCCAGGGGTAAGTGGCACTGGATCGTTTACATCCGATGAAACGGCAAATAATGGACGTGAGTTTAGACAGGCCTCTACCTGTGACAAACCGTAGTAAACTCCTCTAAAGTGAGTATGGACTTGCCGACAATGCGGCGCAAATGATACTTCAAACTTTTTATACCACTCTCCCAAAGACCACCAAAATGAGGTGACGATGGAGGAATGAATGACCACTTAATACCATGAGAAGTTGCAAAGGATTGGATTGATGAGGTGGCATCCTTTTTATGCCAGAGATTGTAAAGGTCATGCAAAATGTTGCGGGCCTTCCTAAAGTTCGTGCCATTGTCAGAATATAACTGGCTAGGTATGCCCCTACGGGCCATGAAGCGACGTAAGGCAGCTATAAACGCATTGGCCATAAGGTCGGAAACCAATTCCAAGTGAATGGCCCTGGTGGCTAAGCAAATGAATAAAGACACGTATGATTTGGACAGAGTCCTAGATTTCTGCCCACCATGACGAATCATGAAGGGACCACCATAATCCACTGCGCAGAATAAAAACGGCCGCGAAGGAGTAACCCTGGGAGATGGCAAAATACCAAGCCTTTGAACTTGATATTTGGTGTTAAATCTGAGACATTTGACGCATCTACGAATGATGGAACGAATGACTATCTTGGCGTTAATGATCCATCAGCGTTGACGAAGTGAATGATGGACAAGTTGAGCACCAGCGTGGAGGAGACGAGTATGCTCACTCTCGATTATAAGGCGAGTGACGTGGGCCGATGGATGCAAGACAGTAGGATGCTTATTGTCATAGGGTAGTTGCGACTGCTGTAGGCGTCCGCCGACACATATGATGCCAAACTCATCAAGAAATGGGTCCAGAGAAGACAGCTTACTCCTAATAGAGACAGAAGCCCCATTATGAAGGCAATTAAGCTCAGCAGCGAAGTGGATCGAGTGGGATTGCTTTATGAAGAAATTAAGAGTAGAACGAATTTCGGTGGGGGTAAGAACTCCCGAGATTTTCTCTGCCCTAGAGGGTCTAGTATTTTTGATGAATCGAAAGCAATAAGCGTACACGCGGGTCAGTCGGTGCAACGAGGAAAAGTCCTTTGAGAGATCAATAGGTAGGGTAGAAATTAGAGAAAGTTTGGGGGTTTGTTTCTCCTTAACAGAGCATTCAGGGAGCGACACATTAGAAGGTGAGAAAGGTGAAAAAAGATTGGGTTCAGAAGATTGAGACAGACAAGCGGGTCCATGCCACCAAAGCGAACAATCGCGCAAAACGTCAGGGTGACATCCTCTAGAAATAATGTCCGCAGGATTATGTTGCGAATTGCAGGATTATAATGCGAATTATGATGCCATGTGTAGGTTTCAGCGAGACGCTGAATCTCAGCAACACGATTAGCGACGTAGGTCTTCCACTTAGAAGACTGAGCATGAATCCAATAGAGAGATACCATGGAGTCGGAGTACAGGTGAACGCTATTGACAAAGGAATGGAGAGCAGGGGTGACTTTGAATAGAAGTCGCGAGAACAACAAGCAAGCACAGAGTTCAATGCGGGGTAATGACACCTGTCGTAGTGGAGCCATGCGAGATTTGGAACACAAAAGGTGACAAGAGGCCGTTAGATCTTGATAAATAACTAACGTAAATACAACATCATAGCCCTTTTCAGAGGCATCCGCAAAACCATGTAATTCAACTATCTTGGTCTTAGACTTGCTGCGTATAGAGCGTGGAACAATAATTTTACCAATTAAATACAACTTGTCGCATAATGAACGCCAATACAAATATAATTGCTCAGAAATTGGCTCATCCCAACCAAGATTGCACAACCACAGTTGCTGCATAAACCGTTTATAAAGAAAAACAATTGGACCAATGAGTCCCAATGGGTCGTAGATACCCGCTATAATTGACAGGATTTTCCTCTTAGAAATGCTTGACTCAACTGGAAATGACTTGATGTCAAACAAGAATGAATCTGTAGAGTTGTTCCAAAGAATGCCCAACGTACGCACATTGCCTTGTTTGTTTAATGGAAGTGATAAATTATTATGCTCAGTGACCACATTTGGTTCATTTGATGCCCATTTATGTAGAGTAAAGCCATATTGACTCAACAACGTACCTAAGTCAGATTTCAACTTGGTTAGATTAGAAATGGTGTCTGCACCGGTTAACAAATCATCGACATAAAAAGTATTAATTATAGCTGCAGCAGCGTCAGGAAAAGAAACTTCATGATCCTTACCAATCTGAATAAGGCATCGAGTGGCTAAAAACGAAGCACTAGCAGTACCGTATGTTACAGTTCGCAGCACAAAATGTTTAAACTGTTCAAGCGGAGAATTACGCCACAGAATACGTTGGTAATGACAATCGTTATCAGACACTAGAATTTGTCGATACATCTTCTCGATGTCAGCGATCAGAACATAGATGTGTATGCGAAATCGCAAAAGAATAGAGAAAAGATCTTGTTGGACATTTGGGCCTACTAACAAAATATCATTGAGAGAAAGACCATTGGTAGTTTTGGCCGAGCCATCAAAAACGACGCGAAGTTTTGTCGTGGAACTAGAATGTTTGAAAACGGCATGGTGAGGCAAATAGTAGGTATTTGAATCCTTGGAATTAACAGAACAATCGTCAACCAGCGCCATGTGGCCAAGATCCCTATATTCTTGAATACAATTTGCGTATTCACGCGCAAGCTCAGAATCACGCTTGAACCTGCGTTCTAAACTTAAAAATCTCGCTTCAGCGGTAGCATAGGACTCTCCCAACTGGGGACTATCAGACCCGAATGGTAATGAAACAACGAACCTACCTTCATCATTACGATGAGTGGACTTAACAAAATGTTCCTCGCAAACTGAATCGTTAATAAGGGGTGCATTATCAAGGACGGTTTCGGTCTCCCAAAATTTCTCAAGAGACGCTAAAATTTGATTATCGTTGTTTCTTGCCAAGAACAAAACAGCAGGACCCTTAAAATGACAATGTTTGGGCAAATTGCATGCTAGAATGTAGCCTAACTTAGTTTCTTGTATAATAGGAAAGTTAGGACCACGTACATATTTGTTAGCTAGAATCAAGTCTAAATAAAACTGTGCTCCTAACAGTATGTCTATGTCAGCTGATACGTTGAAATGTGGGTCAGCAAGGAAAATGTTATCTGGGATATTAAAATGATTTATGTCGAAAGATTGTGCTGGAAGTTTATGAGTCAACGCAGATAAGACCGCACACGGAGCGTTAAAGCTGAACCTTTGATAGCGAGAAACAATACGAATTGATGCCAAATTAGTGGCGCAACATGTCGCATTATTAATACCTGAAATTGGTATATTAGATTTAGTCAAGTTAAGTTGCAATTTTTTAGCAAATGATTCAGTACAAAAGTTTATTTGTGACCCTGCATCTAACAAAACTCACGCAAGTTGTCTGTTACCAGCACGGCGATGACAAACACAACGGCTGTAGACAAAATAACATTGTTTGCTGATTGAAGCTTAAATTTACAATAATTACTACTGCTGGCAGAACCTTGTTTTGACACATTATTTATATGCAGCAATGTATGGTGTCGTCTGGAACAGATCTTATATGATTGTTTGACTTTGCAATTAGGTGAAAAATGATCTGGTCTTAAACAATTAGTGCAGCATTTATGCTTTAATATAAATTGCCCTCGTTCCGATATGCTTAATTCGCGAAATTTGTCACACATAAATTGGGTGACTGGCCTTGCAGCATGGGCATAAATAATTATTTGAATTTGAATGATAACTTTTAAATGCAGTGCTGCCAGCAGAGTTTCGTAATTTATGTTTTTCAGACTTATTATTAAATTTTAAAGTTGGTTTGTTAAGCTGCTGTCCGGCTTCTATCGGTAATGTGTTTTCTAATAATTGTCTACGGGCGTTTAAAAACTGTATAAAGCTCTGAAAGTTAGGAAGATTTTCAGCATCTATAGACTCTTTCCATAATTTAAATGTGGAATGGTCAAGTTATGCTGACAATAGCTGTACAGTAATGAGTTCAAATGAATCCACTGACAATTGCATAGCTGTCAGCGAATTGACAGAAGACATTATTGTATTTATAAATTCTGCTAAGCTCTGTACAGAGTCTTTGGTTGTAGACCTCACTTCTAGTAAATTTTGGATGTAATATTTAGCTAATATGAATTAATTATCATATCTAGCGGACAGCAAACTTAACGCTATTGATTAGTTTTCATTACAAATAGGCAAGGCCTTAATTAGATCTAGTGGCTCATTTTTGAGAGATGAATGTAAGTAATGTAGTTTTTGCACTGAAGTTAAGTCAGATCTGGCATGTACCAAGTCTAGAAATATTGAATAAAAGTGCTGCCATTCTAGAATGTTGCCTGTAAAGCAGGGCAAACTTATAGGTTTTAATTGAATATTACTGGTTAATACTTGAGATTCAGTCTGAATGTTGAAAGTGTCTATTAATTGTAAGATGTTAGCTTCGGTTGAATATAAAAGTTCTTCAACCTCGACTCTGTCCTCTTGGGCAGCGTTTATGTCCTTAGAAATGAATTCAATTTCAGACTGTACCTCATCATATTTTATTGCTAAACTCTTTAGACTCTCTAGTCTAACAGTTAAAAAATGTTTAATGTTACTGTTTTTGTCAAAATTAAGTATAGTGGAATTGATTCGCACTATGGCAGACTTTAAGCCGCCTCTCTTTCTAACCAACACTCTTAAGCCTTCTTCCGTCATTTTACGCACCTTTTACTGATGGCGTTGATGTCGTACCTTGTGTGAGATGTCCTGCAGCGTTGAGGCCGTGGAATAGATGGCAGACACGCACGGACTGGATGGATGACTGCTCTCAACTTGGAACTGCTCAATCTGGTATGTAGGCGTTAACACGTGGATGGTCATGTAATGGTGTTGTCTATGAGGCTCAATGACGACGACAAAAGAAATGCTGAATAACTCCCGACACGGTCGGATCAGCGAACATGCTGAATCGCCCGTGATGGCCAGAAATTGAAGTGGAAAAAATGATGAGAAGCCGCTCGATATAGTATAAAGTTTGAAAGAAGGTAAAAAATGATGAATCCGGCCCGGAGGACTAAAAAAAAATGTTAAGAGTTAATGTTTGTAATTTGATTTTCCAGGATGCTGAAAAATAATGATGAGCGAGTGGAATGTAGTTTAATACATTTATTAAGAATGAATGTTACAATTTAAAATTGAATTTACAAAGTCAGCTAAGTCTTTTACGCATTATAAATTTTGAAAAACCACGTTCGGTAAAAAATGTTACATTGTAAGGTGAGGTGCAATTACGCAACACTCCAGGCTACATTAATGAATGCAGTAGGGCCTAAGGCCTACATAATTTGTCGCGACAATGAAGAAAAATGAAATGAAAGCCGATGCAGCAAGCGCAATTACGACTGCTTCCTTCGGACGCGCGTAGCACTGTGTCTAGGCCTGTTCGCAACGCGAGCGAGGCCGGAGCATGTACAGATTAGCCAACCTTTTGATTATAAAATTCCCACATTACTGTCCAAAACTGGAACAACCAACCGAACATATAAGTGAAAATGAACCTAATTTAAACCCGCCCGGTCCAAGTTATCAAACTTCAACAAATTTCGAAACGGATATTGGACTCTACCATAATCAAGGACCTTTGACTGATGAAGTGAAAAAGCTAATTATAATAGGAGAACCATGTCAACCAAAGGGGTCTTTTCCAAAACATCCAAATTCTAAAAGATCTTTCAGTTCTGAATAGTATTCCTTTAAAACTCGAACAGGCCAAAAAGTCGACAGGTTTTGGCTTTGTTACTCACCTACTCTAGATGGAGTTTATTGTTTGCCATGTTGGCTTTACAGCGAAAATATTGAGGCCCGAAGCTAGCGTGATGGAAGTATTAGAGACTGGAAGGGTCTTAGTAAAAAAAAATAAAGTCTCATGACACCAGCAATGCCCACCTACAAGCTTGCCTAACGTATGCTACTTGGAAAAAAAAATAAAACAGTACCTGATCAAATTTCTGACGAGTGAAAAAAGTGGAAGGACATTTTTACGTGCATTGTGGATGTTATTCGCACTATGGCAATGTGTTCACTGTCGTTTCGTGGTCATAGAGAGAGTTTAGATGAAATCGGTCCTGAGCGTGGACATTTTTTGAACATAATATCTCTAGTTTCTCGCTATGATTCCCTCCTCAGTGCACATTTGGAAAATAAAAAGTCCAGAGCAAAATACCTTCACCATGACGTTCAAAATCAAATTATTTGCTTACTAAATTCAGTACTTCCTTACTAAAAAAAATTCTCTCTGCTCCATTTTTTTCTATTATTGTTGATAGTACACAGGACATTTCAAAAACAGATGAAATGAGTGTTGTAATCAGACATGTTAATTTAACAGAAGAAAGCCCTGGGAAAAATAAAATTGTAATAAATGAATCTTTTTTGGGATTCACAGAGATAAGTGATGTCAGTAGCGAGGGATTTGAGAACAAGATTTTGGACATTTTAAAAACAAATGATGTAGATATCAGTAAGTGTAGAGGTCAAGGTTATGATGGCGCAGCAACAATGAGTGGGCAGTATTCTCGGTTACAGAAAAGGATAAAGGATCAGGTCCCTAATGCCGAATATGTACAGAGTACACTGCGCTGGCCACAACCTGAACCTGGTAATTAATGATTCTGTTTCACATATTTCTGAGGTCAGTCAGTTTTATGACATAGTCCATAGATTAGTCCATATATATCCGCATAGTCCGTATATTTTAGTGAAAGCTTACCTCGATGGCAAGATTTGAATGCTGCCGTTAAAGAAGACAGCTCAACTAAGAACCTAACTTTGAAAAAGCTATGTCCTACAAGGTGGTCATCTCGACATGATTGTCTGTTAGCTTTAAGAAATTACTTCAAAAATGTGATGAAATGCCTAACAGAAATCATATTGCACTGTTCTAAAAAAGCCAAAGTTGAAGAAGCAGCAGCAATCAGAAATCATTTGGAAAATTTCGAGTTTATCCTTTTGCTTTCCCTTGAAAGCAAAGTACTTGAGAATGTTAACATAGCTTCAAAACCTTTACAAAAGCAAACAGTTGATCTTGACAAAGCGTGGTATTTTTTTAGCCGTGCGTGTGATCAGTTGAAAGTTTTAAGAGGTAACTTTTCTGGCTTTCTGGTTGATGGAAAAGAGTTGGCCCAGTTTTGCAACATAACTTGTGAAATGAAAAATAAACGTAAGCGGTTTGTAAACTTCATTTTTGATGAGATTTCTGTCGATCACAGACTTGACGATCCAGTAAAGGCGTTTGAAATAAAAGTGTTCAACGCATCGCTAGATATTGTGATAAATCAGCTACAAATGAGATTCAAAAGCTTGCATTGTATTGTTGAAAGGTTTTCATTTCTGTCACCTCAGAATTTGGTAAACTTAACACGAGAAGAAGTAATAGAGAAGAGTGAGTCTCTCATAAATATGTATCCAGCTGACCTCTCAAAATCACTGCCCGACCAAGTAATATCTTTCAGAACATTGCTAGTCAAAGAAATCGGCCAAAAGAAAAACGTCAGGGAAGTAATGAGTTTACTAGTTGAAGAAAATGCTTGCCTTGTCAGTTGCCTTCCAGATTTAACTACAGCTCTACAGCTTTACTTGACCCTTCCTGTTACAACAGCTACGGCGGAAAGAAGTTTTCAAAACTAAAGTTAATAAAGTCGTACTTAAGAAGTACGATGACCCAAATGTGTTTGAGTGACCTAGCAATTTTAAGCATTGAACATGAAGAAACACAGAAAATTAATATTAGTGAAGTAGTTGAACAGTTTCTAACTCTTGAAAAAAGAAGATTAGGACAACAGTAAACTTTAGACCAAGATCTGTAGTCACTCAAGTTATGCTAAATTTAAAAGGACCTTATAATATTAGAATATTAGGCCTATTTATTATAAACTCTGCTAAAATCAGAACTTTGTAAGATGTGTTGTGAAATGGTAAAGTGAAAATACATGAAAATATGAAAATTAAAAACTAAAGACCATCCTATTCCTATAGTGAATGATGCCATGACATGTAGATCTCATTTTGAATGGTATTATAATTATTTTTAATAACATGTTTAGACAAACAAAAATAGAGGGGCTGGCGGTCATTACACCATTACACGTGATCACTTTCGTTCAATAAAAGTCATTCCTCACCCATTTTTTGTCGAGTAGGCTTACATACGTCAAGTGCGTCGCATTAGCCGTAAACGATTTTTATCTATTGTGTGTGTAAAACGTGAGTAGTTTAGCTTAAAGCCTCGTTTTACAGTTGTATGATTTAGTTAGTAAAAAACTTCACGTGCTTTATTTTTACCACCTTGATTATGCCCAATTTTGTAACTTAACTTTTTTTTTAAAGGGCCTCTTTAATTTTTTCGTGGGGGCCCCCATTATCTTAGCGCCGCCACTGTATAGAATTCATAATATTGAATCTGTCAATCAGTGGACAGATTTTCTGTAATCGATTTGCACTACTCTCGTTATCAAAATGGAGACAACATAAAATATTTATAAACCAGTTCATGCTCATGCATTCACCAAAACACTGAAAATGGTATAGTTTGTGTTTTTTCCAATAGTCTTGCAACCGGTTCATGCATATTGTCCCCATGTGTAATAACAGTCCTGTAAAAACTGTTAATTCGTGCACAGTTAATTTTTTACATTGTGCTAACCAGACCACAGTAACACCCGGCATAATTTTTTCAACATGTCAATTTGTCTCTTTTACATTGTTTTCTAAAAAAAATCATTGCCAACCAACATATTGAAATACTTGAAAGACATGTTTGAATTGGTATCCAAGTCACTTATTGACAAAATCTATATAATATTTACCTTATTTCTTCCGTCGTGTGACTTCGTGTTACGTTTTGATCAAATCAAAGTCAAATCAAAATGCAACACAAAGTCACACGAAGGAAGAAATAAGGTAAATATTATGTAGATATTGAAATAATCGGTAGTCTTGCGTCAGGCGCAATATTGTACTTAAGCCTGGGTTTCCCGTAAAAGGTATTCGTCTTACTCCCACTCTTCTTGGACACCACACACGATTAATTTCGATCTCACTGTCTTCATCGGTAGAAGAATCGTCTTCACTGTCATCAGTCAGGAGGATTATCAAAATTATCGTCAGTGTCATCATCATGAAAATTGACATTGGACGTGAAAGGCTTTTCAAAATCAGGACTCGAACTCGATGCCATTGTATGGACTAAAACAACCGTATACATTAACAAATAACTACCCGTAAATCACACTAAAGTAATGAAACACTAATAATAAAGCACCAGTAGACACTGTACTGGAAAAAAAATAATAATAATTAGAACACGTGAGTCACGCACGCGTAGTATGCAGTAGGAATACTCGTTTGTCTATACATAACTGAATACTAAAATATACCACAATGTGACACAACACAATGAAAAAGGCACAATAAAATGCAATTGCACAGTAAGTACAACCAAAGTCATGAAACAAAGAACAACATGCCTCAGGGAGTGATAATGCAATTGCAACAACAATCCACGATGACTAAGCTCACGCTGACTTGATAATGTTTTGTTGACCGTGTGGTACACCGGCGACCCATCTGCTCCTAGAACCAGACACTGCACGCTACGCTGGCATATCACCCACAGTGAATGTGTTAAAAATATGTAGGCCTGTTTTTCTTATGGCAGAAATTTCTTCAGGTGTTCTGATTTGCTTAGAAGTCATGAAATTTGAAAGAAGTACATGCATTCATGAATTGGCCAGGCTTTTACCATACTGTATTTGCCTACTGTACTGTTACAAAATGCGTACAGGAATGTGAATCAGAAGTACTTTTTGCTGAAGGTCAGTGACATGACTTAACATTGCAGTAAAGAATGTTTTTTGGTAGTTGTGTGTAGTGCGTACAACAGAGGTATTATGATTTTGCAACCCTTGTACGATGATGCATGGACATGGTTCAGTCCAGAAGAAAGGTTTTCTGAACATAGCTTTCCGTGTTGTGCAGAGGAAACAAATAACTGGAATCAGGATGGAAATATGGAGTTGTGAAGCTGAATGTTTAACGAAAGATAAACTCAGAAACACTAATTGTACTTACAGATCAGAGAAACACTAATTGTACTTACATCAATTTTATGAAATTGAGAAACAAGTTGTCTTGTTTATTAAACAAAAAAGTAACAAATGTCTACAACTCAAAATATTATTTGAAAGGAAGCCCATAAGTTATATGTTGAAGAACGTGTAGATTGTAACGCTCGTTTTCTATTATATTTATGAATAAAACTGTAAACTCCCACTTACCTTTAACTTTAGATCTGGCCGGATCTCCAAGTGGGGACGAACCCCGTTCGTACGGCGAACTTGACAGCACATCAAATGAAATAAAGTTTTTGAATGAATTTAATTACCAAAATTTATCATTTGAAAGATACTGGTTTTTATTTTTATGATTGTTAAACATCTTAGACATGTATAAAATCAGAAAAAAATTGTTATTCTCTCCACTGGTTTTTTAAATTTTGAATTACAGCCTTAGAAATGTATAATGATTAATACAAAAAACATAGTTACTACCTTACCTTCTATATAGCACACACAAACATAAACAGCCCAGCTTTGCTCACTCACACATCCACACCTGCATTATTTAAAACCCCTTAACATTTTGTAATAAAACACCCCTCCCTGCCGGCACGCGGTTTTAGTTCGAACTATTAATTTAGCATTTTTTGTATTTAGTTACGTCCGAAATCGACTTTGGTATTTTCTAGTCTATTACTCACTCCACTGTCACTTGTTTAAAAACTGTTAGTTCACTTTTTCTGGTACATTTTTAAAATTTTTAAAAGGGATAACCCCGTAGGGTTGTACCTGCAGGTACTGTTTGTGACGAACTGGGAGAACGGCGTAGCATGCACGGTTGACTTGATTGAGTCTCTCTTGGTGGAAACCAAAGCCTTATAATTGTTCGCCGCAGCTTCATCCCATTCAACTCATGCTGTTGGTATTGTGTTAGTTGTATTCGGATATCGGTTAGGCACTGGCTAACGTCACGAGATGGGCGTGACTTAATTCTTATATCCGTCGCCTTAGTCAAGGAGGCAACCAAAAATTGCTTTTTAGCCATCTTGAGTTTGATACAGGTAGCGTCACCCCGCGCGTATGCCTGTGTCATGCATATGAACGCACGGTCACACACAAACAAAGTTCTTGGAAATGAAGGCTTGGTGAATTCTTCTACCGATTGCACAATGTGATATTACTGCGTCGCCTTTGTTAAAAACTGCTCTTACAACACGTGGTTTGTCTCTGTTGAAATTAAATTTCACAAATATTTTTATAAGTCCCCGAAAATGTAAATAAATAAAAATACCCACAAATTTGGCCCGTTACAATACCCCCTCAATGTGAGGTCTTCTGTCAAAACAGAAGAAATCTCATTGATAAAACCCCTAAGAGGACCGGTGAGGAACTGGTGCCAACAACCCCCTCTTGTTCTTACACTGCATGGGTAAACAACCCCCCTGGCTCGGCGACTACGGACGCATCTGAACGAGATCACTGGACTTCTCTGTAAGAGATCCCAACACCGAAATATCGAACAGACACGCACCACAGCGCACCTCACCTTCTATCATGCTACCCCAAAAATCCTAAATCCCTGGCTTCGATCATGCCAGATCCTCAACCGATATGTTTCCCCTTTTTCTGCAAACTGGGCTGCCTTTAGCAGATACTGGGCTCACACACACACTTATTCCACATATTTAAAAATTGAAATATTCTTTGAAAATTTTTTTAAATTACAACTCATTAGCTGTTTTCATTGAAAATCAAAACACAAATGTTGCATCTATACTGAATTATTCTCTTCATTAGTTTTTGTTGTTAAAAAAAAATAAATCAATGGAACATTTCTTAAAAATAGGAACATCCTTAACTTAATATGTGATTACACCTATACTCTAACAATACAATTCAATAAAATAATTCAATAATAATAAACACGATTAGTACACAAACAATAAAATAATCAAAGTTTAAAAATATCCATTATCTGGCAGGCGCAAAATCAAGAAATTTTTTTTCTCAAAAAAAAATTTCCCAAAAAAAATTTTAAATTCAAAAAATATAAATTTATTAAAATATTTTCTTTCCATATTGAATTTATTTAAAATTTGTTCAAATCAATTAAAAACCAAAGTTGAATTAACTTCCATGCTAAACATGCCTAGTATATGACCTCACCCGTCAGCTGATCAAAACTGGGTCAAGTCAAGAACCTTGACCTACATACGTTATGTACAAGTTATATCTAAAAATACATTATACCTCTGTAAAATTCTATTCTCTGTAAAAACATAATAAAATAAAACATTTAAAAGAACAAAATATTATTATAAATAACAATCAAATTGATATTTAAATTATTCAAAGAACACTTTATATTACTTTCAAGCTCTATCAAAATTGGTCACTGGTTTCAATCAAAATTTTATATTCTTATTATAAATCTCTTTCTTTATTATTCTCACTTTCCTTTACTTTGGGTGATTTAATTATTTATTTTGGCTTGATATGCCACTTGGCATGTATTCATATAATATCTTTCTCACTTTGACTCTACTACTCACTAACAACTTCAACTATCAGGACACCCATCTCTATCAAAATATCTGTCAAACAATCTCTAAACCCAACTTAACATTAAACTCAATTCGCCACCTTCTCTCGATGTATAAAAAAAAATACTCTCTAACCCTTTGTACTTAGGATAAGTGTTTGCCCCCCCCAAAAGCTCATCCCAGTCTGTTGGTTCCTGGATTCTACCTAAGGCAACCCCTTCCCACCAAATCGGTCCCTTCCCGTCCCAACCCTTTTGTTGCGGACTCCCACATTACACTAATCCCCTATTACAAAATTGCCATCCCCAAATCTCAATCTTATTACCTCACTTCAACTACAACAAAATAACATCATCATTTATAAACATCAATATATCACTCAATACTCTACATATATTCCCCATAACTACTGTGTCAACATCAATACTTCTCAAATTCTTTTACATTAACTCACAACAATATTACATTAGTTCAAAACAATATTTTTCTCTCTACTACCCTTTTAACTTTAACTTGGACTGATCTATATGTCCCACAAAATATTAATCACCCACAAACTATCTTTTATTAGCTTTCACAAATTATTACTTTATTTCTCACTTTATCAAATTACTTTTCTCATTATTTTAAGTAGCATCTGTAATACGTTGAAACATTACATTTAACATTAATTACCTTGAACATTTATAGACAATTTAACAGTGACATTTTACTACCGATCAGCTGATCCTTCTAACAAATTGGAAACACATTTCAAAATTATACACATTACATGAAATACATATGGTTATCAATCCTTACATCTACCATATTACACCTCCTGGTTTCCCCTCTTTCTGACTCTGGTACTATGCAAACGGCCTGCCAGTCGGTTTAGTTATTTACTTAGTTTCAAAAATACACAAATTATATAAAACACATATTTCAATTCTTACCTCTAACACAATAAAATAATACATTGAACACAATAAAATATTGAATGAACACAGTATACTGAATGTATGAGCACCTATTTATTGGAGCGGAATACAAGCGTTTTTATTAGAGCAAAATGGATTTATCATTTTTTAATTTACAAAATTTAAGTACGTTGCTCATCTGAGCAACCCCTGATCCACACACACTATTGTAGTTTATGTTAGACTGTAGCGCCTATTTGCTTTCACAAAGACTGCATATTTGGAGGAATTGGACATCTCCGTGTCTTTGCTTCGGCTTGACATTTGAAAATTGTGGATATCGACATACCCTTGTTTTATATTTAAACGCCCTTAAAACGGGTCTACCACCTGGCTATGCTGCCCCACGCGGACAGAGTGGCAGCCGCTGTTCCATAGTTCCTGGATTTCCCCTAGTCTCACCCCCCATTTAATTTCTATTATCAACCAATTTCAAGTCAGCTATGGTCAAGGGACTTGATATGGCCATAGCTGACCGCTAGCCAAATCCACGATTAGTGCTGGTAAGGCAGTAATCGCCCGAAAAGTCGGGGAAATCAAACTTTCATTTCAATGCCTGTTCTATACGTCATTGTTGTGTGCGGCACGAGCATCTATCAGGGTACAAATAAAATTGTAGAAAAAGGTGTGCCGCACATTTTCGCCATGTTGGCCTCCGATGGAGGTAACACTCACGGTTACCCCCAACCTATTTCACTATCTACTGGGGCACAGGCCACCCCAGCAATAGCGCCTTAATAACTAAATAATAAACATTATTATATACAACATTCTAATATAACCTTTTCATCAATCCTTAATCATTTAACTCATTCATAACTTTCTACAATTGGTTACTTAAAATTTTCAAATTCATTATTAATAATTATTATATATCATCTTTCAGTTATTATTAAATTTTTTAATTATCATTTTTATTTAACACAATTATTTCAAATCATCTCGTTATAGAATTAAAAATCTTTTCATCTGAGTTACACCTGTAAACATTTTTATTATACTTGATTCGTACTATAAAATTTTTATACTTACAGTCCATTTAAACTGACATACACAAAATATATACACCATACACCAATACTTTCACGTAACCTCTGAAACATTTAACAAAAATGTTATTTCAAATCAAACAATTTATCATTTAATTACCAAATTCACATCTCGTTAAACCATTTACTACATTCATTAGAAAATTCAATTATATCATCTTTAAATTAATCAAAAATATTTGAACATTTTAATTGTTTTAATTAAATTAATTATTGAAAATACAAATTCATTACTATCCAAACAATTACAATTCACGAATTATTGTCTTCAAAATTAATTTTGTTATTTATTTATTTTGCAAAATATTAATATTATTATTTTCCCAACCATTGTTACTACATATACACATTGTTTACTTGACGTTCTACAATACACACAAATAAATTTACTACACATTTATTTACAAACCTTCCTCATTATTTATTCAGTTATATCACACTTCAATGTCCCAGGTTGCGAGGTCAAAACCCATAAAACAAAAATATTTATAATTGTCTATTAATTGTTTATAGTTTAGCCTCCATCGTCAAAGATTAATCTTTGTGTTATATAGCACTTTTCAATTTTATTAACGCACAAATGGTTATTTTGTGTGTCATAACCACAAAAATCAAATTCATCTGTTTTACCAAAATAGTCATGAAACAAGTCAACATTAAGTATATCTGTTAAGTCTCCATTAGTAAATTTTTTCAATATCGGGTCAGTTACTTTTTTCTTATAAATTAAATCATTCTTATTTAAATACACTTCTAACATTTCTTTCCACTCATCATAATCTCTCTTTAATTCATACAATTCTGTTTCTCTCTCAACATACAATTCTCTATTTAAATCTCTCTCATTATAATACCATCTCATACTTGTAAAATCATTCCACACAGAGGGTATTAATTCAATTAAACCTTTCCTGACTTCTCCAGGGAAAACAAAAAACTTCAAAAAACAATTATTTGTAGCACACTTGTCTACACAATACATACGTGAAGATCTTTCTTCACCCCCCATTCTACCTCGTAAAAAATTTACCCCCTGTTTCATACCCATAATATAACTCTCTTTCCACTCTCTCTCTAACTCATAAACACACATTAATATTTCATTATCACATTCTACAAACTCATCAGTACTCTCAGATACTACATTTTCGATTACATCACTATTCTCAATACTATTTTTATTTGTTACCTCTTCATCTAATACAACATTTCTACACATGTCATTACAATTTTCATTTGTATTACTCTTACTCTGTTCTGGTTTATTCAAATTATTTCTTATTATTTCATTGGTATTTTCTAAACATTCATTCTTTTCTTGTATATCATTTATTAACTCATCAAATTTTACACTAATACTCTGCTGCAACTGAATATTCTGTTCTTTAATTTCTTTAAAATTAATCTCGTTTTGAATATTCTGCTGTTCGCATTTTATTTTCTGTTCATTAAAGTCATTAGTTAATTGGTCCAATTTGGTATCGAACTTTTCAAATTTACAGTCCATCTTTCGTAAAAAACTCATTATATCCATTTCATCGGATTGTTTATTTTTATTGGCTGAAACTGGGGTCAACTGAAACCCAGAATCAACATCTGTTTCGCTTAATTGTGTTTGAGCAGTAATTGGGGTAGAATGAATGACGACATTGCCGCCAACAGCTGTTTCTGTAACAGCGCTCGGCTCAGCTGTCAGCATATCACTTTCATTCAGCGACTGCGACTCAAGGTCACTTTCACTCATTTCTACGTTAGTTATATTACTTTTAGTATTCTCAGACATTTTTAACTGATTTATTTTTACTTACGTAATAACTACCAATGATTAATCTCTTTTCAAAACCTTATATTACAACATACATAAAATCAACCTTCTACCATAATTACGTAAGTTTACATCAATACAATTTTGCTTTCGCAACCGTACTTCATTCAATGTACTGTCAACATATAGGCCGGCGTAATACAACTTTCTTGTTGTATTACATCCTGGTCACGGCACCAATTGTAACGCTCGTTTTCTATTATATTTATGAATAAAACTGTAAACTCCCACTTACCTTTAACTTTAGATCTGGCCGGATCTCCAAGTGGGGACGAACCCCGTTCGTATGGCGAACTTGACAGCACATCAGATGAAATAAGGTTTTTGAATGAATTTAATTACCAAAATTTATCATTTGAAAGATACTGGTTTTTATTTTTATGATTGTTAAACATCTTAGACATGTATAAAATCAGAAAAAAATTGTTATTCTCTCCACTGGTTTTTTAAATTTTGAATTACAGCCTTAGAAATGTATAATGATTAATACAAAAAACATAGTTACTACCTTACCTTCTATATAGCACACACAAACATAAACAGCCCAGCTTTGCTCACTCACACATCCACACCTGCATTATTTAAAACCCCTTAACATTTTGTAATAAAACACCCCTCCCTGCCGGCACGCGGTTTTAGTTCGAACTATTAATTTAGCATTTTTTGTATTTAGTTACGTCCGAAATCGACTTTGGTATTTTCTAGTCTATTACTCACTCCACTGTCACTTGTTTAAAAACTGTTAGTTCACTTTTTCTGGTACATTTTTAAAATTTTTAAAAGGGATAACCCCGTAGGGTTGTACCTGCAGGTACTGTTTGTGACGAACTGGGAGAACGGCATAGCATGCGCGGTTGACTTGATTGAGTCTCTCTTGGTGGAAACCAAAGCCTTATAATTGTTCGCCGCAGCTTCATCCCATTCAACTCATGCTGTTGGTATTGTGTTAGTTGTATTCGGATATCGGTTAGGCACTGGCTAACGTCACGAGATGGGCGTGACTTAATTCTTATATCCATCGCCTTAGTCAAGGAGGCGACCAGAAATTGCTTTTTAGCCATCTTGAGTTTGATACAGGTAGCGTCACCCCGCGCGTATGCCTGTGTCATGCATACGAACGCACGGTCACACACAAACAAAGTTCTTGGAAATGAAGGCTTGGTGAATTCTTCTACCGATTGCACAACGTGATATTACTGCGTCGCCTTTGTTAAAAACTGCTCTTACAACACGTGGTTTGTCTCTGTTGAAATTAAATTTCACAAATATTTTTATAAGTCCCCGAAAATGTAAATAAATAAAAATACCCACAAATTTGGCCCGTTACAAGATTTTAGAGCAAACAGTGGTTGGCGTGTTTGATGATAGTGTCACGAGTTAGTCTTAATCCAATATAGGCCTATTAGTCTTGCACAGTGCTTGCCTCAAGATTTGGAGAAAGAATTAGTAGAATTTCATCATCACTTAATAAATTTGATATATTTCATTTTATACTAACTACTGGTCTATAATATTCAGTTCTAAATTTTGTACAGCAATGCAACAATTTAGTGAAAAGTAGAAGTTGAATTAAAATTTTGATCTCTGTGACTGGGAAGAAATAATTATGAGGTATCCGTTTGTGTACAAAAATCACAAACAATTTTTTATATATGTTCTTTTAAAAAAATCAAAACGCTAAATGTGTGAAATTTTGCACTTGCAGTGCTGTAAGAGAGTTTAAAACTATCTAGCTGCCCAAAATATTCTGTTAGTAAGTAATTTGTAACATGTGTGTTGTACAGATGAAGAAGCTACGAGCAGTAATCATTGCTGGAGGCGCTCAGTACAACGAAGTTTTGGCGCACATAAAATTACTTGACTTTCCTTTTGAGACTTCTGTCAAAGACTTGAGGTAATATTTTTTTATTTTAATACATTTATCAATAACTTTTTTTTTTCTTGAATGGCTCAGAAAGAGTTACCTAGATCTGACTACATAATAACATCTTTCATGTGAATCTTGAGTATAAGAATTCACACTAGCTCCAAATGCATTTAATAACTGATACACAAAACTACAACGATATCAGTATTATGTACATGTTGTTTCTAATATTAAACACAGTTAAAATAACAGTTAAATTCTAAAAAAATTAATAAAATAAAAAGAGGAATTCTAGAAATAACTAACAACTGTTTCATACGACAAAGCCACTAATATAATCAGTAGCATAGCATGAATTATGTCAGTGTTCACTGCTATAAAATTAATAAAATTATATCATCAATACTGATATTTCATCTGCACGAGAAAGCGAATAATATGTCTCTGATATCTCTTCTTTCAGTCTGCAGCTGCTTTGTGTGCCAGACCATCTTAATGTGTACAATGCTTGTTGACATACAGCAATACATGATCACAAGTTTACGTGTATGTGTTGTGGTGAATATAGTTTTATTATTTACCAATGTCAGCGCCATGTTTTCTTTCTCTTGCTATCCATTTACTATGCAATTTCAACTTCTCCTGAGTTTATTTTTTGTTTCTTTTGTGTATGTGTGTATGATAGTGCAAAATATTTGTATGGTGGTGTAAGGCAGTAAAATGATACAATACATATGAAGCAAAGAATTGTTTTTGTGTACAGATTTAACAAGTGCATAGTGTGCGTAACACAAATAATGTGTCATTACTGATGGAAGTTTGCCAGATTGAGATAAAACACTGACTTTTAGATAAAGGGTTACTACTGCTGTGTGCAATTTAACATATGAGCAGCAGCCCCAGTAGAAAATTAAGAGAACAATTGTGACTTTTCAAATAGACAAGTAGGCAAAAGTCAATCAAGATTTCATGGTATCTTGGCTGACAGTATGTGCTGAAAGAGACTAAATGTTTTACCATGTATGAACCCCCTGTGCTACCTTAAAATTTTGGCATTTCCATTCATTTACTCTACACCACTGCTACACTGCACACTGATACATAGTTTTCGTTCAGTATTTAACTCATTTTAATAAACAAAATAAAAATACTTGCACACTACATATTTTGCATATATTAAAACATGTTAGAAATTATACCACAACAATGAAAATTATCTATGATGTCAGTTCTGTTTTTGAGAAAGTTTGATTCTTTTTATGAATATTGAAAGTAGATAGCATAGAGAGCACTGTATGCTAAGTCATTCTAAAACACTTTCTTAAGCCAGTCTGTTTGATCCCAAAATGTGATAGTAATTCAAATGAATATCCGAAGTTATGCTCAGGCTCCATTCACACATGTATACATACTATTTGCTGTACGTTCAGATTGACACTAGAAGGTAGTAAATCATCTCATAATAAAATAGGAGAAGATATGAGTTACTTTTCAAAATATGTGATTTTAATATTCATAACTAATTGTAACAGTTTATTGGTCTTTAGGAATTAATTGATAAAGAGTCTCTCAAGTGTCTCTTCACCATAATTTGTGTCATATGTAAGATGTTTTTGTCTGTATTAACAATAATTTTTGTGTGTTCAAAGGTCTCAAGTAGTCCGAGAAGCATGCATTACAATTGCATTTCTTTGCCAACAATTACAGAACAAGATGGACCATTTTGCCGAAGTCGTGCTACCTACTTTGATGTCATTAATACAAAATTCTGCTAAGGTACTCTACAGTCTGTATCATTTCATGTTTCTAGTAATATGTTTAAAAAAGCATTGAACAAAATTTGAAGTAATTTTTCTCTTGATTACATTATAAGTTTATAGATTTTAAAGCAATAAAATAGGTTGTCTTGAAATATAAACATTGTTCCGACAGTTAGTTATAAGTATCTTTGTTGTAGTTTTTGAGTTTCAAACCTTCAAATCTTTTTTGGCAGTAACTTCAAAACTGCTTCTTTTTTTATTTTCAGCTGAAATGTAGTATCATGTAAACAGAACATAAATTTTAGAAAAGTGATTGAGAAATAGACTTGTATTTATTACCTAGTACATTGGCAGTTTACTGTACATTAATAGAAATGGCCATTGCTAAGAAATGCATTTGCCATAATCACAAAGTCTATACTTTACCATTCTGTATTTCACCACATACAAAACTTTCTGCATAAGCTGTTGAAAATAAGTTCTTTAATTTTGAAATATAAATTTTGCTGTGGCCCAGTACATTATGATAAACAAACAGATTTATAACATTTACCTACCATATCTTAGTCCATACTCATCATAACCCCTACCACCACCTGTTTTATGATTTACAAAAACTTCTTTCTGCCCCAATTGGTACGCCTATATATAGTCCACACTTCCACATGAAAACTTGTTAAGATAAAGTATATTCAAAGGCACCAACATTATTTTTTAGTCAGAGATATGATAGGAGACAGTAAAAATTGGTAATTGTTTTATGAGAGAAACTGAAAGTAATATACTTTATTCAATTCTGAAAATTCCTATGATATTTTGTGGAAGATAGTGTAAATATTTTATTTATATTCCCTATAAAGTATTTGCTATAGTGTAACATATTAAATTTTTTTCATTACTGTGAATATTTTCATTTTTTTTTACAGTAAACATTAAAAGTAATAATTTTCAAAACTTTTGAAATAGTGTAAAGGAAAAAAGAAAGCAGGCTGCTAATCTGACTGCCCTTAAAAATTCATCAGTTAATTTATTTTTTACTTAACACTCATCAGAAGAAAGTGAAAAAATTATACATCAAAATTTCCTTCAGATGTTAAAAAATGTTTTAAAAACAAGTGATTTCCCATGTGGGGTAGAAATCAACTAACACTGAAAAAACAAGAAATAAAAGCCAACTATACCTGTCACTTTTGCTGCTTGATCCTGGATAAAAATATTGCAGAATTGACATATGCCATGTCTATATTCAGCTGTATTGTCTCTTTTTGTTAGTATTCAAGTGACAGTAAATTACATTATTGTTATTTTTTAGTGACATTTATTTCTAAACAGTAGTTTAATTAATTTTTTTTTTTAAGGTGATATCTACTTCAGGTTTGGTATGTATTAGATTCATCTTAACTCATACTCATGCACCCCGCCTGATACCAATAATTGTGCAGCATATGACTTCAAAGTCTACTGCAATCCGACGTGCTGCATGTGAATTCATGGACCTCATGGTCCACCTATGGAGAACTCATTCTCTAGAAAAACATATTGCTCTGTTACAAGATGGTATAAAGAAAGGAATTTCAGATCCATGTGCTGACGCTCGAGTACTTGCTCGCAAGTAAGTATACATATTCTATATAATAAGTATTAAGTTTTGTTATAATATTTGTATTTTATTCATTTCTGATATAAAAATGTCTAGTACTACACTTTGTTTCAGTTGAAAGTAATTCATAACTAACACACTTAAGGGGAGATCCACATGCCAATATAAAATAATAATTACTTTTCTAAAATCTTTTGAAACATTTTTTTATTTAAAAAGTTTTTACAAAGTTAATTTTTTAAAAGAAGAGAACTCGATAGCACTTATAGTTTTTGAGAAAAGTATACCTAATGGTTGAAATCCATGGTTACGGAAAAACATGTGTAAAGCTAAACAATGGGATTGGAAAACAACGTGTAATACGTTTTATTTTATTGTTGTATGGTCACATTAATATAGATAACCTCATAAAAATGTTTTCTTAATCAGGATGAAATGGAGAATTTTGTGAGACAATAAAAAATTCAATTTTTTGACTGAAAAACTGCTGATCTCCCCTTAAAAATTAAGTAGCACATTACAGTTAAAAATAATATCGTATACTCATTTAAATTAATAATTTGATGTATGTATCGTCCGTATCAATCCACCAAGCAGAATCAGTAAATACAACGCTTACAAGCAACAGTTTACAGAAAGATAATATTGTTCTTAGTTGCCTGAGGACAGGCATAGATTTATTGGTGTGACAGATGCTATAACATGAACTATCTAATAACAGTGATGTTTGTTTAGGTAGTGATACTGTACCATTAAAGTTAAGATTTAGATTCAGTTGTATCATACCATACTTTCAAGAATAACGTTTAATGATTTCAGAGCATTCTGGGGCTTCAAAGAGCACTTTCCTGAACAAGCAGATGCACTCCTTAATTCTTTGGATGCCTCATACAAACGATCATTGTATGGTGAGATGGCAGGTGTCATGTCAAATTCAAGTTCGAGCAATTCGATACACCATACTGGGCACATGCCACCGACAAGTCGCACAACTCGTAGCGTAGCTAGGCAACCGAATGGTATATATGTATATATATTACATTTAATCTCTATATGTGTCTATCTTAAAGACAAAGTTTTCTAATGCTTGTGAAAAATACACACATATGTGTTTCTTCCTGCTACAGACCTCACTGAGACATGTATTTGTCAGTCCACACTACATTATAGCAGGCTTCCAATATTGCTAACATCTGTCAACAAATTGTAACATACAAGGCATACTTTAAGTAAGGGCTGTTTAATATTTGCCATCAATTGATATGGCAGAAATAGATCACATTAGTGTACCATGTTTATTTCAGTAAGCAATCCCAAGTTATTTATAACCTAATTAAAATGAATGATAAAATTAATAATCCCATCAGTTGTGAAGTTTGATGAGTAATCCGTATTGTAACAGTGAACAATTAATCTGCTGCTGAAATCCACAAAGAAATTTGTGAAGCGTATAGACCAAATGTTTCATGCGAAGGTAAAGTTAGAAAATCTTTTGTTTGTTTTGAGAAAATGAATGTTCGTGATCAGCAATGTAGCAGTTGCCTATCTGTGACCATAAGTGATTTCATGGAAAAAGTGAATGAACAAAATCAAATACATAGGCAATTTACTGTTTCTCAATTACTGAATGTATTTTGGTACGTTTCATGGTCAGGAATTTTTGAAATTTTAACAGAAAAATTGGGTTACAGAAAGTGAGCACCAGATGGATGCCAAAAATGTTGACAGTTGAACACAAGGAAAACATCTTGCCACAATTGAACAAATTTATAGCACTAACAAAATAAAAGTAATGAACTACTTAATCACATTGTGACTGGAGATGAGACACAGACATACACATATGTTGAGACAAAACAGCAGTCAATGCGATGGAGGCACTCATCATCCCCGAAGCCTAGAAGTTTAAGTAAGAACTGTAACTGTACGATAATTAGAAAAATAAAACAGAAGAGACTAAACCCGCTTATTACTATCTACGACTTACCTTTACACAGAAGATTCCCAAAGTCCCCAGGTCGCCACCACATTTTCAGGAGGAAATGTGGAAACCATTCATACTCCCCGAAGAAACAATTTAGTAAATAAATTATTAACAACTTAACCAAAATCCAGGGCCGTCTAGGCGAACTTATTGACACAGAGATAAGATTATGAGTAGTGCCGTAATAATTCAACTAACACATGATTACGATAAAATCATATTTTATTTTAATAAACATATTATTAATTTCTTTTTTTTAAACAAAATTTATAAGATAAAGAAAGTTTTTTATTATGCAAATCAGTACTTTATACCCCCTTTTTGTTTATTTATATTCCCCCCCCTCTCTCTCTCTCTCTCTCTCTCTCTCTCTCTCTCTCTCTCTCTCTCTCTCTCTCTCTCTCTCTCTCTCTCTCTCTCTCTCTCTCTCTCTCCCTCCCTCCCTCCCTCCCTCCCTCCCTCCCTCCCTCCCTCCCTCCCTCCCTCCCTCCCCCTCTCCTGAGATCTCATTATTTATTTAATCAATTTGGATTTTATATTTTTTTTAAATAATTTTACAATATAGACAAACTTTGAATGATTTTGAGCAATTGTTTTTGTCCTTTCTAGTTACTTATCTGGCACGTGGTCTCCACAACAGTTGCACACTATGGTGAAAGTCCCTTTCTCACGAAAACACCAAAATATCTACTTCTAAAACATTTATATTATAGTCACGTTTGCCTTTTTATTAATTTAAAAGTTTGTCACTGCTCCACTACATTTTCATACACAATTCTAGGCAGGCCTACCTTAACTGCCCATGGGCACTAATAGCACATATGTGCATAGAACAGCATAGTGTGCTGTTCGGTTGCCGTCTCAAGACTGCCTCCATTTTGTTAGCATCCGTAAGCTACAATTCCGTTTGGCCACGCCGTTGAAACCAGTTCTAGGCGGATTTCTACTCCCGTCCCATCGTAGTCATTTAATTTTCCATTGTACTTTGGAAGACCATTTTGGCTGGAGACGGGGCTGTTTCGTTGTAAACAACGTGCCTTTTGTGTGCTTCACTGGTTAAAAATTGAACTTGTTACATCTTTACCTTATATGGAAATCGCATAATACCCTTTACTTCCACAGTTTTAATCAGTTCTGCTTTATTACAATAAAATATTTTAAACATAAATTTTGTTACCCAAATTTTGTCCCGTTACAAGACCCCCCCCAATGAGAGGTTTTATGTCAAAAAACATAAAAACTCTCATTGCCTAAACCTAGGAGGACCAGTGATGATATGGTGCCACGACCCCCCTTATTTCCTGATTAAAATTTGGGTACTTACCCCCCTAAATCCAGTGTTTGTGGCCGCACCTGCATGACTTTACTGGACTTCCTTTATCAGGATCCCAACACCATAAAGCCAGACAGGGACTTGGCGACCCCTGCCCTGACGCGCTGGCCAGCACAGGTCTGCCTCCACAGTTCCACCCAGATTCTGTAACAACAAAGCCAAAACATTAGCAAATGGCCTTTCACTAATCCATATCCTTCCACTGATTTGGGTTCCTCCTAGAAGTACTGATTTGCATTGACCAAAGTACTGATTTGTGGTATCTTAAGTATCTTAACACACAAATAACATATCACAATTCAAAAGGAGGTACCCTTATGCTAACATAACGCATATTATTTAACTCAAGTAACATATAAACGTACATAAGTATATGACCGTATATCAAAATACAATTGTAAATCATATCAAAAAAATAAAAAATACTCAAATTCAATTTTCTAACGATTCCATTTTACATTTCCTTTCACCTTAAAATACTTTTGAAGCCAAATAAAAATTTAGTTGATACATAAATTGTGCAAAGTGATGCACTGCTGAACCCATTTTAATCTAAATTACCACATTACAAACCATATAACACATGTTTTTTACAACTACTCACAAATACATCATATTAAAATAAACATTACAACTCTGAATTTCACATTATAACTTCTGCTCTGATTTTCTATTAAATACTTCAATTATTAAATTTTACTCATTTATAATTTATTACCAAATTCAGAAATAAAATTTTTTGATTTTATTACCAAAATTCACATCTTTAACCATTTCAAATCAATTTAATTACATAATAAAAATTTAGTAATGTCAATTATTATTCAATCAAAATTATAAACATTACTACACAAAATACAATATACACACACAACACACCTCAGATACCCTACAATAACAATAACATAACCTAATACATAATACATTTACCCCCAATACAAATTTATATACAATATACTTCAACTAAACTATCATTGTTCCCCAAACTCATTATATCATCAAGCCAAGTACTAAAACCATTAAAATCAAATAATTAAATGTCCCTCATCAACATGTGCCTAACCCCCATCATCAAAAATTAACCTAATACTGTATATGCACATTTCAGTATTGTTTAAATCCATTATATTATCTCTTTCACTATAATGACCATTTAAATTTGTATCATTATCCACAATATTATAGTAACCAAAAGCAAGATTATTCCGTAATATTATATCAAATACCTTGTCAACATCGTGTACAGTCAAGTCGCCCTTGGGATTATTTGTCACAACCAGGTAAGTCACAATATCATCATTATCCACTGCACCAGTTTCATCACAAGGTAAGACATCAATTTTCTCCACTCTCTCAATATCTAAAATCTCCACCAACTCTTTATAATCTCTATTAGCATAAAAATCTCTATTTTTCTCTTTCTCCATCTCTCATCATAATACCAATCACAACCCCCTTGATCTACCTCACTCCTCGCAAAGGGCACCACAAAATCACTAAAACAAACTCCCTGGCTTTACCAGGTATATCACAACAAATTAGGGGACCACTTTGAGACACCCTGTCTCCCACATAACCTCTGGAGGAACCTTTGTCCTCATAAACCACATGTGGAGTCTACTCCACTTAAACCACAGGGAAAATTTGCTCTTTGCCTCCCATGCTCACCTAACCTCACTTCACACACTCTCTCAAACTCATTAACTACCTCCTCCTCACTAATTTCTACTCCCAATAAAATTTCATCATCACTACCATTATTCAATATACATCTCTCTGATACCACATTTTCAATTATATCACCATTATTATTCGTCATATCGTTATAGTTATCATTTTACAGTAACACCGTCTTTTACCTTATCATCTCTTACCTGATTTAGTTTACTTTTTTTGTTCTCATTTAAATTATCTGTATCTCTTTTCAGCTTCTCCGCTCTTTTTTTAATGTAATTTACAGTATCTAGCATTTGTTTCTGTATGGTACTAATACGACTGTCTACTGATACTAATTGTTCATCAATAGCACTCAAACGCTTATCCCACTTTTCGTCAATATTATTAATATCATTAGAGATTGTTCGCAAAAAATTCATTATATCAGCCATTGACCCCTCCCTTTCTTTTGTTGACACTGGGTCGAATGTACCCCAGAGTCACCCATTATGGCTGAGTCAGTCAAACTAATTTCATTTTCATTATCTGTTACCTATACAATACTAAAAAAAAAAGAAACGCCATCTACCCACAGACCTGTCTCTCTGTATCTTAAGTAGGCCTAACTTATATAAAAAAATTGTATGTAACCATCTGGCAGGGTCGCCAATTGTAACTGTACGATAATTAGAAAAATAAAACAGAAGAGACTAAACCCCGCTTATTACTATCTACGACATACCTTTACACAGATGATTCCCAAAGTACCCAGGTCGCCACCACATTTTCAGGAGGAAATATGGAAACCATTCATACTCCCCGAAGAAACAATTTAGTAAATAAATTATTAACAACTTAACCAAAATCCAGGGCTGTCTAGGCGAACTTATTGACACAGATATAAGGTTATGAGTAGTGGGGTGATAATTCACTAACACATGATTACGATAAAATCATATTTTATTTTAATAAACATATTATTAATTTCTTTTTTAAAACAAAATTTATAAGATAAAGAAAGTTTTTATTACGCAAATCAGTACTTTTACCCCTTTTTGTTTATTTATATTCTCTCTCTCTCTCTCTCTCTCTCTCTCTCTCTCTCTCTCTCTCTCTCTCTCTCTCTCCCTCCCTCCCTCCCTCCCTCCCTCCCTCCCTCCCTCCCTCCCTCCCTCCCCTCCCCCTCAGATCTCATTATTTATTTAATCAATTTGGATTTTATATTTTTTTAAATAATTTACAATATAAACAAACTTTGAATGATTTTGAGCAATTGTTTTTGTCCTTTCTAGTTACTTATCTGGCACGTGGTCTCCACAGCAGTTGCACACTACGGTGAAAGTCCCTTTCTCACGAAAACACCAAAATATCTACTTCTAAAACATTTATAGCATAGTCACTTTTGCCTTTTTATTAATTTAAAAGTTTGTCACTGCTCCACTACATTTTTACACACAATTCTAGGTAGGCCTACCGTAACTGACCGCGGGCACTAATAGCACATTTGTGATGTTTGGTTGTCGTCTCAAGACTGCTGCCGCCTCCATTTCGTTAGCGTCTATAAGCTACAATTCCATTTGGCCACACCGTTGAAACCAGTACTAGGCGGATTTCTACTCCCGTCCCACCGTAGTCATTTAATTTTCCGTTGTACTTCGGAACACCATTTCGGCTGGAGACTGGCTGTTTCGTTGTAAACAACGTGCCTTTTGTGTGCTTCACTGGTTAAAAATAGAACTTGTTACATCTTTACCTTATATGGAAATCGCATAATACCCTTTATTTCCACAGTTTTAATCAGTTCTGCTTTATTACAATAAAATATTTTAAACATAAATTTTGTTACCCAAATTTTGTCCCGTTACAGAACATTCAAACAAGAAGCTTACAACTACTGCTTTTAGAAATAACAAAGGGTTGTAGGTTATTGAGTTTTTTGGTTGTGGACATTCTGATAATGCTGATATTCAAATGGTGTTGTCAAATCCTTAAAAATCTTTGACTTGTGCTATTCAAAACAAAAGACTGGAGGAGCTGACCAATAGGATTTTGTTTCTGCACAACAATGCGTGATTGCCCAGAGCAAAACAAATGAAAGAAGAATTGATGTGATTTTGTTGGGAAAATGTCGAACATCTACTGGTACCATCCAGACCTCGCACCTAGCAATTATTACCTTTTTCTCCATTTAAAACAAAGTCTTACATCACAATGGTTTGAAAATTATGGAAAACTGAAACACAGTGTAATTAAATTTGATTTAAATCATTGGTGGGGAAATTCTTTGATGACAGAACGATATCAAATTAAACAAGTAGAACAGTACCAGAAATTAATTACTGTGAATGTGCAGTGTGTAGAAAAATAGTACATATTTCTTGTTGTTTTTATTATAATTTTTTTATTTTATTCACTTTTGCTCTTATGTCAAATAGCCCTTACTTAATAAACCATGCCTTATATAAGGACTGACAATAAAAGTTGACAAGCCTAGTTTCCAGCATTAAAATGAACACAGTGTTTGATGTGATGCACTTTTTTCCTAACATTTTGCCCATTCCATGATGAGCTTCTTTGTGGTTAAGACGCCTCATTACAGAAGAGGTGAAACTGTCAGTGGTAATCAAAGTAAAATGTGTGTTAACCCAAAACAGTTTGTTGAGTGGTGAAATCCATGAAGTTTACATGTAATTTTCCAGTTTTCGTACTTGGCCTTGAGACAATGGTGTATATATATTCTACTCTATGTTCATTTTGGCATCATTATTACCTGTCTGACTTCAGTCGGCAGTTCAAACAGCACTCTCCTGCTTTCTCACACCACCACCCATCCAGTGCTTTTTTACTGCACCTTGGCTGTTCTGATTCATAGTATAAAACGCACTGATAAAAAAGTAATCACAGAATTATAGATATTAAATCTACAGTTCTCCAAACAACTCTGGAACTATAAGCCGAGGGGATGGAGAGGTGTGGGAAGTCCGAGGAAGCGCTGGAGTGACCAGCTCTAATTTTTGCTTATTTGAGATAAGAACAAACCATTCTTGGTTTAATCCATGATGATGACGATGAAATCTACAGTAGTAAACCATTCACTTATAGTGGAGTGGAATACTCTTTTCCTTACAAATGGAAACAAAATTGTTACAACTGTCACACAGATTGTCGCGTTGTACAGTGGAGACAGAATAACGAACACCAATGAAGTCACTAATTACAATTTTTAATTAGACATAAACAGCCGTTATAAATCAACAAAAGCACTCTTATACAATGGCCTGGATGCCGGTAGTATAGTCAAGTAATGTCTGGAAGTGGTATCTCGCATGACTTAGAACATTATATAATTCTGCTGCACAGGATGATCTATAATCATCTGGAACAGATTCGGGTGTTGCGTGTTGCCACATACTTAGAGTCACATAGGCACTTTAGTAAGTTTTCAACTCAACTTATAAATATGCCCACCTGTGAATCAGAATTGTGTAGCTTAATGGAAAGGTGGTGTGGTGAAGTGGGAAATGCCGTACTTGGTGCATTGAATTCATTGTGTCTCCTATAGTGGTTTATGTGACTGAAAATTAAGATAAATTACCCAGTGTCAAACATTATATTTTGTTTCTCATCAAAACGTGATGACTGAATGTGGTGCTTGAGGATGCAGAAACACAAAAGTATTTGTGAAAAATAGATTTTTCTCCATCACAACTGTAGATAGAGGACCTTGTGCAGTTATTTTTTTTAAATGTGTTCTCTGTGGTGTCTTAACTTATCCACATATGTCCGTTCTTCCTGACTCACCTAAGTGTGTAATCCTTTTATAACCTAAAATTTTTCTCATAGCATAGTTCTCTTATAATGTATCTGTAATTGTGCGTGTGGTTAGGGTGCAAAGAAACGTACGATATATTGCTTTGAGCCTTGATAGTGTTACAGAGAACAGCGAAAACACATGAAACATGTAATAAGATGTAGTACTAGTTCTAGAGAGGTGCCACTTTGGCATTAAACTGCATCATTCATAATGATGAAAATAATATGAGTTATGTTGTATTGTTTTCTTTTACACACTTTCATTGTCAGAGCAATAACAATTATAGCAAAATTGAAAGTTAAGGGCATGGAAATGCGTGAAACGCTTACGGTCAGATGGGAAAGGCGATGTGGAGGGAGTCGCTGTGAGATGTGAGAAGAGAATTGTTGTCAGCGACGGTGCTGCCAACCTGTGGATATCGTTTCTAATAGTAACAAACACTCGCGACTGTTAAGGTTTGTTTGTAAATGTGTCATCACGAATCTATATGTGTGTGTGTGCGTGTGCGGTCACACAGCTGGCTTTAAAAAATAATTATGTTTATTGTTTCTGACATAAATCAAATAATAATAACAATAATAATATTGTAATTGTATTACTATACAAATCAAACAAATGATATGTATTACTGTTCACATGTATCGGAATTTGTTGCTGTTACATATCAGAATGTTTCATAAACATATCTGAGTGTTGTTTGGCTCTATCATTGCGTACTGCTGAGACGTAAAAAACTACAGCCTTTCTGGCCGTTCTTATCGCAATGGAATTTGCAAACTGTACACTTCCACTCCTTAATTACACTCGACTATCTCTATAGTTTATCATTACATAAAGGAATGCGTTCTTTGTATTAATTTAATTGCAAGAATCTTTTTAATCCTGGACAACAGAAAACTGTTTATTATTACTTCCTGTGCTTGACAATGAATAACTTTACTGTCGTTGCTAGTTGAAGGAGAAGTATCCATTTTAACAAATCTCGTTACTGGATGATAACACAAATAATTACGATAATTCGTAATTACAGAATAAAAACTACCAATAGAAATTAACTAAAAAATTAAATAACTAGTAAAAATGAGTGCCTGTAAAACAACGATACAATTAATAATAAATTGAAATAATAATAACAAATGCAAGACTGAGATAGTACGTCACACAGTAACTATCAATGTACGGGTAACTAAAACATCACACACAAGTTGGTAACACCTTCACTTGCTTACCAGCTGATTCTTCGTTACCCTCCCGCCATTCACAATTTCAAAGTGGACTCGTCCATCCATAAATTGGTTTCTGCGCAGATGCCCTTAACTTTCAATTTTACTTTACAGTGTGTGTGTGTGTGTGTGTGTGTGTGTGTGTGTGTGTGTGTGTGTGTGTGTGTGTGTGTGTGTGTGTGTGTGTGTGTGTGTGTGTGTGTGTGTGAATCTTTAAGGAAGTAGTTCCTGTTCATGTGAAAATGGTTGATTATATGTATGATAAACTTGTTTATGTCAGTGCTAGTAGTTTGTAGTTCGGTGACTGCTTCAAACAGAAACTTACTTGCTCTGGTTTGAATTTTACTTGGTAACTTTAAAACTGATGGGTTGTGATAGTTATAGAATTGAGTTATATTCATTATCTTACAGAAACGGTTATTTAACAGAAGTGTGTGTGTGTGTGTGTGAAGAGGCCCATTTTTAATAATTGCTGAGTAACAGTTCAAACCTGAGCATGTACTTTTTAATTATCTGTGTTAATATTATGATTGTGTGTGTAATACAAACTGGGTGCTCTAGCCGGCAGTGCTGAGAACTTGAGTGATGCTACAGTTTATGGGGAAATGTGTGGGGGGCTGATACGTACTCCCACAACTCCCCGCCGGTCAAGCAGTTCTGCAATACCCGTACTGAAGCGTCCTCTACACTCAGGTTTGATAAACACTTCAAAAGTACCCACATAATATTGACCACCAGCTTTGCCTTTGTTACTCCCGGTTTTGGTTCACTCTGCTTTTATTTTTCCAATTATTTCTGTAGTTTTGGCACCTAGTAGGGATGGTCACACCAAGAACCAAACAGAATCCATATGTTAAATATTAATTTTTTTTTTTTGTATGTTGTATGATTTCAAGGTCTTGTGTATTTGCAGTTGTCAACTTGAAATTGTTGTATTCTCAGTTTGAATTCATTTATTATTATTATTTTTTTAATTATTCTGTATTACTGTGTCCTCTTGTGTATTGTGTTTACTTCACTCAGACATTATTTTTATGTGCATTGTGGTTTTCCCTCTAGATGTTTTCTATCTTCAGAAAGCTTGTTGTACATTATCTGTTTATTCTATGTTACAAAGTTGTATGTTATGTACCACTCTCTGTGTTGTAGCCAAATAATGAAATTTACCAGTCATGAAATGCTATAATAAAAATTTGTTTTTCAATTTACCCATACATTTTGTAGCCAGTTCCTGCAAATATTGTACAGCCTTTGCCAAAGTGACTCGAGCAACAGGGTTTTCTGCTGTTCGTGTTTCCAGAAGAGTGATCAACATCTTTAAATGTGAAAATAGTGTTATTGTTAAGGAAGGGCTTAAAGAACCTTCGCAGTATAAATTTAATTCGGTGGAGTAAATGTAAAAATTAAAAGAATGAATTCACTAATGGAAGACAGCTGGAACAAACATTCCATTTGTTTTTTATGGTAATAGTGACTTGTGCTGAGTGGTTAGTCCTCAGATTGTTTTCCCCTTAGAAGATTGTGCCAGTGGTTGTGTGACTGGTATGAGTGCAATGGTTTTTTGGATGCTGTGAAAAATTTTAGGTGGTGCTTTTATTTAACTCTTATGACGCTTGGACATTTTTAATAAGTAGAAGGCTATTAATACAAAAAAAAATGTACCAACCATTAAGTAAAAACCAATTGGTATTTAAATGAGATTGGAAGATTTGAACATGTGAAATATTGTAGGAAGATGTGAAGCAAGAATAATGTGATGATGTGTTTAAATAAATATTAAAATTTAGAAAAAAATATGCTAAATAGTATAAATTATTAAAAACAAAGCAGAACTTTTATAGAAGGTCAGAAATGCTAGTTTTGCATTCATGTTTTGACAGGATAAGGTTTTTTTCTACATAAGCCAAGGACAGTTTAGGGCACACTATGATATTATTCACTCACTGACAAACATTTAAAGTTTAATTTAATATCACTTTGAGGATATAATACAGTTGATCACTGATTTTAATCCAGACGAGGACAAATGAAATGAGTCTATACTGTTAATTTTTATTAACCGTTGAAACACCACTGGTTGGTTGAAAGAAGCTCCATTTGACCACATGATCACACTGGCAATTGTAAAGGGAACAGTGCGGCCACTTTAACTTGTATTTGTTACAACTACTCTGTAAGAGTTTTGGGTACGAAATGATAAGAGGCAGAAGGTATAAAAGCATTTGCACAACTGAAGATGAATTTTCCAGAAGCCTTTTCTATTTTTATCAAATATCCTTGGCTCATGTAGATACAACAGAGTGGTGGCAATATGAATATAATGTACACCGATCCTTATGTAGCACTCGCCGTATTTCTAACATTATTATTACTTCTAATAATACATCATACTTTTAATAAAACAGTTGTCAGTACTTCAGGGATTTCAAGTAGTCAAGTCTACTGTATCCTCAGACTTTCTCAGTTTTTACTACCATGAGACTAACATATCAGGAACTGATGTAAAAACTAGATAGATACTAGACCAAATTTTTATTAGAGCATGGGCTGACATACAGAGTCCATTACTCTTAAAGCTATGTAGTATCGGTGATTACAAAATGTAAACAGCTTCATGTGTGTCATAAATGTTTATTTTTTTATTTATCCCAGAAATAACTGGCATCAAGTGGTTTATGTATTTCTGAATTTGTTAACATATCTATCACGAAGATACACATTAAATGCTGTAATGTACAATCCCATTGCTTTCACTGGATAGCCAGGTAGATGGGACTTTAGTGGAAGTTTCATTCCATAATAAAATTCTTCATCTTATATTTTCTGTAAAGCTACTGTTGACTGTAGGGAGCATATTTTTTAAAGAAAGCAATAATTTAATGATTTCATGCTTAGAACTGGGGATTCTTCTCCCTAATTAGATATTGGTGGAGCTGTACTGTTTGTCTTACTTTTCGTGTATTCAGTCCCTAAACTTAATAGTGTTAATATATAATTCAGTTTCCTGTTGTCCATTGTCAGTTCAGTTTTCCTTAAAATCCTCTATAGTACATGTTTTTTTAACATTTAGTAGACCCTCAGTTTCATGGATCCCTGTTGAGTGAATTGTTATACCTTGCTATATTACACAGTGCACAGTTATCTGGCAGCTCGTATCCTTTCACATAGGTAAAGTGGCATTTGTGCTTCTCACAAAACGTGTACTTATTTACAAACGTTTTGGCACACAAAATTGTTTTAAATTCTTAGGGTATCCAAACTGTGCTTCTTAGTCCAACATACACATGATTGTGGTCTCGTCTTCATCATTAAGTAAAAATTTGTGATGTTCTGAAAAAAAGTGTGAAGAGTGCAATATAAAATCGTTTAGGATCAGTTAAATCCAAGTTATATGGTGAGTTGTCATAAACACATGCACACCTTCTGTGGTGTCATTCTGCATAGGTTTAGCTTAAACAGACTAGAGTTTCCTCATAACTCATTCCAGAATAATGAGCTGTCACTACATACAAAGTGTGAAAATTGTTTGTTATTGTGTTAATGAAGGTTGTGTTGATATTACCACATTTATGAAGTACCAGCTGTATTCTAATGTATCGACTAACAGACCAGCAGTAACAGCCACCAAATTCCCCTCGCGTATTAGTTCATATCTGGTTTAGGAATTGAAAATTATCAGCAGCATGTTATTACCACAGAGTGGCAGTGTTCGTTTGATCTGGAAAAAACATAACATATAAAATGGACATTAAGTAATCCGCTAGAAAGTAGTTTTTTCTGATGAAGCAGGTGCTGCGACAGTGATATGTACAGATATAATTAAGATTTTATAAGCTTGTGTTATGATAAAACCCATTGAAATACAAGTTGATTCCTCCTGAAGTAACAGTCAATCTTGGTAATATGTTGGTGCATCTACATGATTTGCTGTGTTGCATGAACGATGGAACCAGACTAAGCATGTCTCAACTCTCTTGTCCCATACACAAGTATCCCTACAGTAAATGATATTACATCAGTTTCTGTGCAATATCTAACAGGAAACAGAACTTCATAAATAATCTAGAATTGCATTACTCACTTAACAAGTATACTGCTGTGCATTTCTGTCTTTATGTGTCCAGGAAAACTTTCACATGATACTCTTCAAGTAGTGTCAGTAAGATTTTTGTGAATATAATAGTACCATTATATATAAGTTGCTTTACTTTTTCTAGTTTGTGTTCTTATTTTTGTGATTTGTGAAAATGTATTTACCTTATATTGCCAAAGAAACTCTTAGGTAAAATATAAATTTCGGTATTTCACTTCTGCACAATCCACATAAAGAGTATTTACATTTGTCTGTTAGTCTGTTTGTGTTCAGTTTTATTTTAGCAGTTGACTTGTGTAAACAGTAACATATTGCAGGAGAAAAGAGAATTATTTATAATAATAGCAATAGTAGTAGTAGTAGTAGTAGTAGTGGGAGTACAAGAAGTCTGTGGCAGTAGAATCAGGATTCTACCCAGTATAAACGTTAATAGATTTAGGTGTGTAAGAATAAAAATACTTGTATGGTCACATAGAGTTTGTAGCCATGTAAGGTAGCAGTAGTTGTAGCTATGCACTTTTTAGATGGTATGTCTACGCCGAGGAGGGTAACAACACCATCATCTACATCACTGAGGTCAAATAGTGCAATCGACCTGCAAGCAGCCCAGCGTGCTAAGGCGAGAGCACAGTATTCTGCACTAGCACGACAGAAAGTTGGTTCTGGAGCATCACTGCGTAAGTTGATTATTATAAACAATTTGTACCAAGAATTAAATTAGATGATAATCCAGAGGAATTATAACTTCATTCTTGATTGCACAGGTTTTATTTTATATAAATTCTCTAAACGCAGATAATTTTATAAATGTTAGTAATCTAAATACACAGGAAATATAATATATCTAAATGCCATTGTACTTTAAAATTAGGTTGTTTTATTACAACCATTGCCTTTCTTTTTATTAATGTCCTTATCTATACTAAGTGTGAAGTTAATTCAATACTACAAATATAAATACATAAAATTATTTATTTTCCACCTACCTTCTAAACTGTTTTCTCCGCCCAGGATCTCGTCACACGAACGTTAGAATGCAAGCATGGTTTACAGGTTATGTGAATAACTTACACAACTCGCTTTTTTGTGAAGAGAAATTAATTAAAATTTATTTAATTTTTTTTTAATACTTAAATTTTTCTATATCAATTATCCTTTAGTCATCCCTGTATCTTTGAAAAACAATCTAGTACTTCTAGTCAAATTTTAAATTGAATACAAATTTTTTGAAATAATTGAAACCTAATCTGGTACCATTTAACTTATTTAAGACATCTTACCTTATTTTAAACAGACAGCCCAGCCTGCTAGCATTCTCACATTCACTCTATTTAAATAAAAAAACCCCCTTTTTATTTTAACATATGTGATAAAACCCCTTGTAAAGAAAAATTGACATGATTCTGATAGGTTACCCAACCGATGTTACTCCTTTCTTGCCCACGTGCGTATTAGTCACAAGTTCCACTCACATCTTCACTTCACTTTGTTCTATTTATTTTCACTAAACGCCGTTTTAATTTAGCTCGCCCGTTATTTTCTTGGATCCCGGTCGGGAGGATAGTTGTATTAGACGGGGTCCTTCATGTTTTATAAAGTTCCGTCCGACCGGGTCCACGCGACACTGTGTTCATCCGTTAGGTGCTGTGGTTTCTCGTGGACTGCCCGTTCTTGAGGGCGGACAGTACTGCCTTGGCTGCAATCAAATTTCTTCGTCGTTTGCAGCCTTCGTTATCCAAGTTTTAGTGGCTGTACACATGACACATAGGATTTTTGAGTGTGGGACGTCGACGTCATTTGTGAGCACTGGTCGACGTCACTAAAGTAGGCTGGACTTAAACTTTATTTCCGTCAGCTCCGACCACGTGGCGAACAAAAATTCTTCTCTAAGCCATCTTGTGTCCAACAACTCCGCGTCGGTCTGCGCTCCGCCGATGTAGTGCGTTCTAAGAATTGTTGACAGCACGACATTCCATTTCAATTGTTTCACCACAGTTACAGCGTACCTTTGCTTTGTTTGAACTGCGAGTTAGATTCAATCGGGGAATGGCCACACATATGAAGTGAATTATGAATATTTTAATAAAATGAACCCAAATGGTTAATAACATAAAAAGCCCCTTTTTCCGCCCCGTTACATAAGTATATAAAGCTGAGGGTAACAAAGTTCAATTATAATATATATTGCTGGTGTTGCATTTTAATACATGTTACGTGTTGGCCAGAATCCCATTAAATCCCATTATATTTTATTGCAGTTCTCAGTGAGTGATTTGATGCTGACTGCATGTGCTCACCATGTGTTCTAGTTATTTCATAGTTCATTTCTTTCCAAAACATAGGCCTGTATAGTCTTGATACAGAGATTTTTGCTATTGACTGTATAGCTTGTATCCAGCCTCATAAGCAGGTCCATACTGAAGTTATTATAATTCTGAAAATTGTGGATATTGACTTTTATTATTTAAAAATGTGCCCCCATGATTTTGCTGTAGTCATTAAATTATTCACATTTCATATTATCATCCATTATCATTATCTGTAGTCTCACAATGTCTGTAGGTGTTATTGGATAGACACACTGTTGTCTCATGATAGCAGTGAAAACAGTACAGTTGATGATCACAAAATGACGACAATAAACTGGCAACTATTGAAACTAGGTATACAGCTGCACTTCATTTTATATATGGGTTAGCCAACTGATTCACCAGTGGTAATTCCCATAATTGTCATGGGCAACTTCTAAAACATAACCTATAGTTAGGCACCAGTATACCTCTGCATATTTATTCCTAACTTTATGACAGTATTACTATAGAAACTTATGAAAGGGCGTGTACTACATTTGTACCAAGAATTCGAAAATCCATATCTTGACTTTGTACTACTGAACTACTTTGAATCAGACAGTGGATTGTCTTCACGCTTTTCATCTAAAATCAGATTGTTTGTGTTATATGTTTTTGCAATCAAGATTGTGGTTTGCTGTGTGTATTTTTTGTCAACGTCTATGTACTGAAATTGTGAAATATAAAAATTTGTTAAACTACAAATTTTATTAGTGGTTAAATAATTTATGCTACACTCACTTGTTGCACAGACCACTAGTCACTGTGACACCGATTAGCGCTTTCGAACGTACCCGTTCATCATCATTCGTGGCAGTTACTATCTGATGATGAACGGGTACATTCGAAAGCGCTGATCGGTGTCACAGTGACTAGTGGTGTGTGCAACAAGTGAGTGTAGCATATATACAAATTTGTACTTTAATAATGCATGTTTTCCTTCCATAAAAACATGTTGCAATATATATGGTATCACACAATTACACTAAAAAACTGTTTGTGAGTAATACACCACTAGCATGAAAGTTCAGTTATAGAATAAAATTATAACTATTATTTTGACATGAATACTGTCAAAGTATTTGTACATACAGTTAGAAAGTCTATTGACTTTTGGAGTAATATAGTTTTTTTTTGTGAATACTGTAGTTTGTAGACTTTACAAAGTGAGTTATAATTTTTAGTAGTCACTGGAAGTTATTGAACATCGGGATACACCAGTTTGGTAGAAGTTTGTTTATAGAACATACGTACATATACATAAGTATACACTGAACTATAAGAAATGTCCCATACTTTAAACTATTAAATTGTTTCCCCTTACTCATATTGAAGCATACAATTAATTCCTGTCTGAAGTAAAGTATAACTTACGTTTTTAAATTCTGACAAAATAAGTTAATTCTCTAAAAATTGACATACAGTAACACTTTTTATTCAGACATTATACTTGAATATCTCAGCAATATGTATGTGAAACATAGTCACAGTGTAAGGTTCATTATTTGCTTATTCTTTGGTTAATGCTGCAAACAGGGGATGATAACCAAGGTAATCTATTCTTCGTTTATCTAATAATAGAACGTACCCAATGATGCTTTCATACATGGACAACAGTTCGGGTATTCACTGTCGAAAATTAAAACAACAGTATTCTGAATATACATCTGGGTTAAATAATTTAACAACGCAACCTTTTATATTGGCGTATTAGAGAGTTAGTCTGTAGAAAAGCGAACTTTATTACTAAATCTATCGCCTGTAGAAATCATTTTTTTGTAATACAGATGTGTACAGAATATAAAACTAATTTGAAATTTTTACTGAAAAGCCATGTTATTAGTTCCTGAATGTTATAATAATTAATTATAATATTTCATCAGTTAAATAAATGATTTTGACAAGCTGTTAGGTAATTTTATAGTATATATATATATATATATATATATATATATACAGGGTCCGGCAGAGAAACCTGACGGTTTTTGAAGTAGTTCTGTGGAGTGTAGCATGGAGCGCTGCAATTGAGCTTGCGCTCATGTGTTCGACAGCTCAAAGCATTTCAGTCGCCATGGAGCGTTGGTCAGTACAACATCGTGTGTTCGTAGTGGAAACGTTTTTTAAAAACAATGAGTCAGTTATTGTTACGCAGCGCGCTTTTCGCCGCCATTTCAGCATTCATCGAAATGACAGTGTTCCAAGCCGCAATACCATACTGTTCGGGAAACGGCCTCTGCCTTAAAGAAGATACCACCAGGGAAACAGCGTACTGTTCGAACCCCCGGAGAATGTTGAACGCGTACGTCATGCTATTCGTAGGAGTCCTTGGCGATCAGCATTAAAACATGCAAGTGCCCTACAGATTTCTGACCGCTCTGTACGCAGAATTTTGCATCTGGAACTCGACTTTCATCCCTACAAACTTGTTATAGTGCAAACACTGGGTGCCCAGGATAAGAGAATTCGCATGCATTGTTGCTATGGACTTGTGAATATTGTGAATGACCAAGTGTTAAACAATCTGCTCATGACCGATGAGGCCAGTTTCCATCTGTGTGGTTATGTCAATACGCAGAACTGCTGGTACTGGAGATAGTAGAATCCTCAAGAACTGTTTGAACGACCGTTACACAGTGAGAAGGTTGTTTTGTGGTGTGGGTTAACGTCTTCCTGGATAATTGGCCCCTACTTCTTTGAAAATGAAGAGGGGAATGCAGTGACTGTAAATTCACAACATTACGTTCACATGCTTACAACATTTCTCGCACCTGAGTTACGGCAACATGGTATTGCATTGGAAACCACATGGTTCCAGCAGGATGGGGCAACTGCTCACACTACAAGGGCTTCCCTGAATAAATTGAGAGAGATGTTTGGAGCCCGAGTGATCTCACACCGAGGGGATGTTCAGTGGCCTCCAAGATCGCCCGACCTCAACGCTTGCGGTTACTTTCTGTGGGGGTATCTCAAGAATAGGGTGTACCAGAACCGACCAAGGACAATCATGGATTTGAAGCGGAATATTCGGACAGAAGTGGCGGCAATCTCTCCGGACGTTCTGCGGCGCGTAATGCACGGTGTACCGTTGCGGCTCGAAGAATGTGTTGAAAATGAGGGACACCATCTAAAGAATGTGATTTTCAAAAAGTAATTAATGTAAGTAAAATGCTTTGAGATGTACTTTAGTTCTAAAATAAAATTTTGTTTATTCTGGTCTATATAAACTATTTATTCTGGTCATAATTTCACTTAGAAAACCGTCAGGTTTCTCTGCCGGACCCTGTATATACGAGGGTAGGCTGAAAAGTAATGCACACATGCCTGTAGAACACGAACAAAATTACCTACAGAAGCGCACCTGGTGGCATTCGGGAGTAACATTCCCCCTCCAAACGCATGCGCAGTTTGAAGGAGTTTCGTACAACAGTACGCTTTAAGTAGCAGAAGTATGGAGACGTGTTGTAGTGCTATGTCAACGCGAGTTAAACAGTGTGCGGTTATCAAATTTTTAACTGCTGAAAATGTGATTCCTAATGAGATTCATCGTCATGTAAAGGCTGTTTATGGTGACGATGCTGTTGATAGGTCTACTGTGAATCGATGGATAATAAAATTTCGTGGTTGCGAGCCTGGAAAAGCCGTAATTGATGACGAAAAACACATCGGATGTCCGATCACTGCCACAGACGATGAACATCGCAAACTCGTCGACGATTTGATTCAAAATGACCGGCGAATCACTCAAAAGCGTATCGCAAACCGTATTTGTCGGGCTAGAGGCAGCCTGGCGCCAATAATCTTGCAACATGACAACGCTCGTCCACACACCTCGCGCGCAACCCAAGAGGCTCTGTGAAACCTGAACTTTGAACCGATTCCACACCCTCCAACTCCCCTGATCTCGCGCCTTGCGATTTCTATTTTTTTCCTCGACTCAAGAGAGACCTCAAGGGTAATCATTGCACCTCGGACGATAAGGTGAAGGCAGCTGTCGTGTCCTGGATTCGAGAAAAGTCGGAAGAATATTTCAGTGACGGGATAAAAAAACTTGTTACGCGTTGGGAGAAATGTGTTAGACTTAACGGCAACTATGTTGAAAAATAAATATATAATTTTGAAGCTAAGGAAATGTACTTTTATTTACTTTTTGCCCTATCTTTCTATTTCTTTTCGTTCGTGTTCTACAAGCATGTGTGCATTACTTTTCAGCCTACCCTCGTATGTGTGTGATGCCTTAGTTCTTACTACTTTTAGATGATTATGAAACATTTATTTAATTGTAGTAGGGTTAGTTCTACTTACAGATACTATTAACATTAGCTTGTAACTATAATAGTGGAATGGTTAAAGAAGGTTGGGATCAGGGTTACTTTGAGCAGTCACAAACCTCAACTATGTTACCAGTATAGAGTATCGTTTAAAGATGAAGGCATGTGTAGAATTTTCTGCATGCTTTTCGTGGCTCATTATTTTATTACTTTGGCTCATTATTTTATTACTTTAGTATGGGTTTGTTTGTATATTATGTTAATTTTATTGCTATACTGACTCTGTAGTTAGTTTTGTTGGTATATGATAATGTGAATTTTGTTACTAAAATGGAGTGTCTTTTCTGAAAAGTTTATTGGAGATAATTGTCATTAACATGTTCTTTTCCTACAGCATGAAAAACATCTGTTACCTGTTCCTCCAACACTATATTATTAGCTTTTACTTAGTCCTGTGATCTGTCCAGTTTCAAACCATACTGCTTTTCAGTTTGAAGCGCTTTGCCCTTATACCCCGTATAAGGGTACTGAAGTATAGCAATGCAATTATGTAGTGGAGTTACAGTCTAAATACCTCACAGTGTCTTTTCCTGGTCAAGCAGTTATAACTTCTCCCAATTATTGAGTATTATCACAATCTAGCGATGCCTGTGCATTCTCTTGTGGCACAGTTATTGCCCTAAGGTCTATTTTCTCCAACCATTGTTGGCTTCCGTATAGCCCTGGATAGAAAATGGTGATATACCCAACTGATTACTCATTCCAATGACAAAAGTGCTTATGGAATGGAGCCAAAGAAGTTACATGATCATTATAAAAAAAACTACATAGATGGAGTCAGGGTCTGGTGTCTTATGGGCTGGGTGAATAGTTTGACATGACACCTAATCTCATTAAAATGTTTCTTAAACTGATCTCATTTCTTCTACGCCCCATTTTTCTAATTAAAAAATATTTGCTTGTGTATCTCTAGGGAGCTACTGAAAATAGTGCAAACACTATTTGTATTTTTAGTAGTTTCTTTTAAACTGACAATTTTTTGTATTACAAATGAGTTCTATAAATTTTTAATCATTATACTGATTTTAGGTTGTTTCATGTTGGTAATGTTGGGAAGTATGCTAATGTATTTTAATATGCTACAAGCTATAACAGCTAGGTCAGTTAACTAATTTTCTACCCTGTGTATATGTTATGATATGACATGTATTATGAAGTATCAAGAGATATATCGTAAAATTTTAAGAAGTTACTTTCACTATTAAAAAGTAAATAAAAAAGAGATTTTCATTAAATGTGAATTCTTGCAAAGAAGTTAATTCACTAAAGGTGAATTTCTTTTGGCAGCTATTGAAAATCTGTGTGTGTGTGTGTGTGTGTGTGTGTGTGTGCGCGCGCGCTCGTGCGTGCGTGAGAGAGAGAGAGAGAGAGAGAGAGAGAGAGAGAGAGAGAGAGAGAGAGAGAGAGAGACTGACCATGTAGATGTATTTTGGGAGTGATACAACATGTCATTCACCTTGATGATGAAATAATACATGGTTACTATTCATGTAATTGTTATAACTGTTGTTCAAAGATTATCTGTGTTGATTTCACAACGAAGCTGATGTTACAATTAAAGTTATAAAAATTTACTTACTTCAGCAATGTGAACCATAGTCTGATAATTATGTCCCAGAGTCCTTCATCAGGTATAATCGGCAAAGTTCATATTAGGTGAAAAATAACTGAATTCACAGTACATGTGCTTAAAGAGATTACATTAATTTTCTGCCATAAACACTTAAGTTAATGTTAACAAATAAGAAAACGTTTGTAAACACACAAGCTGTGTCAAAAACATAGTAAGAAGTTTAGTAAAATAAAAATAGTAAGAAGTGAACTCACAAATAAAATTAAACATTAAACTAATGCAAATACTGAAATCCTCAGATTTAGCCACTTCTCTAATCATTTTACTATACATATCACCACAATTTGTATATTATGTTTTTCATTCTTCAGATAATGTTAAACTGTTCTTTACACCAACCTTCAGTATTTCATGTGTGTATTTATTTATGCAGAATTATAAAATGAAATGTACTTCATTAACTATTTTCAACCCTAAATGCTATCATTGTGACTGCAGTAGTACAATCACGTTACTTTACGGTGGCCTCTCCATAGCTGCGCGAAAAGTGGGGATAGTGGGGAGACTCAGTGTGCTAAGTTGTAACACTTCATTTCAAAAACGTCCGTCTTACTGTTGCTACAGCCGGCTGTATGGGTGCCCTTAACTATTTAATTATTACCACTCGAGTTTTACACATTGTTGACATTTCCGGATTTCATTCAACTAACTACTATTTATAATTCTACTCAGTATTACTCAAAATTGTATCAAATATGTATTTGTAATACCACAACAATGTTATTTGTTACATAATGTAAATAATAAATAATTACTAGTGTAAAGCAAGCAAGTGGAATACTAATAGAAGAAATAGAGAAATCGTGGGGTTACTGCTAAAAATGACCAAGTCAAAAATTGGCAAAATTGGGATTATGTGACCAACTTCATTTATCAAGAGAGAACTTTGTCAGGGAAAAGTGCCCAAGTCATTATCTAACCTTGAATAATGAAAACAAGGTACTCTCATTCTGCCCAAGTCATGTTTTACAAAATCGATTGCAGGCAAAAATGACCATGATAATTTGGTCATTTTTATGTGAAAAATATGAATGGAATAATAAATTACATGTAAAACTGTCCAAGTCGAAATAGTCACTTTTACATGTAGTATTTTGTTTTCACTTAGTGACCAACTTGACTTAGTCGCTTTTAGCAGAACAGTATTGCATTGTTAGTGCTGCCATCTGACTAGTTTATATTGAGTTCGTGATTTTAGTTGTGAGTTTTACGTGGTATAACAATAAAAATGAATAAAAACCATATTAGCAGAGGCCAGAAAATGTTGGATCTTGTGTTGGAACAGAGGAAGAGTGAAGATACTAAAGGTAATAAATTATTTTGTAATTAGGTATCTTTGCAACGGAAAGAACTTCATGTTTGCTGTTTAGGTTAAATTTTGTGTTTGTCTGGGCAATAAATGCAGTAAATTTATTAAAAAATTGAATTAAAAGTTCTATGACAATTAAGAACAGGAGAATGTTTAGCTTTAATACATTTGAATAGATATTTTTACATGCTATTTTTCAAAATAAGCTACTTTTAGGTTATGTTTTCTGTAGTTTCTTGAATAACTAGTGCAGTCAAATTCTTTAAATTAGTTGACTAAAAGTTCTGTCAATAAATAAAAATGAAGAATTATTTAGCTTTAGCTCAATTGATTAATTTTAAAAAGGATTTCCCAAAAAATGTAACGCTTAAATTATAATTTAACCTAACCTAAAAACGGAACGAAGTTATTTCTGTTACAATAATAGTATTTTAAAATATATTAATAATAAATCTATGTGTATTTTGAGGGAAATTATAGTAAAAGTTTTTAATTAATTGAAGGAAATAAGTACTCAGAATTAACAAAAATGACTCTATTTAGTAAGAACATTTATGACAATGTAAACATTTTTGAACCAAATTTTCTTAAAAGTTCTCATCCACCATTACTGTATCATCACTCTGTTTGATTCACTATTTTAAAATGTGCAGAATTATTGTATTTGCATATTGTAACTAAAATTTCAATTAAATTATTTATCATTGTTCTGTAAAAAATGAGCAATATTTTGTGGTGTTTTCAATTGCCACAGATACTGCGCTGGTGGATCAATCTATAACTGAAAGCAGCCACAATGATTTTGATATTCTACGTCAAGATTTGATGTTATCTAATAACAGTAGTTCTACTGACGTTCTACCTTCGGATCTTGATAAATTGACTTCTTCTGATTCAGAAGACGAACACCCAGTTAGAAAGAAGAGAAAACTTGCAAGATGGCCTACATCAGAACCAGATAAGTGGAAAAAAACGTAGCAAAACTTAAAAGGAAATCAGGAGACCCATACGTTACAAAGAAAGGTTCGAAACGAGCTAAATCACCAAAGCCTATAGACTGTCTTTCATGTCGGTGGGGGTGTGCTTCAAAATTTAATGATAATTTAAGGAAGCAAATCTGTTCTGAATTTTGGAAGCTGGATTACTGCAGACAAAAAGATTTTATTCTCAAGTATGTTGTAAACGAGCCTAGTAAAACTAGACGAGTACGCTTAGGGACCGGCCCTCGTAAAAACTACAGTAGAGTGTATTTTTTACAGAAAGAGGAAGAGAAAGTGCGGGTTTGTAAAAGTTTTTTTTTTGAAGACACTTGCAATTAGTCATGGTCCTGTTGAAAAAGCATTGGCCGGTGTCGTCAATCAATTTGGAGTTTTTTCTCAGGGTGATCAACGAGGGAAAATGGAACCTCCTAACAAAATGAATGCAGATGTTTTACTTAGAGTTAAATTACATATTGAAAGATTTCCGACAATGGAATCCCACTATTGCTGTAAAACAACTAAAAGATTGTACTTAGATCCTCGCCTGTCAATAACAAAAATGTGCAATTTGTATTTAGAAGAGGCTGAAGAAAGAGAAAGAGAAACAAATGTTAAGGAGCCAGTTGTTAAAGAAATTACATATAGACGATACTTTTGTAAAAATTATAATGTCTCCTTCTTTAAACTGAAAAAGGATCAGTGTGTAATTTGCACAAATTATAACAATGCGACCGTCCAAGATGAAAAAATGATAAAAGATTATGAAGCTCATATACAGAGAAAAGAAGAAGCATACAGAGCAAAAGATTCTGATAAATTGCGTGCTAAAAAGGACAAGAGTTTTTTAACTGCCACATTTGATTTGCAAAGCGTTCTGCAGGTTCCCTCCTCAGACGTTTCTCCAATGTATTACAGTAGAAAACTATGCGTGTACAATCTGTGTGTTTATGAAAATGTGGAACCAAACAAGGCTTTCTGTTTCTTATGGTCAGAAGTTAATGGTAGAAGAGGGAGCTGTGAGATTGAGAGTGCTCTTTTTAAATGGATAAAACAAATTCCTCATCATGTAAAAGAAATTTCTTTGTTTTCCGACACGTGCGGTGGCCAAAATCGGAACCAATTCATATCAGAATTTTTTATGTATGTGGTAAATAAAATTCACTTAGAGATTGTAGAACATAAATTCATGGAATCAGGTCATTCCTACTTAGAAGTAGACTGATTGCACAGTGCAATAGAAGTAGTGAAGGAGAATGTTTCTGTGTATAGCGTTAACGACTGGATCAATATCATGGTAATCGCCCGATCAAACTGACGGTAAAGAAAGAACAAGAAATCTAACCCATACATTGTAGAAGAATTAAAATTTTCAGATATTGTAGATTTGAAAAGCTTAGGAGAGAATTTAATTAAAAACAGGACACTGGATGACAAAGGGAAAAAAGTCCAGTGGTTCAAAATAAAGGTTTTGCGTTTTGAGAAAAAACAACCAGGTGTTATTTTATTTAAATATTCTATTGAAGAAACCGAATTTCGAACCCTTCCAACTTATGGGCTTGGACGCCCTCCAAACATGCCCGTTGAGTTACAGAAATTATACTCAAGACAATTACCTATTTCAGCAGCAAAAAAGAAAGATCTTCTTACGCTTTGCAGAAAGAAGGTTATTCCACAAGAATTTCATGCTATGTATAAGTCTCTTCCTGTGGAAAAAAATGTGACAGACAAAGCTCATGAACTTTCTGCAGGCTCTAACGATGGTGAAGAATCATCGTGTGAGTAATTTCAGTCTTCAATTAATTTGTTTATTGAGCAGTAATATGATTGTATTTAAATGATTCAATATTCTTCTCTAAATAGTTTTGCTCGTATATTTTTTATTGTTTGTTTTGAAAATTAAGTAATTTTGTAGGTTTAATTAAATAATTATTGTCTATTTCAAAAAGTTTTTCCATCTTTAAATCAGCTGTTTATTTAAAATTAAGTAATTTTTTTGTTATTTTTAAAGTAAGCTTGCGAACAATACGAAAAACAATATTTTTTCATTAAAAAACAATGGACTTGTACTTTATTGTAATTATTTTTTAAAATTAATTCTTGTGATTTAATTTTTATAATTTATTAATATCATAAAATTTGTTTGTGTTGTAGAATTTAATGTGATTAGTTGATTTTATATGATTGTAGTTCAATAAAGTTAATTAAGTAGTAAAACCGACTGCTTTCTTATTTGTGAGCGTAGACCATTCCAAATTCAATTTTAAACCAAATAGAGGTAAAATTGTAATAAAAAGACATAAATATGAACTGAAATTTTCTTTTTGGCAGGTTATAGCGTTTCTACTTGAACCCTTAATTATTATAAACATTGTCTATTTCACAAAGAAAGGAACTAAAAAGTGACCAACTCACCTAACTGAAAAATTAACTGATGACCAAGTCATTTACCTCCCAATAGTCATGTAGTCTCTAAATTTTTAATAAAAGTTATGTATTAGATTTAAAAATAACAGTTTATTTAAAAACAATAACCAAAAATTGCACAGAATTCCTGGAACCTGTTTTTTCACAGCATGTGAAACTTTTAAACTCAATTTCCCAACAAACATACAAATTGACTTGGTAATTTTTAGCAGTAACCCCACGAAATATAAATCTAAAATGACCATAAATATGCTTTATGCAAGTGCTGCTAAAATAGGACCTAAACGAAAAAAGTGGGTAACCACACATAAAAATATGCATACTTTATATAAAATATCACATAAAATCAAGCCCATTAATTTTTCTTGCATTTAATACAATTATTAATACAAATTTTAAAATTAATATATAAGTAATGAATGTAAGTAACTTACCGACTTATAAAGAAGTATATACGAAGTCAGAATGAACTGGGAATTCAGTATCATTCTCCAAGTCTAGCGATGTTTCTCTGTTCAAAATTACTTCAACACCAGAGATATAGCTGCCATCATGTGAAGAAGATTCAGCGCTTGATAGGTCATCATCGTCATCATCATCTTCGTCTAAGTTAATTACAAGCCTATCTTGCATTTCATCTATTAATCCTTCTCTTTCCAAATATTCGTCTTCAATTTTAATTACATGTTCACACACTGATGTCCATTGTTGTTTTTCTATTGATTGGCATGCTTGCCTAGTTAAATCTAATATGTTTTTATTATCAAAAGTGGTGTTGTTTTTTGCAACAGAGTGTTTAAGTTGAGCCCAAATAAGTTCTATGGGATTTAGGTCAGGATGATACGGAGGTAGAAGAATAACAGTGTGGCCATGATTTCCTAAAATACCATCTATTTTATAGGGTTTTTCTAACAGTTTATTCATTTTTACTAACTTATGTAGCTCTGGTTTAAACATATTAGGTGTAAAAGGAATTTTGTTATTAGATAACCACTGCATTAACTCACTTTTTGAAGAATTTGATGTGGGACATTTTTCAGATTGGTAATTGTGGTATGGTGCATTATCTAATAATAACACTGAGTTTTTTGGTAATCCCGGAATTAGCTTTAACTACCCATTTCTCGAAATTTGTACTATTCATATCCCCATGATAATCACCTGTTTTCTTTCCTGATTTAAAAACCAATAAGGCACCATCGATGAACCCTTGATCTGTACCCGTGTGAACTATTATGAATCTGTCTCCTTTATTTAACGGTACACTCGTGCCTTCACCACTTTCGTCGTACCACGACGTTTTTACTGCATGAGACGTGTGTATATACGTCACATCTGTGTAAACGATTGGCCGGTTTTCTGTCCTGAATTGTTTTATTTTCCTAAGGTATTCAATTCTTTTTGCCCTTATCTCTTGACGTTCATTTAATACACTTCTATTATTTCTAATCTTCTTCCACTTAAACCTTAAGTTTATAATAACTTTCCTTAAACATGATAAGCTACCTTGAAAGTTCACACTAGACTTCAGAAGTTGATGAAGTTTTCGTAGTGTAGGATATGTTTTTTGTGTTGTCGTAAAATTGTAAATTGTTCGTCTTATCACACATTTATCAAAATCATCAATATTAGATTTTGTTGACCTCTTTCTTTCTTTCTTTACGAGGTGTTATAAAGTGTGGTGACTGTTCATTTTCTATTGTTATACCCTCACTTTTAATATGGTGAATCGTTCTTTCAGAAACTCCTGTTGCTGACACTATTCGTTTTTGAACCTTTTTTAGTGGAATACTAATTCCATTTTTTTCACTTTCTATAAATTTACATACATTAGAAATGGCTTCCCGAGCTTGGCTATGCACAATCTTTTTACCTAACTTCAATTTAATAGGAGGCATTTTTTCTGATTACGTAATGAAATAAAATGTACTGTAAAAGTAACAATATGTTAAGCAAAATAAAATTCAGTTTAATTTAACGTGGTGTCTGAAAACACAACCACAGACATTATTAAATGATATTAAATGTAATTAGATTATTTATCACATGTCACAGTCCCAAACTAAACACTAGTAACGATACAAACTAAATAATTAAATGAAATACAGGCCTACATGGTAAATGTTTTTGAAAACGCATCAACACTTATGCACTCAGTGAGATGTGCCATTACACTGACAAAAATCAGGGTTCTGCGCATACTGCTTTCACCAAGGTTGGGGGCCGTCATAAAGTACACAAGTTGTAACTGTAATTCACCATGATTACTTTTGAAATGGCCCCTTTGCACAGATATAGTCATGTCCAAAATTCATGGTTTGAAATATTTCGTACTTCGTAGATAATAGCAATGAACTGTGTTTTGAACAAATTGAATTGTTCATTATATTCTCAGTACTGGATAAACTTAAAACCGTCATATAATGAAGTTGGTGTGCATGCAACAATAGTTCTGCAAATGCGTGCTTTGCAGTATCATCATTTGACGCATACTTTTTGTAAAATCTAGACCCACTAGGTCATTATTATAGATATGTAGATGACACACTCTGCATATCTCAAAATAATAACCATAATATTAATCAGATTTTTAATTTAATAATGTCGATAACGATATAAATTTTATTATAGAACATAGAACAGGTAATATTAAATTTTTAAAATTATAAACCACAATAAATTTGAATACACTATATTCAGAAAACATACTCAGACTTCTTTAATTATTGCTAAAGATTTAGTTCGTCCTCCTAAATAGAAAACTGCTGCATTGAATTCGTTGATATAGAGAACGAATAATATTCCTTCATATGAATTAGAAAAAACAAAGAGAAAAGAAAATATATATTTATGATATTGCAATACAAAATGATTATAATCCAAAGTTATTGTTAACATGGAAAACATTTTATAAAATAATATAACTCATTCTTTTAATAAAAATACACAAAACACTCAGATATATAATTTTACATACATAGGCACTATAAATCATAAAGTTTTAAATAGCATATTTTCACGTGTATAATCCGCCCTCATGTATAATGTGCACCCCTGTTTTTTGTAGTATTTTGCAGAAAAAACGTAAATCGTGTATAAGGCGCATCTGTATTTGTGATGAGAAATAGTTGAACAAATCTATTAAGACTTAGAAACATATACAATATTTGAATATTATACTGCGCAGGAAAAGTGTTCCATACACAATAATAGGAAAACGTACTTACCGTGCTTATTTATTTGTAAACACAAAACATAAATATTAAAATCATAAAATTTAAAACAACTTAAAACTTACACAAGTCATAGTTTTTGTTTAGTTCGTTGTTTGTAGTTTTTCACTAGCACATATATAGCATTTCCATTTATTACGATTCTTTATCTGTTTCTGAAGAAGGCAGTATAGAATTACTCTCCTCTTCTGATTCTTCAGACGCACATTTGCTTGTCGTGTCGTGTTGATCTGACTGGCACAGATTTTGGACCTTTTTCATGAATACTCATGGCATATCGTAAAAGTCAAAACAGTGGTCTACATTCCCAATTTGAGACAAATCAAAATTGTTCGTATGCCTTGTTTGTACAACTTGATAATTTTATTTTCGTATTCTCAAGGTAAACGCTGGAGCCAGAGTAGTTCTTCTTTGAATCGATAGACTGTGTCTGTGAAGAAACCATACACACCAACCAAGACTGGCACGGAATTGTTTATTATCTATTGCAAGATGCAGAGCGATTTCCTGGCTTGAGTCCACACCATTTCAGTAGTAATGGTGAAGACCTTGCTTTTATAAACTCAACTAAGTGCTTTTCTATTCTGGAAACTTTTTTGCCACAGAATGAACGCCAATCATGAGCAGTAACACTTAATTTTTGTTTTTATTTTTCTACTCCCGACCATTAGAATCCGCTACACAAAATTTATCGATGTGGTGCGATTACCATTTTCTGTTGTGACTTTTATTATGGATAATTTAAGCTGATCCGCATAGGACCCTGGAGATGTTCTTCCACTGGTGAATATACAGTCATGTTTCCTCACAACAAATACAGTACCAGTAATGAACTACTGTAAAAACAACATACTAGCAACGACAAACAAGTACAGTAACAGAATGTTGTCGTGATAAGTCTGTGACATGATCAAATAACTGATGGATAAGGGTGAAAACTACGAAACAATTTACTGATAAATTTCATTTTACTATTACTAGACTTAAACCTGCCAGTTTTAAACGATGTTGTGAACTCTATCATGCACAATCTGACCATACATTTGTAGATCTACAATTTAGGATGTAAATTACATTATTCATGTATAATGCGCACCCACATTTTTGGGAAGAAAATCTGTGGGAAAAGTGCGTATTATACATGAGAAAGTATGCTATATTAAAAAACAAAAATGTAAAAATTACGTATAACAGTAATAAAAAGGATTTTGACAGAATCAAACCTAAAACAACAAATTTAATTCATAATTTAAATGGTGTATATAAAATTGAATGCCTGACTAACAATTTTTATGTGGGCCAAACTAAGAAATATTTAAAAGAAAGGTTCATGTAACACTGAAAACTTATGTTTAAAACCAGAAATGTACAAATCAAATTTAGCTACACATTCAGTTAAAAATAAATCAGAGATTTCCAAATTAAAATAATATTACTTTATTAAAAAATATTTCCAAAGTTCAAAAAATTACTCTTTGAGAAAAATTGGAAATATTTAACATAAAATAAATAATAAATGACTATCCAAACAAATCTAAATGAATACCAAAGACGATAGTATTTTCAAACACTGATTTAATAAAATAATACATATTCATATTATATATCTGTATTCATTTATATAAAATATTGTTATATACATGTAAAAAGCTTATTAAATATAGTCTGCATAAAACAGCTGTTAATAATAACAATTGATTTCAAATTTGATTTAATTACTTTTGCATTATGTAGACGTCAGTTGAATATAATGTTGAAACATTGTACGAGGGCTATCCAGAAAGTAACAGACGTTCTGAAATAAAAAAATTTACAAAATGAAAAAACAAAGTTTTATTATATACATTTGAAAGGTACACTCTTAAGCTATTTTTCTACATAATCGCCATTCAAATTAAGGCACTTGTCATACCGTGGCACAAGTTTTTCAATACCGTCTCTGTAGAAATCTGCCGCCTGCGATTTCAACCACTGGTTTACACCGGCATGCAGTTCGGTGTCAGTATCAAAGCGTTGTGTAGCGAGCCATGTCTTCATCGCTGGGAAGAGGTGATAGTCGCTCGGCGCCAAATCCAGGCTGTATGGTGGATGATCGAACACCTCCCATCCAAAACCATCGAAGAGCTCTCGGGTATGATTGGCCGTGTGTGGACGTGCGTTGTCGTGAAAAAACAAAACCTTCGCACTAAGTTTTCCCTGACGCTTGTTTTGTATCGCGCGCCTTAACTTTCTCAGTGTTTCACAATACCTCTCTGAGTTAATTGTTGTGCCACGTTCAAGAAAATCAACGAGAATCACTCCTTCAGAGTCCCAAAACACAGTAGCCATGATCTTTCTTGCTGACAGCGTTTGAAAACACTTCCTTGGTTTCTTGGGAGAATTTGTGTGTCCCCATTCCATCGACTGCCTTTTTGTTTCACTATTGACATGCTTCACCCAAGTCTCATCCCCAGTTACTATACGATTGATAACTTTGTTACCATTTTTGTCGTAATCTTCGAGGAAAGTTAGTGCTGCAGCCAGTCTCTGTTTTTTGTGGTCTTCCGTTAGGATTTTTGGAATCCACCTAGCACAAAATTTGTGGTAACCAAGCTCCTCATCGTGAACATTGGTACGGCCATTTTTAAAATCAGTGCACCATTGCCTCACTCGGCTTTCACTCATTATTCCTTTTCCGTACACATCACAAAGTTGGCGATAAATTTCAATTGGTTTGTGATTTTTTGCCAACAAAAACCTAATCACAGAACGCACGTCACAAGTGGCGGGATTTTCTATTGCAGCGCACATTTTAACACGTCACAGAGAGCAAAGTAAGAGGGGCACAGACCGCAAGCTACCACAGCTGGATGCGTACTGAGTGTAGGAACGTTCTGACACCAAGATGGCGGCTTTATCCCCACCCACCGCCGCGGTCGGTCAAAACGTCTGTTACTTTCTGGATAGCCTTGTAAATTGTATACACAAATATATTCTTGTATAAAAATAACAACTGTTATTTATTATTAATAATTATAATATAACAAGGATAACTGTGAGAAAATGTGAATAATTAATAACACTTTTTTGTTGACAACCACATATTATTGGTATCATTATGAGCACAAAACATTGTGCCCATTCTGTAATGTGGCGTACTTGTTGGTAAAGCTTACCGCAGAGGATGCCAGATCACAATGTCCGTAGTGACACCAATAAAACATGATTGTTGACTGGAAAAAGGTATTGTAAAAGTTCCAACCATGAACATCTACAAGTGAAAATATGAGTAAATAACACAAACACATGGCTGCATCTCATATATTCATTCAGATTCTACCACTTGTTCACATGGCACCAACATAATAACTGCAGGTAATTTTTTATAATAGTAGTTTGGTGCATACAATATGACTTGTACAACAGATCTGGGAAGATTAGATCAAAATATTACAGAATAAGGTAATTGTCTGTTTATTCTAAAATTGTATTTCACTATGACAGTGTGACCTCTTTATTAATACACTATAACAAGTTGTGAGCTCCCATAAGTTTGGGTAATAATAAACTATGTAAACATACATTACTGCATAAATGTAGATCAGAACATCAGATAATTACATAAATTCTTGACATACAAAAATGTCTGAAGTAAACAAAGTAATCTTATACCTATTTTGTTTTTTTGTTTTTCATTTCTGTGTACAAGTTTTAAATTAACAGCACATTTAGTATTTTTGTGTGCACTATGAAGATCGTATCCTATTAGAGCATGCAGATTGTTTTGTAATGTCATGTCTGTAGAATGCATTACAGGTAGTAATTTAAAGTTTAAAAATTCAATTATGAAAGAAAAAATGTTTTACTCCAAATTTTATGAAAGACTGGAATCCATAAATATTGGAAGTAATAAATATTTAGAGTAAAATTCAGGTTTTTTTTAACATACACAAACGTATTTATTTATTATTCCTTATCACAATTTGTCTTACAACGTATCTCGATAGTGTTAACAGGGGATATTATTGTATTTTTAAGAAAACTTTGGTCATTTGAAAAGACATGTAATAAAGTCAGTAGCCATAAGCATGATTGAAAAACCATTTTCACTTATAAGTAGAACAATATGTATGTACACTTCACTAAGATCAGTTTGTAAGTATATACATTTGTTTGTGCACATGTCATTTTTGTGTTAATCAATTTTGACTTCAAGAAACATCAATTTGTTATTTATCAGGACATCATCAGTCTTTTCTCCTGAATGGTAAATTTTTAGAATTTGTTTTGATTAATGTGAGCCTCCTATTCAGTCTACATACAGTTTACAGCTTCTTTTATTTTCTGTTATATCATCAGTACATTCACTACAAATAATAAAAGTCGCATCTCAAGCCATACTTTTTAAACTGTAAAAAATATACAAATGTGTCACATTAAAATTCTCTTTCTCCATGAAAATGTCTTGTGTGTCTCTTTCCATACGTTATTCTAAGAATTCTAACAATGACTAAAAGTACGTGAAATTAAGGAATTTATTTTTTGTACACAAATCTGTATTTAAAAGTTGTACACCACCAAAAATGGAACACTCAATTGACAACTTCATTCCATACCATTTGTTTGTATTGGATATTTGACAGTATACACGCCGGTACCAATCTGCGAGTTTGACCTGGGCGACAGCTGGCAAGGACAACAGCTAATAGTCAACTTAAAAATATCGTGCAGTTACTCTGTAGGTGACTATTTGCATTACTTTATACCGGATCATATTTTAATAGTTTGCACTCATTTATAACAAATCTTTGGTATACTTAAATTTATACATTTTCTGAGTAGTAGTTGAATACTAAAGCTGTAAATTATTAATGTAAATTGTAAATTTCTTCAAAGAGGCATTGAATAAGTACGCGAGCATAAGCATTTTTTCATCCAGCGGGGAACTTTTTTTCCAAAGCGATGAACTATACTTTTTTTTTTTTTTTGCTTAACCGTTTTCAAAATTTTAAGATCACAATCTGAGAAAGTGTTGAGGAAAAGTTTTGAGATATCAAGGATATAAGCAGAGCGTAGCGGAGCATTAACACAAAAGACGGGAGCTGTGTTGTGCTTATGTGTGTGTACATGGTGGGGTGGTAGTGTAAGCTTGTATGTTATAGTATTAAACACACACGCACACACACACATTGTTTTCTTATACGCCTATTTCTTTCAATCAGTATTGTTTAAAATCGTAAAACAAAATTTACAGTTTTTAAACAACGTTGACTATACTGAACAATTATGAGTCAACAAAATATGCGTTGAAATAAGAAAAGAAAATAAATACGAAAAAATTCGTATAGTTTTTCGTTGTTTAATATTTGAAAGATGCAAATACTCTGGTATGAAAACATGAGATGTCTCACTCTCTCTCTCTCTCTCTCTCTCTCTCTCTCTCTCTCACACACACGCGCGCGCGCGCGCGTGCGCGCACGCGGATCCAACACATATTCGAAGAATAGGCCAATCTATTGCATACTGAAAATGTGAAACATATTTTGAAATAAAGTAAATACAAACTAATATCCTAAACATCGTAAATATAACTTACCATAATGTCCAGGACACCCAGTACTTTGTTTTTATGAGCTTCTGTTGTTTCCACCAAACACTCGATTTCCTTGCACTATTTTTCATAAAAAATGCATTAAAGTAAACACTGCATACACGTTATTTACATATAACGATGTCTAAATACACGTTTATCGTAAGAGTTGCAGGGTAAATTAATACAGTAAATAAAATTGGAAATATTATAATAGATGCACTACTAAAATGCACTATCTAAATTATTACGACTGATGTCTACTGAACTTCCTTTCAGTCAGGAAACATTTCGATACCGCACATATCTGCGTCAGAATCTGTTTCCGGTTCACAATCACTGTCACTCTCACTATCTAATGAAATCACAAACCTATCGGTTTCTTCGTCAATAATTATGTCTCTTTCACAGTATTCCCTCTCTAATCTTTTAACTCTATCATACAGAGGTTTTCAGTCATCTTCGGACAGTTCAGCAAATTTTCGTTCACACAAGGCAATTACATCATTCATTTTAAATATAGTATTGTGTTTTGCAACATGCCCTTTCACGGTAGACCATATCATCTCGATCCGGTTTAAACCGGGATGATATGGCGGAAGTCGCAGTGTCGTATGACCATGTGCTTTCAGTAGCTCGTCAAGTACGTACGTTTTCTTGTCACTCTGGTGGTTTTTTATAAGCGTTACAAGTTCAGGCTTCAACATATTTGTCGAAAATGGGACACTGTTATCCTCTAACCATTTTATCATATCCTCCTTTTTGGAATTCGAGGTGGGTGCCTTATTTATCTCCACATTGTGATAGGCTGCATTATCCATTACAACAACACATTCAGGAGGTAGGTTGGGAAGAAGTTTCTCTTGCAACCATTTTATGTAATTGTCTTTATTCATTTGGTCATGGTAATCGCCACTCTTTCTTCCAGCCTTCCACATTAAGACAATTCGGTATACAACCCATTTCGCCTCCAGCGTTGATAATTATCAGCCTTTCGCCTTTAGATACTGGCCGGTGTATACATTTTGCACTGTCGTCTCTCCACGATTTAGATGAGACATGACTAGAGAGAATATATGACTCGTCCACATAAACAATTGGTCTTTTCTCTTCCCTGTGCTTAATGAGACATTTTAAATAGTGAATACGCTTTTGGCGTAAGTCACTCTTTTCAATAAGAACTTTCCTATTACTTGGAGTAGCTTTCCACTTAAAACCTATTAATTTCAAAATGACTCTTAAACTACTGTCGCTACCTTTGAAATTAATCTTTTCTTCAAGTTTTTTTCCTAATTATATCTGTGGTTGGAAGCCTCCGTTCAGCCACATACACTTCATGAACGGTTCTACGAACAACGCATTTATCGAAATCGTCGATACCAGTAACGGGTTTGTCCCTTTTATACTTCTTTGGAGTCAAAAATGAACATGTTGGACTGCCATCCTCACCCATTTTCTTGGCTTCTTCCAATATTGTCTGAACTACTGTCCTTGAAACTCCACATGCAGCTGCTGTTCCCTCTTGGCATTTTTGAATGGGTACAATAAAGCCGTCGTTACATTTTCCAGTTTTCATTATTGCTTGTCCTTTTTCCATGAAATCATAAACGTTTTTTATTATTTCCCTGCTCTGACTATGCAGTTTCTTGCCTTTTAATTTTGATACTAATTCTGACATATTTGCCAAAATTGCGAAGCACAAACACAAAAAATATGAATACACAATTGAAGACTCACTACACTAACAAGACGCACCAACGAGTATAAACAAAATGGTACAATACAGATTACGCAATACACTTCGAGGCATAGCCATACACTGAAGTAAAAAAAAATCCACTCATTTGCAAGCCATTGACAGCAGATGTTTTCAGTTCCAACTGCATACAACCCGTCCTTCCTTACCCCGCCTGTCGGAACTGTTTCAAGGTCAGATTGGTACCGGCTTGTATAAAGGTCATTTTTTCAGTTTTGTTTTTGTAATAAATTTATCCTCTTGGTATCAGCAAATAACAGATTGATATTCATGTGTTAACTGATATATTCTTTCATAATTTTATAACTTTACTGCAAAGCAACTTCCCGAGTGTTAAAATTCAGCCCCTAAACAACAAAATTATGCTTTCTGTGTAAACAGTTGATTGTTTTTGGCTGAATTGTTTCTCCTAAGTGAGTGTAAACATTACCTGTTCATGTATAGCTGTCTTTAAGGGGAGTGGTAAGAATCTGTTTCAATAATTCCTAAAATATAATTATGCGTACTTAACAGCCACCTTCATATAATTAAACGAATGACCACACCTGTTATTTGTTAGTTGTCTACACCTGCTTTGCAGCTGTCGTTTTACACAATTACATTATTTACACATGATCCTTCCAGTGTTAAAATAGCAAACTTAAACATTCAGTTTTCATTTTATAAAATATGCCAGTAAAAATTCTGTCTCACATCAGAATTGTTTAATTGATTGTTCTTAATGACTTTACAATAAAGTAGGTTTACTAACATTGTGTGATTTTTTTTCTCCTACCACGTAAAATTCACTGGTGGTGTGGTGTTGTGCCTTTTAATTTATCTTAATTTAAATTGATGTATACTAGTAAGAGTAGTTTCTGTTATAGAGTATATTGTTCCCATGGTAAAATACATTATATTAATTTAGTTTTAAAACTTTAGTGTAAGTTAGTTATACTAAAGACCTGGTGAATTGTGTTTCAACTTTAGAGTATATTCTTTGTGTTCTCTACTTGTATATTCTTGTTTAAGTAGAATAAGTGATAGATAATTGTTTTTTGCTTTTGTTTTGTTTTTTAGCCCGCCCAAAGAAAATTGACTCCGGTCCTGCTTCTCTACAAGGTTGTGTAGCACCTCATAATACTACAACTGAAAGAGTGGGACGTGCACGAAGCAGAGTTACTGGTGTGTCCCAATCACAGCGTAAGTACATTCATTTTGTGTGTGTGTGGGGGGGGGCATGCACCAGCAAATCTGTGTCAGTATGGTCTAATCAGTGGCGTAGCTAGGCTTCTTGGCGCCTGGGGCAAGAAGATCATCTGCCGCGTCTCCTTCACAATTAAAAGGGGACAAAAGAGCAAAACTGAAGGCCCATCCAGTGAACAAAGTATAGCAAAATTGAAAGTTAAGGCCATGGAAATGTGCGAAACTCTTATGGTAAGAAGGGAAAGGCGATGTGGAGGGAGTCGCTGTGAGATGTGAGAAGATAATTGTTATCAGCGATGGTGCAGCCAACCTATGAATATCATTTCTAATAGTAACAAATACAGTGCACGCCGCTTATTGTGATCACGGATAATGTTATCATTCGGATATTCTTATCACTTTCATGAAGACCCGTCCGGATGAATATTAAAACATTGAAAAAATGTCGCTTATTGTAATCAATAATTCGGTTTATGTTATCACATTTTTGCTTTCATAAAACTTTTGTCTGAGAATATCTGGGGTGACTGTACTGTATTCACAAAATGAATTACACTGTCTGCAACTCTTTGTCCCTTTGGTCATAGTGTTTACAAGTTTTGAAGGACAAAGTAGAAGGGGGTGCAATCGGCCATTCACCCGGTCAACTTTCACTTTCGAGCAATAAACCCATGTTCGACCCTTCAGTATAGCTACAGCTTTTACATTGTGAAGTTTACGTTATTGCAGTGAAATTATGGCTAGTGTGGAGAATAAATGTAAAGATTTAAACCTTAAAGAAAAACTTTCAATCAAGAACGCTATGACAAATTGCCTAAAATGAGTCAACGCAGTGCGGCAGTGCAGTTACAGATTTCACAACCTCTTCTGTGCAAATTGTTAAAAAATCGGGACAGTATTGTGAGGGCTGAAAAAGAAAACCAAAACTTGAATTGTAAGAGGTTTCGTGGTGGAAAAGACAATGAGGTTGAATCAGCTTTAAAACTTTGGTCCACTAATGTTCGTGAACAAGATGCTCGTGTTGATGGACCTCTGATGCGACAAAAAGCAGAAGAACTTGCTAAGAAAATGGGAAAAGATGATTTTGTAGCAACAGAAGGATGGTTTCATCATTGGAAGAAACAAGAGAATATTGTGTACAACGAATGCATGGTGAACAGAAGGATGCTGATTTCTCTGGTGCTGAAAGATGGATAGAAGAGGAGTGGCCAAAATTTATAGCCATGTACTCTCCGGATTGTGTTTAATGCAGACGAGACCAGACTGTATTATCGCGCCTTGCCTGAGCATACTTATTGGTTCAAGAATGAAAGTGCTAAAGGGTGTAAGACATCCAAGGGACGGTTAACTGTCTTGTGCTGCGTAAAAATGAATGGTGACAAAGAAAGGCTTCTGGTAATTGGCAAAAGCAAGAACCCACGATGCTTTAAAGGTGTGAAGAAATTTCCAGTAGACTATCATTCAAACTCTAATGCATGGATGATTGCATTAATATTCAAAGAATGGCTATTAAAATGGGATAGTAGGTTAAACAGGAAGATCGTCTTGCTGATTGATAATTGTACACCACACAATGTAAACTGAGTTAAAGAACATCAATCTTGTGTTCTTACCTGCCAACACGCTTCATTGGTACAACCATGCGACCAGGGGATCATTCGAACCCTAAAGGGATATTATCGCCATGAGATGCGCACAAGAATCCTAGAAAACATGGAGAATACAAAAGAACTGAGTGCAAATGACCTTGCAAAACAAACCAATGTTCTTGAGGCCCTGCATCTCCTGGCCATGTCATGGAATAATGTCTCAGGAAGTACGATTCGGAACTGCTTCAAGCATGGAGGATTTTCAAAACAGGCCCCAGAATCTAAAGATACAGCAGACATGACTGTAGATGAATTTCAAGAATGGGTGGAGATCGCCGAAGACATAATTGTTGCTGCTAGACCGACAAAAGACGACGTGTGTGAAGCTGCCACATCCTCAGACTCACAAGTGGGAGAAGAAGAGGCTGAAGCAGATGATGATGCTACTGAAACTCCTCAACCTCCAACAAATGCTGAAATGAGAGAGGCGTTAAAAGTGTTACGATGCGGTGTCCAGCACAGGTCAGTAGATTTTCAGAAACATTATTAGTATGAACACTTTATTAATGATCTATTGAGAGAAAACCAGAGGCAAACAACAATAAAAGACTTTTTGAATTGATGCCGATACAGTTCGCCTACATGTAAGTTTTTGTTGTACTGTACTATGTTTCATTATACTGTATGTAGTGTACTAGCAAGTGAATAAACAACTTTCCAAAGTTCTACTTTGTTCTTTCGTTCATTGTTATCAATCGGTTAATGTTATCAGGCTAGCTATGTCCTAAAGTGATCACAATAAGCGGCGTGCACTGTACTTGCGACTGTTAAGGTTTGTTTGTAAACGTGTCACCACGAATATATCTGTGTGTGTGTGTGCATGCGCACGCCTACAGTCACACAGCTGGCTTTAAAAAAGCAGTATATGTTTATTGTTTCCGACGTAAATCAAATAATAATAATAATATTGTAATTGTATTACTAGACAAATCAAGCAAACGATATGTACTGTTCACAAGTATCGGAATTTGTTGCTGTTACGTATCAGAATGTTTTATAAACATATCTGAGTGTTGTTTAGTTCTGTCATTGTGTACTGCTTAGATGTAAAAAACTACAGCCTTTCTGACCATTCTTATCGCAATGGAATTTGCAAACTGTACACTTCCACTCCTTAATTACTCTAGACTATCTCTACAGTTTATCATTACATAAAGGAACGCGTTCTTTGTATTAATTTAATTGCAAGAATCTTTTTAATCCTGGACAACAGAAAACTGTTTATTATTACTTCCCGTGCTTGACAATGAATAACTTTACTGTCTTTGCTAGTTGAAGGAGAAGTATCCATTTTAACAAATCTTGTTACTGGATGATAACGCAAATAATTACGATAATACGTAATTACAGAATAAAAAGTACCAATACAAATTAACTACAAAATTAAATAACTAATAAGAATGAGTGACTGAAAACAACAATACAGTTAATACCAAATTGAAATAATAATAACGACTGAGATAGTACGTCACACAGTAACTAACAATGTACGGGTAACTAAAACATCACATGAAAGTTGGTAACACCTTCACTTGCTTACCAGCTGATTCTCCGTTACCCTCCCGCCATTCACAATTTCAAAGTGGACTCGTCCATCCATAAATTGGTTTGGGGCAGATGCCCATAACTTTCAATTTTACTGTACTTAATAAATGCAAATGTGTAGATTTTTGTATGATAGCATGTCCAGCAAACGTCTTAAGAATATTTGTTAAGTCAAAATTAAGAAATTACATATTATAATATTACCGGTATTCAATTTATATACATTTATTAGTAACAAATGTAGACTATAAAAAATTTATAACATAAAAATGTTCTAATAAACATGCAAATTCCGTGTAGGTCTAAAGTGCATCGGTAAAGCAACATAAAGCTAAACAAAGAACTACATTAAAAGTAATAAAATTAATCACATACCATTACAGGTTAATGATTCCGTTTTCTATTAATAAACACTTAATTTTTAATAAACATTTACGAGATTTTAAAATGTAACTTTCCTGGTATTAATTGCTGCAAAGTCTATTATTAACTAAATATCACTATAATATTGACGACTCGGAACACTAAGTTTTTTATAAGTAAAAACGTAAAGTTTTACCTTACAGCTTAAACCGGCTTTCACCTATAGAAGGCTTCATCAGAGGCTGTCGTAAGTAGCCAAATTATTAAGTCACTATAATCTAAATACGAAGCAATGTCAGTTTCAGTTGAAAGTGTCGCTAGATTTGATACCCTGTCTTGATATATTGTTGATCATAGGTACAATTTAATCAATTTAAGTTTACTAAACGATCTTTCACAAGAAGACACAAACACTAGTAAAGTAAGAAACATTTTTAAAGCTGTTGCTAGGGTTTTGTAGGCTTCTAATTCCATTGAAGAAATGTACTGTAGCAGTCCCTGAGATGTAAAGTCCATTTATTCTCCATTAGCTTTTGCCCTTTTTAATAAAAGTATAACATCTTTCAAGCCACTGAACAATTCTTCACTGTTTAGGTCATGTGGATATAGTTTTGCAAGCACCGTGCACTTGCTTTGATTTGGGAAAGCTGTTCCTTAAAATGTATATCCTCATCATTACGAACGTCTCAGATTTACAGAGAAACCTAAAGCGTTTTTCTAACTCTTTTATTTTAGAGAAACGGCTTGAAATTTTTACTGACAGTTTGTCCAACATTTTTATTATACAACGTCGCATTTCTTGCCAAACAGTTAATGCAGAACCCACCCAAAAACTTTTTTTTTTTTTTTTTTGGGGTGTTACTTAATTTTTAAAACTAGACACTTGTCCTAGACGGAAGCAAAATAGTACTGGGCCCAGCGTGACAGGACTTGCAATAAAACAATCATATAACAGTAACAACATTTTATTGGTGCTTTCTTTTATAACATTATTGTACTATATCATTCCATCTAAGAGACAACTCGTATATATGCATACATATAAATATATTAATACTTGTATTTCAATAATGAGAATAGGTGCTACCCCATAACAATAGGATACCCTGATTACGACTGAAATTGATTTACAAAGATATATTATTCACGCCCCTTTTCAATAATTTGTCTTAATCATTATAACTCAATTCTGATAGCAAATAGTCTTAATTATTCAACTTAATTTAATTTTTTTTAACTTAATTTAAGCAATTCAATTTAATACATTTAGTTAGTCAATTGAATTATTCAATCAATTAATGTTAATTCTAGAACAATCAGTTAACTGTACACCTTCTTTAAGCTGTTTAGACATGAATGATTATATCCCCCCCCCCCCATATCAGCACAAGTCCATAGCTATATCAAATATTACAAACATATATGCATACATAAAATGCAGCCTTGCTCTTGTACAAAGTATTATTAATGCCGTTAATCACTGAAATTACAAAAATGTGTCCATGAAGGTTCTAATGTCTCTTTCATCATTATAAATTTTACCCTTTTTGAATATTACATATATGTCCAATGTTCCATGAAATGATGCTGTGTGATGTAGTTAAATTTAATTGGAAATTTCCCACCTGGATTTGGAGAATGAAAAGCGGCTATGACTACTGTGATGGTCGTTTATGATGATGGTGCTGATAGGTGAAGAAGACAGTGGTTACATGCTGATTGGTTGTCCTTCGGGAACTACTGGTTCTCCCTGTGGCTGGCGATGTGGGGAGCGGTTTACTGTCGGTCTATTTCCATGATGATGGCTGGTGAAGGTGCCCTCATGTCAGCTGTTTCCCATTCCTCGACGGTCCGAGGACCCTATAACGTCATTTATTTGTAGATATCTATCACCACTTAAATTCACCTATGACTCTTTCTCGCCACAAAATAGCAACACCACACACACACTGTCTAATACCTTGGAAATTATTATTATCTGATTACTTAAGACATTCGAAAATTGATCACTGCATTTTCATTAATGGTTGCAGGTTGTAACACACATACACATTCACCTTTACATTTTCTTAATATATGTACATAGATTTTATAAATTCAGTTTTGTAAAATCCCATTCATAATTGTTTAAAACTCTTTCAGCTCAATTTATTTAAATCTCTTTTATTTGTGGGTGCACAGTAACTCTAGATTAACTTTTCAAACATGCCGAGACCAGATCGCCACGTGCCAGAAGCAAGTACAATTTACATTAAAACAGGTACATTACAAAATAAAAAAATTTTACATATACGGATCACACAGACACACAAATATAAAACATCTATGCCCATTAACCTAATAAAAACAATTGCAACCATGCTTACCTGAGAGCTTTTGAAAGTTTAAGTATTCATGTAGAGTCGGAGAGAATATGTAACAATTGCAGTCACCAGACCACGAGCGAGCACTTCGAAAGCTGAAGAGAAAGTGGGAATGAACACGCGTTTTACCAGTGCACAACAGTAACGGAAAACTTGAAGTAAGAATGAAACAGCTGTTACGAGGCTGCTATCTGAATTTCGACGACACACACGACAGTGCGCTATCGCTCAGATCGACTGAGCGGGAGCGAAGGCCGTGACCTTGGCGCAACTATTCGAATATGCCGGACAAAGATCGGCACAATACTTCCCTGGCATCGTGTGCTTCCTTCTAATCCTTTTTGAGATACTGACACCCCATTCATTACATACCTGCTCTGCCTTAGAAATGACATTGTCACACAGTTGATTGCTCCAAACGTTTAATTTGTCCGTTAGCTTCTCCAGAAGTGTCAGTGCTTGAATAAATCTTATTCCTTTGGTCTACAAAGGATTTTTTCTGGATTTTGTCCATAGAAGAACAAATATCTGTCCATAAAAAGAGCAAGGTCACAAAATTAAAGTTTTCTATGGTATTAATTATTAATGCTGCATCTTCCCTTGTATCAATTGTTTCAGACTTTGTATCGCTCAGTTTCTCCAGTACAGCAATTTTTTCATCCAGCTGAGTATTGGCTTTTCGGTTATTGCTTTCACCACATCTGTTTTTGAACTCCATCTGGTATCACAATGTCCTTTTAGATTAATATTTACAAATTCTTGGATTTCATTGTTCATGACATGTCCGTTACTTAACTAAATATAATTAATTCACTACCGACTCGGAACACAAAATTATATTTAATATTTACGAAGTCTTCAAAAACGCTCTGTCTACGAGTGGAACAGGAAAAGAAGGTGAATAGTTCTACTGTCCCAAAAAGTATCACTCCCTGAACATTTACATGAGCTGCATAAATTCCAACAAAGTGAATTGTTGTCACAGGGAACAAACACAGCTAGTGGATTCAAATCTAATATTCTCTTCTAAACTCCTAAATGGATACTAGCCATTGTTGCTTGATTGTCGTACAACTGACCTCTGCAATCGCAAAGATTCAATCCATCTCTCTCAAGTTTACTTGTAATAGCTTCTGTGCTCCCTCCACTGTTTTCATTTCTAAAGGAATAAAATCTATGAAGGCTTCTTTGATATCAACAGAATTGTGTTTAATTTCAAAAATCTTAAGATCTGAGACATTTGCATGTGCAGCATCTGGTGTTGTGTCAAATATAATACTAAAATACTTCACCTTCTTACATGCAGTAATAATATATTTGCGCACTCTTTCTTCTAACAGGCTTATTATTTTATTTTGAATGGTTGGTGAAAGATACGATATACACCCAGATTTACGGGAGACTGAATCCAAATGAGAACTCATGACAGGGTCAAATTTAGCAAAGTATTTTAACAAAGCTAGAAAGTTTTCAGAATTTTGATCGTTAGTAATTGACTCTTGATATCTTCTCAGTGCCAGATTTTGTTGTGCAAGAGTTTTTACTGTGGCAATGACCCGTTCTAGGATTTCATTCCATATCTTAGCTGCTTTACTCATTTGTTCCTGAAGTAGATCATCAATAAGTCTCCCTCTGTTTAAAGAACGTTCCAATTCCTTCCATTCCAAAAACGCAGACTGATGAGCAGGACTATTTTCATGATCCTGAATACGGGGATTTATCTTTTGCCCATTTTCCCTATTGAACTGGCTTCTTTGATAGTTTTTTTTTTTTGTGGAAATAAAGTGCAACAAAAACAAAATAGAGATTTTTTAGTTGGAGAAAAACACATCGAAGTTTACCTTTTTGCCATTTTGCAAGGTTTTATCAAACCCCAGTACTTGTTTAACAATTGTCCAGCTTCATCTTCAGGAAAATGCCTGTCCTTGTTCTGCAACTGACATGTTCCTCTATTCACCATTGTATCTCGGAAGGATTGAGATATTTTTCGCTTGGGCAAACTTCCATAGCTTGTAGAGCACCACCAAGAACACGGTCTACATTGTTGCTAGTAATGTTCTGTCCTTCATCGCCTGTAATTTCAAGACTGCACGATGCAACATCAACCATGGTATTAGAACCAACTGAATCTTGTAACTGTAGTTTGACACTTTCACAGTTTGAAGTATTCACGTTATTAACTTTACTGTATTTATCAACAGCCTTGTCGCTAACAACATCCATTTTATGATTGCAAGTTGATTCTTTGTTAATTGTAATATTTTCACAATCAGGGTTCGATTTTCCTTGAATAAAAGACTTCATAAACTCTTTGGAACTTGTTGTAGTTCTTAATCTTTCTTCCCTCATCTTATGAAATTGGGCAGCACTGAGTTTACTTCGTTTCATATCAACTTCAAATAAAATAAAATAAATCTATTTTCAATAATAGTATTAGTATGATGACATACACATGAAGTATTATAATATACCCACAAGATGCACAAACCAAAAACAAACCACACTTATGTAACCCCTTTTTCAATCTTTTAGACTTTAAAAAAGAAAAACCCTTTTCATTTTTTTCTGGAAAGAGGGGTCACTAGTTATTTAAAACTAGGCCGAGGGCCTAGAGAAGCCAAAAATGCGCTGGGTCCAGTGAGACGGGACTTGCAATTAAACTCGATGGTTAAACAACAATAACAATTTTTTATTAGCAATACCAAATTCAGACATTCAATGTATCCTTGATTGAATGAAAAAAATTTCATTTAAAAACCTTAATCAACTCCCTAACATTATCACATTCTGAAAATATAAACAGATAACATCATAGTTCATAGTTAAATAATTTCTCATCAATATACATAAATAATCAGAATGATCAATATTGCACACCACTATATAAAAATTATTCCGATTAGTGCTTTCAAGCTTCACAGCTCATCGTCAGATCAGGAATAGACAGGAAATATGTAAAACCCAACCCTTCACCCCTCTCCCCCACCCTGCTCACCCACAACAAACTAAAAATTAATGACCCTTCCCCACCCCCTAAACTCTGTCTCACCATCTGTAGAGTTACATATTTTTCTAGTAAATTCCTTGTGTTTCAGTGTGTGTGTGTGTGTGTGTGTGTGTGTGTGTCCTTTTAAACTACCCTCTTCCTCTCCACACATGTGGGTCAGTCACACACCCTTATTTTAAAACAACCAATTAGTACTATGAAATATAATTCTTAATCTTATCTATCTGCCCTCTCTCATTTACTTCTTAATCATGTTATAAAATATTTCTTCATTATCAAATTTAATTTTAATATTAATTAAATTGTCTAACCCTTTTTCTCTTTCTTTCAATATTTCTAACTCCTCTCTAAGCTTCCTTTCAACTGTGTTATTTACTACTTGTACAATTTCGTATTCTTCCAAAGGATTAACAAACTTGTGGTTGTCTTCTATGAAATGTCTTGCATATAACGAATTGGTTGTTCTATTACCTTCTCCACGTTTGTGGTCAGACAACCTGCATACGAATTTTCGTCCTGTCTCCCCTAGGTACACTTTGTTGCCTCGGAATAATTTTTATATAGTGGTGTGCAATATTGATCATTCTGATTGTGATTTCAACCACTAACACAAATTTCTTCATTAAATATACATAAATACCACATCAATCAATATACCTACATGAATACATATAAAACACACATACCTATATATATATATATATATATATATATACATATATATATGTACATATATCGCACACACATGTTCACCTGGCTGACAGCCTATATATATATATATATATATATATATATATATATATCTTTTCACCATACCTCAGGATAATATGAGACCAGTATCTGTCACCAAGACCCCCATCCCAAACTCCCGTAAACAGATAAAGTACCCAGCCTGCTTTAAAAACTTTTCATATAAAACAAAATCCATTAACACGTCGGATTATAACAGAGTTGCAACAAAGGACATTATTAGAAGTATTCAAAATTTAGGAATGCTCCCCCAAATATTAATGTGCCATCGCAAGGTCAACATGACTGCACGGTCTTATAAAATGTATAACAAATTTATAATTGAAAAGTAAGAATCGGTAGTGTGCTCATATTAACAATTCAACAATTAATGCACTGGCTATGGCAGTAAAGAAATGATAAAAATTTACTTATTACTGAATTATCAAACAGCTGACATAAATTTAAAAAGTATAATAAAATTTATAATTACAAAGTAAGAACTGGTAGTGTGCTCATATTAACAATTCAACAATTAATGCACTGGCTATGGCAGTAAGGAAATGATAAAAATTTACTTATTACTGAATTATCAAACAGCTAACATATATTTAAAAAAAGGTATAATAAAATTTATAATTACAAAGTAAGAACCGGTAGTGTGCTCATATTAACAATTCAACAATTAATGCACTGGCTATGGCAGTAAAGAAATGATAAAAATTTACTTATTACTGAATTATCAAACTGCCCACGTAAATCTAAAAAAATGTATAAAAACAATTTTAATTAAGAAAAATTTATAATGTAAAAGTTGATAAAACATATTTGAGTTGTTCATACAGAATTGGGTAGACCTCAGGCAAGGCCATGCGCCAAACCAGATGTAACAAAATTTAACAAGTCAGAAACCTGTGGATGACCGCACCGACAGGTGATGATGACAGGTCAAAGCACCCCCAAACCTCTAAATAATCTTAAAAAGCAAAACCCATATAAATCTATAAATACCATCAAGAAAATGCCCAACCAAGTAATGCAAGTATAACTAACAGCCCTACAAATCAGTAACCTTAAGTTACGCACGCTTTTGCAATGAGAGAAAATTTTAACAGCAAAATCGGGTGACGCATGACCCCGTCCGGGTTTACACTTACTCTGGGGGGGCGTAAGGATTTGAAAAATGAATCTGACAAAAGTTATAATCACTAAATGTCCCGCTGGACTCGTGCACAAACAAAATCATTTAACCGGAGCTGTTCCAGGAATTAAATCACAAGTTCTACATTGTAGCGGCCCAAAAATATTTCTGAAAGGTATAAATGTCACCTGGCTATAGTCCGTCACAAAACCTGAGGTAATTTCAGCGTGTAGTTCATGTCCTCCTCCCGGCGGCTCAGACGGAGAATCGCTAGTTTAATGCCATTGGTGGCAGGTGATCGGCCACCAGCAGGAGTGAATCAGGAGATCGGCTTAAATCAGGAACCCTGGACAATTATATATATGGGCAATTACTCAAATGTTACGTAATTCACAATACCCCTAGACTCCAGCATAACTCACACACTACCACATGCTCAGATTTAAATTAACAAACTTCGAAATTTAAGTATGCACAGAAATTACCTTCAGTAAAAAAAATTTAGAATTAAATAACTAGTTATACATAGACTGTTCGTCCGCTAATTAATCACTTAATGCAATTTCGAAATAAGTTGCAAACTCAAACAGGTTCATAAGCACGTTGTTTCAACCAAAAAACAAAATAAATTTTCTTACGCCCCACTTGATATAATTAGAAAAAAATATACGGACATAAATACTCTATAAATACCTTGCAACTACTTTATCTTAGCCAGTGTTAACATTCAAGACATGAATAATTAGAAATTAACCTGTGCTTCCCACGTGGTAACTTCACGTATTTATATCGCCGTGCATCGGCGTTGATTTAAGTTAAAATACAATTCTTTTTATCAAATACTAAGTAGAATACCTCAAATACACTTACCGGAGAGTCGCTGAGCGATTATTTATACATAGCAGATAGACAATTTAAAGATCCAAATCTCACTGCTGCCAGGAGGAGTACGACTGTCCAATTCAAGCGCTGTAAGTGAACTGCCTAAGCGTGCATGGAAAAGTTAACTACGCCGCCTCAATCCCAGAGCGCGCGCGGATCAACATAGCGAAAGTAATGATAACGTAGCGGCACCGCTAAGATAATTAATTAACATGTACAGCAATGACCGTAACATCATTAACTAGAAAATAGCCGAGTTATTCCAAAACTCGGCACACTTATCAATAACTGATGATCAATAACTTTGCTGACCAGAAAGAATTGCACATACGTAACCCACGTAACGTTCTTTTTATACGTTTGCAAATAATATATTCGTCTGTATACGAATAGCAGTTAAGATTGTCTATACAAAGCTAATACTGTATGATTATCAGTTCTCCTTTCCAGCACAACAACTCAATACAAATTTGTTATCATTATTATTATTATTTCGGCTGTACAATGTTTACACATTTTCTGGAACCAAATATTACAGATTGAATTCTCATCTTCCACTACTGCTTGTCCATCCAAAGATCTTGAATTTCTCATTCTCTCAATATAGTCTGAATTTCTTCTATCCAGGTCTTCCTCTTTTCCTTTTTACTGGTGGGGTTCATTCCATAACTAAAGGGTACCCCCCCATTAACGTAGGTAAAATGCCCCTACAAAACAATTCTTTGTTTAAGTTTATAAATGTACAACACACCTCAAAATATTACACTGCAGATAGTTCTTACCCCCTACCCCTCTTCTCTAGTGGGTGGGGGTAAAATTGACTTTTTTCTGTATTTATTTTTTTTTCTCGATTTCTGTTAATCAAGACGTTTTGGAAACAAATGGATCGTATTTTTTAGGTTCAAATGAACATATAAAAAAATTACCATTTACCCTACTGAATATTTCCTTGCGTTATTCCATGTGAAAAGTACAAAAACCGCCATATTTCTGACTAGTAGAGTGGTACAAAAAATGTTTAAATATTAGAATTACCTTGGTTCCTTCTTTGCAACTTCTTTGTGTTTTTTTCCCTCAATATACACTACGCGTTTCGGGACTTAGTCCCATCATCAGGTGGATACGCGTTTAAGTCCCGAAACACGTAGTGTATATTGAGGAAAAAAAACAGAAAGAATTTGCAAAGAAGGAACCAAGGTAATTCTAATATTTAATTATATAGGCAACTTGGAGACCACAACAATTATGTAAAAAATGTTTTTGCGTATATAGTTGTATTTTGGTACATATTTGATGCCCTAATTTTTTCAGAATTTTTTGAAGTGGTGGGCCATAGCGAAAAATACAAAAAACTGAATTTTTAGGTTAGTTTTCCAAGTTTTTGATGATTTAAATTATTTTGTGACTATACCTACCTTAAAAAACACTTTAATTTTATATTTCCCTAAAAATTATACAATATTTGATTGTCAGCAAGGGCAAAAATTACACTAAAGACTAAAAAAAGAACCTTTCTAGGCCATTTTTAGCAATGTTGGGTAATTTTTCAAAGTTTTTAATAATTTTATTTTTTCTGGGACTTTAAACACTATAAAAAGTGCTTAAATTTTATATTTCTCTATAAAGTATGTAATATTCAATCAATAGCAAGGGCAAAAGTATAAGAAAAACTGGATTTTCCAACTATTTTATCATTTTTTTGGCTTGTTTACTAGTTCGCAGAACATCAGAATTCTTAAAAATCTTTATAAGACATACAATATTTAATCAATTTTGCTAATATACACTATAAAACTGAATAATTCACATAAAATAATGTCTCCTTTACCAGTGCATAAGTTCATTATGCATTCTAAAGCATGACTTTTCTTAAAGTAATGTAAACACATTTGTATGATAAAAAATATTAAATTTTTTTATAATTTAAATTTTTTGGGATTCTAAATCCCGTGTTTGTGTGTGTGTATAAACACATACATACATATACATATTTTTCGTGTAAAAATATAACAAAATTACAGTTGTTCATATGTTTATAGTAGTTAATCTTCCTCATCACTGTCTTCTTGTATAACTGCGTTAACATCTTCAAAATCGAACAGTGTTGAGAGCATTTCTGCAGGCCGAATAATTCTTGAGAGGTATCGTCCATATGACAGGTTATAAATTATGGCAGCAAGATGTGAACAACATCCAACTGTTCTGTTACCATTTGCACAATTGCAACAGTAACCCTTGATACCTTGTATCCCAACACTATACTTATCGTAATGTATATAAGATTTATATGTTTTACTGTTTATGTGTCTTGATCTAACTTCGAACCTCACTATTTGTGGATTTATTTTTAACATGTTGACTTGAAAAGAACCATATTCTTCTAACAATTCTGCCAAGTACGAAACAGCTTGCGATAATTGGTAGGTTCCAGTAAAAAATATTTTCAAATCATCTAACGTCATCTTAGGAAAATCTAGTATTTCTTTAGAAGACATTATCTGAAATGGTACAGTTTTTCTGTTCCAATTATTTGATTCAACTTCCTCCGCCAGTGAATTAATATTATCATTGGTTGAACTCATTCTATTGATAATTTCTTTAAGTAGCCCTTTATCGGAGTTCAGTCATTTTCCAAAAAGATTTACCAGTAAGCAAGCTATTTGGCAGTAAGAATTCACTTCAGGAAGAAGAGAATTGTGAAACTGATTATGTAAAAGTTTGTATTTTTGGCCTATAATTCCATCATGCACAGCTTCAACAACCCATCTAATTTTTGTTACGTAACATTGATTGGTTTGAATCTTCCGTACTTAGTTGTTTACTTTTCCCTTTTAAAGCTGGCATGTAAACAATATAGCCCATTTCTTCCAGCAGTTCTTTCACATCTCTAAACCCTCTGTCTAATATAGAAATATCTCCTCGTCTTAAAATACATTTTAACCCATTTTCTATGAAGAGTAGGTTCTGTAAAATTTGGGCATCATTTTTTGTAGCAGGGAACGGCCCAGCAACATCTACAATAAATCCATCCATAGTGCAAACAGTAAACAGTTTGCATAAGGATTCTTTTTTTTGTACTGAGTAGGACTTGCGTTGGAATAAATTATTGGCACTTTTTTGATGATGTAAATACGTACCATCGCAAATTATAACTAGCCGACCATTTAAGTTGTAAAGTTTATTTGCAGCTGCAGCAGTATGCTATGAAATAAGAGATTCTCTGGTATTAGTTTTAAAGCCAAAATGTTTTGGCAATACTTCATTTTTAAAACATTTTAAAACCGAGTGTATAAATCCAAAAACAATTTTCTCATTTTCGATGCCAAGTATAGCTGAAAGTACGTTATCTGACTGACCAGTTCGTAACTTACATAGAAATGTTATGAGTGCCTGAGTGATACTACGATTTTCTGACTTTCTCATTGATGTCATAATACTTCGAAGAAAAACAATATTTTCCCAAGAGTGTCCAGTAAGTGCATAAAGTCGTTCTTCTGAAATTGAATATTCACCAATTTTGTCATGCAACTCAGCATCTACTCTAGCTGATAAAGCATTCAGAAATTTTGAGATTCTGAATCACAAGAAGACAGTGATGAGGAAGATTAACTACTATAAAAACATATGAACAACTGTAATTTTGTTATATTTTTACACGAAAAATATGTATATGTATGTTTGTGTGTATACACACACACAACACGGGATTTAAAATCCCAAAAAATTTAAATTATAAACAAATTTAATATTTTTGGAACGAAGTTCCTTAACGCGGCTTGCGGTAGGAGTTGACTGGTAGAAATCGTCACGTAACGAAAAAGCGTTATGCCCCCTCCATGCGACTCTCTCTCTCTCTCTCTATATATATATATATATATCTCTCTTTCTATTATATATGAGTGTGTGTGTGCATGCGAGTATCGAGATTCGAGCAGACAGGCATCGTGCGCGGCCGGTTGTATAACCTAGATACTGAACACGTGGAAATTTCGTTAAAACTTATTCGTTATTTGTTTTTGTTTTAAATCATACGTGAGTTATATTGTCTCATTATTGCAATTTTGCAATGAAGATTCGAGAAATGGAAACTGCAGCGAGTATGTATAATACAAACTTAGAAAAGTAAGTTACTAAAATTGTATAACTTGATACAAGTATTTACTGTTTACATACGTTTAATGTGATTCAAGTGTTTACTATTTACTATTTACATACATTTCAGAGAGACAATAGTGAAATCATATGCTCAGCGTCAAAAAGAGTATCGAAAGAGAAAAAAAATCGAAAGTGAGTATCGAAATTCGAGCAGACAAGCATCGTGCGCGGCCGGTTGTATAACCTCAATACTGAACGCGTGGAAATTTCGTTAAAACTTATTCGTTATTTGTTTTTGTTTTAAATCATACGTGAGTTATATTGTCTCATTATTGCAATTTTGCAATGAAGATTCGAGAAATGGAAACTGCAGCGAGTATGTGTAATACAAACTTAGAAAAGTAAGTTACTAAAATTGTATAACTTGATACAAGTATTTACTGTTTACATACGTTTAATGTGATTCAAGTGTTTACTATTTACTATTTACATACATTTCAGAGAGACAATAGAGAAATCATATGCTCAGCGTCAAAAAGAGTATCGAAAGAGAAAAAAAATCGAAAAACAACTTCAGAGTGCGAAAAAAATACCAAAAACAAACGCTCAACGCCAACAACAATTCTGGCAGAATCAAAAAAAGATACAACAAAGTAAAACGTTGAATCTTGCCAGGTATGATATATCTTTCGGATGAGAATAAGCAACAATTATATTTGCTTTTCTATTTCTGTTTTAACTAATAATAATATAAAAATTATATTAATTTTTAATTTCGTATTTTTCAGAAAAAAATTAATGCTGAACGCACTAAAAGGTATAGAGATAAATTAAAATAAAAAAAGCAACGTGCTGAACTTGACTCTTTACTATCATCGAAAGAAGATTCATTACCGACCTTATTACTCGAAAATAAGAAAGAAACTGATCATCGTCATGATACAAACTGTGAAGAATTAATCTTTAGTCAGTTTCAAATGCAGACAAATCAAATTCAACCATCAATGAATAATGAAGCTCAGCAAGTAATAAGTCCAAGTTTTCAATCATTTCAAGCCCCATACGAGGAACATGATGAATGTTCAATGCCAAACGCCTTATTGCATCATGAAACAAACATTGCTGGCGACGGTAACTGCCTATTTTCATCTCTCATAAGAATTTTACATTTTCAAATATCTGCATCAGTTCTTCGACACCCTACTTGAATGCTTGTCAAAATCCAACTAGTGCAAGAAGAATACTTAGTAGTGAGTTTGAATATGGAGATATAGATTGTTTATTCATATTTTCCAGAACATACAATCAAAACATATGCGTGCACTTTCATTATTTTTTCAATAATAATGCAAAAAAAGAAGTTGTTCGTTTCTGTTATTTTAAAGTAAATAATTCAATAAATTTTTTACGTCTTCATCTCCGTGATACACATTTTACACCGTACATCGTAGTTCAAGAAATAGTTCCGGACAACAGAATAGACTTTCAGCAAAATGAAGATTGTCTTTCTCATAAATCATCTGATGAAATTCACTTTGAACAAAGTACTCCGGTTCATTTTGAAAATGATGTAATTGATATGGAAATTGAAAGATCGAATGTTACGAATTCAACTTACACGGATTATTATAAACACGTGTTAAGTTGACCGTTGTTAAGACCTGAAGATGTCAGTAATAACGAAAAGCTTAGTCGAAAAAAAAAATTATAGCAGTTAGCAAATTCATAAAAGAAATAGTATTATAAACACAGTCATGCTCATCTAGAATTCTATCATCAATTTCAAAATAATACATTTGGTCATACTTGTGCAGTTTGCGACAGGCTATGGTGGAAAAGCGATTTAAAAAAAGCTTCTAACGTAGACAAAAACCTTCTACAAACAATAATACCGAATTATGAATCCAGTTCGAGTATTGACGTTTGTTCTACGTGTAAAGTATCTTTAGATAAAAAGAAAATTCCAATACTGTCGACTTATAATGGTTTCAAATATCCAACAATTCCATCTTACTTGCCAACATTAAATCTTATCGAGCAACGGCTCATTTCACCGAGAATTCCTTTTATGCAAATAAGAAGACTTAGGCATGTTCATGGTCAGTATGGTATTTATGGTCAAATTATCAATGTTCCAGTGGAAGTCAATACCATGGTAAAAAAATTGCCTAGAAATATTGAAGATGACCATTGCTTTTATATGCACATTAAAAAAAAATTAATTCATAAGACTAGTTATGTTCATGGCCTCATTAACAAGAACAATATTAAAGAATGGTTGAAATACTTAGTTCAAACGCCACTTTATATTCACCACAAAATAGAAATTGATGATGCATTTTTAAATCGTGATCAAGTAGCTCCGCAGTTGGTAATTGATGATATTAGTGAACATGTGCCTATTGAAGATAACCTAACTGCTCAGCAACAAACTCTTTTGTGGAATGAAGATAAGATTTTGCATATAGCACCTGGCGAACAGAGCTCTCCTCTTAGTATTTTATTCGATGAATATGCCGAAGAGCTTTCATTTCCAACAATATACGGTGGTCAGTTTAGAAATTACAGAGAAAAAATTACTGTTACTCCATTTATGCAAGCTACCAGTGAACTGCGACGTACTGATCGACGCGGTGCTGACCCACAACATCTTTTATATTTGGCTGCAAAAATTATGAGAGTAAGGGTTAGTCAAAGCATCACTATTGCTTTCAAACATTTTGGTTATAACACTACAATAACTAAAGAGCAGATACAGTCTGAAAATTATATTAATCACTGTTTAGAAACTAATCTTGCTTTTCTTCGGTGTATACCGAATTCCGCTTGGTATTGGGCTGATCGTAAAAAAGATCTTTTTGCAATGATTAGGCAATTAGGAGCACCAACTGCTTTTATGACGCTCAGTGCAAATGAAACTGGTTGGATAAATTTAGTAAAAATATTGTATAAATTAAAAAATAATGAGATGGACGTATCTGATGAGTTTATATCAAACATGAATTACGTTCACAAAGCCAAACTAGTTAATATAATTAAATTACCTTATGGTCCACCTTAGTGACACTAGCTTCTTTCGTTCAATGATGCGTTTCGGGATAAAATCCCATCTTCAGATACACAATATTAATTCAAAACATAAATGTATACCACATTTTGTGGTTATGTCATAATTTAAAATGTTTTAAAATCTTTTAAATAAAATATACAAAACGTAACAACTGAATCGCTCGGAGCGCTCGCATGCATGCACGCTGTACCGCGATTTCCTTACGACTGGTTATAATTATCATTCAACTGTATAGCAGTGTCAAACAGGTTATTAGATCCGAAGTTCATTTGATCATTGAATATATTATTTTTGGTTGTTGCGTTTTTTGTAGCTTTATATTTTTCGAACTCCTCTAGGCTATCCATTAATTTACCCTTCTTGCAAGTATGTAATGCTACGAAATTGTTTTCGAAACTAGTATAATTATGACCTTTTGTTATTAAATGTTGTGCAAAACTGGAATTATTATTATGTGTTTTAGGAATATGCTCTAAAAATCTTGTATAAAAATCTCTGCCGGATTGGCCGATGTAGAATGCTGCACAATTATCGCATTTTATTTTATAAACTCCTGATTTATTTTTTAAAGGAATATTTATTTTAGTTTTGAAAAATTTTTTTAACTTATTACATGTTTTGAATTAAATATTATATCCTTTACTTTTAAAAACAGATTTTAAAATATTTGGCATCAAACCAGTATAATTAGCTGAAATGAATTTTTTATGTTTTTTATTATGTTGGTTAATAATGTTGGTATTTTTATTTTCTAAACGTTTTTTATGTTTCATTATCATTTTATCAATTATTACTGGCCTGTAACCATTATTTAGAGCTATTTGTTTTATAATATTTACTTCTTGATCATAGTCTTCGTTATTAAGGGGAACACAAAGTAATCTGTCAATAAAGCTGTTAAATGCAGCCATTTTTTGGGCTGGAGGATGAAATGACTTAGCATGTATAACCGTATCTGTGCATGTGTGCTTTCTGTATATTTTGTATTTCAGGTCATTACCGTTATTTGTTATGGTTAGATCCAGGAAATTAATATTTTTGTTATCTTCAATTTCCATAGTGAATTTTATTTTCTTATGTATTTTATTTAAATAGTTATTAAATGACTCGATCTGTCTATTGTTACCATTGAAAATAACAAAGGTGTCGTCCACATATCTTGAATAATATACTATTTTATTGTCAAAATAATTGTTTTTTTAAATTTTAGTATTTTCTAAATGATTCAAATAAATATCAGCGAGGATACCTGAGAGTGGAGAACCCATTGCTAGGCCCTCATTTTGTTTGTAGTATGAACCATCAAACGAAAAATAGTTTTGATTAAGTACTATTTCTAATATTAACATTAGCTGATTAATTTTTCTTATTGAAAAATTATTGATTTTTTTATTGAAAAATTACGTCATATTAATATTAAGCCTAGTTACAAGCTAGTGTCTTTTGACATAGTGGATCTGTATACCAATGTCCCAATTGATGAAACTTTAAAATTACTCAAACAAAATTTAATAAATAATAATACTTTGGAAATAAGAAAAATTAATCAGCTAATGTTAATATTAGAAATAGTACTTAATCAAAACTATTTTTTGTTTGATGGTTCATACTACAAACAAAATGAGGGCCTGGCAATGGGTTCTCCACTCTCAGGTATCCTCGCTGATATTTATTTGAATCATTTAGAAAATACTAAAATTTAAAAAAACAATTATTTTGACAATAAAATAGTATATTATTCAAGATATGTGGACGACACCTTTGTTATTTTCAATGGTAACAATAGACAGATCGAGTCATTTAATAACTATTTAAATAAAATACATAAGAAAATAAAATTCACTATGGAAATTGAAGATAACAAAAATATTAATTTCCTGGATCTAACCATAACAAATAACGGTAATGACCTGAAATACAAAATATACAGAAAGCACACATGCACAGATACGGTTATACATGCTAAGTCATTTCATCCTCCAGCCCAAAAAATGGCTGCATTTAACAGCTTTATTGACAGATTACTTTGTGTTCCCCTTAATAACGAAGACTATGATCAAGAAGTAAATATTATAAAACAAATAGCTCTAAATAATGGTTACAGGCCAGTAATAATTGATAAAATGATAATGAAACATAAAAAACGTTTAGAAAATAAAAATACCAACATTATTAACCAACATAATAAAAAACAAAAAATTCATTTCAGCTAATTATACTGGTTTGATGCCAAATATTTTAAAATCTGTTTTTAAAAGTAAAGGATATAATATTTCATTCAAAACATGTAATAAGTTAAAAAAATTTTTCAAAACTAAAATAAATATTCCTTTAAAAAATAAATCAGGAGTTTATAAAATAAAATGCGATAATTGTGCAGCATTCTACATCGGCCAATCCGGCAGAGATTTTTATACAAGATTTTTAGAGCATATTCCTAAAACAAATAATAATAATTCCAGTTTTGCACAACATTTAATAACAAAAGGTCATAATTATACTAGTTTCGAAAACAATTTCGTAGCATTACATACTTGCAAGAAGGGTAAATTAATGGATAGCCTAGAGGAGTTCGAAATATATAAAGCTACAAAAAACGCAACAACCAAAAATAATATATTAAATGATCAAATGAACTTCGGATCTAATAACCTGTTTGACACTGCTATACGGTTGAATGATAATTATAACCAGTCGTAAGGAAATCGCGGTACAGCGTGCATGCATGCGAGCGCTCCGAGCGATTCAGTTGTTACGTTTTGTATATTTTATTTAAAAGATTTTAAACATTTTAAATTATGACATAACCACAAAATGTGGTATACATTTATGTTTTGAATTAATATTGTGTATCTGAAGATGGGATTTCATCCCGAAACGCGTCATTGACCGAAAGAAGCTAGTGTCACTAAGGTGGACCATAAGGTAATTTAATTATATTAACCATAAAGTGACTCGGTACGTAAAACATGAATAGATCCAAACTAGTTAATGAAGATTCAGTTACTTGTGCTATTTACTTTAATAAACTAGTTAATTGTTTGTTGAAAATTTTGCAATATAAGAAAAAAAGTCCATTTGGAAAATATCGAGTGATTCATTACTTCAAGAGAATAGAATTTCAACATCGTGGCAGCCCTCATGCTCATATTCTTTTATGGTTGGATAATGCACCAAAAAATTTATTAAGTAACGACAAAGACGTCATTCAAATGATCGACTAGTTAGTTTCCGTATCTGAGGCAGATGCATCTGGAAATATTAAACTGCAAACTCATAAGCACACTTTCACCTGCTATAAAAAAATGGATCCTAATAAAAAAGAAAACTGTCGATTTGGTGCACCTTTCATGCCATCTCGATACACAATAACATTGTTACCTATGAAAGATACTGATTCTGATTTTTCAGAACAAAATTTAAAAGAATATAAAAAACATTATCAATTGATTAGAACAAACTTGGAAAATTTTGAGTATACGGATTTTCATCATTTTTATACTCACAATAATATTGCTTCAGATGAACATTATTATAATATTATTCGTGCTGGAATCAACCGCCCAAAGTTATTCTATCGCAGAAAACCTTCAGAAAAATGGCATAATTCATTTAATCCATTTGTATTATATCATTTGAAGTCAAACATGGATTTTCAAATCATTCAAGATGAGTACGCTTGTGCTGCTTACGTTGTTGAATATGATAACAAACACAATAGAGGAATTAGCAATTTACAACGACAAATTATTCAGATAATGGACGAAAATCCAGAATTTGATATTGTTGATATTACAAAAAAAATGAGTATTGATGTTCTTCATTCTGTAGAAATGTCGGCGCAAGAAGCTGCGTGGTTTTTGTTACGAGAACCTATGGCCAAATCATCAACAGCTACCGTTTATATACCAACCATATATCCCTCAGAATGCCAAAGAATAAGGAAAAGTTTAAAAGAATTAAATGAACTGGGTGATGATTGTACAGACATATGGAAAGAAAATTGATTTGATAAGTATGAAAAAAGACCCGAGGAATTAAATAATGTTACGCTAGCACAGTTCGTTGCAAAATGTTATATCAATAATAAAGGAGTATATACTGAAAGAGACACTCCAAAAATTGTAAGATACCGTAGTTACGATATGGCTGATAACTTTAATGATTATAGACGAGAGATGGTTTTATTACATATTCCTTTTAGAAGTGAAAATATTGATATTCTAGCTGATAATAAATTCATAGAAATATATGAAAATAAAGATTTAATTGTAGAACGCAGAAAAGAATTCGAATTAAATTTAGACATACAAAAAACGCTAGAAATTTGCCGACAATTATGTAGAGATAATGATGAAAACGAAGATGAGGAATTAGAAGGCCATGCCAATGTAATTTTTGAAAATGATCCTTACGAGATGTTAGAGCGTGACCCACATTCCGTTGTTAATGCTGATATACAAAATGCAACTCTCAACAAACTTGGTGCTATTGCAAAAAAAAAAGAATTTGATGGACAGGCATCAATTCTACGAGTTCATGAGAATGGCTAACGAAAAACAAAAAGAATTATTGATGCATATTATTTATCATTTACAAACTCCAGATCTAGCACCTTTTCAAATTTTTTTCACTGGTCCAGCAGGCGCTCATTAATTTTTCGTCATTAAACTCATAATGGAAATTTATAATAGATTTAGTGATACAGATGGCTATTGCAATGCTTATATAACTTGCGCCTCCACTGGTAAAGCTGCTGTGGCAACTGATGGTACAACAGTTCATACTGCACTTAGAATTTCAATTTCAAAACTATTGCCTGTGTCATCTGAAATCGCACATTTGTATAGATCTCTTTTTAGATATGTAAAAGTATTAATCATCGATGAAATAAGTATGATCAGTGCAGAGCTTTTAGTGAAAATTGACTTGCGTTTAAAACAAATAACCAATAATCATAAGGATGAATTTGGTGGTATAGATATTATTTTTATTGGAGATTTACGGCAGCTACCACCGGTACGAGCAACACCAATATATAGGCCTATTAGAACACACATGGTTGGACCCCATCTTTGGTGGAAACTTAAATTTTATCAACTCAACCAAGTCATGAGACAGGCTAATGTTGCATTTTCTAATTTACTAACTAAAGTAGGCAATGGTGAACCATTAGAACAACATGAAATTGAGTTGATAGAATCAAGGTTTTTTTACAAAAGCCGATACTCAAAGATTGTGCCCTAATGGGATTCGCCTATTTTTCAAAAATGAGCATGTAAACGCCTACAACAATCACGTTCTACAACAATTTGAAGACAAAATTATCTCTACAGCTACTGATTCAATTACAGGATCTAAAAATCATGAACAAGATGCTAATTTTAGAATAAAGTTACATAAAAAGTCAGTTATTGATACTGGTGGTTTACCATACGAAATTACTTTTGTAAAAGGCATGTTTTATCTAATTACAACAAATATTGATGTATCAGATGGCTTATGTAATGGTTCAACTGGAAAATTAGTGCATTTAGATCTTGATACAAACAACATTGTAGTTAGAGTTTGGTTGGAGTTTTGTGGTTCAACAAAGATTGGTCGGAAGAAAAGGAAAAAAGCTGCTCAATTAGCTGTACAAAGTGGAGTTAGTAATCTTGCTGTGCCTCTTGAACTACGATCTGCGAACATTCCATTGACATCAGATAAGAAAATTATTGCTACTCGAAAGCATTTTCCTTTAATTGCAGCTTGCGCTATGACCATACATAAATCGCAGGGTGGAACTTTTAGTGAAATTGTTTACGAGTACAGCAAAGATCATTCGCAAGAACTTGTTTACGTTGCGTTATCTCGTGTAACAAATATCGAAAATTTGTATATTGTAACACCTCAAGGTGATCCAACGAAATTTAAGTTTTATCATAATCGAAAGCAAGCTAGATCAACAGAGAAATTGCTGCAAGAATTTCAAAGATTATCTTTCAACACATTGCAGACCATAACGCAAATTATCTTGGATATGATTTGTAAAAAAAGAGGTCTTTCATTATTCATTTTTAACTGCCAAAGTTTAAAAAATCATACATTAGATTTCATGGATCCAGTTACTCAAAATTCTAATCTACTATTACTTTCTGAAACGTGGATGAGAAATGAAGAAGAAATTGTTCATCCTAATTTCAATTGCATTTCTCATTATAAAAGAGACAATGTTCGTGCAGGTGGAGTCGCAATATACCATAACTCTGAAGATACCGTCCACATTTGTACAGAAAATATGAGAATGATTTTATCAAACATTAGTGATTTGAGTACTAGGCATTCATCAGTTGGTGACATTTGTTCAGTTGTTTGTAAAATAGGAAACGATGTTGAAGTAGTTATTGTAGCTATTTATATATCCCCAAATCAAAAGATTGAGGATATTACATTATTTATTCATTGATCGTTGTTAGAATATACTGAGGGAGGTTCTAAATTACTTAAACAAAATTTTCATAAACTTCCACTCATATTGGCTGGAGACTTCAATGTTAACTTCAATAATAAAGAAAAATTGGAAGAACTCACATCCTTTTTATCAGACACATTTGATTTGAATATTAATAATGATCCAGCGCAGTTCACAACAAAATACTGTACTACAGTTGATGCTGTTTTTTCGCGATACTTAGACAAAATTGAATCTCAAACATATGTATCTTATTATAGTTACCATAAGCCAATAATTACCATGATACAATATGATGATAAGATTTAAAAAAATTTGTTTATTTAGTATTTTTTTTATATAATTTATAATTCACTATTTTATATCTAATTTTTAATAAATGAATATTTTTCCTAAAATATTAAATGAAACTTTTTGATTTGATTCCTTACTTTACATTATTTGCATTGAAAAAATGATAGAAAATAAAAAATAAAATATACAGATTACACAGAGAGAGAGAGAGAGAGAGAAAGTCGCATGGAGGGGGCATAACGCTTTTTCCTTACGTGACGAAAATATACAAATATAAACAATCTAAATCTCCATATCCAATTACATTCGGAGTTGAAGAAAAAGCGTAAGGAACGAACTCCCCCGACCGCTGAGATTTTTTTTTTTTTATCATTCAAATGTGTTTACATTACTTTAAGAAAAGTCATGCTTTAGAATGCATAATAAAATTATGCACTGGTAAAGGAAACATTACTTTATGTGAATTATTCAGTTTTATAGTGTATATTAGCAAAATTGATTAAATATTGTATGTCTTATAAAGATTTTTAAGAATTCTGATGTTCTGCGAACTAGTAAACAAGCTAAAAAATGATAAAATCGTTTTCTTTCTCCCCCTTTATTACCTCACTCACTCTCTCATTCTTTTTACACTTTGTTTTTAAACCCCATTTAATGAGCTCATTACCACTTCTCTTTACCGACACACTCCGACACTAGTCTACATTGAATTTAACCGTTGTTTGCTTTTTATCACCTTTCTGTTAAGTTTGTTTAATGTATATACACATTACAATTTATAGTCGGCCGACATAACTTTGCTCGAGCACTTGGATGGTTACTTTTCTGGCCGCGCTATTGTTTATACACTGTTAGATGTTTTTTACTGGATAGGCCGACTATTATTTAAGGCCTATCCTACACGTCCGAGGCCACTGTTTTTAAGTAAACTGCAGATGACGGTAATTTGCTGCTGCCCGATGCTAACACTATGGTGACACACTGTTTACTGTGATTCACACACAAAGACTGCTGCTGGGGCTATTACGTAATATGTCTGGCTTGGCTGTCTCCAGACATCAACAATAACACTGTATGTTGCTGGTTGCAAGGGGCACCTCACAGGTGAATACTAACAATTGAAAAATTTACTGATCTACATTGAAACTATGATAGCACACAATTCTGTACCGTTACAATACCCCCCCCCCCCAATGAGAGGTTGTATGCCGAAGCATACAAACTCTCATTGCCTAAAACCTAAGAGGATCAGTGAGGATATGGCGCCGCAACCCCCCTGAACTCTCTACTAAAATCATGGGTACTTACCCCCCTAATCTGGCGACTGTAGCCGCACCCGTCCGACCCTACTGGACTTCTCTGTTCAAGATCCCAACACCATAAAATCAGATAGGCGCCCGCCACAGTAACGCCTGACTCTATAACATTCAATTAAAAAATTAACAAACAGGCCTTCCATTATACCATATCCACAACTGATTGATTTCCTCTTAGCCGTACTGGTTCATTGACAAAGTACTGGTTCTTTTATCTACAAAGTGCTGGTTGCATAATTTTGGTTATATAAACTTCTGTATACTTACAGCTAGTACACATAAATCCCCTACAAATTATATACATATACCATCCGCCCACCAAAATCATAAATGGATTACATAAAATACAATAATAGCACCCTACTATATGATACATACTACAAACAAAATTCACCTTTTCAATTAATTTAATTACCAATTTCATTTAATTTAATTCCTCCACTCCTGATTATATCAATCTCATTTGTTCGAAACAATTTCATTTATTTTAATTACATTTTTCAAAATGATTCTACCTTAACAACATCCTCTCACATAAATATTAACTGCATTACAATCAAAACACTAAGTTATTTTCTTATTACATTGTAAAAAATATTACCTTCATTTCATCACATCTTTTATTTCTTTTTGTTTCATAATAAGATTTTGCTCATGGCACTGATTCATCAAAATACAACATTCTTGTTGTTGTCAACTCCAGCATGACTGTAAACATTGGTCACACAACAGACAACGTACCTGTTTACATTAACAGTTGTATGCCAGACTGGTTTTATAAACACTAACTCAGTCTCAACATTCTGATTACAACACTACTGACACATGTACTTCCTTCAATTTTTAATTTCTATGAATCTTGTTAGTCTGTACTTTTTTTTTAATTGCTATTTTTGTACCAATTCGTACCAAAATTTATTTGACTTTGTTAATAAAATTCACATTTTTAAATTACTTTAATTTCGACTCAATACATTTTAAATAAATACATTATTTAAAACGCTTTTAATTTAAACACACAGTACAGAATAAAATTCCTTAATAACTCCTGTTAATTGTTTAGCAAAATAAAATATTATTATCTACAGTAGAGCGTCAATAATTCGGATTAATTGGGACCGGACCCCTTCCGGATTATCAAATTGTCCGGATTTTCGAAATGAACCAATAAAAGCGCCGGTAAACGTCTTCAGTAAAAAAAACTTGCTAAAATCGTTCATAATTCACTCTGATGGTTACAGAAGTGGAGCGGATGAATAAAACCATTAATTTAGTTAAATTTTTACGTTTTTCAATTACAGAAAAAAATACTGTATGTACAGTACTGCATTTACAGACTGTCTTATTTTATGTACAGTAAATCTAGACCTACAACAAAATACAGTAAAGTACAGTAATAAAAATACGTACAGTAAATCATACAGTATTTGAGCATTTAAAAAAATCTTTTATGGACTTTTGAACAGCGGTAGTGGTTCGTTTTTTTGCAGCTAAGTCCTTGATTCGTTTTAGGAGAATGAGCTGGGTTGGTGTGCTCTCAGTCTGTTTTTCAAGCCATGACATCAGTGTCTCTGCTGCCATAAATGCTTCGGAATGTGTCGGCCCTGCTTCTTCAATGTCATTTTGATTCTCGTCCCCATCAGATTCTACTGTTTCTGCGTCCCCTTAAAATGAAAAAGTACGCCTAAATAAACAAACGAAACAAATGTTTTCTTTTTCTAATTTTATAGAAAAAATGAACAAGTGGCTAAATATTGTAAAAATAGAACAGTGAATTTAAAACGACTAACAGTACAGCGTCAGATAATGCAAACAGTTTGTTTGGCTAAAATAAAAAAAGTTACAGTAGGCCTACTGTATGTTTAAGCAGTGCTACATACCTTCAGACACCATGTCAGCTATTTCTTGATCGCTCAAAATCTGGTACCCAGGATCGTTGTCATCAACAGCCAACCACTCACTGGCATCATTTTCGTCACACTGTTCAAATCCCGGGATCGTGCTGCAGATTTCTGTCACCTCGTTTACAACGCAATCTTCATTTTCATTTGCATTTTCTTCAATCCTGCTTTCTTCATCAGGCCATAATTTTCTCCAGGCTCTTTGCAAATTACTTTTGGTGAGAGTTTCCCAAGCATCGGCAAGCATGTAAATGCTATCTTTAACGTTCAACTTTGTTATAAACTGAACTACACTCTCTTCGTCCTTTTCTGCCAATAAAAGGCGACGCAGGAGCTGCTTTCTATAGATCCTCTTAATTTTCTCGATCAGTCCCTGGTCCATTGGCTGCAGAGTTGCAGTAACGTTAGGTGGGAGAAATTGCACTTCGAAATTCTGATCGATTTCGTTTAATACTTCGAGAGGGGGATGTGTGGGTGCGTTATCAGTGATAAGAAGAACTTTCCCACTTTTCTTTTTCTCCTCATGGAATTTTGTAACACTAGGGATAAAATCATTTTTAAACCAATCAAGAAAAATGATTGAAGTCATCCAAGCACTTTTCTGAGACGTGTACGAAACAGGAAGGGTGTGCACATTTTTAAAGCAACGTGGTTTTTTGCTCTTCCCGATCACTAACAATTTTACCTTGTGCTCCCCACTGGCATTAGCACATACCATAGCCGTTATTCTCTCTTTGCTTACTTTAAACCCGGGAGCGGATTGTTCGCGTCTTGACGCCAGCGACTTGCGTGGAAGGGCTCGCCAGTTTATCCCGGTCTCATCGGCATTGTATACGTCATCCCTAGAATAACCTTTTTCTAGTGCTTCCTTAATAAACTTCTCTTTAAAAACTTCCAGCCGCTAAATCTGAGGAAAGTTTTTCTCCTTCGATGTCTAACTCTCTAATCCCGTGCCTAGATTTGAAGTTCTTAAGCCAGCCAGAACTGGCTTTGAAATCTTTTGGTCCATTAAGCTGTTCATTAAATTGTAAGGCTTTTTCACAAATCAATGGGCCTGAAATTGGCTCTCCTAAGCTTCTCCTTTGAGTGAACCACACGTACATTGCGTCTTCTAAGGCTTTGTTGTTTGCTGAACGTGCAGTTTTTCTTTTCAGCGTCCCTTCTTCAGAGTCCAGTTTTGATGCAAATTGTTCCACCTGGGCTCTTTTCGCCTTAATATCACTTATTGTAGAAGTTCCTACCCCATAAATCTTTGCAAGTGATACCCCACTTTCACCTTTTCCTAACCTTTCTAAAACTTTTAACTTGGTTTCAACGGTTAAAAAAGTGTGCTTTTTCTTCGAACTCGACGCCATCACGGGTACAGAACAGTACTGTAATGTGTTACAAAAAACAAAACACAGACAAACCGACACACACACAAACACTCTACTGTACACAAACGATCGATTTGGTAAACAAAAACTTAGTGCACGCACAGAGAACAATACTCGAGGTCAGTTGCCTGATGCGACTGACAGGGGCAGGGTAGCAGGTATACATGTGACTGTGCGACCTTGACTCTCCTGCTTTCACTGCCCCTCCCTCCTCCACACAACACGCAATTCGCGCTCCACTCTGTAGGGCACAGCGAGTTTTACAGTTGTGCCGACGCTTTTAAACAAATGTATTCACTTCATGCGATTTTTTTTTTGCCAGAATCGAATCCGGATTATCGACGATCCGGATTTTTGACGTCCGAATTATTGACGCTCTACTGTATATCTATATAAGCCAAATACCACTGACTGACTCACTGATCACGATATCTCTGAAACCACTGAATGGATATCAGTGAAACTTTGAACATAGCTTCATCATAGGTCTTAGGTGCTCACTAAGAAACGGTTTTAAAAACTTTCACTCCTAAGGGGCAACCCCTCCCCCATTGTATCTATGTATGTATGTTCCACATCTCCTCCTAAACCACTGGACCGATTTCAACCAAACTTGGCACAAAAATTTTATGCAACTGGAGAACCAACATAGGATATGTGTTTTCTTCGATGGGGTCTTTTGGGGGTTCTTTGGGGTCTTCCACATCTCTTCCTAAACAACTGGACCGACTTCAACCAAACTTGGCACAAATATTTTATGTAACGGGAGAACCAACATAGGATAGGTGTTTTTTCGATACGATCCTTCGGGGGGTCCTTTGGGGTCTTCCACATCTCCTCCTAAACCACTGGACCGATTTCAACCAAACTTGGCACAAATATTTTACGCAACGGGAGAACCAACATAGGACAAGTGTTGTTTCGATACGATCCTTTGGGGGGTCCTTTGGGGTCTTCCACATCTCCTTCTAAACCACTGGACCGATTTCAACCAAACATGGCACAAATATTTTACGCAACGGGAGAACCAACATAGGACAGGTGTTTTTTTCAATACGATCCTCTGGGGGGTCCTTTGGGTCTTAAAAAACTATTAGATCTGGTTACTATGGCAACCCAGTAGAATAGATTCTGGTTACCATAGCATCGGTGGAAGTCTCCCGCGTAGGAAATAGCACGGGAGTCATCCGACGGGCCTTCCCCGGAGTTCATCCACGGAACCCGGGGAGTCTTAGGTCGGATCCCGCGAAAGACGGCGGGGCCAGAGTCCACGGTTCTTATAAATAAAGATATAGGTTATGATATCAAAGGTGGTGTATGCATCTTAATAAACTTCTTAATACTGTGTGAATTCAGAGTTGTTTCAGTTTGAATTTAAAAGTGGATAAGTTAAGATCGAAGTAAGTTATAAGCGAGTATAAAAAACAAAGTTTTGATAGCGAATGTATTCAGATCATAGTGTTCAGACAATATAAATGCACTTGCTTCAGTTTGAATTTAAAAATTGATAAGCTGAAATCTATAGAGGTATTGTATTGTTAGAATAAGCTTAGGAGACACTAATTTAACAAATGCCTTATTTTAACATTAACACAATGAATTATAAAACGACAGTTAAATACGCAGCGCGTGCAAGTACTGTAGACATTTTATTGAAAACTATTTAGCTGTTCGCCCTCTCCCAGAGTTAGAAATCGAGCTGGAGCATCACGCGCAACAGAATTCTTCTCCAGATATAAGAATACAGATTATGACATGTTCTTAAACAGGTGCGCTACAGAGTATTCCTCCAGTGAGAATGCGAACGTAACAATATAAGGAAGATTATACAGTATACAAGTAATATAATGTTAGAACAAGAATAGGTGCCTATGAGCCTATGAATAAATTATGAACCCGAGCAACGCTGGGTAAATCGGCTAGATATAGATATCTATATAAGCCAAATACCACTGACTGACTCACTGGTCATGATATCTCTGAAACCACTGAATGGATATCAATGAAACTTTGAACATAGCTTCATCATAGGTCTTAGGTGCTCACTAAGAAACGGTTTTAAAAACTTTCACTCCTAAGGGACAAAAAACCAAATACTGAAATTTATCGCGGGAATTGCATACTTGGTAAATGAAGTGGTTGACATCTCAGTTTACTGGAAACCCCGAATACATTTCAGTTTTCCCGAATGAGTTTTTAATCATTGTTTTAAATTGAAAAAAACTTCGTTGTTTGCAGGTTCTTATAGTCGAGAAAATTTTGAAGTTCAATTAATTAATAAATGTATGTCCTTTTTTTCTCGGAAACGGCTCTAACGATTTTCTCGAAATAAATAATAAATAGCTGTTGCTATGAATGTAAATAGACAAACTAAGAGTTGAGAATTTGTACAATCTATCTAATCCTATACTATTAAGCAAGCAATAATTGTACAATTACGTACAACGTGAAACTCCGTAGCGAAGCACGGGTATTTTCCTAGTATTATTATAAACTTCATTCTTATTACAAACATGTTTTACACATAAGCTATAATATACATTACAACAAGATAATATTGACACAATACATTTTACTTTAACACATTTATTTACAAATATTCGTCATGTCCAATTATTATTTACCACACTTCAATACCTAAATCAGCCAGGTCATTACCATAAACTAATATATTTGAAATGTCCATTCATTGAGTTTATATTCAGCCTCCATCATCATGTAAATATCTGATATATTTATAACATAAATCATTTTTATCCACATACACTACATGGTAATGATCATTACAATGACTACTTTCGTTAATTATATTAACACAATAATTAACTACATTTGTGTCTACCATTAATTCATAAAACCCGTCTACATTTTTGATCTTAGTTCTGTCTCCGTCAGTATTTATTGTCACAATCACGTCATTGAAATTTTTATCACAATAGACGTCAGCTGTTACTAATACGCTGACACTCACTACAGGTAAGTGTATATTATTATCATCAATAGAATCATTGTTTATTAAACAAGGTAAGTCTCTATTATTTTTAATATAATCATTTCTTTCCATATTTATTCTCCTTACAAACCCTTCATAATCTCTACTTAATCTGAATAACTCTATCACTCTATCTCGCTCATAATCACTTTCAATACCACACCATTTCATATGCTCATTCCACACAGAGGGCACTACCACTATTATTGAAACACCATCTGGCCCTACCAGATAAACACAAACAACTTATTTGACATTTTGAAGACCTTTTGTCTTCTACAAAAACTATCGAGGAACTCTTGTCCTCCAGCAACATTGGTGAAGGCTTTCCTTCACCTATACCATAAGAAAAATTTGCCCTCTGCCCCCCATATCCCATGAAACTCTCTTCGTACCCTCTCTCAAGCTCATCAATACTCACTAGTACCCCATCATTAACCTCAACTGACTTTAAACTCTCATTATCACTGCTATCACTTACCGTATCATTCTTAGATACCCCATTTTCAACTGTATAACCATTATTCTTGTTTAACATTACTTCACCATTATAATTACTTATATTAATACCACCACTTACCTTGTCTACTATTCCTTCATTATTTTTCGTTATATTACTACCACCACAAACACTTACCTGTTTTAATTCAACTTCTGTATTCTCCGTTAATTGATCTGTCTCTGGTTTCCGCAATAATTTATCCATCTCGTCAAAATGTTTATCCCACTTTTTCTCCCTCTCGTCAAACCGTTTATTAATAGCACCACTTAGTTCATCATACATTGTTTTCAAAAGATTCATCACATCATCCAATGAATATTCTTTTTCTTCCACCCCTACACTGTCGTCATTATCATTAGGCCTATTCACTGTCTTATTCTCTACTCCTATCACTTCAGCTATCTTACCTATATTATTTGTCATCTCACTATGTTTTTTAATTTCCGCGAATATTCCCTCTTCTTGTTCTTCCATCTGTCTAAAATTATCGTCCAAATTACCCCACTCCTCGTCCGTCATTTTATCTACAATCCCTCTGAATTCGCGTTCCCATTCATTCCACGCGAAACCAATATCATTATCTTGTACCTCCGCCATGTTCAAACAATTTTATTATAATACCCTTTATACAAAACAATTACAACCCTCCCAATGCACGGTAATTATACACATTAATTCAAAATACTCAACACATAAAATCGTAATCAATATGTAAACGTACACTACCCAAACATAACCTAGTCACACATACATAACGTAAATATATACGATAAATTTTACAAATACGCCGTTACCATAACCTGTCTCGTACTTCCAATCAGGCCTAAACCCATATCAGAAGATTCCAGGTTCGAATCCTGGCAGGGTCGCCACTGTTACGGTCTTTTTCTTACCCCCCCTATTATTAAACTTTTACTTACCTTTTACTTCACTCGCCCTGACTTACCAAAAACAGAAGAGTCCCAACTTATATGTCGCCACCAATATTTTTTAAACAAAGGACAAATATGGAAACCTTAATACATTTTCCCCTTATTTACTTTTAATTACTTACCAGGTCCGATTAGGCGAGATTTTCCATACAGGACAGGTTATGTTAAACGGGCGTAATAACTTACTCTAACACTTATTCACGATAATTCAAATACTATTTTATTTACCATAAAAATTGACTTCTTTCTTTTCCTTTTTTACTTTATTTATAATTTTTATCAATAAGGTTACTATATCAAAATATGTAAATTCTATATATACTATACGAACCAGTACTCTCCTTAATGTTTTCTTTCTCCCCCTTTATTACCTCACTCACTCTCTCATTCTTTTTACACTTTGTTTTAAACCCCATTTAATGAGCTCATTACCACTTCTCTTTACCAACACACTCCGACACTAGTCTACATTGAATTTAACCGTTGTTTGCTTTTTATCACCTTTCTGTTAAGTTTGTTTAATGTATATACACATTACAATTTATAATCGGCCGACATAACTTTGCTCGAGCACTTAGATGGTTACTTTTCTGGCCGCGCTATTGTTTATACACTGTTAGATGTTTTTTACTGGATAGGCCGACTATTATTTACGGCCTATCCTACACGTCCGAGGCCACTGTTTTTAAGTAAACTGCAGATGACAGTAATTTGCTGCTGCCCGATGCTAACACTATGGTGACACACTGCTTACTGTGATTCACACACAAAGACTGCTGCTGGGGCTATTACGTAATACGTCTGGCTTGGCTGTCTCCAGACATCAACAATAACACTGTATGTTGCTGGTTACAAGGGGCACCTCACAGGTGAATACTGACAATTGAAAAATTTACTGATCTACATTGAAACTATGATAGCACACAATTCTGTACCGTTACAAAGATTCAATAACCTGTCTATTATTAGAATTTTGTTATTACTGTAATTTATTTATAATTGTATAGTTTAACTTTTGGTTACAGTATGGAGTGCAAAGCATGTCTAACAAACGTAATGTACATTTTAGTTCTAGCAATGAACGACGTGTCAATTTATCAGTCCAAATTTTCAGGTTGGAGTAGATATGAGTCAGAATGTCAGCTTTATTTGTTGTTTATCTTTAGTATAAATACAGCCTTGATAAAGACTATTGAATAGACATGTTCCGATCTATCTTATTTTTGGTATTAACAGCTGTTGATGTTGCTGATAGTTCTGCCATTCGGTTCTGAATTGTTATATTGACTCTACCACAACCTACATAATTTTGTCAGTTGTAGTGATAAGTTTTGTTTATGTCTAGATGGGTGTTATATGCAGAATGTGAGTTGTTTCTAAAATAATCACTGGAATTTGTCTTGCAGCGAGTAGCCGATCAGGATCACCATCATCGAGACTCAACTATGCTACATATAGCAGCTATGCATCTCATGCAGATACACCATTATCGATAAGCATGTCTCCTAGGACCAGACGAAGTATTCCCCGTTCGACAGGCACGAGCCGTGAAACCAGCCCAAACAGATTCAGCACTATGCATAATTTTGGATCTAAACTGAGGTATTACTGGTTTCAGCATTATTTATATCATGTGGAAATATAACGTTATATCCTTGTGTGTTCTCTATAAGGTCATAGTAACAATCATAAAAAAAGGTTAGAAACAGTAGATCAGTCATAGAGCCTCTTAGGTCAGCAAATATAGTTGAGGATTTAGGAAGGAGAGGGGAACAATTGATGAAGTTTTATTGTTCATTAATTAAAAAAAAGGGAAGAGAAAAGTTTTTACATGTATCATAAAGGAATAGAATAATTTATAGATGGTCCAAGGAGGCGTAGTGAATCTATAAATGCTGATTTCTCAAAATGGTTTCCATGCTGCCATGTGGTGCTGACCAAGTTCAACTATGAGCTGTTCCTTTGGCAGTTGAAACTGAACTGAAACGGCATTCACAGCAGAGCATCCTGCAGTGCAGTCAATAGGGGGTTTGCGAGTTGATCTATATATCTGCATACACGATGTTTTATATCGACTATGAAATTAATTACATACATGCCCCAAAATATTGAACAATTTTAATATTGATTTGTTTATGATATCCGGGCTGTTTGGCCGTGGTCCATGGTTTGTAGCAAAACCAAATGTTTCCGCAGCTCCACTGGCTGCCATCATCAGTGGTATAAGAATCCTGCACGCCGGGTGTTTACGTACAGGCCCACAGTACTGTGGTATAGGCTAAAGCTGTCCTGCCATGCTACCTGTACTTATAAATTCAGCTAAGTCCCACGTACAGGTAAAAATGACACCATCAGCCAATCACAATAAAGATGGTGTATGATTGGCTCGCACCAAGCTATGACTGATGATGGCAGCCAGTGGAGCTGCTGAAACGTTTGGTTTTGCTATAAACCATGGACCACGGCCAAACAGCCCGGATATCATAAACAATTCAACTGACACCGGCCGTGAAAGCCTGAGGAATAATTTTAATATTGTTTTATTAGAACTATTTGTTAAAAATTGATACTAATATAAAAAAGTCTTCTTACAGCCATAAGAATATGACCAAATTGGGGAGGATGAGTAAAAATGATAAGGATGCTTTTAGCCCAAAGCCATCACGATGGCCCTGCTTGCCATTTTTTCAAGAGATAAACATTTTGAAGTTATTGTTAGTGAAGATATGAAATTTATTATAAAAACGTTTTATTGTAAATACAAGTTGAACATTGTTTATTGAACAAACAAATCAAACATTGTTTATTGAACAAAGAAATTAAACATTGTTTATTGAACAAATGTTCAATCAAACTTTTAAAAATTTCTAATTTTTTTTGTTTATATCTTTTAGTACCGGTACTGTTAAACATTTTTCTATCTAAGACTGCACAAAGTTTACAAAGATTTTCAAGTAGCCTAGTAGAGATCCTTTACTACTTTTGTTTTGGTGAACTATTTAATGCAATACACGAGAATCATATTGCTATTGGTTACGGAGGAAGAGTGCGAATGATATTGGAACTAAATCGCAAATATAAAATCGCTGAATCTTCAATAACAGATGAACCTGAAATAGTTGAACAGCCTGACATGAGTGATGTAACTGCTACAACAAACAGGATCGATACAGTGAAGCGCGTTTGAAAGACAGCCGTCGAAGGACTTCAAAAACAAGCAGAAAAAAATGACAGTTGTCTCTTGAAGAAAGTAGCTAAACCTTTAGTTGGACAGAATGTGAGAGTCAAAGTGCCAGATGTAGACTGGCCAAAGGTGGAACCAAAATCAATCATAGCTGACGTACTGAATATTTAAAATAATGAATTTTACCAACTTGGTACCAAAATTGGCAAACTTATATCTTTATACACAAGAAACCAGTTCACGCTGTGTACAGAAAATTTTATTAGCCTTTCTCCATGCGTTTTTATGGAAATGATTACTTTTTTTAAATTATTAACTATAAATGTCTTTAAAATTAAAAATATTATGCTTTTACCACAACTCAGCGGTAAATCATGTTATTTACCACTAACTGTTGGTATAAGTCCGAAATGAAAACATTGTGAAAGGATCTTCAGACATTTACCATCATGAAATAGTATATCTTAGGATATACTGGTAAATCTTAAGATTTACCTTACTTCGCACTTTTACAGTAACATATATAATACAAATGGTTGAGAAGTGTGGTCAGTGAGAGTGAACAAAAGTCAAGAAAAAGAGCTATCAAGCTTTCGAAGAGGTTAATTAAGAGTTATTTTCACCCAGAAAATTTATTATTTTCTGTAATAATATTATGTTCCGTTTTTACCAACAGACTTAACTTTTATAAACTTATAGAGGCTTAAAAATTTTTTATTAAAAATAATTTTAAAATATATGTGTTAATTGTGGAAAACCAATGAGGATTGTTATCATTCCTGATTGAATTTTAACTCTTGAATGCTTAGGCCTCACAGATGCTGTATGATAAAGTAAGAACATTTATTGTAAAAATAAATTATACTTAAATATAAATGAATAATTATTCAAATAACTACATTTGTTTGTGTGTGTGTGTAAGAGTCTATAAATAAAGAGTAGGTAAAGAGTCATACGTTTCTATAAAGTTTATTTACACTTATTTCTGTATAAAACACTTCTTTAATTGTAGAGATTAATAAAAAAAACAACTCATGTTATTCTTTATTGAATATCTGTAATTAAGGTAGATTTTGATTTAGAAAATTGTTAAGTTTATTAAGCTATGTACTAATCTAACTTACTGAATTGGCTACCGTATGATAACATGATGCCTGTTACATATATATGTTACTGTAAAAGTGAGAAGTGGTAAATCTTAAGATTTACCGGTATATCAAAAGATTTACCGTTTTATGATGGTAAATGTCCGAAGATCCTTTTAAAATGATTGCATTTTGGACTGTTACCAACAGTTAGTGGTAAATGTCAAGATTTACCACTGTGTTGTGGTAAAAGCATAATATTTTTAATTTTAAAGAAATTTGTAGTTAATAATTTAAAAAAGTATCATTTCCATAAAAACGCATGAAGAAAGGCTAATAAAATTTTTTGTACACAGCGTGAACTGGTTTCTTGTGTATAAAGATGTAAGTTTTCCAATTGTGGTACCAAGTTGATAAAATTCATCATTTTCAATATTCAGTACGACAGCTATGATCGATTTTGGGTCCACCTTTGGCCGGTCTACATCTGGCACTTTGACTACCACATTCTGTCCAACTAAAGGTTTAGCTACTTTTTTACAAGAGACAACTGTCATTTTTTCTGCTTGTTTTTGAAGTCCTTTGGCGGCTCTATTCGAAAGTGCTTCACTGTATCGATCCTGCTTGTTGTAGCGGTTACATCACTCGTGTCAGGTTCATCTGTTATTTATTGAAGAATCAGCTTGTATTTCCATTCTACTTGAACTATCTTGCGGAAAACTATCTCCGTGCACAATTTTAACATCTTTCCACATGTCAGCTAAACTGTACTTGGTTACAGAACTCACGCCCATTATTGAAATGAAGAATATTAGGAGCGCCAAAAGTAGTAAACGTATCCAACAGATGATAAGCCACTTCTACAGCTCTTTTTGAATGAAGTGCTTGTAAAAGAACAAATTTAGTTAAATGGTCCTGATATAGGCCTACTAGTATAAATTTCGACCAATTATCTGGGTTGGCTTGCATGTTGATTAAATCGATTTGACAACGAGAATTCATTTCGTTATGTAATACAGTAGACTTCCTCTCGTCCGGCCACCTCGGGACCAGACCCTAGGCCAGATTTCAAAATCGCCGGACGAACCGAAAATACGCTATAATGATGAAATAATGCTCTTTAATGAATGATCCATACAATAAATGACCCAATACAGTATATATAAATTACTAATAATTATGATTACTCACCCTTACTCCGTGGTAGCAAGTTAAAAAACAAACAAGGAAAATTACTACAACTCGCACAGATATTACTGTATGTATTTGCCAAAAATAACACAACTCTTTATAGAATATGGAAAACACATGAACATTAAAAGTGTCACTACAGAACGTAAAACTCGGAAATGAAAATTAAAATAAATCAGCTATCTTCTTCTGCTTTTTTTGTTCATCTGTTTTGTTGAATGCGAAATCACACCAGTTCTTGATGAACATAACATCAACTGCAGTTGCCTCTGTTTGTTGCTCGATGTACGTCGTTGCTAATTCCAGGGCTGCTCTTCCCTCACCATGGCTCATTTTCTCCTCGACATTTCCCTCTTCGTCATTGACTTCTTCTTCTTCTTCGTCTTCTTGGCAAATGACAGCTTGCACAATTTCATCATCGTTTAAGATCTCATTTTGAAGCTCCTCATCTTGACCAGCAATCCATTCTGCAACGTCTTGTTGTACAAGATCATCAGAGTGAGGCAATCGTTGTAGATTTTTTAACAGAGATTCGTTGTCATCTGGTTCAAAACCCTGAAGATTTGTTCATCTGGTTTAGGGTTGTCCTCTTTATTCTTTTCAATGAGAAGAATACAATCTGGCCATGCTTTTCTCCAAGTCTTTGTAAATGTAGATGATGGCATTTCATCGTATGCCTTAGCTACCATATAGATCACATCTTTCATGTTGATTGTCTTTAAGGCCGGAATGAGACCTGTGCTTGCCTTCATTGTCCAGTTTACCTAGAATTTCCGAAAGAAGCTTTCTGCGGTACCTTCTCTTAAAAGACTCGATGACCCTTGGTCCATTGGTTGTGTAAGACTTGTGATGTTAGGTGGCAGGAATAATAATTTTATATCACTGTAACCTTCACATTCAAGTTCTTGCAGATGGGTAGGTGCATTGTCTAGCACTAAAAGTGCTTTAACTGGTAACTTCAAACACGTCAAATGATGATTTACTTTAGGAACAAATTCACTTTCGAACCACTCCTTAAACAGATACGAATCCATCCAGGCTGATTTTTGTGCTCTGTAGTACACTGGAAGGGATGACATGTTTAAATTCTTAAAAGCTGTGGGTTTTGCTGATTTTCCGATTACAAACAAAGGCAGCTTGTGGGGCCCTGAGGCATTTGAACACAAAGCCACCGTGATTCTCTCTTTACTGGCTTTAAATCCTGGGGCTGAAGTTTCCTTAGCCGTAGCAAACGTTTTCTTGGGCAAGAGTTTAAAATTCAACCCCGTCTCGTCAATATTATAAACTTGTTCTCGACTAAGATTTTCACTACCAATGATGTCAGACAGTTTTTTTGAAAAATTGCTAGCTGCTGATGGGTTTGCCGACAATTTTTCACCACAAAAGCCAATGAAATGAACTCCATGATGCTTTTTCCAATGTGTTAGCCATCCTTCACTTGCCGAGAATGTACTGGCATCTTGAAGTTTTGAGTGTAGGATAACTGCTTTTTCTTTTAAAATTGGTCCACTTATCGGGAGTGTCTCTTCGGCGTTCCTGCATAAACCATAACCACAAAGCATCGTCTACTAATTTGTTATTTGGTTTTTTTAAAGTTCTTCATGTCGAAAGCACTTTTTCAGTTTCAGTTTGAGTGCAGAAAGTCTTAATCGATTTTCTGTTTCGGCGCCAGTCATTAACAGTACTCTTGCCTACATTAAACTCTTGGCAAATATGCAGGACCGATTCACCCTTATCGAAACGCTGAAGGACTTGTAATTTTTGGTCCATAGTCACGAACGTGTGTTTTCGTTTCGCACTCATATCGGAAAACGTTTTTATTTACACAGATACATACAGTATTACTATATACACAGATATATTTACACAGACTGTATACACAGAACTCACAACATAAGACATACATCTGCACATGAACAAAACCGTGAGTCAACTGAGCTACTGTATGTACATATATTTTCTGTTTAACAAGTTGGCGCCTGTCACTGGAGGCTCGTCTAGACTGTGTGACTCACCATATGGCTGGCCGATCCAACCGAGGCCGGACGAGAGGGAGTCTACGGTATAGGTTTCACAACAATTCCTTTTTTTAACGTGTTTTGTTTCTTTTGACACGGCTTACATAACTTTAAATAAGTAGCAATTGACTCTACAGTAACGTTTTTATATTTGTGATTTAGTTCCACTATCATTCGCGTTCTTCCTCGGTGATCAGTAGCAATTATGATTCTCGTATATTACTTTAAATAGTTCATAAGAACAAACGTAGTAAAGGATCTCTTCTCGTCCCGCAGAAACAGGTGCTATGAGCTTATCTTCACCACCGATGTTAAGAATATCATAATGTTTCAAATGCCTGTGGTGCACAGATTGTTTATAAGTCACAGTTTTTGGCGTTTTTATTTCAGCTAACAAAGTATTAGTTCACAAAATCTTTTACTCATTATGTCACTAAGTTTTTTGGACGAAAAACCGAACAAATACCAAATATAATATTAATAATAAAAAAATACAAAGCTTTTTATCTCCGATTGCAGCTTTTACCACAACGCAACGGTAAATCTTAGATTTACCTTCGCACTTTTTCAGTAACATATATATATATTTATTTATTCTCACTCGCACACATATTGTCTAATTGTAAACAATACTTAATGTTTCTTACAGGCGTAATATACAATAAAACCAGATGTAATAAAACTGGTCTCAGGTTTTCACGGTACTGTTATTTAATTCTGGGTCATGTGGTGCATTTACATGTAATGTATATTACAGTGTCTTGGTCTATGTAATAATAATATTATTGTTACAGAGTTATGTTATTATGTGTTTTGGCAAAGTATTAATGTGAAGTTCAAAATGTCAGGTTATAATGTATATAGCATTTTGTTAGCATTAATTGCATGTATAATATAGGATAGTAGCAAAGCAATAAACTGTTTGTTTGTTGAAGGGGACGACCTGTAGATAGGCCGCCACTTCATCATACTATGCGCCCACCTGTGATGGCTCATAAGATGTTACAACAATCTATTGAGGCAGAATCTGCTTTAGCAGACGCATTAGGGGTAAGTACAGCCAGCTTAACTATGTAAATACATAAAATCTGGTTATATGTGATGGTTGCATACACTGTTCAGGTTACAGCGTTGTTGGTTTGAGGAGGTTTGGAAGGGGTTCATATAATATTGCCCATAAAAAAGGTTTTGTATGTTGAGAAAATTTCGAACAGATGAAAGTTTGAGAAAGGAAGATAGAAGTGAATTTATCAGTACATTTTATATACTTATGTACACTTTATACACGTATAAAACAACAGTTATGAAAGGCCCAAGGCTGATAAATTGTACTAGAACAAGCATCTCGGTCTGGAGTAGGATAGCCATGTGTCGCAAACATAGGGGTCAGATGATTGTATATAATGAGTGTGTCACTTGTGACTCTACTTGGATATATTTATTTTTTAACCATTTCAGTGCCAGCATATTATGGGTGCACTCCAAAGTGTCAGGCTGATTTTTGGCGTTTTGCAAGTTTTTTTTTTTTTATTTATAACTCTTAATTTTTTACCAATTTTCATGATTAGTTCTGCTAAATGTGAGTAATAAATTATCCTAAAAGAAGCAAAAAATCTAATTTTACTAGACATAATAAAGAATATAAAAAAATAAATAGAAATTGTTCTTGCCAAAAAATTTTGTCCCAATTTTCAACTTTGACACAAAATAAGGTGCAGAATAAAATAATTAGAATCACAAATGACACACCATGTAAAGAACCCCATACTACTGTACACAAATTTTGAAATGTTTCTATAAGAAAATGGTAGAAGTTTTCCATTTTTCCAAATTATTGTAATTCAGCAACTTCTGCACTGCTTCTAAAGACAGTTACTCCAAACCTAAGTATATTTAGAAAATAAAATATCATAGTCACATTTCATTTAATAATATGATTATATTATATAATATCAAATATTCCAAAACAGTTACAACAAAATTAATAGTTGAACAAATAAACAAACATAGGTTAGAGAAGTATACAAAAAACGTATCTATAGTTTACACCTTTAAATAGAATCTGTAGACATAAAAAAAAATCAGTCGCTGGCACTGAAGGGTTAATGGCACACTCAGGTACAAGCCTTCAAGCTGAAGTAAGTCAGGCATAATAAGGTAACTCTGAAGATATTAACATGAAACATACCTAAATATTTGAGTTGAACAGGAATTAAAGTAAAAAACAATGTATCAAAAGATTGTGTTTACACTAAAGATTCTAAAGAACTATACTCCATATTAACATATAAGACACTGCACAGAAAATCTTTCCTTTTGTCCAAGAACTTCATAAAAGTGAATATGATTTCAAAAGCGATTGAGCTACATTTGGCATGACCTAAGCAGAGGTGCAGAAGAGAGTACAGTATAATGGAACTACAATATACGGAATAGTATAAATCATATTCTGTTATAAGAGTTTAATTGGCCATGTTTTTGCTATTAGATGGCACTAGGCAAAGGCCTTATCATTAAAATTCCTGAACTCTGTAGGATAACTTTGGATTACTTAGCAAGATGCAATTGACAGTTACAACTTCCCTTCAGCCTTATCACTGTATGAATATCAAGCTGTTGATCTGTGCATCTTGATTTTTTTAAGTCTGATTTATTGAGTAATGTTATCAACATTAAATTTTACAACAAATTAGGTAAAGCCTTAAAACATTGACCAAGATGCTCAGTAAACCTTTACTGAAACAGATTACAGTATCAGTGTTATCCAGTGCCATAAGTGGTCACACTGACCCTCATTTTGGATGGTCTCTGGCCTTAACTGACAGCATACATATTGTAAGAATCAATACAATCTGGTGTTTCAGCAAGTATTTTGATTGATTCACAAGATGAGATGGCAACAAAAAGATAATGGTGCTGCAGTCTGTCCCCATTTATTGTGTAAGTGGGGATCTGCTCACCATTTATCAGATATTGTCATGCTCAACACTTTGGCGAATTCAAACCTGGCTTTCAATGAAAAGTGTTGTAAAAAGGTACTGAATCATTAGTTTTCAATTCTCAACCTGACTGTCTGACATTTGCTCCAGCTAGATGCCATAAATGTGTACATATGTGCAAGCAGTAAAACTCTAAACGTTATATCTGTCAAATAGTAATTAAATTGTGATATTTTGATTTGATGGATGTTTGTTATGGAAAAAATTGTATTTTAAACAGTTATCCTTCAGACATGAGTTCTGTGTTCTATTTTTTCATGAAAAAGATTGTAAGTAGTGGTGAAACATGGACCCAAGTCCAATTATCACAGTACACTGCCATTCTTCACAAAGCCCAAAATGAAGCTTATATAGGTAACGTCACACTAACAGGTTTCTTTTTAAGGAGCTGCCTATCATGAGACAAATTGTTAATCAGTGGTACTATATGCTTTGGTGGTGGTTTTCGTGGTGTAGGCCTTCCCTTCCTCATGTTTTCTTGGATGTTGCATTACTTCCAGGTAGTACCACTAATTAACAGTATTTTGCTATACCACTGGGGTTTTATTATTGTACCTCTGTACCCATGTTTCATCGCTACTTGTGATTCACTTAATGGATATTTCAATTGTACCTAATTCAGCAGTCCGTAATAGATTGCAGCCATGTGTTGTCAGCTCATTTCAACAGCCATGGGAAGAACTTGGCTACAACATTTTTCTTTAAAAATCTCATGATATGAACCAGTTTACCACAACAAATGGCATAAAAGATCCACTGCAGTAGAGAAGATAAAACAGATCCCCCAAAAATAAAACAAAGAACTTTTGGGATCTTGAATAAAACCAACTTGATAATTTTCCTACAAAAGTTTGAATCTCTGTCCGAAATATACTGATACATTGCTTAAGTTACATATTCTTTTGTTTTAATAGCTATAAATATTTCTCTCTTCAAATAGTTATGAGCTATATGTATCTATGAATTTGTCTGTTCACTTGAAAATTGTGTATGTTGTTAAACTTAAGCATATAAATGAATTCAACAGTAAGCAATATAGACTGTATTTATTGGAGACAGAAGTTTTATTAAAATTTTGAGTCAATACTATTTATTTTTAAGAAATAAAAAACCAATACCTTTTAGAAAAAAAACATTTTAAACAAAAATTTATGAATTTGGTTATTGATTTTGAATTGAAAATTGTGTAACATATTTTCACTTTTAATGAGACCGTGAACAGTAACATGTATAACATGAGCATTGAAACAAAAAACTACCAATTTCTTAACGTTAACTTGGTTCTACTTCCAGGCGTATATAATGTCATATTTCTGCTTGTCATGCAGTTACTTGTTATGCATACATTAAATGTTCATCCATAAACAATCAAATGTCCGCAAACTTGCATTGTCCTGTGTGGAATATATCCTGCTGGAGCATATTTCAAAATTTGTTTTGGTAATGGGCTCATGCCTAATATATATCTACCAGTGGCGGCTGGTGGTTCCAAATTTTGGTGGTTGCAGTTGTTGGTTGAATTGGTGGGTGGGTAGGGGGGGGTTAAGAACACATTAAATAGTAGGCAGACCTACTACGTATGTGCATCATACGTATTGCTGTTTTATGGATAAAAAATATAAAGTTACTGTTTTCCAATTGTTTGAGCAGTTAATTTGTGGGAAATTCCAAGTAAGTTGTGTCAAGACAGTTCATCTGACAAGCATGATTCAAGCAAGCGAGTGAGCATCATGTTTAGGAAGAGTAATGAAACCCCAGAATCTTTCAGCCTGTTTACCTTTTATTATATAATGATACACTATGACCATTTGTAGAACATTAGCAACATCAGTGGTCTCATCAGCAATTACAGCCAAATGATCGCTTCTTGTATCTTACTCATTATTTCTGCATGGCATATTTCTAACATTATATTTAAAAGTTCACTTTGAATGGTTTTTGAGGTGCCCTTAAATACAGTTAAAAATGAATTTTAATTGCTGTGTTAAGCTCAGAACTGAAACCAATTAAGCCTCAAAATACACCAGGCTTGATGAAGATTCAGTCTCATCATGACCCCGCAAAGCTAATTCAAAAGCTGCACAGAAGCGGATACAGTTTATTTTTATATTTAAGACATAACCGATTATTGCGTAAACTCTTTCGTTGTGTAAACCAATATTTTGTCCATATTCACTGTCCAGCTGCTGTACTATATTAAGTATCAAAAAAAAAAAAAAAAACACTAAAGAATTCTTGATATGTACACTCGACACCTGATGATTTCTTATTTTTTTGGCTAGATAATTAATATCTTTCATTCTGAATTTTGTCCAGGGGTCCTCCCCTCCAAACAATAAACATGGAAAACAATTATCATTTTTAAGGTAAAATGTTACACATTTTTTATTAACAGAGTAAGTTGTGGTTATAATTATGTCAGTTTCACATAAACTGACTAACAGTTCTTCCTTGAAAGCCAGTGACAAATTTAAAACTGTGTTTAAAAGAAAAGCATTATAAAAGGGTTCACATGAATATTGAATCACTAGTTTTAGTTTCCAGCCAAAACTGTCTGCCTTCTGCCCCTGCTGGGTGGCCATAAATGGAAGCTGTACAAGATGCAAAAGTACTAAACTGTATATCTGTCAAATGTATAGTTAAATGTGGAACATTTTGTTTTCTTGGATATTTATGGTAGAAAAAAATTTGCTTTGAACAATTTAAAATGTACCATATAATCTGTAGAATGTACATGAATTGGACATTTTGAACACTGGCTTGCTTCAAAGGATGAAGGATGACGGATTTGACAGGTGGTTACAAAACAGACTTGGAAAGGGGTGTAAACAGTAAACGGCTTTACTGTTGAAATCATATTTTTATTTTTCATAATTTAATTGTTAAACACTTGATACTTTAGTTGTTTACAAAACCTTTAGTTACAAGTAGTAAATTAACTTACTATAACATACAATATATTGTTACTTGATACAACAATATATAATATAGTAATATAAAATAAAATAATGCAATTGAGCATTCAAATTTCTTGATGGGTTGATAACATTTTTTTTTTTTTTTTGTAAAACTAAAAAATTAATTTTTGTTAAAACATACAAAAGAAGGAGAAGAGTGTTAAAGGAAAGTAATTGACTGAATCTACTTAACCAGAATCAGTTAATTATAAAAACATTGTGAAATGAATAAGTTCATTATATATACAAGAAATACATACAATATGTATGTATTTCTTATATCTTGTATGAACGTATCTTATATCTCTCTATATGTATGTATGTATATCTTGTTCAATATATACAAGAAATTATCAAATGAGATATTTCAAGCATGAATAAGAACTTCATCTGTTTCTTGTATGTTACTTTACATAATAATATTTGCATTCATAATAGATTTGGTAATTCATACATTTTGTTATTTTATTGAGTATAATGTTTATCTTACTGCCAGTGGCGTCCAAGCTGCATTGGACTGATAAAAACCTGCTCCATTGGAGTGTTTTAAATTATATGTGTTTTGCTATGACTTCAGACTCTGCAGTTATTATAAATCATTCACAATGCTTCTGTAAACTTTTTGTTTTTTTTTTAATTTCTTCATATTTTTCAAACCTATCAGCTTTTACAAATTTCAAATCTTCAGTTTCTCTTTATAATCCTTCTATGTAATTTTTTTAAACTACCTTTGTTGAATTTCACTTGTTTGAAAATATAAAATGAAAAAAATATATATTCTATGGTTAATTCAGATGTGTGTGTGTGCGCGTGTGTGTGTGTGTGTGCGCGCGTGAATGCGTGTGTTTACAATGTTGCCATGCCTTTCCTTAGCATATAACAATTATAAATTGTTACACCCTTCCTTAGACAAGTAACAGTTAATAAGTTTTGTCACACTCTTCCTTAGGTATATAGTAATTAAGTTATAACATTCTTCCTTTTACTTTTAAGAATTATAATTTTGTCAGCTCTTCATAGCAATTATTAAGTTTTGACATCATTCCTTAGGCATTTTTTTTTATGTTTGTTCAGTAGGTTTCAAGTTATTACATCAGGTTGTGTCTCCATATATTATGTTTACAGTTAAATTGTCACAGCCTCTCTTATTCTAAAATAGTTATTAAGTTGCCACACCTTGCTTGAACATATGTCATGTATTGCAGCCTTGGTTACATGTAGTATTGTTTTCATTATTTATTAGGGAAAATCCTGAATTTCAACTATATATTGTTCAGCCTGGAACATTAACTATCCTTTGTTAATATATTTCTCGTTTAGAGTGTATGTTTCATTCTATAAACTAATGATTATTCCTGTATGTGTGGCTTTTCTTTGTTTCTGTTACTTGGTACCTTTGCAAGAATACATTAATTTTGGGTTTCATGTAACACCGTTTCTCCTAGCTAAAGATATCCTTCCTTTGATATCCTTTCAGGTGTTGTATCTTTGTACCATTATTAAATCTTTGGTTATGTTGGTATTCATTTCTATCTCCTTTTTATATTGTTTTTCATTAGAGGTAGTCCTGAATCCTATTCCTGTATTGCAACCAATTCTTACTTTTGTGACTTGGTAATTGAAGCTCATTTCATTTCTTTCTCCCATGTCTACCCATGTTATGTTTCCCAAAAATCAGGTATCCTCTTCATTCCCTTGTCAGTTTATCCAAGAGTGTCTCACGGCATATTATGTTGTTAGAGTTTTGAACCCCCAGAAGGATGTGATATTGGTCACAGGATGTCACCTCGGAAAACTTACAGGCTGTGCGAGGACCACAGTGATGATAGCGAAACATCGAGTGTATGCTCAGAGCGATCATTTGATTCATTTAGGAGAACATCTGATGTGAGTTATAAGTGTGGTGTAGTATATATCACAATGCATAATGTCCAAAACAACACAATAGTTTCAAACACACAGGTATCTAAGGTGCAATGGTAAACTGTCTATTTTCAGTAGCGTGTACATTAATTTGGATTTTAATCTCAGTAACATCAAATGTGAGTAAATTATTTTATGGTGATGATGATAACAGCTTATATTAGTGTATTGTTTTCACAATCTGTGATGGCATGTTATGAGATAATGAATTATGGTTATGAACATAACACTTTGCCTTTATTAATATCTGATGTGCAAGACTATAATACAAAGATTCCGAATATGGTGAGCCCTTAATATAACAGAAAGTAGTTATACTTTTAAGCATAATACTGTAGCCTGTAATCAATTGCCTCTCTAGGGGTACTAGTAAAAATTTCTTTAATTACTACACACAAAACGATTGCTTTAAGACTTTCTACAGTCTGTGATTTTTGTTGTATAGAGCGCTTATTTTTTTTTAGCGCTCCGTCTGCATTTCTTAATCACAGTATTTAACATATATGTGTACATTAATTTTCTATCATTAAGCTGCAAGACAGTCACTCCTACTGGCACAGTAGCACAGTTCGTATTCTGATGGGCACCTGTAATTTGAGTCGGTTTGAATTCTAGTTCTTTCTCTTGTAGAATTATATTTACTTGCATGGTCATTCATGTGCAGTTCTATGTGAAACAATACTCTTGTGTTTAACCACAAGGTATAAAGTGTTTAATTGTGGAGGGTTTTAAAAATTTCAAAAATATGTTATATATGTATATTCTTACAATAAATTATTCTTGATATATTGTACTTATTAATAGTAAATAATATTTGTTCATTTTATTGTATAAATATATATATTATTAATATGTTATAATTAATATTAAATTATTATTAATTAATAATTTATGTTATTAATAATAATTATTGTTCTTATTTTATAATAATTAATATTATTAAATTTTATGTTAATTGTAGGACTAATTTAAGTAATGGGACCAGTTTTTATATACCGTTATAGTCTAAACAGTGAGATTTGTAACTGCACAACAAAATTTTATGCTAGTTTCTGGTAAATTTATAATCTGGTAAATTTATTTATAAATTTACATCATTTTTCAGAATCCCTAGTGATAGGCTTCTAATGAAATTTGTGAAACTAAAATGAAAGTCCAGTGAAATGGCACTTCTGCATAGTGTTTTTGTAATTTGTTAGCACAGTGATTGGTTTGAGTTCATCTAGAGAGATTCGTTTGGATTATTTGATCTGCAATAAGGTTCTCTTGAAAAAGTATTGGTAAATGTTTTTTCATGGTAGTAGAAGATTGTCATATAACTTCCTTGTGCTGGTTCCAAAAAATTAGAGTCAGATGTAAACAGTGGTGGCCAACCCACCACACATGTACCAGTTAGTGGCGCTCAGAGGTGTATTATGTGGTAGGTACATGCAACACAAAAAAAAGCATTTTTTAATCTTTATAATTGTAAAACTTTTACTGAATATAAAATAAATTTCGAATGTGTACTTTATGTGTTATTTTAAAGTAGGCCTATATTAAAATTAAAAAAAAACTTACGATAAAAAGAGTTGCAGGTGTGGACACATAAAATCAATGTAAATTTTTCTATTACAAATGTATCCCCATTCGCTGAGTAGATACCTGTTCAGTGGCAGGTTTTTGCAAGTTGGGTAGTACTTTCATCTTGTCAATCCAGACATAAACAATTTCTGTTAAATTAGGAGCGGACTATACATGTAGACTCTTTGTGCTGAACTGATAGGCATTAACATTATTTTCTGCCATAAATTTACAACTGATCATGCTTTATGGCAAAGTCTCCATCAAGGAACCAGTCCTCAAGTTGCAGAAAAAAATCTAATTTCAGGAACTGTTCTATACTTGTCCTGCTTCATAACCCCTTGTACAATGTACAGCCTTCTAGTTCCTTTAGAAGACACACAACTCCAAACCAATATCAAGGTTGGGCATTCCACTGTCTGTGCAAACTACTTGTCTTTTGTTTAACAAGAATATGGTGTAAATGGTAAGCTGAAATCTTATGTAATGTATCAGTTCGCAAATTTGTCCAAACAGGTGAAATTGTAAAAACATGCAGAGACAAAAACCTCAGTAGTTTTTTTTTTTATAAGCGAATTGACCACTTAGGATCACGCTACAACTTTATTTCTTTTTCTTTGCCTGGAGTTTCCTCTGTCTCCAATACTCCTTCATACGCTCACTGGCTTGTTTCCTTTGATCCTCTGTCCAAGTTCGTCCACTTCTATTAGGTCTTCCTGCATCTTGAAACAATTCCAGATTTTTCACTGTACTCCTAAATTCACTTCTTTCTAACATTTGGGACTCTGTGATATTCGACTTTTCTAACTTCCTTAATCCACGTTGTAGTGGTCTTCTTATTCCAGAGGTAGTCGAATATTTGTTTGGTTAATCGATTTTTGTCCATTCTGTATAGATGTCCGATAAATGTCAGCCTCCTCATCCGCATAGTCTCCGAGATTCTTTCCACGTTCTGGTAGACTTCCCTATTGCTTCGCAGCTTCCATCCATCTTCAGTCCGAACTGCACCCATGATTTTTCTTAGAATTCTCCTTTCCAGGACTTCTAGTTTGTCGAGGTTATAGTTCATCGAGAGGCATTCACTGGCGTAGAGACATTCCGTTTTTATGACGGTGTTGTAATGCCTTATTTTGGCATTCCAGGAGATGCATTTCTTGTTGTAGATATTTTTTGTTAATCCATATGCTCTTTCCATTTTTAGAATTCGATCTCCAACAGCTGCTTTTTCTAACCCATTCTCCTGTATAGTCTCACCCAGGTACTTAAACTTTTTGACTCTTTCAATTCGTCCTATCTCCGTTTCAAGGAATTTTGGTCCATGTTTGTCATTTGTCATAAATTTGGTCTTTTCAACTGAGATCCTTAGTCCTGTTTGGCTGGCTATCTTTTCCAAGAGATTGATTTGTACGGTTGCTTCTTCTGGGTTTTCTGATAGTACCGCAAAGTCATCTGCAAACGCCAGGCAGTTGACTTTAATTCCTCCCGACTTTCTTCCGAGGCATATTGGGTTTATTCCTCGACTCTCCAGTTCCAAGTTCCAAATTCCAGTAGTTTTTTATACCATATGGTTTTTAAAATTGTTCTTCGCCTAATTTAACTATATATTCGTGCATGAATTTATGAAACTAAAAATAATTTTTATTTTTTTCCTAGTTTCAGTTATATAAAAATAAAACAAGATACTTGTGTGCTTGTTGTTATCTGTTTGACATGTACTTTAATATAATTATACAGCTAAATATTTTTTATTTGAAATTTTATTAAGATAATTTTGTAGCTTAAATATGCCCAGTCAGAATGTAAAATCACAACAGAGATGAAGGAAATATAAATTATTACAAATAAAGCTTTAAAAATATTCCACAATGCTAGAAGGGAATAGTTACATTTTGACTGGTTTCAGTAATGTCTAATTGGTATATCCCTAACAGACTTTAATTTTTGCCTATACTTCATGCCTATTGTGTGTATGTGTGTGTGATAATCACTCCCGTGGCTTGCCTAAATTTTACAGTCACAAAGATGGTTCATGGATGAGAAAGGTTGGCCACTATTGTTGTATTCATTTTAACAAGTGATGTGTACTGTTAGTCCAACATTTTGTTGAAACCATTGTGCAGCAGTGTTTTACCCTGTTTTCAGTATATTGTCGCAGTACCATATACAAGGCATATTCAAATATGTCAGGTTCATTCATTCCATGCGCTTCTACCACCTAAAATAGATAAATAAAATAAGTAAAATTAATCTCACCGAGTGTGAAACAAGTAGGTAAATAAAGAAAAAATTTCTTGTTTCTGTCCATTTATTGTATTATTGTTGTGATCTTTTTAATTTTTGTTGTTGTGGTTGTGTCCTCTGCAGAATCTCAGGTACTTCCACATCCCTCTTGGACTGCTTTAGTTATACGGTTGATTTTATTTGTGTGCGAGGGCTGTCCAGAAAGTAACTTACGTTTTAGAATAAACAAATTAAAAAAAAAAAACAGAGAAAAATTGTTTATTTACACAGTTGAAAACTACATTCATAGATTATTTTTCCATGTAGTCGCCATTCAAGTTAAACCACTTATCATAACGATTTATGAGTTTTTGAAAGCCCTTATCGTAAAAATCTGCAGCCTGCGATTTCAGCCATTCATTAACGCCTGCCATCAGCTCTTTGTCGTCTTCAAAGCGCTGTGTTGCCAGCCGCTTTTTCATATGCACTTTTTCATAATCGCTCGGTGCCAGATCAGGGCTGTATGGGGGATGATTGAAAATCTCCCACCCAAACTTTCCCAAAAGTTCTTGCGTTTGTGCTGCTGTATGCGGTCGGGTGTTGTCGTGGAAGAACAATACTCTGGAGCTCAACTTACCACGTCGGTAGTTTTGGATTGCTCTCCGCAGCTTTTTTAAGGTTTCACAGTAAACCTTGGAGTTGATTGTGGTACCCCATTCCATAAACTCTACCAGGAGAACCCCTTTTCTGTCCCAAAAAACTGTCACCATCATTTTCCTTGCCGACAAGGTCTGCAAACACTTCCTCGGTTTTTTTGGCGAGGGAGTATGGCTCCATTCCATGGATTGATTTTTTGTTTCACAATTAACGTACCTAACCCAGGTTTCATCCCCCGTTATAATACGGTCCAGTAGAGAATCACCATCCTTGTCGTAGGCTTCAAGAAATGACAATGCTGTTGCCATCTGCTGGTTTTTGTGTATTTCTGTAAGCATTTTTGGGACCCGTTGCACACAAAACTTATGGTAACCAAGCTTTATCGTGACAACTACATAAAGCAAACTACATGAAATTTAAGGAAACTCATGTGATAGCTCAGTAACTGTAAAGCGGAGATTTTCATGGATGTTTTTATTAATTTTCTCCACCAATTTGTCAGTAAGAACACTCGGCCAGCCACTCCGCTCATCATCGTGCACATTGGTGCGGCCATTTTTAAACATAAGACACCACTGCCTTACTCACTCCTCCCTCACTCATAACATTGTTCCCATACACCTCACACAGTCGCCGATGAATGTCCACCGGTCTGCAGTTTTCAGCTTGCAAAAATTGTATTACTGAGTGCACTTCATAGCCCGCGGGATTTTCAATCGCAGCACTCATTTTAAAAATTATTAGTGAAGCACAGAAATACAACACAGACCTATACTGGCCCCAGCTGGATGCGTACTGAGTCACGCCACCCAGTGTCACCAAGGTGGCGGCGCTAGCCCCACCCCATCGTTGCCCACACTGAAACGTAAGTGCCGTCATATAACTGTTGTTCAGGATTATGGACTATTGTCTACTGGCCACCACAACTGCAGGGCAGGTGAAGATTTATTCCATTAACAATATGTGTTTTAGTGCCAGTTCATTGTGTTGCAGCAGTTACTGCACTTCCTCTGCAAGGATTAAGGCAGTCATCCTTGTGCCATCCATATTGATTTTCTTTGTTCTATTTAATTTTAGTAACAGTTGCTATTAATTTTTTGTATGTTGTTATGATGATTCCTCACTTAATAATTTTCAGACCTAATTGTCCACAGTCACAATTACAACTTGAGTAATACTTTAATTCTGTCAATCAAAACATAAACAATTTCTGCTCAATTTAGGACTGACTATACATGCCTCGTGGTGTACATGATGGTTTTTATAATTTTAAAAACTGTAAAATTTTTAGTATTACATTTTTGGGTCCTAAAATGAAAGAGTATGTTTCACATTAACCACAAGAACCATGTTTGTGAACACATTAAAAAAGAAGAGCCCTTATTAAGACCAGTTATGTAAATGCCCAGTCATTGTTTTAACCAGTCAGTAAATGAATTTAAATACATCTAAAAATCTGATCTTAGTTGAAATTAGTTTTTGCTAGCTGTGAATGTATCGTAATAATTATTTGTGTAATACTGTTGTGTTGTACTAATTAAAAGATATAAAATACATCTTTCTTCTCCACAATAAATATATAGTTTGTTCATGGAAAGTTTATTATTTGCACGCACTGCTATACTTTACATGAATTCTTCCAGTTATAAGAGTAATACATTAGTTGTATATGCTGTGAGTATACAATTCTCTCGAGTTACTATAACAAGCATGTCTAGTTATAAGAAGCATACATTAGTTAAAACAAAAATATGAATTTTAACAAGTTACTATATTTGTATATAGTAATAAAATATTTGTAGTTATAAGAAGCGTGCATTAGTTCTAGATACTATTAATGGAAAATTCTCTCAGGTTACCATAGTAACCTGTGTGTAATTATAAGGATCATTCATTAGTATTAAGTACTATTAAAACCAAATTCCGTCCAAGTTAACCATACTGCTTATAGTCTCTTACAGGAAAATTTGTTATGCAACATTGGCTGTAGTGCTTGATACCTTAACACAGCATAAAGTAGTAGTGTGTTTATCTAACATATGTTGCATGTGTAAATTTTATCCTGAGCAAACATCAATTTTTTTTAATTTAATTTAATTTGTATTTGTATTTAATATTTTTATTTTATTATTTGAATCATTTATTGTGATAATTGATTCTCATTTTTTATCAGTGTTAAGTAAATTCTTTTATCAGTTTAACAAAATGATTTAGAAATTTTTATCCCTATGGATTGCTTTTAAAATTGTATTTCCTATTTTCCCATTTAAATGCGAGTAAATAAAAATGAAATTAGTAGAATTCAGCATAGGATTTTTACCAGTGAGGATGTTTTATTTTTATTGGTTTTTGTATTTTGAGTTTTATACGTCGTCAAACAGATTAATTGTCAACTCTGAATTGTTTGGAGCCATAGGAAAAATCTGAAGCCACAGAAAATTTAAAATCTGAGCTAATCTGCTGAACACTGATGTATAGTGTAAATGACTGAATTACTCGCTTGGAAATTTGAAATGTCAACGTAAGTGAAAATGTGTGTAATGATATTAAATGTTAAAAGATAATATCATATAAAGCTGTAAAATTGTATGAACAGATGGATTGAACCATACAGTTAAGGGCATGTATTGCTAGTTATCAACAATTTAGCACAAGACTACAGGTGATCTGCAGCTGGTGATTAATGTGTATTATTCTCAGATGGTTTTTTTTTTATGGCTGGCTACATATAAATAGTTTACGGACTTGAAAAATCATTGAACAGGAGTACAAAGGCAAAAAGTATTGATGACTAATAGTAACAAGAATACAATGCATAGGAAGCTTGAAATTTATCAAAGGCATTGACAGTTTTACAAAGGTAGTAAGAAGAATTGAATATATAAGAACATAAAATCTCCAGACTTTGTCTCCACGGGTGAGATTTTGAAGGAGTTTGCAGATGGGTACAGTTATTGTGACAGAGAATAAGGAATTAGAAAATGGTGTACAGACCTGCATTGAAGTCCTTGAAAAGAATACATGAAGCTTGCCATGAAAATCAACACACAGAAACGAATTTAATTGTTGTAACAGACAAACCCAAGATATCTTAACCAGGAGAGAATTGAGCAAGACAGTCTGTTTGAGGATGTAGTGGCAATGATAGAAACGTGTAAAACAATATATAGAAAGCAATGGAAGACAATACGATAGAAATGTCAAAGAAACACAGTACCATTACATACATATGGATGTGAGTGTTTTTTGGTTGGTCTGGAGAGATGAAAAGTAGTGGAAAACTGGGTAATTGAGATAAAATAAGCAGGATACCTATACTAAGAGTACATTCAAAATGGACAGCTGAGCTGGTGGGACATATCACAAGAATAAATGAGAACATTTCAGTGAAAAAATGTGAGAAGCGTAAGTACGAAAAAAGAGATAAAGTGGAAATCCTAAAGATGACTGGGCTAGAGCAGCCATAAAGTTACTAATTAAAGAGGATGACAACAGTGTAGTAGTCAGGGAAATGAACAAAGTTGTATGACCTGGCGCTGAAAGTGTAAAGTTTTGGTTGTATCCGTACATGCAAATGGCAATAGATAAGTAGAAATATAGTAACTAAGCTAAATTCTGTCTCAGTTTAACAAACTCACCTGTAGGTAACTTGATTAGTTATAACATTTCACTAAAAGGAAGAAGTTTGTTTTATTAATAGTTTACATAAGGAAGGTTAATTATTATTAATATTGTAACATCAGTGATTGATTTTTAAGTGGAAGTGATGATAAAATTCCATAAGTGAAAACAGTAGAGTAATATCAACTAGTCAGATGGACATCTTAATTGGGGGCAGTTCTCTGTATATGTGAGGACATCTGTTCTCGTGGTTCTGTTCATCAAAATGTTTTTCTTTCAGAGAGAGAGAGAGAGAGAGAGAGAAATGTAATTGACTTGGATATGAGGGTCATTAACATACATTTTATATATACTTAATAATTCATGTAATTTTTCCATAGCAGCGAAACACTTATGAGCTGGTGCATTATTGGTGTTTTCTTTTTTGCAGAAATGAGGAAATCTGTTCTTGACTTCATTGTTCAAACCATTCAATAATGCATCTATGGTGCATATAGTATCATTTATAATAATGCACCTGTTGTCCTTTTCCTATTCAAACTAAGCAAATTAATATCAAGACATGGGCATTAAAAGAAAAAAAAAAGACATTTGTGATAACCATTCCAGTTGATTGAATTGTTTTTACTTTCTTTGGATACCAGTAGTATCTCATTGTTTTGATTGTTCTTTGGTTCTAGTATGTGCCTGATGGATCCACACATTTTATTGTCGCAGACACATTTGAAGTTACAAAGTCCTGTGGAACATTTTTAACCGTTATAAAGAAATGTTGAAACATTTTTTCATTCATGCTGTTGAGCTAGTGTTGACATACGTGGCACCCATCATGTAAAAATTTCAATTTAGTAAATTGATTAATGAAATTGTTTCTGGAACAGTGTAAGATTAAAATCCAAGTTTATGGATAAACTTCATTAAACAAAAAAAAAACTTGGTATGTATGTGTTTCTTGAGGATAGAATTTAATGACAGTGAGTGAAAGATCAGTGGAGAAGATAACGAAAAGTAGGAGAAATAAGAATGAAAATTTTTGAAGCCACAGGATGAGGATGTGGACAGAGAATCTTCATACAATTTGAGAAGCAAAAAATGAAAGGACAGAATAAAACCAGTCTGCTCTGTTGTTACATTTTAAAAGGGTTTGTTCCTCTCGGTTAATTTTGTTAGACCCATTTTATTCCAATGCCCTGTTTTTACTGACACTGAGCACTGTCCAAAACAAGATGCATTCAATTTTGATGCCTCCGTCTTATACACTATTAATCTTGGCCACAAATGAATAGTTGTTATTTTGCGGTAAATTTACTTTTTGTGTTCACTAGAAAAAAATTTTTTGTTTATATTTTGCTTTTGCTTCAATTTAATCAAAATTTTAATAATTGTATATTGATAAATTAAAAGGTACACGTACATTTTTAAACGTAAGGCATAAGATGAAATAGCCAGTTAGATGTCATTACAGGCAATGATTTGCATGCGTTTGTGTTTGTTGTCGTCTAACACTTGTTTGTTTGATAGTCTTACTCATGGAGTGGTTCCCAACAACGGCTCTATCGGGAAATGTGGGAACCTGCAAGCAAGGTTAGATATTTGTTTATTGATGTTATTTTAAGTCTACACATAATATTAATTACTTGTAATCTTACAAGATGCGTTGTTTTACTCAAATGTGAATTAAGAGCAACTGCATGTTATATAATAAATAGTATAGCGCCTGTGAATTATATGTTATTTGTTACAATAATGATAGTTTAAGAATCGTCGACTCTATGATAAGTCTTATTATTTTACTTATAAGTAAAACGCATCACATTAAGACCTGACTTGTTTTGTAATAAAAGTTGTTTGTTGCATGCACAAAGTAGTTTTGCTGGGAATTCAACTTATTATAAATATTCTGCTATATAAGGAAAAACGCTATGTCTATATATTTTATAATATTTAATAAAAAATATATCATGTAAATTGTAACAATAGATTTTATATGAGTGCATACAAATTGCATATGTGGATTAGTGAATGCTACATTTACATATTTGTTTAACATGTTGTGTATAACCTGGAGATAAGAAAACTACTAAGACCTTATGAATTGTTGTACAGGATATTAATGATATAATAGCGAATTGTGAGAGTACTCACTGGAGTGACAGGAAAGAAGGGCTTGTTGGACTACAATTGTATCTACAAGCTGGGAACGTCTTGTCTCCTACAGATCTCAAGAGAGTCACTGATATTTTTACTAAAATGTTTATGGACTCACACACAAAGGTTAGATACAGATTTATTTCATTTATTTTTTATAAGTGTTCAGATATATTAGCAGTACATAACTGTGTACATTTATAGATTACTGAGAGACTTATAACATTTAAATTATTATTTGTCCAGGATAACTTACCTGACAAAGTCCAAAGGTCCGTCACATGAACTGCGAAATACAAGCAGGGTTTGGGGTTATATCAGTAACATACTCGACTCTCATATATGTGAAAAAACTAAAATTTTATTTCATTTTTTATACTCTTTCAAATTTGTTGATTACTCATCTTTTCTTTCAAGATTAAAATATTACTGTTTCTTTCTGTTACTGAAAATATTACTGAATGACACAAAACATTTATTTCAATATTGTATACTTGTTCTAATACGTATATTAATTAAGGCGAACCCAGCTTGCTCATTCTCACATTCATACTTTTAAAACCCCATTTTATGTAAAATAATAATAATAATTTTGGTGCAATATTGTTACATGATGTAGCGTCGTCTTCCCCGACCGCGTGGCGCATCCCACAGAGTTCTCTTATTCAGTGTCCAGAAGATTGTTGTTTCACTTTTAATAAAATTTTACTGGTTTTCACTGTTCCATATGAGTTTACATTTTTTTACACTGCTTTACACACATTTTTGATATACACTGGGTTGGTCGGCCGACCCTAATTAACTCGAGCGATGTTATTATTGACCACGCGTGGTCTGGAGTTCTGTGTCAACTGCGCGGCAACTGTGCACCAAGCTCCCTACTACTTTGTTACTCAACCGGAAAAGCACTGCCTTCAGGTTATAAATTTTTTGTAGTCGTTCACAGTGTATAGCTTTTCTATGGACCACGTGGCTACTGTTGTTAAATGTTGACGATATAGGAGGCTTTTGTAGATGGAGCATTCACTTGACTTCCGCCATCTCAAAAACACATGGCAAGGAAATCTTACGGCTTAGCCATTTTCAGTAGCGTCTGTTTTAATGTTTAGGCGTAGTAGCGGCGCGCCGTTGAGTGCGTGTGCATCTCTGTATGTGACAATATTGAATTCACAAGCGAGTCTGGCATTTTTCAACTACACTCCATTCAAAAAGTTTATATTACTGTTCTTTGTTCGAATACAACCGTAGTTCACATGGGACTTGCAATGCTGACCGAATAGATTTAAATAAATTTAATAAAAAAACAAAAACCCCCTTTTTGCCCCATTACAATACCCCCCCATGAGTGGTTTTATGCCCAAAAGCATAAAAACTCTCATTGCTAACCTAAGAGGATCGGTGAGAATACGGTGCCAACAACCCCCCTGTCAATTTCTAAACACATCATGAGTAAACTACCCCCCTAGCTTGGCGACTATGGCTGCACCTGAACGAGATTACTGGACTTCTCTGTACGAGATCCCAACACCATAAAATCGGACAGATACCATAGTACCCCTAACCTTCTATCATTCCACCCAAAAATCAAAACACTGGCCTTATACCATACCAGATCCTCAACCGATATGTTCCCCCTTTCATGCATACTGGGTTGCCTTTAGCAAGTACTGGGTGCGTACACATACTCATTATTACTGATCATAACATCTACATTCCATTTCTTGCTTTCAAATTTCAAAATAATTTCTGTTTTATTTTTAATTTCTTTTCTCAAATTTCATCTACTTGACGTTGTTTTTTTCAAATCAAAACAAATCGAACAAATCAGATTAAAACATTTAAATTCTGTTTAAAATTTAATCTAAGTCCAATAACAAAATGTTATATTACCATTAATTTCAGCAAAACCCCAAAATCTTTTACTTGAATCTACAATTCTTCTTCACTAGCTACTAATAATCATAAAAAACAAATAAACTGAACAAAGGTTTTGTATTAATATGTTTCACCAAGTGCCCAACGAGTCATCAATAAACTGAACACCTTATTACATCATAAATTCACTTATCATTACATTTGTTTATAACACATATAATATGAATAATATAAATCAGTTAACACATTAGCATATAATCAACAATATATCCTGGACACAAAAACACAATCTATACTTCAAGCAAAAAATAAAATTTTTTTTTTTTTTTTTTCCCAAAAAAAAATGTTTGATTCCCAAAAAGAATCGTTTTGTCCACAAAATTTATTATTTCATCATTTCAGTATGGATACACAAATAAAATCTACGAATCAATTGTAAAAAACATACTATATATCAAACATCAGTCATCAGCTGATCTCTCTGGGTCAAGTGCATGACCTTGCCCTAGATACATCTCAAAAATTATACAAGGTAAAAGTCATCACATGTTTATAAATTTTACATTCAAACATAGTACAACATAATAAACCATAGAACACTCATCATTAACATTCTTGTTATTCCTTTACAATAAACAATTCACATGTAAGTTGACCACAATTTACACCCCTTACAGCTTTATTTTTATTTTCAAATTCTATTAAATCTTTCACTGGTTTCGTTTATAATTACATTTTACCTATGATTTTCTCTTTAACATTTTCATTATCAATTATTTTGGGTGACTCTTAGTTATTCATAATAATTCAATTTACAATTGGGTGATTAAATATAACCTCAACCCCCTTCTGACTCTAACACTTACTAACAGATTTACATAGTCTGACACCACTCTCTCAAAATATTTACCAATAATTCTCAAATTTCATTCACATCATTCTACCCTTATAACAAAATACTCTCTACCCTCTTTGTACTTAGGATGTGTGTTCCCTCCCTATGCTCATTCCCTTATTTGTTCCTGGTACCCCCCAGGTAACCCTGCCAACGCACATACGGTTCACCTCCCGCCACAACGCTTTTCGTTGAGGACTCCTTATCACACCACCCCCCTTACAAAATTCCACCATCAGCTAATTACTCTCCAATTACATCCCTCTCATTACTCTATATATACTCCCTATCGCTACTGTGTCACTATTAATACTCGGTTTTCTATACTACTTTTATTCCCAAAATCTTATTCTGTTTAACACCCATTTAACCTTAACTCTGACTGATTCAAATGTCCTATTAAAACAGTTATCACCCAACTTCTAACCTTTATTACCCAATGAAAATTCATAACTATCTCAAATTAATTTCATCACTTAACTTAAAACATTTTAAACACATTGAAAATTTATTATTCAAACATTTAATTATATTGATAAAATCTGCAAATCACTTATAAGTGACATACTACATATATAACCCCAGCAGTCAGCTGATGTCTTACTGTCATGTGAATGACCTTTCTCTCAACACACTTCATATAACTCATACATACACAACATTATACAGTTATCATTATAAAATATTCTGGTGGATTTAGAATCCTTACCATTAAACCTAGCACTTAAAATCGTTTGCTCTCATAAGGGAAATACATCATTAATCATCGAGTCATAGTTATAGCAACTGTTACTGAACAGGAAATTGGGTCGTCAACCACAAACTCTCTCTATAGAGGAAGTGAAATTGATCGCCCTCTGTTTACAGATGTCGTCACCCTCTCACTGATTTTTTCAGTTACCCTCCTACTACATCAATTTTCTTAAATTCCCCCCTTTACCCAGTTACAATTAGGTAACCACCCGCCGGATAAACCGGATCGAGCATTTGCCTTATGCACAGATGCGTTATCTGTGCCCCTGGCTTGTAACGGCCAGCTCCTTTTCCACACACACTATTGTTTCCTGCTGGTGGACTGTAGCGCCCATTTGCATCCCCAAGAACTGAAGTTTATATAGGGTATAGACGCTGCCTATACCGTTCTTGGTTCAACGTTATATAAAATTGGGCATTACTGATGTCCGAGGACACCAGTAATCCTACTAAATATGATTCACACACCCTTAAAATGGCACTATCACCACCTTCGATGATAGCCGCTGTTCCATAGTCATGTAGTTTCCCCTGAGTTACCCCCCCCCCCCGGTTAATTTCTATGTTCACCAATTTAGAATATAGTTACATTATAAATCCACGGTCAGGGTTCGGTGAAGCCGTGACCGCCCGAAAATTGGGGAAACTACCAAAAGAAAAATAAGGTTCACTCTGACACTGTTACTACAATTCTCGGACGGTAAACTCTTATATGTTTGGTTATTTTATTAATTAATTTTCATGGTTAACATCTCTGAGACTCATCTACACTTTAACTTTTAAACATCAAACATTTCACTTTATTTAAATTGCATTATAAAATTCATACTTACATACATCACTCATATACTGTTATAGACACAAAAATATAAACATTGATCACCACCAAATCATGTACTTAACTCCATGTATCTTCTGAAACATTATAGCAAACATATGATTCCACAACCAAATACATTTCACATTCATTATTTATTATCAAGTTCCAATCTCCTAAAATCATTTAAATTTATTATCAAAATCTCTTTATACAACATTTTAAATTAATCAGTTACTTCATCTCAAATTATTTTAATTCCATCAATTATTGAAAACACAACATATTTTAATTACCGTACTCCAAAACAATTACAATTCATTTATTATCACCTTCGTAATGATTCTCATTATTTGTTTAGTCTGCCAAAATATTATTATTATTACATCAATTTCTACTACATACACACATTGTTTACATAAAGCACACTTTACAACATATCACAATTAATTTAAGGTAATTATATATCACAATTAATTTCACTACAAATTTATTTACACTTCTTCGTCATTAATTTTTTTTCTGTTTACCACACCTCATTTCATAATCTAGCCAGGTCATTACCATAAACTAAAATATTTAAAATGTCCATTCACTTATTTTTTATTTAACCCCCATCATCATGTATTAGTCTGGTGTATTTATAACATAAATCATTTTTATCGACACATATTACATTATAGTTATTATTGTAATGACAATTTTTGTTAATTATATTGACATAGTAATTAACTACATTTTTGTCTCCCATTAATTCATAAAGCCCGTCTACATTGGTAATTTTAGTCCAGTCTTCATCAGTATTTTTGGTTAACATAAGGTAAGTTATTTTATCATTATACTCCTCCACTATATCAATTACATCATTAGGTAATTCATTTTGTTTTAATTGTCTCCAAGTCACGTTACTAATATTTAGAATTAATATTAGGCAATTACCTGTATTAACTTCCGTCTTGTGACTTCTTTAGTTTTTTCCTTAAAACAACGCGTTTCGAGAATAAATTCTCATCATCAGGTTTAAAAAACTATAAAAACATCAAATTCACCCAAAAGGGGTTGTCAACTATTTAAAATACACAAACACAAAAACACCACACATAATTAAACACCGACACAGTCACGGCACAGTCCGATGCGCATCGTCTCGCCGCCAAAGACCAACTGTTACACTTTGTCTTATACGACCGTTATCATTGCCCGCTGACCCATCGATATCGATGGCCGTGTTGTACAGCAGATTCGATCGGAACGAAACTTTGTCATTAAGTAGCTGGTCCGTTTGTAACTTAGAAGCCCTATATATCTCATATTCCTCCACAGCGTTCATGTATGCACCCTTTTTACAATTATGAAGCAGTTTAAAGTTTGTGTGGAAGTCTGAGTACTTATGATTATACAGCATTAAATGCTGAGCGTAACTGGATCTAGTTTTCGAGATATCACTTTTGGGCAGGTGTTCTTTAAAACGTTCGGCTGACGGCCTGCCTGTTTGTCCAATATAGAATTTGTCACAGTCATCGCATTCAAGCTTGTACACTCCAGTTTTCTCTTCAGCCGGGATATGAGTTCTTTGTCCCAAACGTTTTTTTATGTTATTTGTGGTTTTAAAGGCCACTGCTATTTTACGTTTTTTCAGCTCATTCTTTACAATGACTGGTAGTACAATTGTGTACTCAGTTACTATAAATTTAGTATCTTCTTTAGATGGGCCGGTTAATCTGCTTTTACTATTGATTTTTACCGAGTGTTTTCTTATAAGCTTGTCTATGATTCCACTGTTATACCCATTAGCGATAGCTATACTTTTGATTATATTAGTCTCTTCCACGCTGTCTTTTTGCTCAAGGGGAATAGCAAGCATTCTATGAACGAACGCGCTGAAGGCTGCCATTTTTTGGGAATATGGATGGTACGAATCAGCATGAATAGTAATATTCGTGGTGGTGGGCTTTCTATAAATTTTGAATCTAAAATGGTCATTATATTTGCTGATAGTGAGATCAAGAAAGTTCAGGCAGCTATTATTCTCCATTTCTAGGGTAAATTGGATTTTCATGTTTACGCTGTTCATATATCCTTTCAAATTTTCTATTTGTCTACTCGTTCCATTGAATATCATAAAAGTGTCATCAACGTAGCGTACGTAAAATTTAATTTTGTCTCGCTGTTTATTAAGACGGGGATTTTAGCGGACCTATACTTGAACCACTTTGAGAATACATTTTTAATGTCTAGTCTTAATAAACAGCGAGACAAAATTAAATTTTACGTACGCTACGTTGACGACACTTTTATGATATTCAATGGAATGAGTAGACAAATAGAAAATTTGAAAGGATATATGAACAGCGTAAACATGAAAATCCAATTTACCCTAGAAATGGAGAATAATAGCTGCCTGAACTTTCTTGATCTCACTATCAGCAAATATAATGACCATTTTAGATTCAAAATTTATAGAAAGCCCACCACCACGAATATTACTATTCATGCTGATTCGTACCATCCATATTCCCAAAAAATGGCAGCCTTCAGCGCGTTCGTTCATAGAATGCTTGCTATTCCCCTTGAGCAAAAAGACAGCGTGGAAGAGACTAATATAATCAAAAGTATAGCTATCGCTAATGGGTATAACAGTGGAATCATAGACAAGCTTATAAGAAAACACTCGGTAAAAATAAATAGTAAAAGCAGATTAACCGGCCCATCTAAAGAAGATACTAAATTTATAGTAACTGAGTACACAATTGTACTACCAGTCATTGTAAAGAATGAGCTGAAAAAACGTAAAATAGCAGTGGCCTTTAAAACCACAAATAACATAAAAAAACGTTTGGGACAAAGAACTCATATCCCGGCTGAAGAGAAAACTGGAGTGTACAAGCTTGAATGCGATGACTGTGACAAATTCTATATTGGACAAACGGGCAGGCCGTCAGCCGAACGTTTTAAAGAACACCTGCCCAAAAGTGATATCTCGAAAACTAGATCCAGTTACGCTCAGCATTTAATGCTGTATAATCATAAGTACTCAGACTTCCACACAAACTTTAAACTGCTTCATAATTGTAAAAAGGGTGCATACATGAACGCTGTGGAGGAATATGAGATATATATAGGGCTTCTAAGTTACAAACGGACCAGCTACTTAATGACAAAGTTTCGTTCCGATCGAATCTGCTGTACAACACGGCCATCGATATTGATGGGTCAGCGGGCAATGATAACGGTCGTATAAGACAAAGTGTAACAGTTGGTCGTTGGCGGCGAGACGATGCGCATCGGACTGTGCCGTGACTGTGTCGGTGTTTAATTATGTGTGGTGTTTTTGTGTTTGTGTATTTTAAATAGTTGACAACCCCTTTTGGGTGAATTTGATGTTTTTATAGTTTTTTAAACCTGATGATGAGAATTTATTCTCGAAACGCGTTGTTTTAAGGAAAAAACTAAAGAAGTCACAAGACGGAAGTTAATACAGGTAATTGCCTAATATTAATTCTAAATATCATTAGGTAAGTGTTTATCATTTACAACAGTATCATCAAAATAATCATCCATCTCTATTTCACAAGGTACGTATTTTATATCGTCTATTTCCTTCAATTCTAACCTCTCTTTCAACTTTTTATAACTCCTACTTAACGTAAATAACTCTATTTCCTCATCTACAAACAACTCTCTCTCTAAATATCTCTCCACATCATAACACCTGTCACAACCCGCCTGACCTCTTTCATACCATGCAAAGGGCACAACAAACTTACTATATTTCTTGGCTCTTCCAAGAATATTACAACAAATTATGGGACTACTTGAAGACACCTCGTCTTCCACACAACTACTGGAGGAAACTCTGTCCTCATACAACACTTGTGAAACCTCTGTTTCACCATATACTTGGGGAAAACTTGCCCTTTGCCCACCTAACCTTTCATCACACTCTCTCTCACTTTCATTAACACTTGCTATGCTCACACCCTTACTCTCTAACACCACGTTTTTAATTACCTCATTTTTATCACTTGTTAACTCATTATTATAATTATCGTTATTACTCACCTTGTTATTAATTATCTGAGTTACTTTACTTTTAATCTGCTCCTCTACCGACTCTACCACAACATATTCCTGACATGTTCCTTAAATGTCATTAACCGTTCATTTATTTCGTTTACGATCTCACTTTTTATACCACTGACTCTGGTATTTATTTCATTAAACTGACTGTCATTAATATCAAAACATTCGTTAATCTCACCCCTTAATTTATTAAATTGTTTATCATTACTATCAAAACGATTATTTAATTCATTAAATTGATTCAGTATAATACTCATCATATCATTATCAAATTTATTGTATTTTGTTGAGGTTGGGGTTAATTGAACCCCTGAATCCTCTGTCACATTTGTTTGATCTGTTACATTTACTTCAACTATTTTGTCTTGACCCACATTCGGAGTCGAATGGGCTTCAAGGCCCCTCATAACAGCTGATTCACTCATTTCAATTTCACTCTCGTTAGTAGCCATTATTTATTCTTTATGAGATTTGTTAATCTTAACACAATTTCAATCTTGCATATATTTAATATTTTTTCTCTTTGTATGTTTTATTTAACTATAGCATACACATCGCTTAACCTGTACGTAATTTACGTGTTCCTACCCAACCACCAAACCACGCTTGTATTCGCCTGTAGGTGCGATTTATAAATTATTTTACAAAAATCCCTGTTCAGGCGCCAATTGTACATTTACAGATTACTGAGAGACTTATAACATTTAAATTATTATTTGTCCAGGATAACTTACCTGACAAAGTCCAAAGGTCCGTCACATGAACTGCGAAATACAAGCAGGGTTTGGGGTTATATCAGTAACATACTCGACTCTCATATATGTGAAAAAACTAAAATTTTATTTCATTTTTTATACTCTTTCAAATTTGTTGATTACTCATCTTTTCTTTCAAGATTAAAATATTACTGATTCTTTCTATTACTGAAAATATTACTGAATGACACAAAACATTTATTTCAATATTGTATACTTATTCTAATACTTATATTACTTAAGGCGAACCCAGCTTGCTCATTCTCACATTCATACTTTTAAAACCCCATTTTATGTAAAATAATAATAATAATAATTTTGGTGGAATACTGTTACATGATGTAGCGTCGTCTTCCCTGACTGCGTGGCGCATCCAACAGAGTTCTCTTATTCAGTGTCCAGAAGATTGTTGTTTCACTTTTAATAAAATTTTACTGGTTTTCACTGTTCCATATGAGTTTACATTTTTTTACACTGCTTTACACACATTTTTGATATACACTGGGTTGGTCGGCCGACCCTAATTAACTCGAGCGATGTTATTATTGACCACGCGTGGTCTGGAGTTCTGTGTCGACTGCGTGGCAACTGTGCACCAAGCTCCCCACTACTTTGTTACTCAACCGGAAAAGCACTGCCTTCAGGTTATAAATTTTTTTGTAGTCGTTCACGGTGTTTAGCTTTTCTATGGACCACGTGGCTACTGTTGTTGAATGTTGACGATATAGGAGGCTTTTGTAGGTGGAGCATTCACTTGACTTCCGCCATCTCAAAAGCACATGGCAAGGAAATCTTACGGCTTAGCCATTTTCAGTAGCGTCTGTTTTAATGTTTAGGCGTAGTAGCGGCGCGCCGTCAAGTGCGTGTGCGTCTCTGTACGTGACAATATTGAATTCACAAGCGAGTCTGGCATTTTTCAACTACACTCCATTCAAAAAGTTTATGTTACTGTTCTTTGTTTGAATACAATCGTAGTTCACATGGGACTTGCAATGCTGACTGAATAGATTTAAATAAATCTAATAAAAAAAACAAAAAACCCCTTTTTGCCCCATTACAACTGACACAATAGTGTACGCTGGAAGTAACAGTAATCTGTAGACATACTGACTAACTGTAAAAGCTAATGTATTGTAACAGTATAAACGTTTTTACCATTACAAAATAATACAATAATAATAAAACTCACTGCTGCCAGAATATTACTTGCTTTCATAATACTTTGAACTTACCCTTTAAACTGCCCAGGTCGCCACGATATTTTTTAGATGAATATGTAAACTTAAACACTCTTTGCCCTTATAAAAAATTAAAATAATCCCGCTATCTGACTTCCCCTTACTTCAGAAAATTCCCCATAACGTTAGACGAGGTTTTCAGCACAGAATGGGAAATGGTAATTGCGTAATAACTTACTCTAACACTTATTAATGATAATTCAAATATTATTTTGTTTACCATAAAAATTGACTTCTTTCTTTTCCTTCTTTACTTTTTCTATAATTTTGTTAATAAGATTACAATATTCAAATATGTAAATTCTAATTATTATACGAACCAGTACTCTCCTTAATGTTTTCTTTCTCCCCCTTTATTACATCACTCACTCTCTCGTTCTTTTTACATTTTGTTGTTAACCCCCATTTATCGAGCTCATTACCACTTCTTTACCGACTCATTTCTGGCCAAATATAAACGAACTTGTAACTTTATCTCCTCCTTGTATTTAGAGGTGCATGGTTTAAACTACGGTGCACGATATCATTTTTGTCTTCTTCACGGAACTATCCACATTCACTTTCTGAACATTTTTTCCGGCAGTATTATAAACTGTTTGCTATTATACGGTTTATATTCACATTTTGGTAGACCTACTTAGAACTTTTCAGTCTACCAAAAAATTGTCCAAGGCTACGGTTATGTCCGCTCTGTTTGCCGACTGCTATTCAACTTCACTGTTAGTCAACGACTGTCACCTCCTGATGAAAACTGGCTTGGGGCGATTACGTATTCTCTGTAATTCACAGAGAGACTGAGTTGAGGATATAGCACCGCAACCCCCCTTAAATCTTTACTAAAATCATGGGTACTTACCCCCCTAGTCCGGTGGCTGTGGCTGCACCTATCCGACCTTACTGGATTTCTCTGCTCGAGATCCCAACACCATAAAATCAGACAGGCACGTCACCACAGTATCACCTGACTGTGAAACATTCAATCAATATATCAATAACCGGCCTTACATTATTCCATATCCCCAATTGATTTGTTTCCTCTTAGTCGTACTGGTATGTCATTAACAAAGTACTGGTTTGATTTTTTATAAAGTACTGTTTTTTTTTATCAAAGTTGTTAATATACAACAACTTTATGCCCTTTATGGTGCACTCTTGAACATAATACAACAATAAAACAAATATTTCCTCTTTGACTGTACATGATTATCTCAAATTAATTTAATTACATTGATTACCAAGATTTACATGTTACCTTGATTTCAAATAAACCTATGACTGGACTACCTAAAATACAGTGTACGCATGGCAAGATAGACTTATTATACACTTACATCTAATACATAGAAATCCCATACAAATTATACAATGGTAATTTTCTCTCCTAACAAAACACTGTTCCCCGCCAAAATTACAAATTGATTACATAAAATGCAAATAAATCATAACAACCTTACTGTAGAATACATATTACAGGTAACACCAGCATTAAATCAACATTCTAACTGTTTACTTTTCATTATCACTTTTACTTTACTTTTCTGTTAACCATTTGGATCATCTACATTGCACAATCCAAGACAAAATAAATTTAAATTCATTACCTAAAATTCACATTTTAAATAAGTTTAATTCCTACTCAGATTTAATTTCATTACCTCATTTGTTCAAAACAATTTCCGTTACTTTAATTACATTATATTCAAAATGATTCTGCATTAATAAAATTCTCTCACATAAATTTTAACTACATTACAATCAAAACGCTAAGTTACTTCATTATATTATTCACAAAAAGTTGACTCAATTTAATTACATCTTGTATTTATTTTATTTCATAATAGAATTCAGTTATGGCAATAATGCCTCAAAATAAAATATTATCATTATCAACTCCATCATAACTGTACATTTTCTTCATTATAGCCATCATTTGCTACTAGTACGCTACTCCTCACCACAGGTAAGTGTATATTATCATTAACTTCAATATAATCATCGTTTGCTACTACACAAGGTAAATCTCTATTATTCATAATAATTCTCTCCTTATTTAACTTCTTAACTAACCCTTTATAACCTGTATTCAACTTAAATCTCTCTCTCTCTCTCTCTCTCTCTCTCCCCCCCCTCCCTCTCCCTATCCCCCCCTCTATCCCCCTCTCTCTCTCTCTCTCTCTCTCTCTCTCTCTCTCTCTCTCTCTCTCTCTCTCTCTCTCTCTCTCTCTCTCTCTCTCTCAGCCCAGTTTCCCCATTCTCACTCCCCACAGTGGGCAATACCATATTATTTAAACTCCATCTGGCCTTACCAGATACACTAAAAACCACGGGACATTTTGAAGACCTTTTATCTTCTTTTACCAAAACTATCGAGGAACTCTTGTCCTCCAAAAACACTAATGAAGTCTCTGCTTCACTGTCATTACGGGAAAAATTTGCCCTCTGTTCACTCTCTATCTTTAAACTATCTGTATACTCCCTTTCTAACTCATAAACACTAACTAATAATCCTCTAACCTCAACTAACTTTCTACTCTCATTATCACCACCACTCTTACTCAATATATCACCATTATTTTTATTCAATAATATTTTGTCATTACTTATTTTAACACCACCACTTACCTTATAATTCATCACCTGATTCTTGTTCGTTATTCAAGAATTATTGTAATTACCTCATTGTAATTACCACTTGTACTAACCCCCTCATTATTTATATTGTCGTCTGTTTCTGCGTTATTCTCATTTTCAGACCGAGTTGCCAGCGGTTACGTAATACGTCTAGCCGGGCAGGCTCCAGGCATAAACATAGACGTGTGTTGTAATAACATTGTATCCAGCTTTGTGAAAGCAGGGGTTCCCAAAAGGTTGTACCTTGTATGAATTGGCAATTTTATTAACATTCTCTGCCTCCCAATTCTGTACCGTTACAATATTTCTGAAACCTGGGATATTATGTTAACCCATAATATCGAAAAGAAATGTTTCAGTTGAAAAAACAGAAGATTCATAGTTTCATGTAACCTCTAATTTAATTTTGTGTGTATGTGTGTGTGTTTTTTACACATGTTAACTTATTTGTTATGCTACACTTTATATATTTTATTAGCTTAGAAAATTATAGCTCCACCACTTTCAGGCCGGGGCTCCATGAGCTGTATTTTACTGCTTGTACCCGCTGTAAGTTACAGCAGAAGTAAGAATCAAGCGACAACTCCCAAGGTCGTACTGCCGCTGTATAGGACATGTTGCATTTTTCTGGCAACAGTTTGCCGCTGGTATCTGGCTCCACACGCTGTATTTTACTGCCGCTACACTTTTGTCTTGGCGCTTTCGCTATTCACTTGATTTACTTATTACCAGTTGAATTTTTACAATTTTTTTTTCACTTTGTTGTGGCATAACTCCACTAACAAATGGAGTTAGACAGTGAACAAATTATTGTAGAAATAGATAAATGCGCCGAGTTATACAACACAAAATGAAAGCTACAAATACAGAAACACTAAAATCAAAGCATAATTATACAAATAATTACAAACAAACTTTCTGACATCTGGTAAAACACAAAACATTTATCCGGTATTTTTTCAGTTTTTGATGCAAAACATAAAACAAACCATTAATTTATCTATCACTTATCACTGGATGTATCCACCACTGTCATTGAAGCAAATGCCTTCGGCATCGGTAAACAATTAGTAAACATATGATTGCTTTGGATACAAATTTTAGCGTAGGCATATTGTCACGCAATCAAGTGTAACCTAAAAGTGTGTATTAACTATAATTATTTAAAAATTAATTAAATGATTAAATTGAAACCATAATTAAAACAGTTAATACCACTATTCCAATAAATATTGTAGCGGGTCAATTTTGGGTCCTTTTATTTTTTTTACGGTATGGGGTATTACAATTTATTTATTTCGTTTTTGTGCCGGAGTTTTATTTAAACATTGTGAGATTTCATATTACGACAACGATTCATTTCATTATAACAGAACACATATTGAGAAACAGTGGTGTAACAAAGCGAAACGCAGTTTGCTGTTGAGTAATGCAGCCAGGAATTTACATCTCCATGAATTTCCAAGAACTATGCGAGAGTGTGGCAGTGCGCACCTACGCGTCCACCACGCATGGGCGCCGACCCACGCGCTTGTAAAACTCAAAATGGCTAAAAGCAAGCAACTCCACGAGCACATGGTCGTGAACAGCAGGAAATAATGTCTTAAGTCCTGCCCCTTTTATGACGTCAGCCAATGCCTAGCTGAGATCGTTCGCTATCTTAACTTCCAAAAACTACATGCTTAACATAGGACTAAGCCACGACGACTAAGATCCAGGCAGTGATTTCCGTACCAAGCATGAGATCATCTTAGCAGTACCTGTTACGTTATCGTTGGCAGTCTACCAGCTGAACTCCCCGGTACCGGGTACGATCAAGTAGGCTCGTCGAGAAAAGTTTTAATTTAATCGTAAAACAAGGTGGAACTATAGTAATTTTTATGTGACCGCGGTCAATCCAACCTGGAGAAGTGAAATAAGTATTTTTCGGAAATATAGCAATTAAACATTTTTCAAAAACGATGAGTGCGCGCACGAAGACCGCGTGGCCGGCGTTTGGGGTCTGGGGTTTATATTATTAAAAATGTTAAGGGTTTTATAATTATGTGTGTCTGAGTGTGTGCAAAATTGCAGGCTGGGCAGTTTTGTGTGTATGTATATAAAATAAGGTAAGCCGTAGTATAAGATAGAATATGAGTGGTAATCATGTAACTCAGGCAAAGCATCAATTCTTATGAAAATATTTCATATGTAGTAAACTGTGTAAACAAGTTAAGTGATTCAAAACTAAATTATTAAATAGTAATTCTCTTCCAAAAATGAGTTGTGTCAGTGTTTTGCTTAACCTGTAAACCATGTTTGTATCTAGCGTACATGTGAACGGACCCTGGGACCTTGTAGAAGCGATCGTAACGGTAGGTAAAAATTAATTTGTGTTTTGTGTAATAAATGTGATCGATAAATAAATAGAGAGCATCACAATTGGCGCCACGAAACAGGCATGAATTATAATTAATTAATTAAATTCCACATCTACAAAGATACAAACATGTTTTAGGTTAGCGCAGCAAAATAACATTACGTTACAAAATTTAATTAATTACATTATTTATTTAATTAATTTATTTAATTCAATTTAATCAATTACAAAAATGTCAGATAAAGAAAATAACGTAAATGAAACGACGAGTGTCGAAGTTTTTGACGAGTCAGATATAAGTAATTTTGAGTTACATTCGACTCTTAAGTGCGAGTCAAGAGAAAGCAGAGATAAATTTAAGTGACCAGAGTAATGTAACTGAAGATTCGGGTGTGCAACTGACCCCGACTTCAACAAAATGTAACGCACAATTTAATAGTGAGGTAATGAGTATGTTACAATTACTTCTAGAACAGAATAAAGAAATGAAGAATGATTCTAATGCTAAATTCAATATGCAAAATTCAATAATTAATAACAAGTTTGATGAGTTAAAAAGTGAGATTCAAGAATTAAATAAATGTTTAGAAAGTACTAATGAAACAATAATAACCAGCTTGAATAAATTAGAACAGAGTGTTGAGCGGATGGGAGTACATGTGATGAGTACTGTGACGATTTTAAATGTATCAAAAATCGCACAGATTAAAATTTTTTAATTTTAATAAGTAAGAGTATCATACACCCTTACCTATACCCAGATTCCTGAATCAACTTGAAACCTTCCAGTACCAACACGCCAAGAAAAGTATTAAGTAGTGAATAATAATAATAATTACTTAAATAAAAAAAAAATGCGACTAGAGAAATAAAGAAATCCCTAAGTCATAATAAAATAAACATAAAGTATTTATCTTCTAATTAATGAATAAATAATAATAGGAAAAGTACGAACTATTTTCTTAGCGCGTAAATACGCACTAGCTTACTGAGCCTTCTCCCCTAAACCGTACGCGCATTCGGCCGTAGAATGTCACAATGAGTAGACGTGAGTTTTGGTGTTGTACACATATACGTATGTGTAAGTTCTCTAGAAGCGTGAAATCTTGTTATTGTGAATAATGTAGTGTCGAGAGTTTGTGAGAAAATATATAAATGAAATAGAAAAAGGTAGCCTACACATCTCTTAAAAACAAAATCAAATGTAAGTGTAACATAGTTAACTACTAGACTGTAGTACTGCAAAGTGAGAACTACAACTGTAATTAAAATAAAGAAAATGTGAACTACAAGAATCTGCAATAAGAAAAGTGAAATTACAACATGTGGAACTTCAAGTAAACAACCTATCTTCGAGAGCTTCAAGTAAACTAAAAATCAACCCGATGTAGATACACCAAGAACAACGTACTCAACCCGTAGAAGACAACTGGAGATGTCCCAAGAATACAACAACAACCTCAGGTGATATCAAACCACAACTTTTGTAAATTTCCCCTTAATAAGAAGTAACAAAGAACTTTAAAGAATTTTCGCAATGTAATGAACAAATTATCAGATTTGTATATTTTGTAATTTTGTAAGAAGTAATAGTAACCGTAATGTATATATTGATAAATTAATAATTTTGAGAAAATTGAGACCCGGATCCGTGGTATTAAAACTAACAGTTATATGAATAAATTTTGATATAACAAGAATAATATAATTAAGATGTTTGAAGCAGTAAAAGCACTATTTACAAAAATAACTTTCTTTAAAATCAGGAATAGTGTTTGATTAATATTTCAATACCAATAAAGAGATGTTTTAGCTAATACCTAGTGAGTGAATAAGTTTATGCATACCTTGTCAGTTTCCTATATCATACTTGTTTTGTAATTTGTTAGTAAGAGTTTTACTAACAACGGCAGCTGGTTTAGTTTACTGGTAAAGAATTAAACTAGTTCCCGACGTATGTGTTGTCGTACCAAGCTTTTACAGTACCAAAATTGCGCCACTCTGCTGAATTTAAAATTGTGTAATTTACTTGGAAAAAAAATATTGTTTACAGAGTGTCACGTACAGAAAATTGCAACATAATTATGTAATTGTTGTTGTGTAAGTTTTTAAGTCGTTAACAATAAAAAAAAAAGGACAAACATACATTTATTCCCTCAGAAATAAAAAAAAAAAAGAGTAAAATTTTAATTATATTATAATAATATTGGTATCGCTAGTTTGGCGTATTAAGCAAGTCATAGCTGGTTAGTATTCAATTCCAAACCAGTCTGTTCATGTTAAATACGTGTTGTGGAATGTAAACTCTCCCCTTTGTAAACACCTTTCTCATTCATAACCCCTCCTCCCCATAAGAAAACAAAACCATGTTAGACAAGCTCTTTCCTGTTTTGTATTGTTCTGAATTACCACCCTATGCAACTAGACGACTCCCCAAAACAGCTGATTCTTTGTGCTGTTTGTTAAATCAATGAACTTTCCGTATATAAAATTTCTCTCTACTAAAATAGTATTATCGTTTTGTTTTGATTAATTATATATGTCAATACTGAGAATTTAATTGTTGTGAAATAAGTTATGTTGATTAATTAAGATAAGATTGCATATGGAAGCTTAATATGAAATAAGATATAGATATGTGTGTTTAAATAAATTCAAGTTTATAAGTGTTTGAAATAAAATAAATAATAAGTACTTTAAATAAAAAGGTTTAATAATAGCTTGAATAAAAATAACGTGTAATAAAAGTGTAAAGTGTAGGAGTAAAATGAGTAAAGAGAAAATAATAATAAAAGTATACTTGAGTCGTGTAAATGCCCGGTCGTGGCCTTCTTCAAAATAATTCCCCCAGCTTGACAGTAATAGAGACAAACCCGTTCGTACAGGAAATATTGTAGTAAGCATTCCCCTATTGTTATAAATGGTAGCATCGCTAAACAATGAAAACCTCCCTAGTGAATAATACAATGCGTCTAGTGTAAAGTGTTTGACCCCTCTTAGATTGTAACTGCTCATTGTTTAAATGTAAATAAAGATTCCCACTTTGTGAAATTCCGCGTATCTCAGTAGAATAAGAAATTAATGTTAAGATAGGATCTAAGGTTGAGTATGGGATCAACTTTAGATTACTGTAGTAGAATTAAGAGATATAGGGATCAAGACGTAACACAGTCACAATGGCGCCGCACTGAATAATTCTTTACAAGGGATAAAGAAAGTGCAGAAAGCTAACCAATATAGTTAGAGTATGCAAGGTAATCAGTCGGGCCACTATATTGTGAAGTTACGGGAAACAAGAGTAACAAATAGATTAATAAATAAGTAATGTCTATTTATATGTAAATAATATTAAGGTAAATGTTAAGAAACGAGAGAAAGGGAATTTCACGAAAGATAAAAATATAATTATGTTTATTAGAATTATATTATTACACCCCCCCCGTTTTTCATAGTTAAGTGCAGGAGGATGTGACGATTTTAAATGTATCAAAAATCGCACAGATTAAAATTTTTTAATTTTAATAAGTAAGAGTATCATACACCCTTACCTATACCCAGATTCCTGAATCAACTTGAAACCTTCCAGTACCAACACGCCAAGAAAAGTATTAAGTAGTGAATAATAATAATAATTACTTAAATAAAAAAAAAATGCGACTAGAGAAATAAAGAAATCCCTAAGTCATAATAAAATAAACATAAAGTATTTATCTTCTCATTAATGAATAAATAATAATAGGAAAAGTACGAACTATTTTCTTAGCGCGTAAATACGCACTAGCTTACTGAGCCTTCTCCCCTAAACCGTACGCGCATTCGGCCGTAGAACGTCGCAATGAGTAGACGTGAGTTTTGGTGTTGTACACATATACGTATGTGTAAGTTCTCTAGTAGCGTGAAATCTTGTTATTGTGAATAATGTAGTGTCGAGAGTTTGTGAGAAAATATATAAATGAAATAGAAAAAGGTAGCCTACACATCTCTTAAAAACAAAATCAAATGTAGGTGTAACATAGTTAACTACTAGACTGTAGTACTGCAAAGTGAGAACTATAACTGTAATTAAAATAAAGAAAATGTGAACTACAAGAATCTGCAATAAGAAAAGTGAAATTACAACATGTGGAACTTCAAGTAAACAACCTATCTTCGAGAGCTTCAAGTAAACTAAAAATCAACCCGATGTAGATACACCAAGAACAACGTACTCAACCCGTAGAAGACAACTGGAGATGTCCCAAGAATACAACAACAACCTCAGGTGATATCAAACCACAACTTTTGTAAATTTCCCCTTAATAAGAAGTAACAAAGAACTTTAAAGAACTTTCGCAATGTAATGAACAAATTATCAGATTTGTATATTTTGTAATTTTGTAAGAAGTAATAGTAACCGTAATGTATATATTGATAAATTAATAATTTTGAGAAAATTGAGACCCGGATCCGTGGTATTAAAACTAACAGTTATATGAATAAATTTTGATATAACAAGAATAATATAATTAAGATGTTTGAAGCAGTAAAAGCACTATTTACAAAAATAACTTTCTTTAAAATCAGGAATAGTGTTTGATTAATATTTCAATACCAATAAAGAGATGTTTTAGCTAATACCTAGTGAGTGAATAAGTTTATGCATACCTTGTCAGTTTCCTATATCATACTTGTTTTGTAATTTGTTAGTAAGAGTTTTACTAACAACGGCAGCTGGTTTAGTTTACTGGTAAAGAATTAAACTAGTTCCCGATTTTTGTGTTGTCTTGCCAAGGGGCGGCACAGTACAGAGAAAAATAAAACAAATGAAAATTGTAATGACAAGTGTAAAAATATGATACCAGAGAAAGAGTTAATAAATGATAACAATAATGTTGAAAATAATGAGAATAATAGTAATGTATTTGAAGAATTAGTATCGGAGACGGATACGGTAAAAATAAAGAATGAGAGTACTGATGAGTTGGTGGAATGTAGTGATAACGAAATGTTAATGTGTGTCAGTGAGTTAGAGAGAGAGAGGAAAAATAATGTTGTGGTAGAGTGGGGACAGAGGGCAAATTTTCCCGTTATTATTTATGATGTTTATGATGATGATTTAATGTGGTCACAAGTGTTGAAGGGCAGGAGTCCTGTAGTAATAGATGAATTGAGGTGTTTATTTTTGTTGTGTAATGTTGTACCCTCTGTCCGGAATAATTGTGAGAGATTGGTGTGGTGTTATGAAGAGAGAGAATTAAACAGAGAATTGTATGGGGAGAAGGTAACCGAATTGTATTTTTCGAATAGAAAGTATGATAAATGGAAGGAAAGTTTAAAAGTATATTTGAGTAACAAAGATTATAATGATTTGACTAAAGTAATTGACCCGATCACGAATGTATGTACCAACGGAGACTTAACAAAAATACCTAACGTAGACTGGTTTCATGAGTATTCGAGTATGATGAACGAGTTTAGTTTGTATGGTTACAACACACAAAACGGTCATTGGTGTAGTGATAAAATTGAACGATGTTATGTAAAAACAAGACTTATTTGGAACGATGGAGGATAAACTATTAAAACAGTATAAGACAGTGTAAACATTATGTTTTATGGTTCTTGACATGGCAAATTTGGACAAATGAAGTGCGGAAAAAACTGAACAATTAATAACAAGAGTTTGTAAATAAAATATAGTGAATTTATTTGTGTGCATTGTGGAATGTTAAGTAAATAATGTGTGTACGTAAGATGATTGTTGTAATAATAATATTGAAATATTTGCAAGTAAATAAATATCAGAATTAATTTTGAAAACAGTAATTGACTAATGGTAATTGTTTTGATAACTATATAATTTATATTTTTGGTAATTAATTTAATTAAAACAATTTGATACATGTTAAATATTTTATTGCTTATTTAAAGGTTAATTAATTAAACTTTTTTATGAATTTAATTTATTTTACGAGATGGAAATTTGGTAATGAATGATAAATTATTTAATTTAAACTAATTTTGTGTAAAATGTTTCAGAGATGATGGTGATTATGTTTTGGGTGTGTATCATGTTAAATGGATTGTAAGTAGAAAAATTCTATAACCATGTATAATAAAAATGTTCATAGGTGTGATTGAGATGTTAATTCAATAATGAGATTATTGGGGATAATTTTGTTTAATAAAAATGATAATTAAAAATTTTAATAATAACTGAATGATATATATATTAATTATTAATAATAAATTTTGAAAATTTTAAGAAAGTCAAATGGTAAAAAGTTATGAAGGAGGGAAATGATTATTGATGGAGATACTATATTATATGTATATAAAATTTCAATTGTAATTAGTTAGTAAGTTGCTATTGCGGGGGTGGCCTGTGCTCCCGTAGATAGCGAAATGGGTTGGGGGTAGCAGGGAGTGTTACCTCCATTGGAGGCGAAAATGGCGAAAATGTGCGGCACACCTTTTTCGTGTAAAAGAAAATTTACACACTGCTAAACGACCGTGTCGCACATAGTAGTAATGATTGTAACAGGCAATGAAATGCAAATTAGATTTCCCCGACTTTTCGGGCGATTACTGCCTTACCAGCACTAATCGTGGATTTGGCTAGCGGCCAGCTATGGTCATATCAAGTCCCTTGACCATAGCTGACTTGAAATTGGTACATATTAGAAATTCAATGGGGGGAGACAATTAGGGGAAATCTCCGGAAACTATGAAACAGCGGCTGCCACTCTGCCCGCTTGGGGTAGCAAGACAGGTGGTAGATCCGCATTAAGGGTGTGTAATTATGTAACGAGAATATGTTGATATTCGACAATGTTCAAATGTAATTGCGGAAGCAAAGACGCGGAGAGGTAAAACCTGCTCCAAAATATACAGTCTGTGCCGAAGCGCAAGGGCGAGACAATCCTCCATAATTTGAAATAGTGTGTGTGGCTGGGAGGTGGCTCAGATGAGCCACGAATGTAAATTTATGACATAAAAAAAAAATTTTTTATTCAAATTCTGATCAAATAAAACTGCTTGTGCTCTGTTAAATAACTAGCTGCTCAGACACAACATATAAGGTGTTCATACTATAATTTTAAATGTATTATTTTATTGTTGTACGTTAGATATAGGTGTTGATAAGAATATGTATTTTCATTATGTGTGTATATTTTTTTTCTAAGCCAATAATTAAATCGTCTGGCAGGCAGTCAGTATGAATTATCAGAATCAGAGAAATGGGAAACAAGAAGGTGAGGAGTAATGATAAATAAATATGTATGTTCCATGTAATCTGTTCAAATTTGAGATGTGTTTTCATTATGTCAGGATATCAGCTGATCAGCAATAACATGTCACTGGTATATTAGTTATAAATGTTTTAAGTAATTGATGTTCAATGTAATGTTTGATGTATTACAGATGTTTTAAAGCAATGGGAAAAATAATTTGATGAAATGAGAAATAAAGTAACAATTGTCAGAGTTAACAAAAGATAGTTTTTGGGTGATGCGTAATTTATGGGACACATATATCTGTCCAAGTTAAAATCAAAATTGAAGTTAAAGAAATAATAGAGATGGAGATAATGTAATGTTGTTTTTGAGTTAATATATGTTATAGAATTTTGAGAAGTATTGATGTTGACACAGTGGTAATGGAGACTTTATGTAGATTTTGAGTGATATATTTATGTTTATAATTAATGATGTTATTTTGTTGTATTTGTAGTAAGGTAATGAGATTGAGATTTTTGGGGATGGCAATTTTGTATTAGAGGGTAGTGTAATGTAGGAGTTCGCAACTTAATGATATGTTGGGACGGGATAGGTACCGATTTAGTGAGGAGGGGCCATATAAGGGAAATTGAGTTTTTTGGGGAGGAAAACACGTATCCTATGTACAAAGGGTTAGAGAGTATTTTTTTTTTATATGTAGAGAAGGTGGCGATTGGAGTTTAAGGGTAAGTTGGGTTTAGAGTGCTTTGATTGGTAGATGTTTTTAATAGAGATGGGTGTCATGGTAGTTGGAGTTGTTAGAGGTTAGAGTCAAGGAGAGATAAAGATTTTCTATGTATAAACAGATCAAGTAGGAAATTAAATGAGAATAAATAATTTACATCACCCACAGTAATGTAGAATCAAAGTGTTAAACAAAGAAAGAAATTTATAATAAAGATACAATTTTTTATTTTTTAAACCAGTGACAGAATTTGGAAATCATGTAAAATTAAGAATTGTTTATTCTAAATAAATTAAATGTCAACTTGCTTATTATTTATATTAATGTTTTGTTTACTTTAAATGTTTTATTGTATTATTTTGTGTTTCAAATTAGACTGTTACAGATGTTAAATGTATTTTCAGACAGAAATTGTGCATAACATATCTAGGTCAAGGGTTTTGGACTTGACCTAGTTTCGATCAGCTGATGAGGTCATATACCCACTAAGCTTGTATAGTAGAAAGTCAATTTGATTTGTTTATTTAATTAATTTGAACCAATTTAATTAATTCCTTTTACATATAAAGGAAACATTGTAATAAATTAAAATTTTTTTGAATTTTAAAATTTTTGGAAATTTCAAATTTTTAATTTTGGAAAAAAAAAATCTTGATTTTTCGCCTGCCAGCGAATGAATATTTTAAGTATTGATTATTTTATTATTTGTATGTTAACCAGGTTTATTTTATTGATCGATTGTATTGCCTTGTACTGTTAGACTATAAGTGGTTCACCTGTTAGATTAAGGATGTGTATTGAATAGAACTCACATTACTTTAAAGAAAACAGAAAACCAGGAAGAGAATTTTTTGAGCATATTATTTTGAATTTTGAATTTTTTTGAATTTTTCATAAATTTTAAAATTTTTTCGATTTTACAATGTATTATGTCAACATGTAGTGTGAGTGTGTGTGAGCCCAGTATCTGCTAAAGGCAGCCCAGCTTGCATAAAAGGGGATCCATATCGGCGGAGGATCTGGAGTAATTTAAGCCAGGGATGGAGGATTTTGGGGGTAGCATGTTAGGAGGTGAGGTGGGCTGTGGTACTTGTCGGTTCGATTTCTCGGTGTTGGGATCTCTTACGGAGAAGTCCAGTGATCTCGTTCAGATGAGTCCATAGTCGCCAAGCCAGGGGGGTCGTGTACCCATGTAGATTAAGAACAAGGGGGTTGTTGGCACCAGTTCCTCACTGGTCCTCTTCGGGGTTTATCGATGAGATTTCTTCTGTTGTGAACAGCAGAATTCTCATCGAGGGGGTATTGTAGCGGGTCAATTTTGGGTCCTTTTATTTTTTTTACGGTATGGGGTATTACAATTTATTTATTTCGTTTTTGTGCCGGAGTTTTATTTAAACATTGTGAAATTTCATATTACGACAACGATTCATTTCATTATAACAGAACACATATTGAGAAACAGTGGTGTAACAAAGCGAAACGCAGTTTGCTGTTGAGTAATGCAGCCAGGAATTTACATCTCCACGAATTTCCAAGAACTATGCGAGAGTGTGGCAGTGCGCACCTACGCGTCCACCACGCATGGGCGCCGACCCACGCGCTTGTAAAACTCAAAATGGCTAAAAGCAAGCAACTCCACGAGCACATGGTCGTGAACAGCAGGAAATAATGTCTTAAGTCCTGCCCCTTTTATGACATCAGCCAATGCCTAGCTGAGATCGTTCGCTATCTTAACTTCCAAAAACTACATGCTTAACATAGGACTAAGCCACGACGACTAAGATCCAGGCAGTGATTTCCGTACCAAGCATGAGATCATCTTAGCAGTACCTGTTACGTTATCGTTGGCAGTCTACCAGCTGAACTCCCCGGTACCGGGTACGATCAAGTAGGCTCGTCGAGAAAAGTTTTAATTTAATCGTAAAACAAGGTGGAACTATAGTAATTTTTATGTGACCGCGGTCAATCCAACCTGGAGAAGTGAAATAAGTATTTTTCGGAAATACAGCAATTAAACATTTTTCAAAAACGATGAGTGCGCGCACGAAGACCGCGTGGCCGCGTTTGGGGTCTGGGGTTTATATTATTAAAAATGTTAAGGGTTTTATAATTATGTGTGTCTGAGTGTGTGCAAAATTGCAGGCTGGGCAGTTTTGTGTGTATGTATATAAAATAAGGTAAGCCGTAGTATAAGATAGAATAGGAGTGGTAATCATGTAACTCAGGCAAAGCATCAATTCTTATGAAAATATTTCATATGTAGTAAACTGTGTAAACAAGTTAAGTGATTCAAAACTAAATTATTAAATAGTAATTCTCTTCCAAAAATGAGTTGTGTCAGTGTTTTGCTTAACCTGTAAACCATGTTTGTATCTAGCGTACATGTGAACGGACCCTGGGACCTTGTAGAAGCGATCGTAATGGTAGGTAAAAATTAATTTGTGTTTTGTGTAATAAATGTGATCGATAAATAAATAGAGAGCATCACAATATTTAATTTTTGTACACTCATCTACACAACGCCCAGTGTGGTTACTGCTCATAGAGCCAAGCACCGTGGAATGGTAGCGGCAAATTACTGCTTCTAAGCACTGTAAAGTACAGCGTGTGGAGCCGCGGCCTCAGGGAACTGGCAGTGTATGCCAAATCTGTGATTGGGAAATCGTGACAGTCATTTACAATTTATATAAATACCCCTCCCTGGCATTTACTGAGAGTTATCGTTGTTACTGTCAATGTTATTAATATTATTGTATTCAAAGTCCAGAAGGCTGATTTATCATTTATATAGTTGGCAGATTTTTCTAATAAAACATAGACTCTAAATGTGTCATATTGGAAAGTTCAGGATTGCTTTTATGTTTTCTACACACTTAATAATTATGGAAGATAATACAATTATACAGTTTTGAGTTGAAACAATAATGTACTATGATTTTAAATAGACTTACTGTTTGATTGTAGAGGGTTATATTAAAAATAATTTTAAATGGCAAATGGCAAATTTCTAAAACAGTCAATATTTTTTTTTGAGATGATGGTATTCAGTTTATACAGCAGTGGTGATTGTTTCATTTATATTAAATTTGTAGTAAGTTATAAATCAATAATTGTTGAATGGAAATTGTTGTATGCATGTTGTTAGTGCTAGAAATTACTATGAATTTTTTATAGGTTTTTAGCCTCTTCTCAGACACTTTGAATGAGCTGATCTTAAGCCATCGAGCTGAGTTGAACTCATGGCTGTATGTTCTTCTCACACGCTTATTAAATAAACTAGGTGCAGACCTATTAGGATCGATTCAGACGAAGATTCATAAGTCACTTGATGTTGTCAGGTATTTTATTTTTATAGTAAAATAATTCACTTTTATTTACAAAAATGATCTTTGAATCTTGGTCTTAGTTTTAGTTCTGTGTGTACATGTGCTTCACAAATCTTATACTTTCATTCATCATAAATTACTGCAAATTTGAATTTATGGTGGGATGTATTTGTTTTTAGGGAATCATTCCCATGTGAGCTTCAGATGTCTGCAGTATTACGGTTCCTGGTTGATGCTACACAGACTCCAAATGCAAGAGTAAAAACAGCAGCTCTTAATTACATAACAAAGCTGGCACCAATGACAGATCCGAGTCTTGCTTTTCCACCCCCTACTCCAGGCCAACTGAAAGACACAGCAACTGCTGCATTGACAAAAATGATAGGTAATTTTCCTTGGGTAATTAAATTTGTTTGGTCAGCTGGTTTGTGTCTTTTTAAGTTTAGTATCTTAGGCTGGAGGGGTCAGTTTTACTAATAATTATACTATAATGAGCCACTTGTAAGAAATGAGTAGCCATTTCAAGTTAACTCTCTGGCTACCAGTTGTTAAATCTTTGTATTTGTTTATATACTCGCGCGCAATCAGCCCACGCAATTATGTCATCCGCTTAAAGTACAGTTCGCTATTGCGATCTGCGACAGTAGTTAGTTACAACTCAGCCTTCATCCGCTCAATACTCTTTTTCTATTTGCTAGCCGCGGCGATGTGAAATTTCATCATTTAACTTCTTTATACAATTTTCTTTCTTCTATCGTTATGTACCTTGGCAATGTACGCCACATGTAATTGCATGGGCCTGCGCTTTATTATGTAATTACTTCAATAAATGGCTAGTTAACTAAAATTTATACAGTCCACTTCTTCATTCAAAAAACACATTTCCGATTCCTATACCAGCAGCACTTCGCATGACAAATACTAACTCTAGAATTATTCGAGAGCATTGAGCATGCAACACTTGGTCCTCCGGGCCGGATCATTCATTTCATGGATGATCCATTCCACAAACAATTTATTTCACGGAGCATTCATTTCATGGATTCAGTTCAATTAGCAGGCCCTATCAGCATTTAGCAACATAATTTAAATCAGCAGTTCTGTAATCATCAACCATAACTGGAGCACGCATTGCACGACTTTTAGGGACGTCTTACTTCGCCGACCGGATCGTTCGAAGCATTATTTCAGCATTTGAACACCATCACCACGTGGCATTCACCACTTGGGAAAATCCAAAGCATCCAGCCTATGCAGGATTCGACCACTTCAGACATCACCTGACAGGCATCAACAGTGTCTACATCGTCATTTCATGGGTGCCGGATGGGACTGTCAAGGATTCGACACGCTCTGAGACCTTGTTGAACATGTCAATAAGTACCACATGCCAAGTGACTATGCATTCATGTTTCATGTGATCTTTTTAATTTTACATAATTTTGTATACCTTTCAAGGACATTCAACTAAAATAAGCAGTACTGTATTTAAAAAAAAATAATATAACTTTTTCTTATATCAGTTTCATTTGACTATGAACTTGGAATTTTTTGCGAACTCAGCAAGTTTATAAATTTTTCTGTGAATCAATCACAAACTTAAATAACTCAACAAACTTATATACATATTTTTTTTTATTCAATTGTAAACCACATTTTTAAATAGTGTTCATAGCAATAGGGATTATACCGTTATATTGTATATGCTGTTTATATCAGTATTTATTACAACATAGAATTGGACCGAGATGTGTTAATCAATGGTTACCTCGTTGTAGCGTGACTTCATAAATTAGATAACCTGCATGGCTTGTTCATCTCTCTGCATTCACTCAGTTTTTTCTTATTATCGTTCAAATCTTCAAGTGATACACAATCATGACTGATATGAAGGCGCTGATCAAAAAGTGTGGCACGATCAAGGCCTCTGTATCGCGCATAAACACCTATGCGGATAATTTTGATCACGATACGCATGACCACCATGCGCTAAAAATAAAGCTTCGTCATCTGATGGAGCTATCCGCCAAATATGACGAGATTCAAACACAAATTGAGTCTGAGGACTCTGACTTTGCATCCGTTAGTGATAGAGTTCAGATGGAAGATGATTTGTGTAAAATAGAATGCAAGTTGCAAAATTTATTAGATCATGCCGAAGAGATGAGCAAGAAAATACTAAATCAGTCCGAAGTCGTCACATTCAGTACACCTCCTATTCAATTACAACCAATTAAACTACCCTGCTTCGCAGGTAATATAATTGACTGGTAACATTTTTACCATATGTTTGTGGAGTTGGTTCACGTCCGATCAGACCTGACCAGCATCCAACACTACTTGCACTCATCACTAAGGGATGAGGCGCTGAATGTTATAAAATCACTCCCAGTCACGCACGAAAACTACACGGTGGCCATTGAGTTGTTAAGAGCCAGGTATGACAGTAGATTGATTGTTACGGCGTATTATGTGGCTAATGTCTTGGGCATGAAGCACATGCAGCAGGACTCTATAGTTAGCATTTCCAAATTTATAGATGATCTCACTGCTAACATAAATGCTCCGAATTCATTAAATTTACCAGTGAACACATTCGAAATTATTTTTGTGCATTTTCTCGCCCAAAAACTTGACGATCGCACATCTAGATTATGGAAGGAAAGTTTAACTGATGAACAGCTTCCAAATTACAATAACTTTATTAAATTCTTAAATACTAGGCAACAGCTGTTGCAAAATGTTAGCGTACCGACATGCGGTAGGTAACTTAGCGATAAAACTCTTTATCGCAAACCGGCTAAACGCGCGGAGTTCACTGGGTCACTAATACATACTCAAACAAGCAATAGACTTTGCCAGCTGTGTCGCGGCAATCAAATATTGTCCGAATGCCCACAATTCGTGGCTTTACATCCGAGTAAGTCCGAACTGCCTATCACGGGCATAAATAATTCTCTATGCCAAGCCAATTTCAGTACAAGGGTGTGCCTAAACTCATGCTACAGGGATTTCAGTTTGAATGTACACTGTGCTGTTCTGCCCAGAATTACAAATAACCTCCCTATAGAATCTTTTAATATGGCATCATTAAACATTCCAAAAAACATATTTTTAGCTGACCCGCAACTTAATTTTTCGTCACAGATCGACATATTACTCGGGGCACAGTATTTTTTGCAATTGATTGAGCCGACTAAATTCATTCGAGTCCGCACTTTCCGATAATACAGGAAACAAAACTAGGTTTTATCCTCGCCGGTAATTTACCCTTTAACGTGGACATGACAAAACCGGTTTCGTCGTTTATGGCTCGTGATGACAATAATGCCATCTCGTCACAATTGAGGAACTTCTGGCAGTTGGAAGACGTTTCTTTCCGTACTCCCTCAGCTGAGGACTCGGAGTGTGAAAATCATTTCCTCACAAACACCTTTCGAAACACTAGTGGTAGGTTTGTTGTGTCACTACCCCGCAAGACAGAGCATCTCGGCAATTCTCTCCCCGGAGCAGTTCGTAGATTTCAGACACTCGAACTCAAATTCAGGCAAAACCAGTCTTTGTACAAAGACTATAGTAATTTTATGCAGGAATATTTAAACCTGGGTCATATGTCTCCAGTCAATTCATATGATTTATCAATCAATAAGTCGAATATTTTTTACTTACCACACCATGCTGTCGTCAAGTCCACTAGCACAACCACCAAACTTCGCGTTGTTTTCGATGGCTCAGCCAAAACATCAAATGATTTATCGTTAAACGACACCCTCATGGTTGGTCCTACGGTCCAGCAGGATCTTTTCTCCATCATGGCCAGATTTAGAACGCACCGATACGCACTCATTGCCGACATCGAGAAAATGTGTCGCCAAATCTTGGTATCCCCAAGGGATTCCAACTTGCAAAGAATTGTCTGGCGTGACGCTCCCCACAAGGAACTTAAACACTATGCTCTGAGAACAGTCACATATGGGACTGCGAGCGCTTCATTTTTGGCCACGAGATGTTTAAAACAAATCTCACAGGAAAATAGTACTCAACTCCCCTTAGCCTGCTCTGTCATTGCATACGATTTTTACGTCGACGATCTCATCACCAGATCTGATAGCTCACACGTCTTAGCCCGATTAAACTCTGACATTTCTGGTTTATTAAGCCGGTACGGCTTCACTCTGCATAAATGGTCTTCTAATGACCGGAATATCATATCTTCACATACCAACTCCTCCCTGGACTTCAACAAGGACCAAACCATCCGCACTTTAGGTATTCAGTGGGACGTTCAGGCTGACAACTTTATATACAATTTCCAAAGAGATCTTAAAATCGAGGTGTTTAATAAAAGAAGGGTATTATCCATCATCGCTGGAATTTACGACCCATTAGGGCTCATTGGACCTATTACATTTTGGTGTAAACACTTTATGGAAACGCTATGGTCATCTGGTACCAATTGGAACGACCCGCTGTCTGACTCATTATCAATTCAATGGGCAGAGCTTTACGCTCAATTAATTTCAGACACTCATTTTAAGATCCCAAGAGCTATAAAGAATTCATGTAATTTTCCAATCATTTCATTTCAATTGCACGGGTTTGCCGACGCGTCAGTAAAGGGTTACGCATGCTGTATTTATGTGCGTACAGTATATTCTGACTGCAGTATATCGTCTCACTTATTGTGTTCCAAGTCTAGAGTCGCCCCTTTAAAGCAGATATGTTTACCTCGTCTTGAACTTTGCGCCTGTTTATTATTGGGTCAGTTGCTTTATAAGGTTGTCAACGCTGTGACCTACAATTTCAGTGAGTTGTATTTTTATTCCGACTCTACGATTGCCTTACACTGGATTCACCAACCGTCGTCTAGGTGGAAGGTATTTGTGGCCAACCGCGTCGCGGAAATACAGCAGCTCACTGCAAAGGGCACCTGGTATCATGTTGCTTCGCATGACAATCCCGCGGACATTCTATCCCGCGGTTGTTTACCCCGTTCGTTGCACCACCACCCACAATGGTGGCATGGCCCATACTGGTTGTCCAAGGAGCCTTCAGCATGGCCCACCAGTCCTTTCGACTCCATCTCTTCCTGCACTCATCCAGATCTGGACAAGGAAAAACGTAAACAAGTTCAACTCGCTCTGGTTACTACTTCATCCACTCCTAATTACGTTGAAAATTATTCCTCGCTTTCAAGACTTATTCGTGTGTTTGCTTACTGCCTGCGATTCATTCGGAACGCTAAGTCTCCCGTCGCTAACAGAAACACTTCATTTTTAACGTCACAAGAGCTACACAGCGCACTTTTGATTTTTATATGTCAATCCCAGCTATCGCATTTCAACATCGAAATTAAAGAACTTCAGGCACAACGCCCTGTACCTAAGACTAGTAAAACGTTTTCGCTTAATCCCTTTATAGACAACTTGGGGATATTACGTGTGGGCGGACGCCTTCAACAGTCTCAGCTCATTTATAATACTAAACACCAGATCATACTTCACCCACAGGCTCATCTCACTAGACTAATTATAGAAAACGAGCATATTCGACTACTCCATGCCGGAGTACAATTAACGCAGTGCTCTCTACGTCAAAGATATTGGATCATCAATTACAAATCTTACATATGCTCCGTGATACACAAATGCATCACTCGTTTTCGATTTCGCGCAACTGGCTCAAGCCAGCTTTTAGGACAATTACCCTCTTCCAGAGTCACTCCTTCTAAGCCATTTTCACAATGTGCCGTCGACTACGCCGGTCCCATATTTCTATGTCAGGGCGGGCAGCGGTCCAAATCATTCACAAAGGCTTACATTTCACTCTTCATTTGCATGGCCACTAGGGCAATTCACCTTGAATTGGTATCAGATTTGACTGTGGCCTTTATAGCTGCTTTAAAACGCTTCATAGCTCACAGGGGCATCCCTGCACAATTATTCTCTGATAACAGTACAAATTTCCGTCGTGCTGGCACTATATTACACGATTTGTACAAACTTTTTCAACAAGACGAATTTCAAAAATCCACTCAGGACTTCGCCAGTTCACAGGGAGTCAAGGGGTCTTTCATACCTCCGTCAGCACCTCATTTCGGTGGTCTATGGGAGAGCGGAGTCAAAAGCGTTAAATTTAATGTACGGCGCGTTATCGGCAGTACGCTTCTCAACTTTGAAGAGCATTACACTGTTTTGACTCAAATAGAGTCATGTCTGAATTCACGTCCATTGTTCGCCATTTCAAATGATTCAGGGAATCCCGAGCCTTTGACTCCAGCACATTTCTTAGTTGGTTCTCCACTTACTGCGCTCCCGGAACCCGACTATTCGGATGTAAAAATGGGTCGCTTGGGGAGATGGCAGCTTCTGCAGAGATTCACCCACTCTATATGGAAGAGATGGTCAAGAGACTATCTGCATCAGTTGCAGCAATGAAATAAATGGAGAAAACATTCGAAAAATTTGTCTCCAGGACAACTCGTCCTCATTTTAGAAGACAATACTCCACCCCTGCAGTGGAAACATGGTATTGTCACCCAAATCTATGTAGGTCAGGATTCATTAGTACGTGTAGCGGATGTCCGCACCACAAACGGCATCCTATGTAGGCCTATCCACAAACTGTGTCCACTTCCCGTGGCATCAGACTAATTGTTTTTTTTTTCAGTGCTTCATGCCCGGGGCATTTCCGGATGAGCACATGCTCTACGTACTACTGCAAGTACAATGTTAAATGTACTTATTTATACATTTGTATTTATATTTATACCAAATTAATGTACGCTATTTATATGTGCATTAGTAAACATTTTAAGTGTTTTTTCGTCAGTGTGATGTCAGTTATTGTGTACTGTTTGGTGCAGTGTTATAATTATCATGAATTTTTTGGGTATATTTCCATTGTGCTATTATTATCATGAATTTTTTGGGTATATTTCTATTGTGCTATTGTTATCATGAATTTTTTGTATATATTGCCATTGTATTATTATGTAATATTGCTTATTATGCACTTATTGTCATGCTATTATTACTGAATTTTTTGGATTTCTATTAATTATTGTGTAATGCTACTTACTGTGTGTTATTCATTGCCATGTATCATTGTTATTGAATATGGGTATATTGTCATTATTGTTATTATGTGTCATCAGACGTTCTAGCATTTGTATTTTATTATTATATATTATTCGATGAGTATTGATCAATATTGTATTTATATTGTATTTGTATTTATGCTATCTAATGGGCCATCTATCGATGCGCCAATATTCATTATACCATGTATTATCACACATTTCAGGTTTGCAACTTGTTAATGTGTACTTGTATTTTTTCAAGCAACTTTTCACACTGTAACCTATGTCAAAATCGCCCGGTTTTGGGCAGGCAGTATGTTAAATCTTTGTATTTGTTTATATACTCACGCGCAATCAGCCCACGCAATTACGTCATCCGCTTAAAGTACAGTTCGCTATTGCGATCTGCGACAGTAATTAGTTACAACTCAGCCTTCATCCGCTCAATACTCTTTTTCTATTTGCTAGCCGCGGCGATGTGAAATTTAATCATTTAACTTCTTTATACCATTTTCTTTCTTCTATCGTTATCTATCTTGGCAATGTACGCCACATGTAATTGCATGGGCCTGCGCTTTATTATGTAATTACTTCAATAAATGGCTAGTTAACTAAAATTTATACAGTCCACTTCTTCATTCAAAAAACCCATTTCCGATTCCTATACCAGCAGCAGTTCGCATGACAAATACTAACTCTAGAATTATTCAAGAGCGTTGAGCAAGCAACACCAGTAAAATAACATAAGTAGTTAAATCTAGTAATATAGTGTAGCCTAACTTTTTGAATACTGTTCTCTGTTATATGTACTGTTGAAGTAGCAGACAAATGGCTATAAATGTTATAAGCTGTTGGTATTATATTATTGTTATATTCTTTGCATATATATCATTCAGCCGTTTCAAAACAAGTCCCTCAGGATTACACAAACTTGTATGTAGTAGTATATTATATTTATTTTCTTAAGTATACATTGTGACATGGATTCTATGACCATATGTGGTCACGTAACAGAATTTGTGGGCCGCAGAAATTTTAGCAAAACTAAAAAATTCCTGGATGCACAACGACCGAAAATTTATTCAAAACCAGTGTGGCAGAACTACACATATAGTATGTGGAGACTATCGCATGTCCTGAATTATAGTGTTTTATCATAAAATTGTTCAGCTGTTATTTCTTGACAAGTAAGTATAAAATTAACAAGCCCTTTCAACTTTTAACCTATATGAAATGCTTTCTTTCATGTTGCATTACTGCTATCTGTAGTAAACAGAAACAGTGATCAGAAAAGGTTAAAAATCTGTTCCTTTCAAACAAATATAATTTCACAAATTGAAGCAAGTATTTATTCCAAGAATAAATCACGTGTGTTTTATAGATAAATATGGTTTCTATATTATTTTAAAGGTAAAAAATATATATTTCTAATTATGTATAAGTGTTCTTTCATTTTTTTTATTTTGTTTATATTAATTTTACAAACACAAACAATAACAAAACAAATTTCAAGTGAAATATCTTAATTGCGAGAGTGGTTTTTTCAAAATTAAGTTCATTCTTTTAAAGGTGTGTGTGTGTGTGTGTGTGTGTGTGTGTGTGTGTGTGTGTGTGTGTGTGTGTGTGTGTGTGTGTGTGTGTGTGTGTGTGTGTGTGTGTGTTATGAGATAAAAACTGTAATGATATAGCAGCAGATTCCTTATTAGCAGGTTGTAGTACTCAGAAAGTGGGACTTAACTCTACAAGAAAAAGAAAATATGACGATTCGTTTTGTTATTTGCATAATGTGGAACAACCTATTTGCTTAACTTGTAATTAAGTTTTGGCTGCTGAGAGCATGACACCATCCAAACTAAAATGACATCTTGGTACCAAGCATGCAACGTACTGCAATAAACCAAAGGAATACTTTGGATGACGTCTAAAATCCTCAAATGCAGAAAAACAATGTTTTGATATAATTTTTGCTGTTAACGAAAAGTATTTACTTGCATCTTAAGAAGCTTCTTATTTAATTGCAAATAAAGCCCTACACGATACACGATTCGTGTTGCCAGCTGGAATAAAAGTATTGGAAGTAGTTCATGGAAAAAAATACAGAGATGAAATTCGTAAAATACCTTCATCGAATGATACTGTTTCCAGAAGAATTTCTGAAATGAGAAATGACCAATTGTAGCTGCTTATTACTAGGCTTAAGAACAGATCAAAGTTTGTAATTCAAATGGATGAAACAACTGATATTTCTAACTTGGGACAATTGTTAGTTTATGTAACATATGCATGTGAAGGAAGTATACATGAAGAATTATTGTTTTGTTGTTCTTTGGGAGAGTGCACAAGAGGGAAAGACATGTCTGTACAGACGGTGATTGGTGAGAATATTTTATTTGTATCAAAAGTTAAAGTTGATTGCAATGAACATATTGTTATGATGGTCTCATGGATTGTTGTATTGTACAGTGGAAACAAAATACAGACACCAATTAAGTCACTAATTACCAGCATTAATTAGTCATAAATAACAATTTGAAATCAACAAGGTACCCTCATACAATAATTAAAGTCAAATTTGTCCACACGCAATAGTAATGTTACCTTATTACGTACATTACCGCACTAATTAACATGGTAATAACTTTCCACTAATCCACAACAATAACTTGATCCATACTCTACAATATCACCGGGTGTAACTAGTAACTAACTTCTAAGCCGGCCACTGTTGCTTATATGGGCCCCACGGAGGATCCAGCATGCAGATTATGCTGGCACAACACCATAATGATAGAAAATTATTCATTTTCCATCAGTTTGGTGTTGTGCCAGCATAATTTGCATAGTTAAGAATGCTTGAACCAACTGGAGTGCAAGTGCTACTTGAGCGCATGGCCTTGACAGATACACTGCACCTGCCAACTTTTCGAGAGCATAACATAATTGTCTAATTGATTAAACTACAGATTTTATTAGTGGTTAAATCACTAGTCACTGTGACTAGTGGTGTGTGCAACAAGTTAGTGTAGCATAAATTGTCTAATTGCCATGACAATATCATTTTTACTCACTGCATGTCCATCAGGAAGCACTCATAGCCAAAAAAATATCACCAGATTTAAATGCTGTGCTTTGTGATGCTATCAAATTCATTAATTTTATAAAAAGTCGAGCCCTCAACAGTCGTCTGTTTTCAAACCTTTGGAAAGATATGAATTCCGATTACCAAACCTTATTGCTACAAGCAGAAGTATGATGGCTCTCGAGATGATGAAGTTTATACAGATTATTGCAGTTGATAGTTGAAGTTTTATATTTTTAACTGAGTAGAAATCCGATTTTGTTGATTTTTTCACAATGAATTATGGCTTGTAAAACTGTAGTATTTGTCAGATGTTTTTGAAAAATTGAGTGATTTTGTTATTCACATGTTAGACATTATTAACGTGTCACTTCAAGGAAATAAATGTAAGATATTTACATTAAAATATAAAATTAAAAGATTTGTTAAAAAAGTGAACATATGGGAAAATAGAGTGGAAAATGGATCTTTAGAAATCTTTACAGCTATGGATGCTTTTTTAATTGAAAATAACCTTTCCAAAGATTTAATTCTAAACGTTATAGTTGATCATTTGAAGTGTCTCGAGACACAATTTCAAAACATTTTTTTCAAATTTTGATTTTGAAAAAGAAAATTGGGTCCATAAACCATACTCAACTTAAATGATTAATGTCAGTTATTTACCATTCAAGCAGAATTTGCCGAGTTATCAAGCAACACAAGTTTAAAACATGAGTTTAAAAAAAAAAATCATTAAATGAATTTTGGCACTGGATTAGGACAGAATTTCTTACACTTTCTGAAATGGCTCTAAACATATGTTTACCATTTTGTATACTAGATATTTATACGAAGCGGGATTTTAGCATTAACGTTTATAAAATCAAAAAAAAAGTTAACTGGAAAACTTTGAAGAAGCTTTACATCCTGCAGTATCTTCTGAATAATGGGTTTATAGATTATTCATTTGGAATAATCTATGAATATTTGGGTTTGTCTTAAAGATATGGTAAAATTATATATGTTTGTATACCAAAGAATTATTTTCGAATAAATTTTCTTTATAATTTATTATCAGCAAATGGTTTAATTCGTATTCCCAGTTTACATACGTCTATACCCAGGGTAGTAAAAATATTTGCTTGGGTAAAGGGTGTTACCAATTGGAAAAGTTTGTGAAGCCGTCCATTGTGATAAAGTAGAATATTTGGTTGACACATGTTACTGTTTGAATCCACTTTCTTAAGTGAAACAGCATTGTTTCCACTAATCTACATGTTCTTGGAATGCGGCCTTTGAAGTATTAATCTCATCCTCAGGTTCATTTTCATATTACTGTATTCGCATTGCTGTTTTTGAATATGCTGTGTGGAGAATCAAATGCATAATAAAAGTAAACAAACCATACAGTACAGTTAAGATACTCCATTGCAAAGAAGAAAAATTGAAAGAAAATAAGTACTGTTTTCATGCTGTACAATGTGATCATAACAATTAGTTATATAATAGTGAGCAGAGACTAAGACTTATAGTTGGCAGTTGAGAGTGTTACTATATAAAAGTTACTGTTTTATGATGTAGTTTTTTGTCTTATAAATGTTTTATAGATGTATGTGTAAAACTAATGGATGTTGTGTATTCCAGGGTGGACGATGGGGGACAGCATAAAACAAGGCGTTGAGCTACGACGAGCATCACAAGATGCTATTTTAGCATTATTCAACTTAAATACACCACAAGTTACGCTAAGATTTGCTCAACTTCCTAAAGAGTACCAGGTGCAGATTTTTTTTGTAACAGCCACTGTTTACAAATGATTCTTGAACTCACTACTGAACAGAGTGTATATAATTTTTACACGAACATAATGTTATTCTTGATAAGTTACATGTAGAAAATGGTAGAGTCAGCACTCTATTGGATTCTGTGCCACTAACTTCTGGCTAAACTGAAGAAACTAGTTTATCCTAATGTTGTGCTGTTCACAGGAACAATACACATTCATTGCTTGATGAATATTTTTTAGAAATAATAGTTGATGCATGTGCAAAAGTTGTATTGGTTGTCACTTTATTATTCCAGGACATGTAATCTGTTGTGAATCAAGTATAGTACTTACGGATTTGGTGTCTGCAGTGGCCTCTGTATGTATTGCACCCAGTTACACCATAGCTTCGGATAAGTTTTCTAATATATATAATAGTTTATAGCTGCAAGAAACTACACTATCTTAACTATTATAAATCATGGCTCAGTAGAAGTCTATATAACTGTATGTTTAGGTTACCATATGTAAATACACTAAAAGTTGTTTGTACAGACTAATGGTGACAACTTTCTTCATTTTCATGCTATTGGTATTTTGATATGAATTGTGTCCTGGAAACAGTTTCAACTTGTAATAACTTGTTTCAATAATCACAACACAAGTAATTCTTGTATATGTTATTGTGTCTTATTTGGATACAGTGTTCTTTTTTGTAAGTGATGCACAATGAGCATTTAGTGCCTAATGCCAGTTTTGTGTTTTTGTTCTTGAAGCCGTCATGATTGAATTGAAATGTAGTTTAAGAAAAGACTTTCCATACATTTTGTTTTAATCTAATCAGGTATCATAACCTGTAATACTTTAACAGCTAATAAATATTATTTGTAGTAATCTGTTTTCTAAAATCTGTATTGCAATTCTGATTTTTAATTCCTGTCTAATTAAAACAATAATATGAATAAAGAAATAATTAAGTATATTAAAAATATATACGTTGTAGCAGTTATTAAGATTGTTTTTTTTTCACTACGCAAAACACACTACTTAGTATTCCCATGTGTTTGTTAAACAAGAGAGGTTTGTTAGTACTAATAGAACAGTCAGTGTCTTAGAACATAATATGGGAAGTCTTATAGTGCAGGTATTGACTTTGGTCCTTTTGACTTAATACATGTTATAACCAGAGAGCACTACATTACTTAACTGCTGTTGGTATAAAAATATGAGAATAATAATTTGTGTGTTTTGCACAACATGTTTCAGGTTTTGTACGGTCTTTGTATCCGCTCTTATTTTTTTGCATCAGTGGATCTAAGTTGTGTGTGTGTGTGTGTGTGTGTGTGTGTGTGTGTGTGTGTGTGTGTGTGAAGAGAGAGTTTATGTACAGAAATAAAGTATGAAATGCAATGGCTATGCTACGGTCATAGGATCAAATCAAGCATGTGACTCTTTTAGTACAACAAACCTACATGACAAGTTAACGCCAAAAATACAACAAAAATTTGTAGCTTGTAAATATTGTTATGACGGTCTAGCTGATCATTGTATGGTATGATAAATTACAAGTTTATAATAAAATAATATTTAATAAACAGACATATTTTTTACATCTCTTACCTTGCCTCGAGTCCCAGAGTCTTCACGTGAACTCGTACCTATAAGTGATTTAGGGTTACTTCATAATAATTACTCTCTTTTAGTATTTGTTAGTAAACTCAACTCTTTTTATTAAACTTTCTTTCAAAATTTTTTGGTATTCGTTTTTTACTGCTCCTTTTACATTATTTTTTATAATACAAAATATTGTTTCTTGCTTCCTTCTTAGAAAAAACACATATTGAAAAAACAAACCAAAAGAACAACTTAAACGATAGTAACGCTATTTTCTAAGGCAACCCACCTTGCTCATACACTCATTCATTCAGTTTATTTACCAACCCATTTATAGAGATCTCTTTAACTTATAATTTTCATGATTTTAAAAAGTTTATATAATATACGGTTACTTGATTGGCTGCTCGGGTCGACCTCCTGCTACACTGATTGTCCGAATGATGTTCTCACTGTTGATTTAATTTAGTTATCACTGATGATTTTAAAGGACACAGTTAGTCCATGTTAGATTTTTGTTAATTTGCACTCACTTTTAATATTTTTACTAAATTTTCGGCCCGCGAGCCTTTGTATTCGTCTGGCCAGACGAGAGTTTTGTAGTCGACTAACTGACGCTACCCAAAGCGTCTCTAACGGCCACTTCCGCTACAGGTTCATCAGCTTGCGCTATGACTCGTCAATACAATCATGTGACAGGTTAATTGGTTACATTTTAGTTTACTTCCGTTAGTGACTTTGGGCTTGAGAGTACAAACAGCAGCACACACGCGTGCTCACCCTCACATTCCAATGTTATTATCGTCTCGTACCTGACTCTGCCTGGTACAGAGTTAAATACAGGGTGTTACATAAATCACGTTTTCGTGACCAATAAATGGTGCCCGAACAAATTGGCCCCAAATTATTATAAAATTAAAAATAGACCCTCCTCTTTATTCGCCCCGTTACAATACCCCCCAATGAGAGGTTTTCTGCCGAGACAGAAAAACTCTCATTGCTAAACCCTAAGAGGATCAGTGAGGATATGGCACCAACAAACCCCCTTTAATTCTTAACACATCATGGGTAAACTACCCCCCTAGCTCGGCGACTATGGCTACACCTGAACGAGATAACTGGACTTCTCTGGGCGAGATCCCAACACCATAAAATCGGACAGGTACTCACCATAATACCACCTAACCTTTTATCATTTCACCAAAAAATCAAAAATTGGCCTTATACCATACCAGATCCTCAACCGATATGTCTCCCCTTACATACATACTGGGTTGCCTTTAGCAAGTACTGGGTGCGTACACATATTCATTACTAAATAAAAATAAAATACTATTATGTTTGATTATAATATGATTGATTAGAATGTATTAATTATGATTAATTATGTTACTAAATTACACACTATCTGCACCTTAATTGTTATAATATAAAATTAATATAAAATTCAAATTTGGTTCCAACAGTTAAATAAATCTACGGACCCTATCCAAATTCAATTAGATGTTACTTTACACTATTTTATTCAATTAATTTAAACATAATTTTCAAAACTCAAAGTCTTTATGCATTTATTTTCTTTACAACTCCTCTTAATTTACCGGTTAACAATCCTGTTACACAAAATAAAATAAACAATTTGTCCCTACTTCCTTATTCAAACACAATTACACATGATTATAAAATACATCCTAATATAGACGTCGTATATCAACTGACACCTTCTCTACATATAGTGAAAATTGAAAATTAACATAGATTTCTTTACGTTAAAGAGAATTTTTTTTTTTTTCAAAAAAAATTTTAATTTCCAAAAAGAATTATTTTGTCAATAAAAATTATTATTCAATCATTAAATTATATTGATTAACAAAAAATCTACGAATCAATTATAAGGAACATACTACATATCTAACACCAGTCATCAGCTGATGTCTCATGGTCAGGTGAATGACCTGAATGACCTTACCCTAGATACACTTCAAAAAATTTATACAATGTAAAATGCATCACATGTTTACAATTCTTACACTAACATAGTACAACATTATAAAACGTAATAAACAAAACATAATCAACACCTTCTCTCCTCGAATTAATCTTTTGCCAAATCAGTAAATTCGTCTATACAATTATCATATGGAGCAAAACATATTTAAATCAATTGCTTCTGAACACATTATTTGCCTTTAGCATAGGATCTATTGAATCAAAATAAAATCATTTAATTAGCTTATTAGTTCATTCAGTTTACGTCAGTTTAAGGTTTTCATTCGTTACTCCCCTGAGTAACCTCCTTACCACACACACTATGGCCCCCCCTGGACTGTGGCGTCCAGTTGCTTCCACAAGAACTGAATTGTTATTAGGATGTAGCCGCTGCCTATCCCGTTCTTGCTTCAGCGTTATATAAAAATTCGGCATTACTGATGTCCGAGGACACCAGTAATCCTACTATAATGATTCATACGCCCTTATCACGGCACTATCACCACCTTCGATGATAGCCGCTGTTCCATAGTTATGTAGATTCCCCTGAGTAACCCCCCGGTTAATTTCTAAGTCATACCAATTTCACAGACAACCAGCTGCGGTCAGGTTACAATAATTCTGCCCACAGCTGATTGTCATCCAAAACCACGGTCTGGGCTGGTAAGGCCGGGACCGCCCGAAAGTGAGGAATCTACTAAAAACAACATACAATTCGTTTACAGTTACATTGCTACTACAATTCACAAAAAGTAAAACCATTATATGTTACAACAAATTTATCATTTAAAATGATAAACTCTGAAACTCTTAAAATTTATTATTCAAACATTAAACATTTTATTTTATTTAAATTGCACTATTAACTGCATATTTACATATGGTCAGTTATTCACTGAAAATAAAAATACGACTAGTGTCATAGCCTCAAACTTATAAACACTCCGAATTATAGATTGACAATTATTTACACTTAACAACTAATTATTATCTTCATTGTTAATGAAGCTGTAATCGCCCGAAAAGGTGCGGATTTGTTGGCGCGTGGCAGGGGGCGTGCAGACACACTACGTGAATTCACGTTCCCCTTCTATCCTATAATTTACTACTTTTGACCTCTGACACAAATCACATACCCTTAACAATCTTCCAACTCGCCTCTCCATATTCTTAAAAACACAAGATTCTTTTAACACATTCGTACACTTTTTTGCCCCAAAATGCCCATATCTTACATGACAATCCCAAATAATTTTATCTATCAACTCTTCAGGTACCACCAACCTCCAATCACGTTCACCCCCTCTATTTTCTTGAACAGAATTCCCTGATACATTTGGAAATATGTGTTATATTCAGACCTATTTACATCTGCTTCTAAACTAGCGATTATTTTATCCAATTTATTTTCTAATCGTTGTAGGTTTTTAATCTCCCTTAATTCCTCACCAAAAATTTAACCCTTAATCTCCCCTTCTTAACCAAAAAATCTCTATTTCTTTAAGATCCCTCCCTGTTTTATTTTCTATGACATCTACCCTGGAAAGAGTGTCTGGTACTTTGTTGTCTGTCCCCTTAATATACTCCCATGAAAAGTTATATTCCTGCAAAGTTAATACCCACCTGGTGAGCCGGCTATGGGTTAACCGGCACATGTTTAGGAATGACAACGCCTTGTGATCGGTTCTTATGATTGTCCGGTTGCCCAAGATATAAGTCCGGAACTTCCCTACGGCGAGCACGATACTCAGCAGCTCCTTTTCCGTAGTTGTATAATTTCTCTCCGCTGCCAATAGAGATCTGCTGGCGAAAGCTATCGTGTGGTGCTCTTTGTCGCGATCCTCCTGATACAACTCCGCTCCCAATGCGATGTTACTGGCGTCAGTCTGTAAATAAAAGGTTTTCAAAAAATCAGGGTGATTCATCATTATCATATTCGAAAATTTTTCCTTTATCTCTTCGAATGTCTCCCTTTCCTTCTCTCCCCAATTCCATTTATTTTTCTGTAGTACGGCACTTAATCTTGCGGTTGTCTGCACGTAGTTCTTCTGGAATTTTCTATAAAAGTTACAAAGACCCAAAAAACTTTGTAGCTGCTTAATATTTTTTGGTTCAGGAAAACGCATAATAGCTTCTACCTTATCAGGTTTAGCTAGAATTCCTTCTGGAGTAATAATTAAACCTAAAAAGTGTATTTCTGTTTGTAGAAACTTGGATTTATCCCAATTAACCATTAGACCCCCTTGTTGTAATTTATCTAACACATATTCAGCAAGTTCTAAATGTTCTGAAAATGTTCGTGATGCTATTAATATGTCATCAACATATACAGTTAAAAAATCCAAGTCTTTAGGCTGCAATATCATATCTAGACATTTTATGAAACTTGCTACACTAGTGTTAAGTCCAAATGGCAAACGTTTGAACTGATAATTCTTACCATTGAAGAGAAATGCAGTATATCTCCTGCTCTCTGCTGCTAGCGGAACTTGCCAGTATCCTGCTGTCAAATCTAAAGATGTCATATATTTGACTCCGCTGAATTTCTGAAAAATTTCATTAATGGGTTCTGGTGACTACCGGTCAGGTATTATAATCTGGTTAATTTTTCTAGCGTCTAAACACAATCTTACCTTCCCATCCTTCTTAATTACCACCACTAATGGATTCGAGTATGGCGATATCGATCTCTCAATAATGTCTCCTTCCATCATTTTGTCCAACTCCTCTTGTACTGCTCTCCTCTTTGAAAACGGCACTGGATAACTCCTCTGCATGTAGGGTGAGTGTTCTCGAACCTTCAACTCGCACACATAGTTCCTGGCTTTTCCAGGTAACTCCGCAAACACTTCTCTAAAACATCCCACAACGCCTGTCACTGGGGGCTCCCTACAACTCCACCCTCATTAAAAAATCTATCCGCCCTATTTTGCCATACTCTCTCATCACTCACATACATCTCTCTCTCCTCTTTCTCTACACTTTCACTCTTTCGACATATATTCACTCTTGTTTCTGTGTCTCCATCGCGTACTCGTTTATGTATTACTTTTATTCCCGTAACTTTAATCTCATTTGTCACCCTCTTAAAATTAACCCTGACTGGTTCACTCCCCTTATTAAAGTCTTCTATTCTCTTATTAAAATCTATTACTGCTTTATTTCTCTCCAAAAAATCATTTCCCAATATTATATCTAAACTCAGTCCCTTAACTATTAGAAAAGTATTTTCAAATTCTGTTTCATTAATGTATATATTTAATTGTACCTGTCTAGTAACCCTTTTACTCCGTACCCCGGTTACCTCCACTACTGTTACACCCGCAACTGGTAATGACGGAATATGTTTATTTACCCCTTGTAATTCTACCATTACATTTTCTGAAATTACTGATATCTCACTTCCTGTATCTATTAATGTTTTAAAGTTCTTACCTTCTATGTTGACGATTACCTCTGTCAACCCGGTTTTGGTCTCCATCATTCCCGCGTCGTCTTCCTCCAACAACTCCTTCGTCATATCCATCTGTATTACATTGTTCGTATATTCCTCAATTACCTGGACCCTGTCGTCATCTGTGGACAATGGTGTGGTCCTGACTCCCATTGTCGGCCTCAGTTTTCCGTTCTGGCAGTGGTACTGCCCTGCTGATTTCCCCTCTCGTCCCGGTTGCTGTTCCCCCAACTCCTTGATGCTACTCCACAGTCATCTCCTGTCCTCGGTGGTATATTATTCTGCGCCGATGTAGTTCCACTCCACTGTCCCAGTCTTGGTTTCTTACACCTGTAACAAAAATTTCTGACGGCGTAGTTCTCTCCCGAGCATCCTGTACATTTCCAAGCCCCATCTCTATTATGATTCTCTTGTCTATTATATGCATTTACTTGTTGTGACCCTCTTTGTGGTATATAATGACCTCTATTATTGGTACTTGATTGGTTAGGACGCCTACCTATTTCGCGGTCCCTAATGTTTTGGAATACATCTAACATGTTTTCTAGTTCGTTAATGTCTGCTATCTCTCTCGTCATTAGAGTAATTTGTACTTCTCTGGGCAAGTGTTTACTAACATGTCTAACAAATGATCGAAACGGCAACGGCGGTTCTAAGTACTTTGCCTCGTTGAATATTCTCATTACATATATGGTGATTAGGGTGGGCCGAAAAATAAAAAAATTAATATTTTGAAGTGCTATACCACGGAAAACTTGCCTCTAGAACAGTTATGTGTAAATAAAAAAGGTAAATTATATTATCTTACACCTGGTGGTAGCGCATTAGCCTGAAACTTTGAGAAAATATACAAATTTCGTACTTTTTCCAAAAAATAAAGTAGAGATAAGAACTCCTGGTACAATCAATTATCGGCTCATTTTAGTAGGACAACATGTAGTAAGGATAAATAAATTGAAAAATAATACATTTTACTTTATTTTATTAGTACATTAAACTTCAAAAACAACATAAAAAACCAAAATTGACATATTTTAAAGAAACAAATAAAAGTTTATTTTCTGTCACTTGGAATGTTTAGTTTGTAAGGCAATGTAGTCTTTTACTTCAGGTAGTTTGAATTTAGATTTGCTTGAAAAACTTGGCATTGATGATCTTGAAAGAAGTGTCGTTTTTATAAAATCATCTCTTGAACTAAATCCAACCACCTTTTGAGATGCCTCGGTGACAAGCTTGACGCATCATTCTACTCCTTGGGTATGACATGGGAATTTGTTAAAGTTCCATTCAGCTGCTGTTCCACTTGATTTGACCTAAGACCAAATCTCTTGATCGGTGACTCTTCGCAGCAAAGGTGGTGGTGTAAGTGTAGTAGTGCCCCAGTGAATCATTTCGATGTGGTCCTTAGCTTGGAAATTGATTTTGGGTGTTTGGAAACTCCTGATTGACTTCCTTTTAGAAGCTACGTTTCTAGCCTTTATAATTCTTCTATAACCCAACTCTCTTACATGATCCCTTTTATCTACTATCATACTCAAAAGTAAGTTTTCTGGATGGGCAAAAAATGTGTTTCTCTCAATTACTGGGTCAATGACCTTTAGCAAGTTTTCTGGAAGGAATCTTGACGATTTTATAACTTCAAATACATGTTCTGGTCCATTTGTGAAATATTTACTTGTTTTAATTTGAAACCATACAGGCATATATGATTTTAAGATGAAAGAAGCTAAGATCTTGTGTTCATCTGTTGGGTTTTCGATACTTATATACAATCGGAGAACTCTGTTCGCTGTTGTTAACCACCTTGAGTGGGAAAGTGGGCCAGGTTCACGAGCAGATAAATCTCCAGCAGGTACTGTTGATCTCTGCTTAGTATTTTTCGATCAGTATCTGGAATCTCACACTCAATACTGTCAAAATTTACCACCGGAAGTTTTTCACATTTACTGAGTTGTGTGCCAATCGGACCACTAAATGATTTTGGTCCCGTTGTTTCACCATCTAAAGCTTGAAACAAATGCCGGAATGGCAATTCATTAAAGTGTAAGAGATACACCCCCCACTGTAGTGGTCTTTTAATGTGTTCTTCGATTTTACGAATGACACCTGTTTTCCAACCCGTATTAGTAACGGTGCCATCACATCCAACTACGTCCAGTTCCTGAAGTGTAAATCCAGTTTCAGTTAAATAAGAGATAATGCTGTTCGCAGTGTCTTCAGCAGAACCAGAAGAGGGTGAAACATGGCCGATGTAAACAGAACCTGGTTCTTTTAAAATCGTGTAATGCTCCTCTTTATTGTTCTTCAAAACTGCTTTGAGTTAACTTTTTCAATCACGAGACTGTTATCCTTCCTTCTATCAAAATACAGTCCTTGAAGTGGGTTATGCTTTTCCTCGTTTTGCATTTGAAGTACTGAACGGTTAACACTTTTTTCCCATCTAAGTTTATTTTTGTCAACAGCATAAGTGTTGTCTTCATCAGTTACAATACCAAAATCCCGCAACAGACTTGAAGCCACAGCTGCCGTTGCTCTATCTGACGTAACTGTTGGTATTGAAGCTTTATCAAACACGGCTTTAACTTGTGGTGCCACAATATTTGAAACTTGAGAAAAATTTACTGACCTGTTGTTTGCTTTCAATGCCAAATTGTAATGTTCATTGAAAAAACACTTGAGACCGTCTTCATACGTCGGAAGTTTACTCACAGATAACTCCTTTGGGTGACCGAATAACGGACAATTAAACTCGCTGCGAGTAATTTTCTGAGACACAGCCATTAGGACACAGTAATAAAATAATGTTATAAACAAACACTACTAAAACAAACACACTTATCAGTTATAAACTAACATTATTGAAGCAAACACTACTGAAACACACCGTCACGGTCATTGCCTGGCTCAACACTGACAGATACTGTTGTGTCACGGAGCTCACAAATGGCGGGAGGCGCACGCGCTTTGCATTGCATTGTGGGTAAATTCCATAGCAATGGTGTGGTGGGGGCAGGGCGGAATTGCAGGTGCAGAGCGACAACCGGAACTCTAGAAGTGGTGACGGGCTGCAATAGACACCGTTGCGCGTCGCGTACGGTTCGTAAAAAATACATTAAATTACTGATTTGTAATGCTTTGCGCTACCCAGAATAAAGTAATTTTTATAGTTACCTTAATCCAACGTGTTTTTTTGCATTACTTTTAAAGCTTTTTCAATATAGCAATTTTTTATCTTGTATTTTTAAAGGTCGAAGATAACCTTGTGTTTTTAAATAAATTTCAAATATTTAAGCACAATGCGCTACCGATAGATGTGATATTTTATTTTTTATTTCATCTGCGTTTTACTTAGGTGCCCTAGAGGCAAGTTTTCTGCAGTATAGCGTTTCAAAATAAAAATATTATAAAAATTCGGCCCACCCTAATGGTGATGTTGTTGTTTATTCCCCCAAAACTCCCAGTTCCCATGATTTTACTACGTAAAACTTCCTGATCCTCTTCGGACCAATATTTATTCCAGAACGCGGACTCGAATTTTTCATAGCTACTCCACTCTGTATTATGTACTTCCGCCCATATTTCGGAACTACCCTTAAAACACTTTAAAATCTTTAATAATTTTATTTCCCAACTACTGCTATTAAACCGGTTGAATTCCATTACCCTACTTAAAAACTGCATCGGGTGTACTCAACGGTTCTCACTACAAAAAGTTTCAAGCTCTATTTCATTATTAACGTCTCGCGTAATTACTACTCGTTCGGTAATATTGTTTAACTTCTGGTTTATTGCTATACTCAACTCATCTTTAACACTACTAATGCTCTGCTCAATGAATACAATTTCTTATCATTAATACATTCGGACTGAATGCTATTTTTGGTTTATTATATTAACTGACTCTTGTAACGATTGTATTTCCGTTTTACAAGTATTTTCAATTTCATTGATTTTAATGTCTGTATTACTTTTATATTCATCAATATTTTGATTCATTTTTTCAATCTTAACCACTACACTGCTATATTTATACTCAGTGTCAGTATTACATTTATTTATTTTAGATTCTACTTCATTGTTGTACTCATTTATTGTACTTACTAATTTTTTGTTACTCTCGTTTATTTGTTTATCAATTCTTTCTGACATATTATTGTCTATCTCATTAATTTTAACATCTATATTCTTTATTGAACTATCTAGCTTGGTATCTAATTCGTTAAACTTATTGGCAAACTCTTCATTGATACTTTCACAACGCTTATTAATTTCATTAATATCGTTTTTTAATTCATTATTTTGCTTTTTTAATTCATTGAAATTCCCTTCACATTTTAATTTTTGTTCATGTATTTCGCTTTTTAACTCATGGAATTTAACATTCTGTTCATCGAATTTAACACACAACATTGCATTCATGCCACACAAATATCTCATCACATCACTATTGTCAGATTGATTATTTTTGTTAGTCGATATTGGGGTTATCTGAATCCCCGAATCATTCATGACATTTACTTCATTTGTAATATTCAGTTCGTCTATTTTATTGTCCTGACCCACATTTGGAGTCGAATGGACTTCAAGGCCGCTCATGACAGCTGATTCATCAAAATTTATCATTTCATTTATGTCATTCTCATTACTACCTGCCATCTCTATCTTATTTATGGGATTTTAATTTTACAAAATTTTATCTTATATGTACTCAGTATTAATTTACTGTTATACTCATTAACTATGGTATACATATCACATAACCTTTACGTAATTTATACGTATTACTACTCACTTCTAAATCACTTATATACGAGTAGACGTGGTCTGTACAACATTTAATTTGTATAAACTGTCCCTAGTTCGGTTGCGCCATTGATAAATTACAAGTTTATAATGAAATAATATTTAATAAACAGACATATTTTTTACATCTCTTACCTTGCCTCGGGTCCCAGAGTCTTCACGTGAACTCGTACCTATAAGTGATTTAGGGTTACTTCATAATAATTACTCTCTTTTAGTATTTGTTAGTAAACTCAACTATTTTTATTAAACTTTCTTTCAAAATTTTTTGGTATTCGTTTTTTACTGCTCCTTTTACTTTATTTTTTAAAATACAAAATATTGTTTCTTGCTTCCTTTTTAGAAAAAACACATATTGAAAAAACAAACCAAAAGAACAACTTAAACGATAGTAACGCTATTTTCTAAGGCAACCCACCTTGCTCATACACTCATTCATTCAGTTTATTTACCAACCCATTTATAGAGATCTCTTTAACTTATAATTTTCATGATTTTAAAAAGTTTATATAATATATGGTTACTTGATTGGCTGCTCGGGTTGACCTCCTGCTACACTGATTGTCCGAATGATGTTCTCACTGTTGATTTAATTTAGTTATCACTGATGATTTTAAAGGACACAGTTAGTCCATGTTAGATTCTTGTTAATTTGCACTCACTTTTAATATTTTTACTAAATTTTCGGCCCGCGAGCCTTTGTATTCGTCTGGCCAGACGAGAGTTTTGTAGTCGACTAACTGACGCTACCCAAAGCGTCTCTAACGGCCACTTCCGCTACAGGTTCATCAGCTTGCGCTATGATTCGTCAATACAATCACGTGACAGGTTAATTGGTTACATTTTAGTTTACTTCTGTTAGTGACTTTGGGCTCGAGAGTACAAACAGCGGCATACACGCGCGCTCACCCTCACATTCCAATGTTATCATCGTCTCGTACCTGACTCTGCCTGGTACAGATTTAAATACAGAGTGTTACATAAATCAAGTTTTCGTGACCAATAAATGGTGCCCGAACAAATTGGCCCCAAATTATTATAAAATTAAAAATAGACCCTCCTCTTTATTCGCCCCGTTACAGGTACAGTGGAAAACAAAATACAAGACACCAATGAAACCACTAATCACCAGCTTTAATTATCACAGTTAATAATTTGTAATCAACAAGATAGTCTTGTACAACAATTCAAGTAAAAATTGTCCACGCGCAATAATGATGTCAACTAATAGAGTCCCGCTCAATTATAAAACACATAACACTTCGCCACAATACTTCGAACCTCACTGGAATAAATCGCCACTTAAACTGACCTCTAAGCGGCAGCTTTCGTTGTTTAAATAGATAGGACAAGCATTCCAGAATAATCCATAATATGCGTCAACACTACTCGAAAACACTAGTGCATAATTGATTGCGGCCTTGAACACAGAATGCCAACCAGTATGGTCTGGAATAGCCTCGTTTGTAGACGCATTTTAAGTGTCACGTACGCACACAAACATTACAGCTGGGCTCTGCTGGGATAGCCGAGAAACACATAGAACGTTCTGTAATGATGTGACAATATGTTGTACTGAACGACAATCTGTACGAGGAACATTTTTTAATAAAATCATATTGTTATACTAAAGTTTAGGTTTTTATTTTTCTGTTCTTATTGGAAGTTTCCTAATTTAACGTTTATGATAATTTGAATTTTTTACTAGGCCATTCAGATTTAAAGTAAACAAATTCCACTGTAATGCAAGTTGTACATTTTGTATTTAGTAATTGTAAATTAAAAGAGATAAATTGAATTCAACTTTATACTATTAGTAGTATTGCTTATTATAAAGGGTTTCAACTAAAATTATAAACCCAAACTGAAAAGTATGATTTCAGATAATTCTGAATGTTTTAGGAAGCTGCACTAAGCCTAATTCATGGGAGAGTGCGGCGCAGTAGCAGTGGAGGGGGAACTGATACAACCTCACCTCCATCTCCTTCTCCAGCATCGCCAAGGTTGAATTCGCCAGCCCCACAGAAGCCAAAGTACCCTCCTGGTGTACTTCCACAGTGTGATGCTGAAAATCTCAACCCAGAAGAAGTATATAAGTAAGTCATTGTTATAATAAATGTAGCTTTAGAGTAGTGTATGTTCTTGTCATGTTCATACATCGCCTTGTCCGTAAATACCTCTACATCATTATATTTTCAGTTATTGTAGAGCAGTGGCTCTACTGCAGACCACTGAGTTGAAAGGTGGCTAACACGCAGACCTCCCCCTGCTATCAATATCTTTCAGCTAACTAAGGAAATTATTTTATAAACTTATTTATTAACTGAAACAAATTTTATTGAATAACCAAAATTACTTTTGAGATAACTAAATCAACTGAAATTATCATTGGCTTACTTTAAATTAATCAGTGTGATTTTTGGGTTAACATTTGTTTCACGATTTCACAATCTATCAAATTTGGGGGCCAATTTTGTTTTCTTTTTTTAACAGTTGGTCACTTTCACTCATATACACATGGTTGGTTGTTGCTGCACACTATAAGGTAGACTAAATGAATATATATTTTATATCATTTTATCCCTATGGAACACCGCTTGGGAACCATTACTATAGAATGATGATTACTGCAGGGAACAATCAGTATCAACATTGTTCTACATAATTAAACAGCCACATTAAATTTTTATAATTAATCAAATTCCATACAAAAGAGGAAAATGTGTAGTGCATAGTGATGTGACAGAAAATTAGAATTACACATTTGTTCTAGTTTATATGTAATTTGTTTGTTAACATTGGATTTAATGTATGGAAAATGTGCAGATCATTAAGAAGGACTACTGCGGAGATTCAGAATTACAGTTATGAATCAGGTGGAGGTAAACTCATGGGTCGGGACACTACTTCTCAGGATTCTGGTATAAGTCAGATGTCAGCTGGTGCTGGTGAGAAACTAGAAGAGAGGATGGAGGAGTTGTCAATTCGGCCCAGTAATGTAAGTGAAAGGAATTGTTATGTAATTTATTGTTTGATTAAATAATTAACAGGGAACAAATCAACGAAGAATAATTAAAGATCATCCATGTGTAAGATTGCCTTACATTGTTTTATAAAGTATTATTGACAGTAGACATGATATTTGTAAAGAAATATTAGTTGGCCTAACGTTAGAATCTTCTGCCTTGATGAAACATCAGTCAGTGATTAAAGTCAGTACTGAATCTGGTTGAACATGATTGAACTTTCTACTTGTATAGAAGTAACATTCTGTGATCATTGTTGTAAGAGACTGTTTTAAATGTCAGTGTAAAAAATAATAAACTGGTGTTATTGCGTTCTAACCACATTAAGCATGTTAGAAATAAAGTCTTGTATTTTCATAATAGTTTATTTCATATATTGAGTGTTTGTAGAACATTGTGAAGTAAATAACTTTTGTTTAAATTAATAAAAATTTCTGTTTCAGTTGTAGATATACTGTTTTTAATATAAAATATTATATTTTTACCACATATGACCATGTGGCATTAACACCAAGTATAAAGAGATTTTCTGCTAAAATATAAATTTCCTTGACATCATAATGTGCAGTAAGTTGTGTTGTACAGAATTCACAGTACAGAAAAAGTATCATTTTCATTGTTGTTATTTGTTCAAGAGCAGATATGTTTTGTTCAAAAAACAAAAACAAATTGTATCTACTATTACCATATAAATTTTGTTTCTTTGGGTGAATAAGAAAATGTATATACAGAAAATTTTTCTAGAAACATAAAAAACGTTAATTACAGGGCAAGTAGATGCACTGTGATGAGTTTGCCAACTTTACGTAGACCCTACAGTTTGAGGCTTAAGAAATGTTTGTATGAAAATATAAAAAACTCCTTTGCTATACACTTCTGGTTGGTCTACAATAATTTATTTTTAAAATGTTTTCTCAAATTGCTGTTACACATTTTGTCTCAGCAATGCAAAAATTGTGGTCCAAGCTGTTTCTGATTGAACTTTGTGCAGACATTACCATTGGCTGCAAATACTGGAAGAGTTTTGACTGTTCGAGATTGCAATGGTATGGAAAGTCCAGATAGTGTGCAAGGAAACGATAACAGTCTTAGCACTGGAGGTAAGTGTTGTTAACTAGAGAAATATAAAGAAGTAAGCTGCAAATTTTGCCTAATATAAGCAGTCAGATGTAGATAGTAACCAGTTTACATTCATGTAACTTGATGATCTATTGTCAACCACTGTTATGTTGTCTTAAGCTTATTTTTAATAACGTATAATAGGATATCACAAATCCCATATACAAAGAACAAATTAATTGGTGCTTTATATTATATTTTAGTAGAAAAAATTAAAAGCGAAAGTCAACTTTGTAAATACTCGGAATTATAGACAGAGGTGGAGTACTTATTAATTGACATTTACCTTAACTTGGTTTAACAGTTACCATTCTGTAATCCTTAGCCACTTGAGTGCTACAGCAAATCCAGCATTAATTAGTTTGTGGGTTCCCAGTTAATATTAGACTACTTAAACCATAGCACTTAAGTGTGGTATACTATTGAAAATGTCATTATTGAAGTGCTGGTTAAATTTTTTGCTGGAACTCTTTCAAATAATACTATTGTGTGAAGTAGAATTAGAATAACGTTTAACATTACAATAGAAAATTTTTGGTTTGTTGATTGGTCAGGCAAGTGAAAGTTGAATGAGAAGAGAAACCATGTGTTTTGCAAAATTATATATTAAATTTTTAAGCATTTATTAGTATTTAAATTAATATAGTGGTGTTTTCAAAGAAAGTTTTCATAAGAGTGCATATTAATCAAGTGTTTTGTATGTAGATGCAGCAGCTGATGAAAGTGAAGCCTTACGTAAAGTAATTGACTCATTAAGTGTTTCCTCCGAAGGTGAGGCCAATAGTGAAAATTGTACAGCTCTGTCAGAAGCAGACAGAAAAGCAGCATTGACTCAATTAGTGAGACTTATTAAAGAGAGCTCTTGTGCCTCACTCTTGGAAAATTTCAAGTTTGTATACTCACATTTTCAATACAGTGCCTTATGTACTTTTTATATAAATTTTGTTTAATTTTGAATTTTTTATTCTGTTAAGTGTCCAAACATACAGAGCAAAAGTGATGTGTACTGTATGCTATGTGTTTGACTCCTGGGATATAAATATCTCAGTTTATGATCAACTGAACATAATACAATTTATACTAGCACGCGGAACAAATCTAGTAATATATTTGAGGATTTAAATTGTTCTAAACATCAGATGGGTAAATCATTAACCTGCTAGCCAGTTCATTGTGGTGTCCTTTTAATTTTTTTGTAATTAACATGCTTAGATTTTCATGTATGTGGTTCCATATGTCACATCCCATAGTGTATTTACAATAGGAATTGTAAGGTTTCTGTTGTATTCACCTACACTGCACCTCAATTAAATTCAATACATGCAAATCAACGTTAAGATAGATTGTTATATGTTGGTTTGTTCTCCATTTATTATCTGGTAATCCTCCAGTATCATTTACGAGTCCTAGATTCTTAATTTTTGGAAAAATTATATTTTGTCAATTTAGTTTTTAATCTAAAGAGTACATCAAGATATTGTATGTTGTCAATATAATTTTGTACTGAACAAATTAACTGACCCGATTACACTTATATATATATATATATATTGTTCGAACTTTGTACTGTATTTATTATCTGTGTGCTGTAACCACCGCATTGCGGCACGAGCGGATGATGTCACTTTGCTTATCAAGCGCCGCCGGCAGTCAGCTGGGCTGACGGTGGTCAAGTTAGTTCAGTTACTTAATCGACTCCGAGCTGTACTCTCGTTAAAAATTACTCTTCCAGCCACGGCTTCTGAATCATTATTCAATTATTTTCATGTGCAGCTAGCACTCAATTAGTCAGGCGACTTGCGTCTATTTACAATGGATTTCAACTTTTATCAAAACTAATTTTACGGGCATTATGGCCTTAAAAAATCCGCACGTGTCGGCAATAGCATTTGAATCTTAATATTTTCAATAAATGAGTATTATTCTTCATCAATACAGTCCACTTTATTACGTTTCAAAACCAGCCCTTTTCACTTAGCGTTTTTGGAACAACTCTAGAAACTTCAAGAGCTTCCAGTACGCAACATTTTTGGTCCAACCGAACCGGATTCTTACTTTTGTCCACAGCGGCAACATTAATATTTCATTTAATGGGCCCAAACGGCGTTTCGTTCAAGCCCCAACATTCTCAACTTTGGATTGCTGACAGTTGCGTGCCTCTATAAACTTTCAAAATTACCTCACAATCAACACTACAAGATTCTACAGAGCAGTAAACCAGAGACGACGGGACACGGCAGGACAGCATTAGTGATTCTACATCAAAAAAGTTCCACAGCTTTAAATTATGGAGAGCTGCAACATAAGGCGTCATCTAACCGGTAGAGACAAGAGGTGCAACAACTCCTAACAGGATCGAGCAGCGGGATCGAAGCCAGCTTCAGCACGTCTGGATCAACGTTCACGTGACTATGAACCTTTTACTTATATTTAATGTTCTAAGCAATATTTTATATTTAACAGTTATTTTTCAACACCTTTGTGTAAACACACACCATTATTATTCAATACACGTTAGTAAATAGTTAGTAGCTCATTGTGAGTTCCAACATCAAAGACAAGACTATATGTATTATTATCTTTCAAATTCATAATTTTAACAATTTTTAATTTCTAAAAGAGGTTGTTTAATATAGAAAGTAAGCATATGTTGTAACAAGTATTGTGTTCATATACATAACGATCGCTAGCTACCGCAACGTACTCAGATTTATCAAAATTTAGGTCTATGGTTCACATGCTCTGCGCTCAAAGTATTCCAAATTATATTTTAAATTATAATCATGGCAGATGTAAAAGCTTTAATAAAAAAACGAGGCACCATTAAAGCTTCGATATCACGCGTAAACACTTCCGCGGACAACTTCGATTTGGAAACCAGCGATCATCATGCGCTAAAAATAAAACTTCGGCATTTGATGGAATTATCCACCAAATACGATGAGATTCAATCCCAAATCGAATCCGAGGAAGCGGACTTTGCTTTAGCGAGTGATAGGGTACAAACTGAAGATGATCTTTGTAACATAGAGTGTAAGTTGCAACACCTGCTGGAGCAAGCTGAGCATATGAACCAGAAACCCCTAACTAATGCTGAAAGTAAGCATCTTAAAACACCCCACATTCAGTTGGAACCGATCAAATTACCTCGGTTTGCGGGAAGTATTATTGAGTGGCAGCATTATTATCACATTTTTCTTGAACTAATACATGTCAGAACCGATCTGACGGACATACAAAAATTACACTATTTGCACTCGTCATTATCTGGCGAGGCGCTTAACGTAATAAAGTCACTGCCAATCACTCATGAGAATTACGCGGTGGCTATCGATCTGTTGAAGAATAGATATGACAGTAAACTAATTGTCTCCACCCATCATGTCGGGAATGTCCTGGACTTACAATCGGTTCAACAAGAATCCCAAGTTAGCATATCTAGATTCACTGATGAATTATCAGCCAATATCAATGCTCTAAATAATCTCAACTTGCCAGTTAACACCTTCGAAATTATTGTTATGCATTACTTAGCTAAAAAACTTGATAGTTACACTTTCCGGTTGTGGAAAGAGAGCTTGTCGGAACATAAATTCCCTGATTTTAATAATTTTATGAAATTCGTAAACTCACGAAGACAATTACTACTAAATCTTGATAGCGTAACTACTTCAACGAGCAAGTTAAATACCAGCGATAAGACTCCTTATCGCAAGGCAGTTAAACCGATAAGCGCTCCAAGGGGGACATTCCATTCTCATGTCGGAAATAATTTATGTAGACTATGTAACGGAAAACATAGGATTACTGATTGCTTACAGTTCACATCGATTGCTATCCCTGAAAGAAGAAACGTCATAATAAAAAACAAACTTTGTTTAAATTGCCTTCGTCCGGGTCACGAAAGTTCGCAATGCCCATCAAAATTTTCTTGTAAAAAGTGTGCAAGGCATCACCACACCATGATTCACTTCCCCAACAAAGACGTATCTTCCATCTATAACCAATGTTCACTAAAGTTGCAAACGAACAAATCAATATTGTTATCCACCGCTGTCTGTATGACAACTAATAAAGTCGGTAGAAAATCCCCCGTTAGAATTTTATTGGATTCCGGCTCGCAAGCAAATTTCTGCACAATGGATTTCGCCCGCAGAATGTGCCTCAAGTTGGTTAAATCGCAATTGCCCATAACGGGTATAAATAACTCACTATCCCAGGCTGATTTCAGTACAAAGGTAAGGCTACATTCTCGCTATAAACCTTTTACATTAAACGTGCATTGTGCCGTACTTCCCAGTATAACTAATGATTTACCGGCGGAATCGTTCGATCTCGCCTCTTTGAATTTACCCAAGCACGTATTCTTGGCTGATCCACACCTACACTGCTCGTCGCAAGTCGATGTATTACTCGGCGCTCAATATTATCTCCAATTAATCGAACCTATTAAATTTATGCGCGGACCGCACTTTCCTATAATTCAGGAGACTAAGTTAGGATTTATTCTAGCCGGTAACTTACCCTTCAATGTCGACATAACTAAAACGGTTTCGTCCTTTATGGTCTGTAAGGATGATAGTCAGATTTCCTCGCAACTAAAAGAATTCTGGAAGTTGGAGGAGGTCTCTAGTCGGTCGTGAACCCTGCTCTGAGGACTCGGCGTGTGAAAAACATTTTGTGACAAATACTATCTGCAACCACGAAGGGAGATTCGTGGTATCCCTGCCTCGCAGGTCAGACAAATCTCATTTGGGAGATTCTCTCCGCGGAGCTATCCGCAGGTTCCAATCGCTAGAGTTCAAGTTCAAGCAGAACCCTATCCTTTACAAGGACTATAGCGAGTTCATGCGTGAATACTGGAAGCTTGGTCATATGTCTCCACTTAATGATTACGATTTGTCGCTTGACAAATCAGACATTTTTTATTTGCCCCATCACGCAGTCTTCAAGGGCTCCAGCCAAACCACTAAGTTGCGTGTGGTCTTTGACGGCTCTGCTAAAACGACAAATAATCTGTCCCTCAACGATACTCTAATGGTCGGTCCTACGATCCAGCAGGATCTGTTCTCGATCATGGTTCGTTTCCGTACCCACCGATACGTACTTATTGCAGACATAGAAAAGATGTACCGTCAAATTATGGTTAACCCAAAGGATTCAAACTTGCGCATCGTTTGGCGTGACGCGCCGTATAAGGAACTACAACATTATGCTTTAAGGATGGTTACGTATGGAACTGCTAGTGCCCTTTCCTTGCTACACGTTGTCTGGCGCAGATAGCCTATGAAAATAAATCCGACTACCCTATGGCTTGTATAGCCATAGCCAATGATTTTTATGTAGATGATCTTATAACGGGATCGGATGATCCGAACGTGTTAGCTAAAATGAAATTCGAGATCGTGGATTTGCTAAAAAGATATGGTTTCACGTTACATAAGTGGTTTTCTAACCACCATAAGGTTATGGCCCCTCGCGCCCAAGTATCCCATGACTTCAGCAAAGGTCAAAACGTGCATACATTGGGAATCCAATGGAACGTTGACAAAGATAATTTTTTATATACCGTTCGGGGTGATGACAATTCGACCGTGTTCAACAAAAGAAGCGTGTTGTCGGTCATTGCGGGGATTTACGACCCGCTGGGTCTTATTGGCCCCATTACGTTTTGGTGCAAACATTTCGTACAACAGTTGTGGTTGTCGGGCACTGATTGGGACGAACCTTTATCTGGGTCATTATCTAATCAATGGCTGGAACTCTACTCTCAATTAGTTACCGACGCTCATTTTAAAATTACGAGGTCGGTTAAGAGTTTGAACAATTGTCAAGTCAATTCATTACAGCTACACGGATTCGCCGACGCCTCGGTTAAAGGTTACGCGTGTTGTATTTATGTGCGGGCGGTCTGTTCGAACGGCTCCATATTGTCAAACCTGTTGTGTGCTAAATCTAGGGTCGCTCCGCTGAAACAGATAACGCTACCCCGGCTTGAACTTTGTGCTTGTTTATTACTAGCGCAGTTAACTTATAAGGTTTTAAACGCCGTCAACTACAATTTTGATGGACTATATCTCTATTCGGACTCGATGATAGCGTTATATTGGATACATCAACAATCTTCCCGCTGGAAGGTATTTGTGGCAAACCATGTCGCGGAAATTCAGCGTCTTGTTAGCCGGGGAACTTGGCATCATGTATTATCAACTGACAACCCTGCCGACATTTTATCACGCGGTTGCCTCCCTCGTAGTTTGCACAGCCATACGCAATGGTGGCATGGTCCGTCCTGGTTAGCCCATGAGTCATCGTCATGGCCCACTAGCACCTTTGACATTCAGGTGCCCTGTGCTTACCCCGACCTTGAGCAGGAACGTCGTAAGCAGGTCCAAACCTCACTAATTGTCGCCTACTCCACCCATAGCTATGTTGAAAATTATTCATCCCTTACAAGACTCATTCGCGTCTTCCCATATTGTCGCAGATTTATTCGCAACTCTAGGCTCCCGGTTGTTGACAGGGTCACATCCTTTTTGTCTGCTCAAGAGTTGCATGACACACTTTTGTTTTTTGTTCACCAATCTCAGCATTTGCACTTCAGCTTAGAAGTTAAGGAGCTTGAGGCACATCGCTGCATTCCTCGCAGCAGTAGAATTCTTGCACTAAACCCCTTCCTGGATGGCACAGGTATCTTAAGAGTAGGTGGACGCCTACAACTCTCCTCACTTAACTACGCGAGTAAACATCAAATAATTTTGCACCCGCATTCTCGTCTCACTAAATTAATAATTGAGTATGAACATATCCGTTTGTTGCACGCTGGGGTGCAATCAACCCAATCATCTCTCAGACAGAAGTATTGGATCATTCATGACAAGTCTTATATCCGCTCAGTAATACATAAGTGTATCATTTGTTTCCGTTACCGTGCTAGAGGCGCGAATCAATTATTAGGTCAGTTACCCCCTTCCAGGGTCATGCCTGCAAGGCCATTTTTCCAGTCGGCCGTGGACTATGCCGGTCCTGTACTTTTACGCCATGGCGGGCAGTGCTCAAAGTCCACGTCAAAGGCATACATCGCGTTATTTATATGCATGTGCACAAAGGCCATCCATTTAGAATTGGTGTCAGATCTCACCTCCAACGCCTTTATAGCGGGTTTAAAAAGGTTCATCGCGCGCAGAGGTATTCCCGCGCAGATATTTTCGGATAATGGTACGAATTTTCGTCGTGCCAACCACACCTTATACGATTGTTAAGTTACTTTATTATTACAATTACCAATACATAAATTTATAAACTTCCACTTACCTTCAGAATGTATTTCTGGTCCAGGGTCGTCATACGAACGTTCGGATACAAACGTGATTTTAGGTTGTGTGAATGATTTACGCTACACATTTTTTATGAAGAGAAATTAATTGATCTTTATTTTTTCATTCTTTATACTCTGTCTCAAATTAATTGTTATTCATCTGCTGTATGTTTACAAACCATCGATTATTTTAAATTGACTTTTAACTGGAATTTTCTTGAAATATGTTCTTATACCATATTGACTTATATACTATAGCTTACCTTATTCTATACCTTTCAGACTGCCCAGCCTGCATTTTACACACACACACACACACACACACACACACACACACGTACATTATTAAAAAGCCCTTAACATTTTGAAATACCCCTCCCTGCCGGCACGTGGTCATAGCTCGAGCTATTTGCTTTTCATTTTCTTGTATTTGATAATGTGTCCGAAATTTACTGTTGATGTTCTCTAGTTATGTACGCACTTCACTGCCACATAATTATTAATGGAAAACTCGAGTTTTAATATTTAAACTTAGAAAATTTTGATGAGCCCCTTTTGGGCTATACCTGTATAGGTAAAGTCTCCAGGCGAACTGCGCAGAGCTGCTATATGTTCGCGGCCAACTTGATTACGTCGTTTTATGTGGAAACCAAGGCCTCATGGTTCTTCGTCGTAGCTTCGTCCTATTCCACCCATGCAATTGTTTGAGTGCTGATCATATAGGATATTCACTCGGCACTGGCTGACGTCACAAGATAGGCGGGACTTAGGCTTTACGTCCGGCCGCATGGTAAACTAAGTGAACAAAATCGTTCTCTTAGCCATCTTTGCTTTGCACAAAACGGCGTCACTCCGCGCGCATGGTTGTATGATGCATACAAGCGCACGGCCACATTCTCGCAAAGTTCTTGGAAACTGAGGCTGGGTGCATTCTTCTGTACTGATTGCACCATTGTGGACACGTATTACTCCTTTGTTAACACGGCTCTTACAATACAACACGTGGTCTGGTCACAGTTGAAAAGTAAATTTACAAATATTTTAATAAAACCCCAAAAAATTTAATAAAATGAAATAACCCTCAATTTGTCACGTTACAACCCCCCCCCCCCCAATGAGAGATCTTCTGTCGAAACAGAAGAAATCTCATTGCTAAAACCCCTAAGAGGACCGGTGAGGAACTGGTGCCAACAACCCCCTTTTAGATCTTATACTTCATGGATAAACGACCCCCCTGGCTTGGCGACTATGGACGCACCTGAACGAGATCACTGGACTTCTCTATGCGAGATCCCAACACTGAAAAATCGAACAGATACGCACCACAGCGCACCTCACCCTCTAACATGCTACCCCCAAAATCCAAATCCCTGGCTTAGATCATGCCAGATCCTCAACCGATATGCTCCCCCTTATATGCAAACTGGGCTGCCTTTAGCAGTTACTGGGCTCACACACACACACTTATACTACATACTGTAAACATTGATATATTCTTAGCTGTACCGTTTCATTTAAGTTAAAATCCAAAAAATCAAACTAAAATCTTTTATCAAAAAAAATTCTCTTCATTAGTTTTTTGTTATTAGAAAATACACAAATTGAACATTTCTTAAAATAGGAACATCCGTAACCTAACATGTGATTACACCTATATTCTAACAATACAATTCAATAAAATAAACACGATTAGTACACAAACAACAACATCATCAAAGTTCAAAAATATCAATTAGATGGCAGGCGCAACATCAAGAAATTTGTTTATTTTTTCAAAAATTTTAAATTCAAAAAATTTAAATTTATTAAAATATATTTTCCTTTTTTCAATCTTGAAATTATTTAAAAATTGTTCAAATCAATTAAAAGCAAAATTGGCTTTACTTCCTTGCTAAACGTGTCTAGTATATGACCTCACCTATCAGCTGATCAAAACTGGGTCAAGTCAAGAACCTTGACCTACATACATTATACACAAGTTACATCTGAAAATACATTGCCCCTCTTTAAAAGTCTATCTTTAAATACAAAACATTTAAAATTAACAAAATATTATTATAATTAACAAGCAAATTGATATTTAAATTATTCAAATAAACACTTTATAGCTTTACATTATTTTCAAACTCTATCAAAAATTGTCACTGGTTTCAATCAAAATTTTATATTCTTACTGTAAATCTCTTTACTTAATCATCTCATTCTCCATTAATTTGGGTGATTCAATTACTTATAATAGCTTGATCTGCCACTTGGCATTTATACATATGTATATAATCTTTCTCACTCTGACTCTAATACCACTAACAACTTTAACTATCAGGACACCCATCTCTATCAAAATATCTATCAAACAATCTCTAAACCCAACTTACTATTAAACTCAATTCGCCACCTTCTCTCGATATATATAAAAAAAAATTCTCTAACCCTTTGTACTTAGGATAAGTGTTCCCCCCCCCCAATAAAGCTCATTCCCTTATGTTGGTTCCTGGACTCCCCCTAGGTAACCCTTTCCGGCGCCAATCGGTCCCTCCCCGTCCCAACCCTTTTGTTGCGGACTCCACCATTACACTATCCCCTCTTACAAAATTACCATCCCCAAATCTCATTCTTATTACCTCACTTCAACTACAAAATAACATCATCATTTATAAACATCAATATATCAATCATTACTCTACATATATTCCCCATACCTACTGTGTCAACATCAATACTTCCCAAATTCTATTACATGAACTCACAACAACATCACTAATTCAAAACAATATTTTCATCTCTAGTACCACTTTAACTTAACCTGGACTGATCTACATGTCCCACAAAATATTCATCACCCAAAATCTATCTTTTATTATCTTTGACACTTTATTTAAAATCTTACTACATTAAATTACTTTTCTCATCATTTGAAATAGCATCTTTAGCACATTCAAACATTATATTTACCATTAATTACCTTGAACATCAATAAACAATTTAACAGTGACATTTTACTACTGATCAGCTGACATTCCTAGCCAAGTGAAAACACATTTCAAAATTATACACATTCTATGAAACACATATGGTTATCAATCCTTACATACTACTCATCATTGTTTCCCCTCTTTCTGACTCTGGTATTATTGCGTAAACCGCCTGCCGGTCGGTCTAGTTATTTATTTTGTTATACTCATTTCAAAATCACAAATTATATAAAACACATACTTTTTATCCATTCTTATATCTAACCTACTACAATAAAATAACACATTGTTAAAATAGAATGAACACAGTATACTGAATGTCTGAACCCCTATTTATCAAAGCGTAATACAAGCGTTTAATTAGAGCAAAATTGAGTTATCATTTTTTATGTTATGAAATTTAAATTCGTTGCTCATCTGAGCAACCTCCCAATCCACACACACTATTGCATTTTATGCTGGACTGTAGCGCCCATTTGCTTTCACAAAGACTGCATAGTTGGAGGAATTGAACATCTCCGTGTCTTTGCTTCGGCTTTACATTTTAAAGATTTTGGATATCGACATATCCTCGTTTTATAGTTATAAGCCCTTAAAACAGGTCTACCACCTGGCTCTGCTGTCCCTCCGCAGACAGAGTGGCAGCCGCTGTTCCATAGTTCCGGGATTCCCCTAGTTTCACCCCCCTATTAATTTTTACTATCAACCAATTTCAAGCCAGCTATGGTCAAGGGACTTGATTATGGCCATAGCTGACCGCTAGCCAAAACCACGATTAGTGCTGGTAAGGCAGTAATCACCCGAAAAGTCGGGGAAATCAAACTTCACTTTAATGCCTGTTCTATTCATCATTATTCTGTACGGCACGAAAGTCTATCATGGTACAATTGTACAAAAAAGGTGTGCCGCACATTTTCACCATGTTGGCCTCCGATGGAGGTAACACTCACTGTTACCCCCAACCCATTCCACTATCTACTGGGGCACAGGCCACCCCAGCAATAGCACCTTAATAACTAAATAATAAAATTTTATATAACACATTATAACATGAAATTTTCATTAACCATTTTATCCATCAATATTTAAATCATTCATAACTTTCTAAACATTAGATTCCTTACAATTTTCACATTTATTATTAACATTTATTCTCATCAACTTTCAGTTATTATTATTTTTTAAATTCTTATCTCAAGTTACTTTCATTACTACATTTAAAATTCTTTCAATTGAGTTAAACATCTGTAAACATTTTATTTTATTTGACGTGTATTATAAAATTTTATACTTACAGTCCATTATTCACATACTGACATACACAAAATATATACACCATACACCCCAATAACTCCAAGTAACCTCTGAAACATTTAACAAAAGGTTATTTCAAATCAAACACTTTAACAATTAATTACCAAATTCACATCTCGTAAAATAATTTAAATTCATTAGAAAATTCAATTATATAACATTTTAATCAATCAAAATATTTAAAATATCTCAAATCATTTTAATTAAATTAATTATTGAAAATACAATTTCCATGGCTATCAAAACAATTACAATTCGCTAATTACTGTCTTCAAAATTAATTTTGTTATTTCTTTAGACTGCAAAATATTAATATTATTATTATCACAACCATTGCTACTACATTTACACATTGTTTACCTGACATCCTACAATACACACAATTAAATTCGCTACACTTATTTACAAATCGTCATCATTATTATTCAGTTATATCACACTTCAATGTCCAAGGTTGCGAGGTCAAAACCACAAAACAATATTTTTAAAATTGTCCATTTATTGTTTTATAGTCTACCCTCCATCGTCAAAAATTAATCTCTGTTTCAAATAACACTTTTCAATTTTATTGACACACATATTGCTATTTTGTGTGTCGTGACCATAAAAATCAAATTCATTCGTTATATCATAATAATCATGAAACAAGTCAACATTAAGTATTTCTATCAAGTCTCCAGTAGTAATTATATTCATTATCGGGTCAGTTATTTTCTCATCAATTAAATTATTCTTGTTTAAATACACTTCTAACATTTCTCTCAACTCACCATAATCTCTCTTTAATTCATATAATTCTATCTCTCTCTCCACACACAACTCCCTATCTACCACTCTCTCATCATAACACCATCTCATACCTTGAATATTACTCCAGACAGAGGGTACAAACTTATACAAAAACAATAAACAACTCAAATCTTCTACTAACACGGGACTCTTGCCCTTCAAAAACAACACTTGTGAACACTCTGGTTCATTACAAATAAGGGGAAAATTTACCCTCTGCCCCCATTCTACCACTATATTATCTTTCCACTCTCTCTCTAACTCATAAACACACATTAACATTCCATCATCACATTCTACAACTTCATCAGTACTCTCATTATTTATTTTCAACATAACACTCTCTGATACTACCTTTTCAAATACATTACTATTCTCAATATTATGTTTATCATTTTCGACATCATCATTATCATTTGTTGACTCTTTATTCAGTACCACATTTTTACATATGTCATTATAATTTTCGTTTGTATTACTCTTGTTTGTATTCATCACATTCACTCCCATTCTCTCAATACTCTGTTCTAATTTATTCAAACTATTTTTTATTATTTCATTATTATTTTCAAAACATTTGTTAATTTCATTCATATGGGTTTTCAGCTCATCAATTTTATTATTTTGTACTTCTAATTTGGTGTCAAAATCATTGCTTAATTTAATTTGTTCGTCTAATTTCTCACTGAAACTACTCTTAATTTCTTTGATTTCGTTCTTCTGTTCTTTATTTTGTTCTAAGATTAATTGTAACATACTCATTACGTCACTATTGAATTGGACGTTACATTTTGTTGAAGTCGGGGTCAATTGCACGCCCGAATCATCAGTTATATTACTCTGATCAGTTATGTTTAACTCTGTTTTATTTTGACTCGCACTTGGAGTCGAATGTATCTCAAAATTACTCATATTTGACTCATCAAAATTTTTGACACTAGTCGTTTCATTTATGTTGCTTTCGTTATCTGCCATCTCTTATTATTTAAGGATTTATTATAATATAATTTCGATACTATGCCAATTGTGCGTGAATGATGCACTTTTACTTCTTTACTCTAACCCTAAAACCACGCTTGTATCTTATTTGTAGGTATGGAATTTTACTTTTAATTGATCAAATTTGTTCCTGTCGAGGCGCCAATTGTTAATTTACTTTCTTATTACAATTACCAATACATAAATTTATAAACTTCCACTTATCTTCAGAATGTGTTTCTGGTCCAGGGTCGTCATACGAACGTTCGGATACAAACGTGATTTTAGGTTGTGTGAATGATTTACACTACACATTTTTTATGAAGAGAAATTAATTGATCTTTATTTTTTCATTCTTTATACTCTGTCTCAAATTAATTGTTATTCATCTGCTGTATGTTTACAAACCATCGATTATTTTAAATTGACTTTTAACTGGAATTTCCTTGAAATATGTTCTTATACCATATTGACTTATATACTATAGCTTACCTTATTCTATACCATTCAGACTGCCCAGCCTGCATTTTACACACACACACGTACATTATTAAAAAGCCCTTAACATTTTGAAATACCCCTCCCTGCCGGCACGTGGTCATAGCTCGAGCTATTTACTTTTCATTTTCTTGTATTTGATAATGTGTCCGAAATTTACTGTTGATGTTCTCTAGTTACGTACGCACTTCACTGCCACATAATTATTAATGGAAAACTCGAGTTTTAATATTTAAACTTAGAAAATTTTGATGAGCCCCTTTTGGGCTATACCTGTATAGGTAAAGTCTCCAGGCGAACTGCGCAGAGCTGCTATATGTTCGCGGCCAACTTGATTACGTCGTTTTATGTGGAAACCAAGGTCTCATGGTTCTTCGTCGTAGCTTCGTCCTATTCCACCCATGCAATTGTTTGAGTGCTGATCATATAGGATATTCGCTCGGCACTGGCTGACGTCACAAGATAGGCGGGACTTAGGCTTTACGTCCGGCCGCATGGTAAACTAAGTGAACAAAATCGTTCTCTTAGCCATCTTTGCTTTGCACAAAACGGCGTCACTCCGCGCGCATGGTTGTATGATGCATACGAGCGCACGGCCACATTCTCGCAAAGTTCTTGGAAACTGAGGCTGGGTGCATTCTTCTGTACTGATTGCACCATTGTGGACACGTATTACTCCTTTGTTAACACGGCTCTTACAATACAACACGTGGTCTGGTCACAGTTGAAAAGTAAATTTACAAATATTTTAATAAAACCCCAAAAAATTTAATAAAATGAAATAACCCTCAATTTGTCACGTTACACGATTTGTACAAATTTTTAAATTCAAAGGGAGTTGAGCAATCTTCTCAGGAGTTTTGCGGTCTCCGTGGTATCAAGTGGTCCTTTATCCCTCCTTCAGCCCCTCATTTTGGTGGTTTGTGGGAAAGCGGTGTGAAGAGTGTTAAATATCATTTGCGTCGCGTAATAGGCGGTACTATCTTGAATTTTGAAGAATACTCTACACTTCTCTCTCAAGTAGAGGCTTGCCTTAATTCTCGCCCTTTATGTGCTGTGTCCGACGATGCTAGAGACCCTGAACCCTTAACTCCCGCTTATTTCTTGGTCGGTGCTCCACTGACTGCACTTCCGGAACCCAACTATACCCAAAGCAATACTAGTCATTTGGACAGATGGCAGCTGCTCCAAAAATTTACGCAATCCATCTGGAAACAATGGTCCATGGATTATCTGCACCAGTTGCAGCAGCGCAACAGATGGCGCACGCCGTTAAGAAATTTGAATGTCGGACAGCTTGTCCTCATTTTGGACGATAATTCCCCCCTGCTTCAGTGGAAGCGAGGGGTAATTACTAATGTTTTTGCGGGTCAAGATTCCATAGTGCGCGTTGCGGAAGTCCGCACCGCTCTGGGTATCTTACGCAGGCCCATCCACAAATTATGCCCCCTTCCGGCGGCAACAGACTAGTCGTATGTGTGCCATACGAAACTTACTAGGATTGTGAACTTGTCACATTGCCTGGAATATGCCCGGGACATTCCCGGGGCGATCATACAAGTCACTTGTATCATTAACGTTGTAATTATTATTACTACGTTCTGGCAGCTATTATTGCAATAGTCACTGCGTTTTCGTTGTATTATCAATTATTTATATATGTTATGGGATTGTTATATGATTACATATACAAACTTTTGAGAATTATTATTGTTACTTATTGTACCAATTATTGTATGTATGTCTTGTATTTCCTAATGGTCATGTATTATGAAATTTATCGGGGTTTTGTGGTGTCAATATTATGGTTGCAATTGTTATATCTTTTTATTGTATTATCGCTTATTGTGTAATGCTGTGTAAATGTTAAATGGGTACTATATGGGATAAATTCAATACGTCTAATTAAGCATTGTATTACTGTGTGTACTGTGGTGCTATGATGTTTTGGGTAATTTTATTGTCAGTTTCTCCTTGCTATGAGCATAAAGTTCGATTTCTTGTATACTTTATAATTGTCACTTGAATTTATCATGTTAATCATATTATTGTTATTTATTACATAACTGTCATTGCGCTGTAGCCAATACACCAATTGTTATATTATTTTTGCCATGTAAATTTAATTATTATATTATTAACTTAATGTTTAATTTACAAAATCGTCCCGATTTTGAGCGGGGAGTATGTTCGAACTTTGTACTGTATTTATTATCTGTGTGCTGTAACCACCGCATTGCGGCACGAGCGGATGACGTCACTTTGCTTATCAAGCGCCGCCGGCAGTCAGCTGGGCTGATGGTGGTCAAGTTAGTTCAGTTACTTAATCGACTCCGAGCTGTACTCTCGTTAAAAATTACTCTTCCAGCCGCGGCTTCTGGATCATTATTCAATTATTTTCATGTGCAGCTAGCACTCAATTAGTCAGACGACTTGCGTCTGTTTACAATGGATTTCAACTTTTATCAAAACTAATTTTACGGGCGTTATGGCCTTAAAAAATCCGCACGTGTCGGCAATAGCATTTGAATCTTAATATTTTCAATAAATGAGTATTATTCTTCATCAATACAGTCCACTTTATTACGTTTCAAAACCAGCCCTTTTCACTTAGCGTTTTTGGAACAACTCTAGAAACTTCAAGAGCTTCCAGTACGCAACAATATATATATATATATATATATAATAGTATTATTTCAGAAGAATATTGATATTGTTTTATTAAGTTATAGTAATTAAAAGTGTAATTATTTTATCTGATTATATTGTATTTTAATAGGTGAGAGTGTATTATTTAATAATAATAATAATAATACTTATTTAATTCCTAAGTATTGTCTACAATATTTAGGAATTGTTTGAATTATAGTTTTATTGTGGGTCGAAGAGTATTATAAATAAATTGTGTGAGATAACTTTATTTATAATTTTATTATCACTGCCAAATTCAAATCGTGTAAAGTGGACTCAAAGTTTTCAGAGTTTGGCTACTGACAAGCAGTTCATAACTTCATAAACACAGTGAACAAGATTATGAAAAAAAAAGTTATAAATTTTCTATATGCTTGAAGAAATAACTATACTTCACATCATGTTTTATGCATCGTGAATATAGTCCACCTCTAAGCATATTAAATAATAGTCGAGATTTTTTTTATTTTTTATTTTTAATACAAAATGTTTATTGTATAAATTTTAAGGAAATATGTTTATTACTAATTGTAACATGAACTGTGTGTTATTACTGGAATATTTAAATGTTTTCAGAGGTATATTGAGGACACTTCTGAGTAGTGATCCAAGTGATAGTACATACGACAACCCCTGCAAAATTCTAGTCCTTGGTGCATTGACCGAAATGATAAAGAGAAAACCATTAACTGAAAGTTTTAACAACTACGTTGAATTACTTATACTTCGAGTACTCTTATCATTCAGGGAAACAAGTAAAGATGTAAGTGTTTGTATGCTTGCCCTGTGATGCTTTTGTGTACTTTTTGAAATGAACTTGGCAAGAAAATATGAAGGCAAATGGTTGGAGAGTTAAAGCATGGTAGAGTGTTACATAAGTGAGCAGCCTTTATATGAAAAGGTGTGTGTGTGTTTTACATATATAACATTAAATTGTATATGTTATTAGCTGTTTATAAAAGCCTGTTACAGTAAAATGTTCATTATGCCAAATAACCAATGTCGGCACCATTTCTGATGATGAAACAGCCCAATTAAAAATTGATTATAAGGAAGTTTCATACATAATCACAATCACTATATAACACGATGTCAAAAATTATGTTACGTATTAATGTCACAAACAAACAGAAAATGGGTAATTCCACAACGAATCAACCAATGGCCCAAACTGCATGTCTCTGGATTTTGTTCATTTTTGGCACAGATGTAGTACTAGGACGTTAGATGAAAAATACTAATGTTCAGATTTGTTTAACCATTCGTTTACAAGTTATGAATTTTTGAAAATTTCACGAATGTTGTATCGGTTTATAATTTTTAAACGGCTTCAACTTGAGAACTATTCAACCTACGGAGCTGAAATTTCTGTAATTTTGTTCAGTTTTTTATGACGTTTCATAAAATATATAACATGACCAAATTACTTTAAAAAACCTTTTTTTTTAATTTATATATACAGGGTGTCCCAGGAGGAGAGGGAAATAATTTGAGAAATGGTTCTATAGTGTAAAAGAAGAAAAAAAGTTCATATAAACATATGTCCGGAAACGCTTTGTAAGCGAGTTATGGCTAGCGAAAGATTTCGCCCGGGTTTCGGTTCCCCCGGGTAAATGAAGACTTTCTGAAATTCTGGGAAGGGGCGAATTCTGTTGTTTCTTATGGTGTTTGACCTGAAAAATCGAATAAAACAGGTCGCAGAACTGTATCTCCCATACGTTTCATGATATCCGACGTAAAACAGAAAAATCTTTGCCTAAAAACAAATTTTGGAAAATTGGAAACAATTGGAATTTTTTGTTGATTTTTATTGACTTTAATTACACCATTTTTCTCAGAATTAAATTCTTTACATGTTTTGTTTTTTAACTTTTATGCATTTATTAGTCATTTAACAAAGTTATTGTATTTCTAACCTAAAAAAACGTGTTTATCAGTTGGTTTGTAATTAAACAGGTTATTCTTAAATTTCTCCACCTTGTATTGTTCCCTTGTAAGTAACCCTTTAGGCTAAACAGCACATACCATAACGTGTTTTTTTTTTACAGAATTTACATGAACGTCAGTACAGAAAATATTTTTTTTTACTATGATACCATAGGAGTACCATAATGAAATTTGGCATAAATGTTGCTAAAAAGGGGTTAAATAAAATATATTTTTCCAAAAAATCAAAAATTCCAATTGAGTTTTTCAAAAATATAAACATATTTTTTTGAAAAAAAAATTTTAAGTAGCTTGGTCATGAAAGTTATATTTTATGAAACGCCATAAAAACTGAACAAAATGACACAAATTTCAGCTCTCTAGGTCAAATAGTTCTCGAGTTGCAGCCATTTAAAGGTTATAAAACAATACAACAAATTCATAACTCGGAAACGAATCGTAGAAAAAAAATGAAACTTCACTGTTTTCATCTCAGAGGTAAGTACAACAAATAGGCAAAAAATCATTACAATCTAAAACATTGACCTAAAAAATTATTTTTTATTGGTTACTGTGTGGAGTTATTCAGATAGTAATTGTATGCGTGTATAGTGTATGAAAAAATCCATGTACATCAGAAAAATGTAATGGGAAGCAAAGTGGTTACACAGAATTATCTTGAAAAGTATCAGTGTGTGATTGTTTTCCATGTAGCAAAATCTCTTGAATTTATAAAGAGAAGTGATTTGTTACTATCACATTCAGTTTTGTTTTCAGCAGAGCCTATGTTTAATAGGCATTAGTGTATGAAGGGCCACTGCTTCTCTTAGAAATGTGTGTTTTAGAGTAGATTCTTAAAGAAACTACAAAAAAAATTATTAAGAAGATAATGAAAATATCTAAAAGTCATGTTTACATTGATATTTTGTTACACATGAGAAACAATAGAATGTGTTATTTTTCTGTGGACAGATAAAGAAAAAGGTATTTGTTTCATTTGTAATTTCTGTATAAGAGTTAAATCACACAATGTAGATTTTGGGTTTTAAAATAAGGATATTTAGAGTATTTTCACAAAGGAATAACATTCATGTTAAGTTATACAAATTATACAAAAATGGTTAACGTAAATAGATAAGTTCACACTTGTTCTAATGTGTAGGTCCTGCGGAGTGCGGAACAATGTACAAACACAATCGCAACTACACTCGATCCAGACATGGTGATACGAATCCTTGCACCAGTTATTACTACTGCCGACTATCCCATGAATTTGGGTGCTGTGAAAATGTTGACAAGGCTTGTAGAAGCCAGGGGAAAAGACCCGGTTCAGCTTTACCTTCCTGATCTAATGCCTGGTCTTGTTCAGGTAATAATTATAAATATTACTACTGCTGTTGGTTATGAAGCTGTGAATGCTTAAGATTTTATAAATAAATGTTTATTATAAAATAAAGTACACAAATTGATAACAGAAAACACAAATTTATTTTGAACATAGTGGTGTTATAATATTTTGTTTTTGCATTTTTATTGAATTAAGTATAATATAATTAAAACTTATTTTAGGCATATGATAATCCTGAAATTTCGGTGAGAAAATCTGCTGTCTTTTGTATGGTTGCTCTTCATTCGGCTGTTGGAGAAGAGGTTCTGAAACCTCACCTTGCTGCTCTCAACAGTAGTAAGTTAAAATTATTACATGTGTACATTCGGAAGTCACAGGAAGGTTCATCAGCACCAACATCACCTAAAAATCATCCTCCAACATCAAGCTAATTGTAAGTAAATACAGTCATAATTTCTATGATGAAACTAGTAAATACCATTTCAAATCATTTTCTTTCTGCAACATAGAACTATACTATCGGTTTTCGTAGATTAGAATAAGTCTGTTGTGTGAGTTTTGTTCATGTAATGATCAGCTGTGTCTATGTGGTATGTTTAATACCATTAGTTATTACAATATTGTGCAGACTATGTGATATTATTTTTTTCTTTTCTACCACATTTTTAATTTGTAATAAAATTCATTGCTTACCTTGCATGGCCAGGAGTCCGTCACACGAACCTGTGAATGCTAAGCGTGACTTAGGGTTATATCATTAACGTACTCAACTCTCATTTGCATTGTTAATTTAACTCATTTTTATTTAACATTTCTTCATATCCTTCTTAAATTTACTTGCTTTTCATTTCTTTTTTCAAAACCATTACTGATCTTTTATAATTACTTTTCATAAATGCAAAAGAAAAAACAACATGGTAATTTACTTATTCTAATAACTATTTAAATATTTTTTATTATAAAGCAACCCAGCATTTGCTCACACACTTTTATTCACACCTTTACCCCATTGATTTAAAACAAGAGATCTCTATTGTAAAATTTGGGTAATAGATTTGATGTGATACATTTATGGTTGGAAGTGTTGTCACTGCTGGCCACGTGCTGCACCCTGCATTTTCACCACTAAATGTCCAAAAAATGTTACTGTTTTAATTTTAAAAAAGGTTCACTTGATTTTAACTCGGTTCACTGTTTTAAAAGTTCCATGTAGCACTGTTTTACAGTTTCTAAGTTCACATTCTACAATAAAAGATTTTCTTTCGGCTCATGAGCCTATTAGACAGCCGGCCGGCTATCGGTGTGGTAACAGACAAATGACGCTAACAACGGCGTCTCTCATGGCCACTTCCGCTACAGGTTCAACAGCTTGCTCTGTGATTTGTCAATACCATCATGTGACAGGTTAATTGGTTATATTTTAGTTTACTTCCGTTAGTGACTTTGGGCTCGAGAGTACAAACTGCGCACACACGCACGCTCACATCCACATTCCAATGTTATCATCGTCTCGTACCTGACTCTGCCTGGTACAGAGTTAAATACAGGGTGTTACAGAAATCAAGTTTCGTGACCATAAATGGTGCCCGAACAAATTGGCCCCAAATTATTATAAAATTAAAAAAATAGACCCTCCTCTTTAATTGCCCCGTTACAACTATAGTTCTAGCAACCACTATAAAAGCATTGTAATAAAACTAGTTGTTGTTTTTGACCTTACAATGGTTTGTAAATTAGAAACTATAAAGTTTGAATAGTGAAGCCACTAACACTTAATTGCATATAAATGTACAGTATATTTTAGTTGCTGTAAGCATTATTTTGAGACCAGAAGTGAAATCTTTTCAACAAAGTGGGTGTCTTCAGAAATAATAAAAGCACATGAAAATGTATTGTTGTTTATAAAAATATGGATTTGAACCAGATTTTCAAATGAATTTACACTTATATAGCTTTCTTAGTCAATTAATCATGTACTAGTATTCAAATGTACTCAATACTGTTGGATCTGTTAAAAGAATAAAATATTGTACAACACTTGCTTGTAACATCTCAGTGTGATGTTTTCTAAATGTGACAAAAATTAAAAGTAGTGAGCCATAAACTGCTTTGTCATAAGCTGTAGCACAGAAGTGCCATTCTCCATTAATAAAAAATCTTATCTGTTATGTTAAACCTTGGGGAAAATTTTGTATGGTTGTCACAGTTCACAGGGTATATTCGAAACACTTTGATGTAATGTGTTCTTAAAACTTGGTCGTGGTTTACCAAAATTAATATTAACAACCATCAGCAACTTTCACTGAAGCCAACCCACCATGACGTCATTCCAATGTCGAAGTTCCATACAGAAAAATGTCAACAACACAACTACTACTAGTCACTGCCAACATTAACAGTTAAAACAAGGTAGTTAATACCTTTTAAGTAGAGACACAGATACCACTCGGAAGAAAACCAGGAAACCTGAACAGTTTGAAATTGAACCACTAAACCTGGAAATAGTGAATCAGTTTAAATATTTGGGATGTTGGATGGCAGAAAATAATGAAGAAATAAATGAAATAAGGAAAAGGATACAGGCCGCAAATAGAACACATGCATCATTGACATCTATATTCAAGACAAGGAATATCCACCATCAGTCCAAGGTCATGTCGGGATAGTGAGCGGAGGTGTGGTACTAGGTCTAAAATCAACTTCAAATATTGCTCTTCACTTAAAGTTTATTAACATTCTTAACTAGTTAGCTACTACAGCTTCCATCGAGTACATTTGTAAATGAACTCGTGTTCAAATGAATAGTCAGTAAATCGTAATGAACTCTAGTTCTAATGACTTGAATTTTATTTTAAACAGTTAGTAAATCATAATAATATCACATAACCAAGCAGTGACTCTGTTTTGCTCTCAAAAGATTCTAAGTTCGTTAAGATAAAAGATTCTAAGTTCATTTAATAAGACTTTGAATTTTACATGTTTCTTAAGTCTACGAACAGTAGTTCACTCACCAATTGGAAGATAGCCCATTGTAGTAGAGAAGTGTTCTGGCTGAATCGAGCGCACTGTTCACGGGTCGCGACTGTGTAGCGTATGACCGAATGATGATTTCTGCGGTCAGGACTCGGGTATTTATCGAAATCTGGGGCTGTAAGTCTCCATGTGCGCCCTTGAAGTTGTTTACGTAAACTTGATGTTTGATGTAATGTCATGAAAGGTGAGGGACAGATGCGGCGTTAACGCTCGTCCGAAGAGGAAGCGTTGTTCTGGTTTTACAGACAACAACAGATAGGACAGCTATGGTAATTAACCGCGAGATGGTCACACGTGTATCCGGTTAGATAGGCCTTGGTTTTGACATATACTGGTTAAACTGATTGAATTATGTCTTGGCGAACATCTGTGTGTCGAATAAAGAAAACGAAAAGAAAATAATAAAGTCAGAAGTTGCTCGTGGGAGGCCTGGTCACTACATCACCCCTCCCTTTAAAAAAGAGGTAAGTACTTCCGTACTTGGCTGTTTTACTAAGAACCTCAGAGTCTTCTCGTGGTATGTTTACAAAATGTGAGTTGGTACTCAAGTTCATTGATGTTTCTATTCTCTTTAGTTCAGAGCATTTTTCTTTATCTCCAAGCATATATATGGTTAATTGCAAAAACATATTAAATCATTAAAACCTTGTTAATGTTAAAGCATGGTAATAATCATTTGAGCCTACTATCATCATATATTAACATCATAATATTCATATACCAATAATCATATAGTAATAAATCATCGTAGTATTATTCATAGTAACAGTAATAATCATAATAATAATAAGCATAGTACATCATCATCATTGGTTCATTGTACATACAATAAAACATACTTAATCTACATCAAATAGAACATAAGTAATCAATCAGTACATCAATGAATTCATAAACTCATTAAATTCACTACAATTGATGAATGGCTAACAAGCTCTTCTTAATGCGGTTAAGCGATAACAAGAGTACGATTCCTTAAAATATTAATGAATGAATGAGATGGCCTCGCTCATAGATAGGTTATTGCGGTAAGATAACAGGTCATCAGCTGGTGGCCTGTCAGCTGAGTACTTGCTTTCAACCACACCGTCGGTGTATGGGTGAGCTCATCTCTTCGATATCCTTAATCTACGTTGCCCCTCTACCACTACCTCTTATCATAATTATGTCACTTTTTACTGTTTTTGTCACTTTTTGGCTGTGGCACCTTTTGTGTGTGTGTGTGTGTGTGTGTGTGTGTGTGCATTTTTACATTTAATTTTATATTTTCATTTACACCTCACTGAGTGTTTTGTCTCTCTCTTCCACATATCCACTGTCTGTGTGCTTTGTTATTTACTACATTGTTACATTGTTTACTTATACATTTACTTATACATTTATTATTCTTTGTCTTGTGTTGTCATTTTACATTTACTGTCGTGTTAATTTTAATTGTTTAAATTTTGCTGATTGCTTCTTTTTAGTATCTAATACAAAAACCTACTAAGAAGAAATATCAGACACAGCTACGGAACCCGTGGTCGCCATCCACGTACTCATCAGATTTATTACTCAATTAAACACTTTATACACACAATAGTGTCACTGGGGGGTCTTTCTAGGCCACTGTCACTATCTGATTAGTCGTGCACTGTACTGGGCACCGTGCGACGAATGTAGATGCGAGGGTCGACACCTCCTCGAGGGTCTGTTCCTCCTCGGGTTGCGCTGGTCACGGCCAGTACTCTCCTCGAAAATCCTCCTCAGGTGGGATAAAGCAGCACCGCCGGTCAGTTTGATTAGTTGCTTGCATATGATGGTGCGTTGCCATATCACTAGTACAGTAAACCCTCGATTTAACGGACTAATTGGGGCTGAGGGGTGTCCGTAAAATCAAAAGTCCGTTAAATCGCAAATTTTGTTTTTTGAGGATATATTTAAATCAAATAGGCCTATAACACTTGAAATTTTAATACTACAAATATCATGCAAATACCGTATTGTTCCGAATACAAGCCGCACTTTTTCTCCTAAAAACATGGTCGCTAATTTGGCCTGCGGCTTGCATTCGCGTGCTAACGAAATTCGAAGGTATACCTGACTTCTGGGGGGATGAACGCTTTTGGTATCTATGAGTTGTTTACTGCCTAAGCCCGGCTGTAGTTAACTCTGGCATTATGATTTATGACTACAACCGAATGTTTTAACAGCAAACTGAAGAAGGAATAGGAAGATAAAGTGTAAGTGCGTGCGCATGTGCGCGTGCTCGCACCCTTCTGTAGGCAGCAAGACAAAGGATGAGTAGAGGGGGTGTGAGTAACATGTTTCTAAGTAATGGGTAAACTGCCAGTGTGGTTTTCTATTGTAACAGCGACAACATCGCTTATCTGTACTTTGTTTTCATTCGGCGTTTTTGTAGTGCGTTTGCGGTATGAGTGATATTGTGGAGACTAAAGGCACGCAGTCAAATCAAATTAAACGTAACCCGTACGATGTGAATTATAAATTAATTGTGATACAAAATGTAGAAAAAACATGCAATCGCGAAGCCGCAAGGAAATTCGATATTGATGAATCCTGTATTCGACAATGGAGAAAACAGAAGGAACGACTTTTAAATGCAAATGCAGCGCGACGAGCATTCGTGGGACCTCAAGTTAGGCGTTTTATAGCAGTAGAGTCCAGCGTCTGTGAATACGTACGGCTTTTAAAAAGGCAAGGACTCCCTGTCACTAGACATGTTTTAAAATTAAAAGCTTTAGAAATCGCAGAAGAATTAAAAGTCTCTGGTTTCAAAGCCAGCTTCGGGTGAATGATGCGGCGAAATGGATTTGCACTTAAATGACGTACATCACTCGCGCTAAAACTACCGAGTGACTACGAAGAAAAACTCCTACAATATCAGCGATTTGTCATTCATTTACGCAAGAACCATAATTATTCACTTGAACACATGGGAAATGCCGATGAAACACCCGTATTTTTTATTTCTTATTTATGTATATTTACGGTGGACCAAAAGGGAACCAAATCTATAACAATAAAGATTATGGGAAATTGTGATGTCCTACTTTAACATATTTATAAATTAATATACATATCTCCAACTTACCTTAATTTAGCCCAGGGTTACGGCACACGAACTATGAAATATAAGCATGACTTAGGGTTATATCAGTAACGTACTCGATTCTCGTTTCTTGTGAACTAGCTCAAATTTTATTCATATTCTGTTTAATATTCTTCTCAAATTTAATTACTTGTCATTTTCTTTTTTAAACGCTATTATTGATCTGTTATAATTTCTTTTTATACAGGCACATGAAAGAAAAACCACATGGTGACTTACTCATACTGATAACTATCTAAATACTTAAATTATGAAGCAACCCAACTTGCTCACGCACTCACTCATTCCTGATTTACCCCATTTATGAAAAATAAGAGATCTTTACTTTAAAATTGAAGAATAGGTTTGATGAAATACAGTTACGTTCTGAAGCGTTGTCACTGCCGACCACGTGCCACGTCCTGCAATGTTCTCCCACACTATGTCCAAAAAGGTTGTAGCTTTGATTTTAACAAAAAAAATTTACTTGATTTCACTGTGTTCCATGTTGGTTTAAACTTTTATACTGTTTTACATATCTCTAATACACATTTGGTTGGTCGGCCGACCCTAATTCGCTCGAGCAAAGATTTTGATGACCGCGCACGGCCTGAACTATAAGTCGACTGGGTGACGCTACGCTAAGTGTCGGTAATGCCACATCCGCCAGCTTGCGCTCTGATTCGTTGATTCACTCACGTGGCAGGTTAATTAGCTACGTTTTGTTCATTTCCGTTAGCGACTTTGGTTCCGAGATCATAAACAGCGGCACATGAGCTGTAACGCTACAGAATTGTGTGCCGCCCCAGTTTCAGTTTTATTTTATATCAATTCAGTTTTAATTTTCCATTGTCAGCATACACCTGTGAGGTGCCCCAGTTTAACCAGCAACACACTGTTAGCCTAAACAACCGTCTAGACATATTACGTAACCGCCCCAGCAGCAGTCCTTGTGAATCACAGTAAGCAGTTTGTCACCATAGAGTCAACAGGGGAGAGCAGTGTATTAATTGAGTTCATTAACTAAAAACAGTATGCAGATTGTCACCACAGAAGCAACAACAGACAGTAAAGTGTAGCATACAGCTTGCTAAATAAAACGGTGGCCTCGGGTGCAAGATAGGCCGTAATTTATATTCGGCCTATCTATTAAAGTATCTCATAAAAGTTATAAAAGTGTATAAACAGTGTAGCGCGCGGCCAGCCTACAACATATTAGTGCGAATAAAATTACGTCGGCCGACTTTATCATATTGTATAATGTGGAACCAATAAAACAGTAAGAACCTTTAAACACAAACAGTAAACGTAATAAACGAGTGCCGGAGTGCGTGAGATCGAAGCAAGTATTCAACACCTGTTCGTGCAACCAACCCTATGAGTACGCAGCGTATGGGTAACTAGAAACACTTAATATGCATATTAAACCCAATTCCAACTAACCGGTGATTGTTCGCTATACAAGGAAAATATAAAATACCAATACTTTATACGATAGAGTTCTCGAAGGGGTGGAGTTTATTTAAAGATCAATGTAACAGAATGAGAGTGTGTGTGGTAATATAGAGGTTACACACTGGTTCATTTTCAATGTTTTATTTATTTAGTAATATCACTCATAATAGTAGTCAAAACAAAACTCAATAGAGATAAGAAATAATTTCAAACAGTTGTACTATCGTTTATAAAACGTAAAAGAAAGGCGTGAATTTTTGATAAATAAAATAAGTATGTGATTTAGACCGTATCAAATGTGTTAACGTAATTATTGCACATATCAAATCCAAAGAATCCTTTCTGCAGCTGTTTTCGTCTGTACGACCCTGGGAAGAACCCTAAGGTAAGAGTCTTAATATAAATTTGAATTATAATATATTGTTTCATTGGCGCCTGAACAGGGACGGCGAGTGTAATTTTTTATTACATTCGCCAGACCTAATTAAGCTGCAGAACGGGTTGTTTGGGAGCGAGGGCGATTGTCAGTAAGTTAGTAAGCTTACAAAATTGTGTATAAGTAAATAATAGAAAAATGGAAAACAATAGTGATAAAGTCAACAATGTTGACTTGATCAGTACAAGTACAGACAATCAAGTGAATACAATAATAACCGAAACGGTAATAAATGAAATAAGCCTAACAGAGTCAGTGACAATGGAAGGCGCTAGGATTCATTCAACGCCTATCCAAAATAAGCAATCTGATAGTAATGAGATAATGAATATGATGCCATCACTTTTGGCAAAGCAAAGCGCAATGTTAGAGGTAAATTTTAACGCCATAAATAATCGCTTTGACATGAATGATGCCAAGTTCAACGAACAAAATAATAAATTGGATGATTTAAATAAATGCTTTGACACAAATGATGTTAAATTTGAACAATATAAAGAACAGAATATGAAATTTGAAAATAGCATAAACGTAAAGCTTGACTAATTAACTAATTCATTGTGTAGTATTGACGAGCGAATTAATGAAATACGTAGTGAAACAAAAAGAGAAACAGATGAGTTAAGTGTGTGTGTGTGTGTGTGTGTGTGTGTGTGTGTGTGTGTGTGTGTGTGTGTGTGTGTGTGTGTGTGTGTGTGTGTGTGTGTGTGTGTGTGTGTGTGTGTGTGTGTGTGTGGTAGACAGTAAAACAAATATGTTAGAATTCAACCAAAATGAATTTGGACAACAAGTAATAAATGACAATTTAAAAAGCTTTACAAGTAAAGCGGGTAATAAATTTGAAAATGGGGTATCAAAAAGTGATACAGTAGATAGTAGTAGTGATATTGAGAATAGAAATGTAGTTGAGGTTAGAGTATTTAGTGATCATAATGAAAGGGAGTATAGAGGTAGTTTAAATGTAGAGGGTGAACAGGGGGCAAATTTTTATGGGGTTAAATGTGAAGCAGAGACTTCACAAGTGTTGATGGAGGACAAGAGTTCCTCAGTAGTTTTTGTAGAAGACAAAAGGTCTTCAGAATGTCAAATAAGTTGTTTGTGTTTATCTGGTAGGGCCAGATGGTGTTTCAATAATAAAGTGGTATTGCCCTCTGCGTGGAGTGAGATTATAAAATGTTGTGGTATTGAAAGTAATTATGAGCGAGATAGTGTGATAGAGGTATTCAGATTAAGTAGAGATTATGTAGGGTTTGTAAGGGAAATAAATATTGAGAAAAATGATTATATTGTAAACAACGTAGACTTATACTTTGTTCAGTAGTGAACAATGACAATGATTATATTGATGATGAATATGTACCTGTTGGGAGAAGTAGTGTACTGGTAGTAGCAGATAATTGTAATAATAACGTAATTTACCTGGGAATAACAAATAATACTGACGGAGATTTGACAAAAAATATTTACATGATTTATGACAAAATAATAATGAGAGGTAACCCTATATATTGTTATTATGGTACGATGAAATATATAAAATCTTATGGTTATTACACAAATGATAGCCATATGATGTGCAGAAATAAAATTGAAGAGTGTTATAAAAAACTAAGACTGTTACACGATGATGGAGGTTGAATATAAAAAACAATGAATGGACATTCTAAATACTTTAGTATGTGGTAATGACCTTGCTGATTTAGGAAATGAAGTGTGGTAAAATTGAACAATTAATGATGAAGATTTGTAAATACATTGTAGTGAAATTAATTGGGTGTGTATTGTAAAATGTTTTGTATAAACCATGTGTGTATGTAGTAGAAATTGATTTTAATAAAATGTTATTTTATTTTGTTAATTAACAATAATAATTAACAGGAGGTATTAATGAATTTAATGTTGCATTGTGTGTCTATATTCAAAGTGCTTTAAATAATATAACTAAAGCTAAATTGTTTTGAGTGGAGGTTAGTAAAATAATTTAAAAGGTCAATTTTATTAATGAAGCAAAAGTAATTTTGGACATGAATTGCAATAAATAGTAATTGATAAATATGTTAACTAAAAGATTTATAGAAATTGAAATTTGAAGTAAGCACATGTGTCAGTATGTGTTGTAAGCAGAATGTTTAGACTGAGTGAGTGTGTATAACACCAGTCTGGCATACAACTGTTGATGTAAACAGGTGTGATGTCTGTTGTGACTAATGTCTACAGCCATGCTGGGTTGACAATAACAAAAATGTTGTATTCTGCTGAATCATTGCCAGTAGTAAAATCCTATTATGAAATAAAAGAAACACCAGATATGATGGAATGTAGGTAATATTTTTTTGTAGGGTCCTCTTGTAAAATGTAATCAAAACAAATAAAGTTGTTTTGAACAAATGAGATTGATACAATGAGGTTTTGAGAAATTAAATTAAATGAAATTGGTAATTAAATTAATTGAAAAGGTGAAGTTTAATAATGAATTTAAATTTATTTTGGATTGGAATTCTGATCTGAATGGTAAATTAAATAATACTTGATGGGGGAAAAAAAAAGAATTTCTTTATATATAACTTGTATTTTTAGTTATAATTGATGTGTTATTTTGGCAGGGCAACATTGTACTGGAAACATTATTTAATTTGTCTGGAATGCATATGTACTACTGTAAACTTATATTGTTTTGTTAACACTGTATCTTCTAGGGTTAAGCTGTATTGTTGAACCATGTAACTTGTTGAAGATGAGCCGATGGACCTGGTAGTTAAATTTTAATTGATCCAGGTAACTGTTGGACAATTTAGAAGCTATATTACAATGTAGTCAAATGCATATTATATTTTATAATAAAAATAAAATGAACCAGTACTTTGTCAATGAACCAGTACGGCTAAGAGGAAACCAATCAGTTGTGGATACGGTATATTGGAAGGCCTTTTTGTTAAATTCTTAATTGAATGTTTTAAAGTCGGGTGATGCTGTGGCGGGTATTGGTCCGAGCTTATGGTGTGTGGGATCTCGAGTAGAGAAGTCCCGTAAGATCGGATGGTTGCTGCCACAGTCACCAGACTAGGGGGTAAGTACCCATGATTTTAATAGAGAATCTAAGGGGGGTTGCGGCGCCATATCCTCACTGATCCTCTTAGGTTTTAGGCAATGAGAGTTTGTATGCTTCGACATCCAATCTCTCATTGGGGGGGTATTGTAACGGTACAGAATTGTGTGCCGCCCCAGTTTCAATTTTATTTTATATCAATTCAGTTTTAATTTTCCATTGTCAGCATACACCTGTGAGGTGCCCCAGTTTAACCAGCAACACACTGTTAGCCTAAACAACCGTCTAGACATATTACGTAACCGCCCCAGCAGCAGTCCTTGTGAATCACAGTAAGCAGTTTGTCACCATAGAGTCAACAGGGGAGAGCAGTGTATTAATTGAGTTCATTAACTAAAAACAGTATGCAGATTGTCACCACAGAAGCAACAACAGACAGTAAAGTGTAGCATACAGCTTGCTAAATAAAACGGTGGCCTCGGGTGCAAGATAGGCCGTAATTTATATTCGGCCTATCTATTAAAGTATCTCATAAAAGTTATAAAAGTGTATAAACAGTGTAGCGCGCGGCCAGCCTACAACATATTAGTGCGAATAAAATTACGTCGGCCGACTTTATCATATTGTATAATGTGGAACCAATAAAACAGTAAGAACCTTTAAACACAAACAGTAAACGTAATAAACGAGTGCCGGAGTGCGTGAGATCGAAGCAAGTATTCAACACCTGTTCGTGCAACCAACCCTATGAGTACGCAGCGTATGGGTAACTAGAAACACTTAATATGCATATTAAACCCAATTCCAACTAACCGGTGATTGTTCGCTATACAAGGAAAATATAAAATACCAATACTTCATACGATAGAGTTCTCGAAGGGGTGGAGTTTATTTAAAGATCAATGTAACAGAATGAGAGTGTGTGTGGTAATATAGAGGTTACACACTGGTTCATTTTCAATGTTTTATTTATTTAGTAATATCACTCATAATAGTAGTCAAAACAAAACTCAATAGAGATAAGAAATAATTTCAAACAGTTGTACTATTGTTTATAAAACATAAAAGAAAGGCGTGAATTTTTGATAAATAAAATAAGTATGTGATTTAGACCGTATCAAATGTGTTAACGTAATTATTGCACATATCAAATCCAAAGAATCCTTTCTGCAGCTGTTTTCGTCTGTACGACCCTGGGAAGAACCCTAAGGTAAGAGTCTTAATATAAAATTGCAGTATAATATATAGTTTCAGAGCGCGCGCACCCCCGCATTCCAATGTTTTTATCTTTCTTGTACCTAATACCGCCTGGCACGAAGTTGACTACAGGGTGTTACACAAATCAAGTTTTAGTGACCATAAAGGGTGCCCAAATAATTATTAAATTAAATAAAAAAATAGACCCTTCAAAATTATTATTAAATTGACAAATTCCCCTTCAATTGCCCCATTACAATACCCCCCCCAATGAGAGGTTTTCTGCCGAAACAGAAAAACTCTCATTGCTAACCCTAAGAGGATCGGTGAGGATATGGCGCCAATAACCCCCCTTTAATTTCTTAATACGTCATGGGTAAACTACCCCCTAGCTCGGCAACTATGGCTGCATCTGAACGAGATTACTGGACTTCTCTGTGCGAGATCCCAACACCATAAAATCGGACAGGTACTCACCATAGTACCCCTAACCTTTTACATTTCACCAAAAAATCAGAAACTGGCCTTACACCATACCAGATCCTCAACCGATATGTTCCCCCTTACATGCATACTGGGTTGCTTTTAGCAAATACTGGGTGCATACACATACTCATTATTACATTAAACACACATTTACATTCTATTTCTTGACATCAATTCCAAAAATATTTTCTATTTTATTTTCAATTTCGTTTCTCAATTTACTTGGTTGGACGTTACTGTTTCAAATCAAAAATAATTCAAATTAACCAAATTTAAATCATTTAACTTTTGTTCACCTAGAGAAATGAATCTAAGTTCAATATCAAAATTTCATATTCCCATTCATTTGATCATCTCCTTTCATTTACTCTTAAAATTTCAAAATCCTTTAAATAAATTTACAATTCTTCTTAACTAGCTGCTATCAATCATAAAAAACAAAATAAACTGAACACCTTATTAAATCGTAAATTCCCTTATCATTACATTTGTTTACAACAATATACTATGACCACTATAAATCAGTTAATACGTTAGCAATACACCTAATCAATAATACATCCTGAACATCAAAACACAATCTGTACTTCAAGCAAAACCAAATTTTTTTTTCTAAAAAAAAATCGATTCCCAAAAAGAATTATTTTGTTAACAAAATTTCACATTCAATCATTTACTCATTTTGATAAAAAAATCGGCCAATCAATTATAAGGCATCTACTACATGTCTGACATCAGTCATCAGCTGATCTCTCTGGGTCAGGTGAATGACCTTACCCCAGATACACTACACAAAATTATACAATGTAAAATACCTGACACGGTTATAATTCTTACACCCTAACACAGTACTACATAATATAGCATAGTACACTCATAATTAACATTGTTGTTATTACCTTAAAATAAACAATTCACATTTAAGTTTGATCAGAAATTACACACCTTAGTTTTAATTTTATTTTCAAATTCTATTAAATTCTTCACTTGTTTCATTTATTATTACCCTTTAACTAAGATTTTCTATTTAACATTTTCACCATTAATTGGTTTGGGTGATTCCCAATTATTCACAATAATCTAATTCATTGAAAAGGCATTAAAATATAACCTTACCCCCTTTCTGACTCTAACACTCACTAACAGATTTACATAGGATGACAACAATCCCTCAAAACATTTATCTCCACTAACTTACTACTCTAACTCACCTTGAATCCTTCTTCCCTTATAACAAAATACCCTCTACCCTCTTTGTACTTAGGATGTGTGTTCCCTCCCTATACTCATTCCCTTATTGGTTCCTGGTCTCCCCCAGGTAACCCCGCCAACGCACATACGGTTCACCTCCCGCCACAACGCCTTTCGTTGAGGACTCCTTATCACACCACCTCCTTTACAAAATTCCACCATCTTTTAATTACTCTCCAATCACCTTACTCTCATTGCTACATATATTCACTATCGCTACTGTGTCCCTACTAATACTCAGTTTTCTACATTACTTTTATCCCCAAGAATCTTATTCTGTTAACACCCATTTAAAGTTAACTCTGACTGATTCAAATGCCTTATTGAAATATTTATCACCCAAATTCTAACCTTTATTACCCATTGAAAATTCATAACTATCTCAAATTTATTTCATCAGTTAATTGAAAACCTCTTAAACTTATATAACGTCTCAACATTATAATATCGGGAACATGGTTAATTGGCTCAGGTCAATTAAACAGGCTGCCATAATATTAACAAACTCATAATTAACTGAAATATAAACAAACGCTAAATAGGATCCGTGAATTCAGGAATTTTGACAGGGGTTTGTAGATTTATTCACTCACCTTTTTGGACCATGACATCTCTTTATTACATACTGGTTTTAACATCATAGTAGAAAATTAGTAATGTGTATACTAAAGACAAAAATATTTGCACATTTCGTACAATTGAAATTAGTGTAAGTCATGGGTGCACCTAACTTGTACTACCCTCGAATCCGAGTTGTTTGTTCCTGTATATGATATTACAAATAATAATCTTTATTTTGTGCCATCTGAAGAATGGGCTTATTTAACTGTAGCATGTTATAGTCATTAAACTTATTAAACTTAACACATCTTATTACATATCATGAAATTACAATTAAATGGTAATTAGGTCAGTCTTTTGTGTTTTATTTTTACTCTTATTTTGTTATTTAAGTGTCTTTCATATTTTAGTTTAAGTTAAGTTCTGAACCACGGAAGTAGAACTTCCGTGTCACCTGTGTGTAACATGTCCTCGGCAAATCGGCACTTCTGTCTGTTGTGCAGGGTGTCTGGGAGATCTTCTGTCTATCGTGTGTTGGTGAAGTATGGTGTCATTTTTAAAGATGAGTAGTCTGTCTCTTATGTAGATTCTTGTGGTCTGTTTTTGTGGTGGTAACTTTCACTGGTGTTCACATTGTTGTACCGCACATACTGCTTATGGTTAACAGTTACATTCTAAAAGTTTAACATCACATTTAGGTGATGTTATTTAATTATAGAGATGTCATCGTCGCACACTCAAGTCATTTACAACTTTACATCATTCGGCAATTACACAAGCTTTACCTAGTCTACATGCTTTATATTGTCAACACAACTTTCTGTATGCTGTATCAGCAGCGGAGTCTCTACGTCAACTGAACTAACTAACTGTAGGGGTAATGGGGCTGTCCGCGCGCGGGTAGTTTCTCAACGCGAAAAGTAGTTCTCAATTATTATTAATTATTTTCCTTTAATTTGCTTACAATTTAATTACATCACTCTATACTGTGATTATTCTTTTATGTAACATGAGGTCATTAAGGATTTATTGGGTTTCTTAAATCTAATTTTATTAACTGATACATTGGCAAATCGGCATGTTACTACCGGTTTGGGGCATGGAGAAAGGGTTCATTAGTACCTTATTAAATTATTTTAGTATTATAATTTTTTTTTTTAATTATTATTGTGGGATTTAGGCATCTTAAATCGTCACATACTCCTCCACTTAAAGAAGACACAGGGTCAGGGACCGATGTGTTTTCAACGGGGAAATAGATTGGAATTGCACTGGGAGTTAGCTCGGAATTTCCATGTGAAATTCCTTTCTCTCTTTAAGCAATTTCCTCGTGAGGTACATGAATTACTCTCAATTTACTATTTACTATTAACAAGAGATACAGTACCATATTAACTAATACTTAAAATACATAAAAATCAAAGTTCATAAAATATATAGAATACACAAAATTCATCTTAATTCTACTATGTAAGACTACTACCGGTTTTTTCTGTTTAGCTTTTTGCTACCCTTTTCATGGAGTTACTCATCACAGAGTATGTTTCACATCCTTACTGTGTTTCCTTTTCTCTTTCAAAGGTTTCGTTGAATCGTAGTTGACGAATCATTTTATTAAAGTACTGGTAAAGTACTTGTAATGTAACGTTACTTATATTTTGTGTCAGCTGACTTCTCACTTTGCTTCTTCTTTCTCGGTGAACAGGATCTAAGGTTGATCAGGCCTCATTCCTATTTATACGATTTGGTAATTAAGTAGTGACTCAATTACAATATAGCAAATATATGTCGTAATACATCTGTTCTTTTCTACTTCGTTTCTTTTCTTGCTCACTAGCATGTTTATTTCCGTGATAATATTTTATCTGGGAAACATGACTTCTACGTACATAGTTATTCGTAGTGGGTTCATACAGTGCTACGGTTACAGGAGTTAAGTATCTGTAAATTTTGTAAGGGCCACACCATCGGTAAGATAATTTGGTGGTGGTCTTATCAACTGCACTACTCGTCGGGTGAGTTTTGTACATCACTAAGTCTCCGACTTGATACTTTATTTCCTTACTATCCCACTCATGATATTTTCGTGATTTTCTCAAGTTCACTCTTAAGTTAGCGCGAGCTTCGTTCCATATCTTTTTTATATTTTTACCACTGATTTTGCGGGGTAGCAATTCATGTATTTTCCACTTGGTGGATAATGGGTGATTTGGCTTATATTTATACAACAAATCAAAGGGTGTCGATTTATGTCCTTCATGATGTGCTGAGTTGAAGGAAAATTGTATCCAGGATAGGTTCTGGTCCCAAGATGTTTGGTCGTTTGCATGGTAGGCTATTAAAGCGGATTTTAGGTTTCGCAAATACCTTTCAGCTATATTACCTTGTGGACGATACTCTGTAACGGTAATGTGGTCTATGCCTAGTCTGAAACACATATCCTTGAATTCTTTGGACTTAAACTGGGGTCCGTTATCTGACACTAGATGTACTGGAGTACCGAAGTCTTTAAATAATCTATCTTTCAAAATCTTCACTGTGGTAGATGTTAACGCTCGTCGCATGGGATACATCCAGACGAATTTGGTAAATGAGTACACAAATGAGTAGCATGGTATTACCTGATTTTGAACGTGGGTAGGGGGCCAGAAAAGTCTAAGTAAATTTTAGAAAAGGGTGTCGTGGGAGTCTCCAAGATTAATTTACCTACGTAGCTGTTTCTCGCTGGCTTGCTCAGTGCACACAACTTACACTGTTTTACGAATTTAGCTATCTCGCTGTTCATATTTTCCCAATGATATTCTTTTCGAATACGATGTATAGTTTTATTTATTCCCATATGTGGTCCAATGGTGGATGAGTGGAAGTATTCCATAAGCATTGGTTTAATAATATCCGGGGCAATTATTCTCAAGGATTTTCCATTAGCTACTTTGTAACATAATACTCTCTTACTCAATATATATTTCTCTGAATTATTTCCTTTATCTAACTGTTCTATTATTTTATTTAAATACGGGTCTTGTTGTTGATACTGAGCTATTTCAGTAAATGCCAGTGGGAATGCAGTAATTAGCGTATTGATTATCGATGTTTCACCACTTTCCTTATTTTCGGATATTTTATTAGGCGGCTGGAACATACGGGACAGCGTATCGGCAACTACATTTTGGGTGCCACGAATGTGTTGTACCTTAAACTTGTAACAATTTAATCTCAATACCCATCTTCCGATACGACCTAACTGTTTAGGGTGATTTAATAACCAAGATAAGGCGTGATTATCAGTTTATAACAGAAATTCTTTATGTTCTAAAAAGGGTTTGAATTTCTCAAATGCGAATACTACAGCTAAACATTCTAATTCGTATGCGGAGAATTTCTTTTCCTGGTCGGTTAGAGTTCGCGAGGCATAACTGATCGGTAATCTAGAATTATCTGCTTCCTGATATATTACTGCTCCTAGTGCTACACTTGAACTGTCAGTCTGTACTACAAATGGTTTAGTGAAATCAGCTAATTGTAATACTGGGGGTGATATTATGCTCTCTTTCAGTGTTTCAAATGCAGATTGGTGTTGTGGAGTCCATTCAGATTTTGCTACTTTTTTTCTTAACGCGTTCAATGGTGCTGCTATATCAGCTAGGTGAGGGACATACTTGTGGAAGTAATTTATTATTCCCAAAAATCGGGCTATTCCTTTCGTATCCCGTGGTGGTAAAAATTCTCTGATAGCACGGGTGCGTTCTGGGTCTATGCTTACCTTTCCGTCGGCCTTTACTGTGTGACCTAAAAATGAAAATTGTTTAACAGCAAAATTTACTTTACTCAGGTTTACTGTTAATCCGGCTTTCTTTAATCGTGATAATACTTCATGTAAATGATGCAGATGTTGATCCATAGATTCGCTGTAGATTACTATGTCATCTAGGTAGTGATATACAAATTTAAATTTTACGTTGTGGAATATTTTCTCTAACAATCGGCTACATACAGAACTTCCTTGGGATATTCCAAAGGGTACTCTAGTAAATTGGTACAGATTGAATGGGACGGCAAATGCGGTTAGGCGTTTGGATTCTTCCGATAGCGGTATTTGATGAAATGCCTGATTGAGGTCCATTATGGTGAAAACTTTAGCTTTTGTAAAGTAATGGAAGGCGCTGTGGATGTCTGGGAGTGGTATGGACTCAAATTCTATTCTTTTATTTAATTGTCTATAGTCCACAACTAGTCTATGTTTATCGGTGCCTTTAGGTACTAAAAACGCAGGTGATGAATACGGTGAAGTGGAAGGTTCTATGACTTGTTGTGTAACGGTACGGAATTGTAGGGCCAAGGTAACATTTTAAAATCATATTCCCCATACAGTCATTGTTCACCTTTTTGGAACCTCGACTTAGTCAACCACGTATCCAGTGTTTATTACAAAACAAAATGTCGATGTTTTGTCTCCGCACTCAAACAGTCCAGCCAGATGATGAAACAACATACATTTTTGCGTCAGCCGTGAATCACGGAGAAAATAATGTAACGTCATATTGCACCAGGCGGCAAAAAATTGCTAAATCTTATGCCTGTGTTATAGTGCTCTTTTAAAAGCACCAATAGAAGCGCAGACTGACGATCACGTGACCAGAAAAAACTCCGGTAGTTCTGCCTTAGCGCAGTACTGAGTTCAGTTTCATTGCAACTCATGGCCGCGCGGCCAGAAAAAATTAACCACCTAAGTACTTAATCACAAGTAAAGTCGGCTGACTGCATTATTAAAAGTGAAATGTTCAAATGATTGAATTTAAACAAAACGGTTCGAAAATCCGCAAGCAATTAACGATAGACGAAGGACAAAGTAACTCTAAATAACTTCAAGTGACTCTCGAAGTGCGGTTAATATATTCATATCCAGTCAGTAAAATCATTTATAATTGTAGTTAAAAAACTTATAGGGATAAGAATTAAGTTCATGATTTGATATTGATATAAAACAGTTGTACCACCTTTCGTGGAATGTAAAAGAAGGATGTGAGTTTTTCTTTTAAATAAAAAATAAGCATGTGATTTTAGACAGTATAAAATGCGTTAGCGTAATCATTTCGCACTTGAACCCAGATAACCTGGTATGCAGCTGATTTTTTTCGTCTGTACGACCTTGGACGAGAATCCGAAGGTAAGATAAGATATCACAAATATTAATTCAAATAATTGAGTAGTCTCAGTTGTTCTAACAATTTATTGATTTGCTTTCTCATTATTTCCATTTTTGGTGGAGATAATTTGTATGGGTGCAGTCGTATTACTTTGTTGTCACTCAGGTTGATCTTGTACTCTATAAGATTCGTTAATCCTAACTTTGGGGTGAGGACGGTGGAAAATTCTTTTATTATTTTCTGTATTTTCACTCTATCTTTACTTTCTAAGTGATCTAATGCAGACTCGTGGTGTTCTAGGTGTGTTGCAGAAGTTTCCATATCTCCACTGTTATTTATTTCATAATCAAAATTATATTTTCGAGTACGGTCGAATCTAAAATAATACTGCTTATCGTACATGTCAAGAGTTATACCTGTTTTACTGATAAAGTCCGCTCCTAATATTAAGTTTGGTCCTAATCCGTCATATACTAACACTGGAAAATACCACGTTAAATTTTTAATTTTTAGTTTAATCGTAACGCTGAGTTTTATGATTAAGTTTTGTTTGTTAGCGGTAGCGCATTTTATGTTCACCGGTTGACTACGTTTAACAAGATTGTGTTTAGCTAATGTATCTGCTAGCTGTTGGCTGATTAAGCTCCGTGTCGATCCAGAATCAATTAATCCTAGTTTGATAGTAACGCCAAGGTCTACTTGTATGTATGGTAATTGACACATACTGGACTTGCATGTAGTAACTGAGTTGCATTTATCGATAAATCTCTCTACGTAGGGGTCTAATTTTTTTTTTATTATAATTTTTTGTTTCTTTTTTGTACTCACGGGTTTTACCTATTTTCACGATGCTGCGGAAGACACAGGATTTTGGATCTCCCTGCCTTACATGTTTTTTGAATAAGAGGGTTTTTGGTAGTGCTGTTTCTGTTTACAGTATCTACTGATGTGTCCTAATTTCCCGCAGTTATAACATCTTTTTTCTCTACTGACGGTATCACTTGTATTCTGTTGAGGTTTCAGTTGATGATTCAATTTAGCTTGGTAGTGTGAAGTTTCAGGAATTTGAAATGGTCGCCTATCGCAGTGTGTTGTGTCTGGGGGAGTAACGCACGTCGGTTCTGATCCGAATACCATACGTTGGATGAGTGGATACAGCATTGTTCTAATTCTGCGAACGTGTAGGGTTTATTGATAAGTGCTAAGCGAGATCTCTCTTCCGGGGATAATCCTACCAAGATTGTTTCTACTAACTGATGTTCGCTCCAGTTTACTTGCAGTAATAAGGAAGCTTCTCTTATTTCAGAGATATAGTGGGCGAGTCTCTCGTGAGCTCCTTGTACTCGAAGTACTGTGTTTCGTTGCAGCTCTTCGTAAATTCCCGTTGGAATAAAATGTCTTATCAGAGTTGTATGGAGTTCTTCTACTGGATGTTGTGAACTTAATGACACCTGTAAACGGTCCTTTAATGGTGGTCTACATTTGCGCAGAAGGACTTGTAATATTTCGCGATTGCTTAGTTGCTGTAAGTCTTTTATTTGTAGCAGATATTTTATAAAAGCTGTAATATAATTAATATTACAAATATAAATAAAAGAATAATAATGATATTATGTATTAGAGATAGCAATTGTGATGCTAATAAATGTTGTCTGAATCTCGGTGTTGAACTCGCCGATGATACAGCTCCACTTTGGATTCACCAATTACAAAGAATAAATTAAATATAAATAATGTTTTATAATAAAGTGTGATTGGTTGATAATACAAAAAAAATTTTGTAAGTTATGAAATTTTACTAATATTTAGTTTTTTTGTTTAATTGATGAATTCAATTAATGAATAAATAATTAATTAATTAATTGTGTGTGTGCTTTAATTATTTCCAATTGAATAAGTATGAATTTGTAGTTCAGATCTATTTGTTTCTATTAATGATTTAATTGTGTAGTCAGATCGGTTGGTTCTCTCTCCACTGACTTTACTCTTCTTCTTCCTCTCAGATATTTATTCTAGCACTGTAAATTATTTTTGTTTAGAAAAAATAAAATAGTTAACATTCATTATACAAATAAATACAACTCTTGTAACAGAATAATGATGTTCATTTATTGACATTTAAAATTATGCGCCATTCAGACTGCGCATGGCCCAGGCATTGGCTGATTATTTGCTCCAGTCGGTAGCGAACAAGATTGACTAAATATATTTTTTACAAGATTAATTAATTAGGATTCTTTTAGCGAGTCGAAATGGTCAGAGGGCAAGGAACAAGATACATTCTTACAGGTATTCTTAAACTAAATTATTATGGCTGAAATAAAACAATATTATTATTTAAATTGTCAATTATGAAAAGTAATATCGAACCATTCGTCGAAATAACGTCACTCACTTCAAGCTGGCAGTGTACTTGGCTCATTTGGAAATCCAGTATGGCCGCCTTCACCTCGATTTTCGCTGCTATGCACTGCTGGAACTGGTTGAGCTTCTCCCACAGAAATAAATGAATATTCCCTTCTCTGCGAAGTAGTGTTGGTCCAGGAATATAGTGTGGAGTGTTCTCTCTTCTCCTGCGATGTCGTTTCGGGATAGGTTACTGGTGAAGTGTCCGGTGTTCAAATATGTGTATTCGTGTTCTGCTAATATGGTCCAAACTTCTGTTACACTCTTCATAGCCACACTCACGGTTTTGCACAAAATTATACTTTTTCGGTCTTCTGTTAGTACATTCTCAACTAGTCGTCTTCACGATTAACAATAGACTAAACTCTGAACGTCGTCGTTTTAGGGTAATTTGTGATATGTCTTTTTCCTCTTTCTATTGTTCATTTATAAAAGTACATGTCTCAGATTTGGTTCATCATCTAAATATACATAATAAGTTTTCTTATTTTTTACTGTATTTCAAATATTTCTTAATTTTACAAAAATCTAACTACTCAGCAATATTGATTAATTAATTTTACATATTTGGATATATAGCTGGGTTTGTTTCAAGTTCATTTAAGCCCAAAAATTACAATTTTTATAATTATTGTAGGCCTCATATTTTGTACAAATTTAGTGTTTAAATGGTTTTTAAGTGTTTTTTCTGATAATATTTCCATGGAATAATCTTAATAACTCCGTGATTATCTTTGTTGTTAATAATTTTGTTGTTAAAACACTTCAATATTGATTAATTTACTGTTTAGTCTGATTTGATTACCATTATAGGCCTAGTATTATTTGTTTCCAAAGGAAGTTAATTTTCTTTCCTTTGTCATTCTATTCGTTATTAATTGTATCTGTATTAATTATATTTTCAATTTCTGTGTTGTATGGACTGAATTTTATCCCCTATTATGTAGTTTGATTCTCTGATAGATAGTTTTGGGTTTAAATTACTGGTCTGTGTTTTCTAAAGTGGTGTCTTAGCTAATCTGCTTTGTACCTTTCATATGGTTTACAGTTTTAAATAAAATTATTACATTCCTATTTCCTACTTGCCTCTCTGCCTTACAAACTTGAAAATTAAATAACATGATTTTAAATACAACAGAATATCTTATATCTACTAACTTTTTTTTATATCACTTAAACATAACAAAAACATCTTATGCCTATTATTTTTTTATACATATAGAATTATAATGGAAACATCTTATTATCAGCAACATTATCTGTCATTGGCTGTCCTTTGATTTTATGTTTCCTTTTATCCCAAACCTAATCCTATTAAAACATCTTATTCCTAATAACACTTTCAGTTATTAACTGTCTCTTGTGTTCACTATAATTATTTTGATAACACAATGAAATAAAAACATCTTATAACTAATGACACCTTCAGTTATTAACTGTCTCTTTCAATTACTATAACTGTCTTGGTAACACAATGAAATAAAAGCATCTTATAACTATTACAATCTTATATTACTTAATTTTTTAAAACACTTTTATTATTAAAATTAACCTTAGTCATTAGACTGTCTTTTGTTTTTTTTTATATAGTATTTCCCTACACTGATGGTAGTCTTTTTACTAGATTTCTATTTCTTACACTATACTTTATTATAGTGTGTCACTTATTATTGTTTACACTAATGGTAGTCTTTTTAAATAATTTTTTTTACATATTATACTTATAACTAGTTTACAATTCGGTTTTCTTTGGATTGTATCTTGTAACTTGAGTTACTGGGTCTAAATATATTGGTTTTAATTTTGTTCAATGGTATGTATTCCATTATTAACATTTTTGGAATAGCTCTTCTTGTTTCTAGGCTCTTTGTGGGAATCTTGACATATTTTGTCCTTTCTTCATTATTATATTAGTAAATTTCTTGTCTTGTGGTTTCTCTGCTTCTTGACCTTATAAATTTCCATTATTAATATTGTTTTCACCCTTTTATCTCCTTTTTCTTGTCTTTCCCTTTTTACTGCTTCCCCAATCTACTGGGTATACTGCTGGTTTATTGGGTTTTTACATAGCAAGTTATTTTAATCAATGGTTTTCTTTGTTATTTTTTATTCTTATTAACATTTTATTGACCTAATATACAGTTTCTAGCTTAATCCTTAAAACAATTCATTCTTCTTACTCACTATGGACCTTTTCTTCTTTATTTATGTTGCATTAAGTTAAATGTTTAACGTGATAATTTTGTTATGCTACATATGCTCTCCTGTAAAAGTGATTAGTTCAGATCATACTCTTAGTATGGATGAAATAATTACTACTAATTCTTTTGTATTTACCATATTTTCTTCGTGATTACATGTTTTCACTTTATATACCTTCTTTTTCCACCGTTGCTTCCTCTCAGATGATGTGTATCTCCTTCATTAGTTTCTGTCTTCATTAATAAGTGATTCTCAATCTTGTGTATAACATTATCATTTTATATCCTTTCTTATTTGGTGCTTCCTCACCAGTATGTTTACTCCCTAACATTCCCTAACAAATTAATTGGAACAGTTCAGAGTGGCACTTTTGGCTTCAATCCCTGCTGTCCAATACTTCAATTAATTGAGTCCAGAGGCATTATCATCTCTGCTCAAAATATAAGACTGATGGCATTTTCTACATCCAGTCATAAAAATAAATAAACAGTAAAAGTAGTCTCTTTTGACTAAAATAAACATCTTTAGATTCTTCACTTCATAATACTTTATATTAATTAATACTTTTATACTTCGTATTGTTTAAATTAGCAGCCATCATTACTTTTCTTTTATAAAATTGCTAAACTGCTATAATTGTTTTTATTATTTAGACAAAGCTTTTCGTCATTACTGACATCTTCAGGTCTTAAAACGGTTTAAGACCTGAAGATGTCAGTAATGACGAAAAGCTTTGTCTAAATAATAAAAACAATTATAGCAGTTTAGCAATTTTATAAAAGAAAAATACTTTTATACATTTGACTCTTCTTCTCTCTTAAAGCTTATTCCATATTATGTGGTTTAGGTATGTGGTATAATATACATTTCATCATATTTACATAGTAATTAGTATTTATATTTATTTTTCCTACCATCTGGTATCCAATGAGTTATTTTTATTGCTCATGGCATAACATGGATTAATTCTTTATCACTTTCACTATAACAGTGGTTATTGCAACAACATTATCATTAATAGTATCAGGGTTTTTGGTTTCTGGTCTTTACTGAGTTGGTCCTTCTTCATTGTTCCATTTTTATTAAATTATTTCCTTTGTGAGTTTGGTTAAGTTGTTTCGATTAAGTCATATGATATTCTGGTTTCCTTTCTCCTTTAGAATTTTGCATCTCTTTCTTACAAAATCTTTTTTCATATTTAAGAGTTATTTCTCATCATTTGTATGAGTAATGATATGAGCTTACTATTTTTTAACTTTAGATATTTTTATTCAACTAAATTCTTTCTTATTCATAGTTGTTTTTTTTTTCAAATATTTTGGTGTAAGTTGTACTTATTATTGTTTTGAATTTTGAAATTTTCGTTCATCAAAATTCTTTTCTCATTCATAATAGTCTTTCAAATGATCAGAGTAAGTTGTACTTACTAATTTTTTGAATTTGGAAATTTTTATTCATCAAAATTCTTTTTGTTTCTTCATAATTCTTCGAATGTTTGGTGTAAGTTGTACTTACTATTTTTTTGAATTTGGAAATTTTTATTCATCAAAATTCTTTTTGTTTCTTCATAATTCTTTGAATGTTTGGTGTAAGTTGTACTTACTATTTTTTTGAATTTGGAAATTTTTTTTCATCTCTCCTCTAAATATTTTTTAATTGATAATTGATTATAAGTTCCTTTTACTTTATTTGAAATGATATCCTTTAGTACATACGTATTGTTATTGTTTTTAATAATCAGGTATGGGCCGGTATACAGCAGTAACAACTTTTTGGTAATGCCTTCCAAAGTACTGGGTAATTCCCTGTTTTTTAGCAGTACCTTTTCTCCGACTTCATAGCTTATTATTTTCTTAATCACCTTTTGATACTTGTTCTTGCGCCTTTCCTGGTCTTCTGCCAATTTATTGTAGAATCTGATTCGATTGAATTTGTATTCTTGACTCATGGGGAACTCTATTATGTCTTGTATTTCTCTTGGAGGCGGTTTTTCATACATTGCCGTGTATGGCGTGGTACCTATAGCGGGGTGATATGACAAATTAAGGAATTCTTCAGTAGCTAATAAATATTCTTGCCACTTCCTTTGTTGATTATAGCAATAAGTCCGTAATATTCTTCCGACTTCTCGCAGTACCCTCTCCGCTGGATTGCTGCTGGGGTGGTAGACAGATGTCTTGTATGTCTTAATGCCCAACGTATTTAGAGTGTTTCTCCACCTCCAACCCTTAAATTGCGTTCCATGGTCTGTGATTATGGATGCCGGGCTCCCTATCTCTGGAATGTAATGGTTTGTTATTATTCCTAGAGTCTTCAAAGTGGTGGCTCTGTTCACAGGGTACAGTTTTGTGAATTTTGTGAAGTGATCCATCATGATAATAATGTATTTGTATCAATGGCATCCGCCACTGCGGGGAAATGGACCACAGATGTCCAGAAAGACCTTTTCCAGTTTGGCTTGTGAGGTAATTGGTATCATCATACCCTCTTTTCTCTCATTGTTGGTTTTCACCAATTGACATATCAGACAGGTTTTGAGGTAGTTTCTCGTCTTTCTATTTATACTTTTTATATGACAATTCTCTTCTATCGCCTTGATCACATTCATGGCTCCCATGTGACCGTATCGTAGATGATAGTCCAGGATGATATCCTTTTTGATTATAGTAGGGATCATGATCTTCCATATCTCTTCATCAAGGGATGTTTTGATGAATAATATTTCGTTATGTACACAATAAAATTTTGTTATTGTGTCATCTTGGTTGGAGAGACGAAGTTTAATGTGGTTTAACTTCGGGTCGGACTGCTGGTGTTTGCTGATGTCCTGCACTATCTTTTCTAAATCGGATCTGTCCTTAATAATATTATAGATTTTCAAGATGCTCTCCTTTTCGCCTTCGAACGTTTGTTCTTCCAGATTTACTCTCGACAATACATCGGCTACTACATTTTTACTTCCAGGAACATACTCCCACTGTATATCGTATTCCTGCAGGGCAAGTACCCATCTGGTCAATCTACCATGGCTTAACTTGCATCTTCTCAGAAATGATATAGATTTGTGATCTGTTCGAACGGTCACTGGATATCCGAGGATATACGTCCGAAACTTCCCACAGGCAAAGACTACACTTAGCAGTTCTTTTTCCATCACGTTATAGTTCTTTTCACACTGGTTAAGGGTTCTGCTAGCAAAGGTCACTACTAGATGGTTTCCACCTTCATCTTCTTGGTACAGTGTTGATCCCAGGCTAATGTTACTAGCGTCACAGTTTAGAAAGAAGGGTCGGTTAAAATCCGGATGGTTGAGCATTACTGCTTCTAAGAACTTCTCCTTAATTGATTTGAAGGTTTCGTCTTGTTCTTGACCCCATCGCCATTTATTCTTGGACGATAACTGGTACTGAAACCGGGCCGTCAGTTCGGAATAATTATTTTGGAACTTCCTATAGTAGTTACACAGGCCTAAAAATGATTGTAGTTGCCTTCTGTTTTTTGGTATAGGGAATCGTTGTATGGCGTCTATTTTTTCTGTTGATGGTGTTATTCCTTGACTGTTTAACTGGAAACCCAAGAATTGTACTTCTTTAGTTATAAGCTTGGACTTGTCTAGTTTAAGGGTAACATTATTTTCAGCAAGCTTCTTCAAGACATGCTCCACACGGTAACAGTGTTCTTCCCAATTGGTTGATGTTATTAGGAGATCATCAACATAGACAGTCGTGAATTGGAGCGCTTCTGGTCCGAGTATATGATCCATACAGGCGACAAAAACAGCTACTGAGTTCACTAACCCGAAGGGCAACCTCTTAAACTGATAGTTGTGCCCTTCGAAGATGAACGCCATGTATTGCCGGCTTGCTGGGTGCAACTCCACCTGCCAATCGCCGCAAACGGTATCCCACGTGGTAATGAACTTCGTTCCGTGAAATCTCTTCAATATCTCATCAATTTCGCCAGGTGAGATACGATCGTTAATAATCATTTTATTTATCTCACGTGCGTCAAGGCAAAGTCTTACCTTCCCATTTTTCTTTTGTATAGCCACAATTGGGCTAGTGTATGGCGATTGACTGCTCTCGATAATATCTTTACTGATCATATTCTGGATCTCTTTGCGTACGGCTTCCTTCAAAGACTGTGCTATGGGATACGACTTTCTATTAAATTCTACCGGTTCTCTGAATCGTATGGAACATTGATAGTTCCGGATCTTTCCAGGTTCGTCCGAAAATACAGCTCGATATTTTTCATATATGTTGATTAATTGATTCAGCTGGTTTTCCTCTAATTGCTCGGTAGTATTATGGCACTGGAAATTACGTATCTCCTGAATCTTTTGTTGCCATAGGTCATCCTCCGAATCCTGATGTACTGGCTTGTTGTTTGTCGAGTAGTTTGACAAATAATTCACCTTATTTTTGTGGTCGAGAAGTTGTCTGGAGTCTAACATCTTGTTGTTAGTTAAATTGGCTACCCAGGTCGAACCTTTAGAAAAGAGTGATACCTTTCCTCGGCACAAGTCGATAACTGCTGAGTTTCTGCGCAATATGTCACATCCTATCATGATGTTGAAAGGTAATCCGGCTGCAACAAGAAATATCATATCCATACTAATGCCCTGACTGTTGACACTTAGGGATACCTGTTTTCTTATGGTCTTGTTCTGTCGGCCGGTAGCTCCTACGAGTACAATATTATTAATAGGTAGTACCGGTAAGTTTTTGTGGCATTCCTGCTGTATCCGGTCCAACTCATTACGGTTTATTATAGAGACATTGGCTCCAGTGTCTATCGTTATAGGAACAGAAATACCCTCAATTTCTGCAATTATATATATTATTTCATTGTCATTATTATTAATGTTAATTTCGTTTTCTTCTAGCAAGTCCTTACGGATATCTTTCAAATAATTACTGTATATTATTGTAAAATTTTTTCTTTCTTTCTTCAAATTTATCCCTTGGTCAAACCCTGCAGATTGGAGCAGTAAAGGGTTATTGGAGTTTATTACTGCCTCCGTTCGTTTAAATGTTCCGCATCATTACAGATTAGGCCGTTGGAAGCATCAACTTGGAGTCCTGAAACTGCTTCGTTTGGTTCAGCACGATCGTCCTGTTGGGCTTCCGTTACAGGTAGTCTTCGTTGATTGTCCAGGCTGGAACTGCGTCTGGGCTCATACTCTCTGTAACGATTACTTCCCTGACTTCCTTGAAAGGTCTCGTATTCATTATATCGGCTCCTTCTTTGAGGCTGGTACCTCCTCTGTCCACTGCCTTCCGCTCTGATGTAGTTAATATTGGGTCGATATGTCCTGTAATTATTGTTATTACCTCCATTCGGGTAATTCCTGTTATAATTACTATGATAATTGTTATTAGAGGGGTTGGGTTTCCTCTGACCATTTGGAACATAATTACGGTTATTATTATAATAACTATTGTTGTTTTGTGGACGGTTATTATTATTATTATTGTTGTTGTTGCCCTGATTATTATTAATTCGAGGAACATGATTATTATTATTATTGTTATTAAATCTAGGTACATTATTGTTATTACGGGTGTTATAATTGTATTCGGCATTATTCCGATTTGCGGAATTATAATTATTGTTGTTGCCCACATTCTGCCGATTATTATTATTTGAATTATTGGTGTTACTTCTTGGTTCCGGCCTTTCATATCTCCTGCGACTTTGGGGGTAGTATTCTTCATGCTCATACATTTCTAAGAGCTCGGTCATTGCTTGTACCGTCTTTATTTGACTGTTTCTTCTAGCTCTTATTATATCTTCCTCATAATGGTATGAGAGCTTGCTGACCAGGCATTCTTCCGGTATTTTGGGCTCTAGATGTTTGGCCACGCACACCTTTCCCAAGAAGTACGCCGTTAGAGTCTGGTTTCCATACGGGTTGTATTTTCCATGACAGATCCCGTCTCTAGCAATATTTTGTGTCGATTCAGGCCAATATTTGGCTTTGAATAGCCTTTTGAATTGTTGGTAGTCGGTCACTTCGTCTCTTATCACCATCCACCAATTATCTGCTATCTCCTTGAACGATTCGTCAAGCACTTCTTTATTCTCCGTCCAGCGATTGCCTCTGTGTTTGGTGAAGTACTCTTCGATTCTGGCTAGGAACTCCATCGGTTTGTTTTTATAAAATCTGAAGTTAATTCCTTCGCGATTCTCGCTGTTAGGACAACTGGTAATGCTTGTCGGTCGACTATGGAACAGGTCTATATCTGTTTGGTTCTGTCGCACCTGACTGTTGATACTGGTCATAGTAGCTTCAATGCCGTCACATTTTTCTGTGAATCGGTCCTGCACTCGCTCCCAGTCTTCATGTGTTTCTTTTAGTTTTTCCTCCAACGTCTTCCTATTTGTTTCTTCAATGTTGTTAACCTTAGTGTTTATTTCTGTTCTGATACTCTGTACTTCTCGTCCGGTCTGATTCCATCTTTCATCAGCTCTTGTAATCTTTTGTTCGATTACCGTTATTTCCTCTTCTACCTTCTTGCTGATTGTTTCATTATTTTCAGCTATCTTTTGCCCTAGTTCTTCCTTCAATGCTTCCATCTTTCCATCTAATTGGTTCATATTCTCTTGGTTCGTCTCCTTCAATTCTTCTCTTAATTGTTGATTATTGCTTTCCATTTTCTGACTTGTTTCTTCCATCTTCTTGTTGGTCTCTTCCAGTTTTTGGCTTATCTGGGTTAATTCCTCCTTCGACTGTTTATTGTCAGTCTTTATTTCCTCCATTTTCTCCTCAATTTTCTGAATATTTTCTTCCATCTTCTCTTCTATCTTCTTACTGGTATCTCCAATTTTATTACCCAATTCTTCCTTCAATCGTTGGTTATCATTCTCCATCTTCTTACTATTTTCTTCCATCTTCTCCTCCATCTTCTTACTATTTTCTTCCATTTTATTACCCAACTCTTCCTTTGTCGTTTTAAATTCTCTGAGTAACATCTCCATCATTCTATCCAATTTTGTATCTTCCTTTGTGGTGGATTTCTCCGGCTGTTCCTCCTGTGGCGCAGGCTTGTTTGGTTCTGCTGGCGGTAATATCGACTCCACATCTTCCACTGGTGTCGCCTCTTTATCCTCCATGTCTACCTCCTGCTCGGTCTCCACAGCCCTTTTCCTTGATGTAGCTCTCCTGTGCATCTCGCTCCTTCTTCCGACCTATTGACCGCTGCCGAGCTAAAAATAGGAAACTGGACAATCGTCCTTATTTTATAACTCTATTACCTCCTATTTAAAACCCTTTAGTTGGACGCCAATTTGTAATATAATTAATATTACAAATATAAATAAAAGAATAATAATGATATTATGTATTAGAGATAGCCATTGTGATGCTAATAAATGTTGTCTGAATCTCGGTGTTGAACTCGCCGATAATACAGCTCCACTTTGGATTCACCAATTACAAAGAATAAATTAAATATAAATAATGTTTTATAATAAAGTGTGATTGGTTGATAATAAAAAAAAAATTTTGTAAGTTATGAAATTTTACTAATATTTAGTTTTTTTGTTTAATTGATGAATTCAATTAATGAATAAATAATTAATTAATTGTGTGTGTGCTTTAATTATTTCCAATTGAATAAGTATGAATTTGTAGTTCAGATCTATTTGTTTCTATTAATGATTTAATTGTGTAGTCAGATCGGTTGGTTCTCTCTCCGCTGACTTTACTCTTCTTCTTCCTCTCAGATATTTATTCTAGCACTGTAAATTATTTTTGTTTAGAAAAAATAAAATAGTTAACATTCATTATACAAATAAATACAACTCTTGTAACAGAATAATGATGTTCATTTATTGACATTTAAAATTATGCGCCATTCAGACTGCGCATGGCCCAGGCATTGGCTGATTATTTGCTCCAGTCGGTAGCGAACAAGATTGACAAAATATATTTTTTACAAGATTAATTAATTAGGATTCTTTTAGCGAGTCGAAATGGTCAGAGGGCAAGGAACAAGATACATTCTTACAGGTATTCTTAAACTAAATTATTATGGCTGAAATAAAACAATATTATTATTTAAATTGTCAATTATGAAAAGTAATATCGAACCATTTGTCGAAATGACGTCACTCACTTCAAGCTGGCAGTGTACTTGGCTCGTTTTGAAATCCAGTATGGCCGCCTTCACCTCGATTTTCGCTGCTATGCACTGGAACTGGTTGAGCTTCTCCCACAGAAATAAATGAATATTCCCTTCTCTGCGAAGTAGTGTTGGTCCAGGAATATAGTGTGGAGTGTTCTCTCTTCTCCTGCGATGTTGTTTCGGGATAGGTTACTGGTGAAGTGTCCGGTGTTCAAATATGTGTATTCGTGTTCTGCTAATATGGTCCAAAATCTTCTCAAAATGGCCGTTGATTTCTTGTGCTGGTGTTAGATGGTGTTATTACTGTTGTTCGGAATCAGTGAGGTGTTAAATATTAACTGTTAATGTTATTTTCATTTTAGTTAACCTCTGTTACACTCTTCATAGCCACACTCACGGTTTTGGACAAAATTATACTTTTTCAGTCTTCTGTTAGTACATTCTCAACTAGTCGTCTTCACGATTAACAATAGACTAAACTCTGAACGTCGTCGTTTTAGGGTAATTTGTGATATGTCTTTTTCCTCTTTCTATTGTTCATTTATAAAAGTACATGTCTCAGATTTGGTTCATCATCTAAATATACATAATAAGTTTTCTTATTTTTTACTGTATTTCAAATATTTCTTAATTTTACAAAAATCTAACTACTCAGCAATATTGATTAATTAATTTTACATATTTGGATATATAGCTGGGTTTGTTTCAAGTTCATTTAAGCCCAAAAATTACAATTTTTTATAATTATTGTAGGCCTCATATTTTGTACAAATTTAGTGTTTAAATGGTTTTTAAGTGTTTTTTCTGATAATATTTCCATGGAATAATCTTAATAACTCCGTGATTATCTTTGTTGTTAATAATTTTGTTGTTAAAACACTTCAATATTGATTAATTTACTGTTTAGTCTGATTTGATTACCATTATAGGCCTAGTATTATTTGTTTCCAAAGGAAGTTAATTTTCTTTCCTTTGTCATTCTATTCGTTATTAATTGTATCTGTATTAATTATATTTTCAATTTCTGTGTTGTATGGACTGAATTTTATCCCCTATTATGTAGTTTGATTCTCTGATAGATAGTTTTGGGTTTACATTACTGGTCTGTGTTTTCTAAAGTGGTGTCTTAGCTAATCTGCTTTGTACCTTTCATATGGTTTACAGTTTTAAATAAAATTATTACATTCCTATTTCCTACTTGCCTCTCTGCCTTACAAACTTGAAAATTAAATAACATGATTTTAAATACAACAGAATATCTTATATCTACTAACTTTTTTTTTTATATCACTTAAACATAACAAAAACATCTTATGCCTATTATTTTTTTATACATATAGAATTATAATGGAAACATCTTATTATCAGCAACATTATCCGTCATTGGCTGTCCTTTGATTTTATGTTTCCTTTTATCCCAAACCTAATCCTATTAAAACATCTTATTCCTAATAACACTTTCAGTTATTAACTGTCTCTTGTGTTCACTATAATTATTTTGATAACACAATGAAATAAAAACATCTTATAACTAATGACACCTTCAGTTATTAACTGTCTCTTGTGTTCACTATAATTATTTTGGTAACACAATGAAATAAAAACATCTTATAACTAATGACACCTTCAGTTATTAACTGTCTCTTTCAATTACAATAACTGTCTTGGTAACACAATGAAATAAAAGCATCTTATAACTATTACAATCTTATATTACTTAATTTTTTAAAACACTTTTATTATTAAAATTAACCTTAGTCATTAGACTGTCTTTTGTTTTTTTTTATATAGTATTTCCCTACACTGATGGTAGTCTTTTTACTAGATTTCTATTTCTTACACTATACTTTATTATAGTGTGTCACTTATTATTGTTTACACTAATGGTAGTCTTTTTAAATAATTTTTTTTACATATTATACTTGTAACTTGAGTTACTGGGTCTAAATATATTGGTTTTAATTTTGTTCAATGGTATGTATTCCATTATTAACATTTTTGGAATAGCTCTTCTTGTTTCTAGGCTCTTTGTGGGAATCTTGACATATTTTGTCCTTTCTTCATTATTATATTAGTAAATTTCTTGTCTTGTGGTTTCTCTGCTTCTTGACCTTATATAAATTTCCATTATTAATATTTTTTTCACCCTTTTATCTCCTTTTTCTTGTCTTTCCCTTTTTACTGCTTCCCCAATCTACTGGGTATACTGCTGGTTTATTGGGTTTTTACATAGTAAGTTATTTTGATCAATGGTTTTCTTTGTTATTTTTCATTCTTATTAACATTTCATTGACTTAATATACAGTTTCTAGCTTAATCCTTAAAACAATTCATTCTTCTTACTCACTATGGACCTTTTCTTCTTTATTTATGTTGCATTAAGTTAAATGTTTAACGTGATAATTTTCTTGGATTTCGTTGTCCATGACGTGTCCGTTACTTAACTAAATATCACTATAATATTGACGACTCGGAACACAAAGTTTTTTATAAGTAAAAACGTAAAGTTTTACCTTACAGCCTAAACCGGCTTTCACCTATAGAAGGCTTCATCAGAGGCTGTCGTTAGTAGCGCTGCTCGTCTTGTTGTTGGCGACGAGAAAGTGTTTCGAAAGATTGAAGCTGTGTGTGTGTGGTGAGATGTGTTCGAATAATGCGTGCGATTTGAATTGTGTCTGTTCGTTTAGGATGTCGTTTTTATTTGTTTTTGTGTGTTTGTATATTTCTAATTGTTCTAGAGTGTCTAGTTTTCGGCCTTTTGTGTGTACGTGTAGTATGTTCATGTTATTGTCGATGTTTTTACATGTGTGGTTTGCTTCAATGAGGTGGTTTGCGAAGGTAGATTCTGTAGTGGTGTGGAGTGCTTTTGTGTGTTCAATGTATCTCTGTTTGAAGCTACGTCCTGTCTGGCCTATGTAGAATTTACTGCAATTTGAACAATTTAGTTTATATACACCGGGTAGAAAACCAACTACAACTGACACACTAATACACAACACCTCCAATCACCCAATACAACACAAACTAGCTGCTTTTAGAACCATGATACATAGACTTAACAACATCCCCTTAGATGAAATAGACTACAAAGACGAACTAAACATGATAAAATATCTAGCAGAATCTAAAGGTTATGACAGAACAATAGTCAGTAAACTCCTACACAAAACACAAAACAAACAACAGACAAAGACAGAAAACAACAAATTCATAACACTAACATACATCAACAAACAAACAGAAAAAATTGCCCACAAATTCAAAAAAGCAGGATACAGAATCGCTTACAAAACTACTAACAAAACAGAACACACACTATCAAAACGCATGCCCAAAGCACAAAACAAATTCGATCTACCCGGTGTATATAAACTAAATTGTTCAAATTGCAGTAAATTCTACATAGGCCAGACAGGACGTAGCTTCAAACAGAGATACATTGAACACACAAAAGCACTCCACACCACTACAGAATCTACCTTCGCTAACCACCTCATTGAAGCAAACCACACATGTAAAAACATCGACAATAACATGAACATACTACACGTACACACAAAAGGCCGAAAACTAGACACTCTAGAACAATTAGAAATATACAAACACACAAAAACAAATAAAAACGACATCCTAAACGAACAGACACAATTCAAATCGCACGCATTATTCGAACACATCTCACCACACACACACAGCTTCAATCTTTCGAAACACTTTCTCGTCGCCAACAACAAGACGAGCAGCGCTACTAACGACAGCCTCTGATGAAGCCTTCTATAGGTGAAAGCCGGTTTAGGCTGTAAGGTAAAACTTTACGTTTTTACTTATAAAAAACTTTGTGTTCCGAGTCGTCAATATTATAGTGATATTTAGTGATAATTTTGTTATGCTACAAAGCTAAAGTTTGGTGATACTCAATCCATCCGTGTATGGGATTTCTGATAAAATTTTTTCTACGGGGTGAGTTATCTTTCCGTAGAGGTCCGCACTAAAGTTTACGTGAGATGTTATTCTAGGATGTCCCGATACTTGATTTGTCATCGCTGAGGTTGGTAACGCATAATTATTGATGAGATTGTGGTGGCCATTTGGAAGTGATGCTGCAGCTATCGGTAGGGTATTCACGTTGCTATTCAACAACTGATCATTACTCGGTTCTGTCCTCGATACCGCGGGGGGGGGGGTCGAAATTCACGATAGTGGGTCACTGTTCTAGGGTAGGTGATTGAACTGGGGAGATATATAATTTAGTCAGAGCTTCTTCAATTTCCTCCATTTTAAATGAGTCAGACTTTCTACGTAATTCTCTTATTATTGTGGGTAATTGCTGTAATGCTTCGTCAGCAAATTTTTGCACATCAGGGGGAATTACAGTAACTCTGGGCCAGTTTAATAAATTATTTATCCAACGGGTTAAATGCTCTATTCTCTGGGTGGTACGTAATATTATAGCTGGTGACTTCTCATCGTGCAGAGATTGTGATATTGAGGTCAGTTCTCTATACTTCGCATAACATGTTTCTCTTTCGCTATCGAGATCTATTTCGCTTAATCGACCTAACTGTGCGGGTGTATCTTGCCTACTTTCGTGTAACGTTTTGCGTAGTTCCGCGACCGTTACGTTCGCGTAAGGTAGCCCGCGCAATAGTGCTTCATAGCATAATTCATCTTTTAACAATAAATCTGGATTGAATTGAGACATGCTCTTAAGATGCTAAATCTTATACACTACTTATTCTACTTATTCTAAACACTCTATTTTCCTATCTTTAGGTTTAATAAAATTTAAATACATGAGAGATATTTACAAATAGACGATACGAGAGAATCGAATCTCGCCTCAGAGAGAGAAGAGGAATTTTCACACAGAAGTAATATATTTTAACCATATATTGTTACTGGGCAAGGGGGTCACATGCTTTGTATTAGACAGTAGAGGTAGGCAGTGTATTGTCTAGCTCGACTTTGCAGCTGTTAACAATGGGCTTGTTTCCTACAGACTGTAACACGTTATTTTCCTGTCTAAGATTGTCGTCAAACTGACAGGTTGGGGAATGACTTTGTACAGGAAAGAACCTGGGGTTACAACATTTAAATATCCTTACCTATATTATTTTGCATTATAATGATTATAAAACTCTTTATCCTAATTTATGATTTTACTTACTTAAATACGAGTTCTTATTCTAATTTTTTTTATTATAAATTATTTTTATTTCTTATTATTAACCCTCAATTTTTTACTGGTTAATAGGGGTAAATATCTGACCTTTTTATTTATTTATATTTATTATCGTAGTTCCAAGTAGTCTTTATTATTTGACTTCACGCAAAAGGGAGAGATTTTAAATTAACATGGTAGTTAAACTATCAGAGTGAATAACTCTACAAGGTATCAAATGACAATAGCAGAAAAAGCAAAAGCAAAACAGAGTACCGCATTTTATTTTGCTATTAAGCAGAGTGGCGCATTTTTTAACGTCTCAACGTTATAATATCGGGAACCTGGTTAATTGGCTCAGGTCAATTAAACAGGCTGCCATAATATTAACAAACTCATAATTAACTGAAATATAAACAAACGCTAAATAGGATCCCGTGAATTCAGGAATTTTGACAGCGGTTTGTAGATTTATTCACTCACCTTTTTGGACCATGACATCTATTTATTACATACTGGTTTTAACATCATAGTAGAAAATTAGTAATGTGTATACTAAAGACAAAAATATTTGCACATTTCGTACAATTGAAATTAGTGTAAGTCATGGGTGCACCTAACTTGTACTACCCTCGGATCCGAGTTGTTTGTTCCTGTATATGATATTACAAATAATAATCTTTATTTTGTGCCATCTGAAGAATGGGCTTATTTAACTGTAGCATGTTATAGTCATTAAACTTATTAAACTTAACACATCTTATTACATATCATGAAATTACAACTGAATGGTAAGTAGGTCAGTCTTTTGTGTTTTATTTTTACTCTTATTTTGTTATTTAAGTGTCTTTCATATTTTAGTTTAAGTTAAGTTCTGAACCATGGAAGTAGAACTTCCGTGTCACCTGTGTGTAACATGTCCTCGGCAAATCGGCGCTTCTGTCTGTTGTGCAGGGTGTCTGGGAGATCTTCTGTCTACTGTTTTACATTGTACAACTCAATGTATCTATTTTCAGCTTTGTCTACTATTAGACAAAGCTGGACTGTCTTAGACATTCAGTGGAATGTCTACTATTAGCTTAATTGTGTTTTTGATGGCTACTGCATGAACTTTCGCAATCTGGTAGTATACGTACATATCATTAACATTTGTTCCTGCCAAAGGATTGATCCAGCTGGTAATTCGGAATTTACTTCTTGTAAGATATCAGCTTATTCATGTGGTTTTACAAAGATTGAACTAAGACGGGTTTTTAGAAGTAGTATCTAAAGCAAGTTGAGTCTGTGTTATTTCTCGTTCTATAGTGTTTATAGATAACTCTATTTCTATAAATAAGGATGATAATTTATTCGAATATTTAATTTCATTTTGTAGTTGGTCTATTTCTCCCCACAATGTAGCGTTCACTATAGTCACGTTTAATAAGGCTTGTTTTGCTATTTCAGCGGTGAGTATGATAGCACGCGTGTTCTCTTGGACATCTTGTCTTAGATCCTTTATGTATGAGAATAGTAGTTGGCTGTTGTGGATGACGTTTTCTTGGGTTTTGTCCAAGTGTTCCAGTTTCTTGGTTATCTCTTCAAGGTTGCTGTTGTCCATTGTTCCGAACAGCATCTTCATACCTGAGCCGATTATATTTATAGCACCTCTCGTGTTTTGTTTGGTATGTTGCATAAGAAGTTCAAAGTTACTTAATTTCTCTCTTATATTGCTGGTTATTTCTCGGAATCTGACTAATTCAGCCCACGGAACAATTCTACTTATAACAGTGTCATTCTTGTATGTTTCAAAGTGGTCGTTCAATTTATCCATCTGTTGTAAAGCGGTATCATATTTTTCGAAAATGGCAGTGATTATTAAAGTCCATTTGTCATCACTTACTATCAGATCGCTTTCTTTAATGAAGACAATTCCCTTGTTTATTTTCATTATTTCGTGTAATCCGCATTTTCCCATAAGAAAGGTTATTATTGCCACATGCCATGCCAAAGCTGTAATGGAAACAATAATAATGTATCAGCGGTTGAATCATTTGCATATATTACATTATGAACAAAATTATATAAAGTTTACATTTCTCTCTGTCATTGACATAAATTGTACGCCAGCGCGTCGGCATTTCCTGGTGGATCTGGTGAGAGTTACATCGGGTTCATAATCTGAATCTCTAGCGTGCTCACTGACTATGGTATCATCTTCACTGTCAGTAGCTTGTGCGTCGGTATCTATTGACTCCACTGTGATTGGTATCTGTCGGCCAGCTACTGGGATAATTAATTCATCTTCGCAGTCTGATTCGTTTTCAAGGCCGGTGATGCCAGTAGGCGGTACTTCTGCGTGTGGGTTGTTTGGCGTATCAGTACTCTGTTGTGGTTTCCGTCTTGTTGATTTTGGTTGTTTATCGCTTGTCGTGGCTTTCTTCAACCGGTTTACATGTATCACAGCAGTTGTATTTTTGTCCAAATATATTTTATAATTAAGTTCACTTATCTTTTCAGCAATTTCGTATGGTCCTGACCATGGTTTGCCAAATTTTCTCTTGGGAGTTTTCTTAACTGCTGGATTAAAGATAAACACTTTATCGCCCACTCCGTAATTAACTGTTTTACTTCAATTATCATACCGTCGTTTGTTCACTTGTCTTGGATTTTGTGTTGTTTTTATGACAATTTCGCGGGCTTCTTTTAATTTATTTGCTAATGACTGCATGTGGTCAGCTGTATATTCTGTATTTTCACTTAACGTGTCGTACGTCTAAATCATCGTCTAAGGGTAAGTTCATTTTATCCCCGTAAAGTAGTTCATGCGGACTATAGCCTGTAATTGAATGTTTTGTACTACGGTACGCCATCATTGCGTAAGGTACATATTCGTCCCAATCACTAGCACATCTATTGACATAATGTGACATCATATCGACAATTGTTCTATGAAGTCTTTCAAGCAACCCATTTGTTTGCGGATGATAGGGGTTAGTTTGAATTTTCTTAATTTTTAACAATCTACATGTTTCCTTGAATAAGGTTGATACAAAGTTTCGACCTTGGTCAGTTAATAACTTCTTGGGTACTCCATGTTTAGTAATAATAACTTTTACAAATACTTTGGCTACTGTTTCACTGGTTTGATCGGGTATGGCAAACGCTTCACAATATCGTGTTAAATAGTCAATAAATGTTAGAAGGTATTTGTTTCCGTTTTTCGTTGTTGGTAACGGCCCTACTATATCGAGTGACACAAGTGCAAACGGTTTGTCAGCTGGTGCAATAATACCCATTGGAGCGACTTTGTAGTCTGTAGTTTTCCGTTGATTGCATGCCAAACAATTAGTTACATAGTCATGCACATCTGTCTTTATTGTAGGCCAATAATATCTTTCTTGTAGTATAGCTAGCGTTCTTTTAATTTCTTGGTGTCCAGAAAAAGGTGTATCGTGGTGCTGTTCTATTACTCGGTTAACTAGTGTTTTTGGTATTATTAATTGATTACAGCTGGGGGTACGTATGTAAATTAGACCGTCGAGGTCTTTGAAGTATGGTTCGTCAGTACTTTCCTTGTTCGTTACTTTGCTTAAAACGTTGACACAGAACTGGTCATTCTGTTGTTCGTTCAATATTACTTCTCGCGAAAGGTAGGGAATCGTTACTTTGTTTATGTGTCTGCTTAGTGCATCACAATTATTATGCTTTTTACCAGGTTTATGTTGGACTTCGTACTCGAACTCGGACAGTCGTAATGCCCATCTAGTTAGTTGAGAAGAAGGATCTTTTAGGCTAAGCATCCATCTCAAGGCGGCATGATCTGTTATGGCGATAAATTTTCGTTCGTACAGATAACATCTAAAGTATTTAGTGGACCAAACTAAGGCTAGAGTTCTCTCTCAGTTATAGAATAATTTCTTTCAGCTTTACTTAGTTGACGACTTGCATATGCGACAGGATGGTCATGACCATCTTGCACCTGAGATAAGACTGCACCTACGGCGGTAGCTGAAGCATCGGTTGCTAATCGAAATTCCAAAGAGTAATCAGAATATCGGAGAATTGGTTTGGTTTGTAATGCTTGTTTTAGCGTAGTGAATGCTGTATTCTGAGCTTCGGTCCACTTGAATTCTACTGATTGTTTAGTTAGTTCGGTTAGTGGTTTTGCAAGAGCGGCAAAATTTGGAATGAACCTACGATAGTAGCCTACTAATCCCAGAAATGCTCTAATGTCACGCACAGTTTGCGGTTCGGGGTAACCTTTTATGGCTGATATTTTATTGGGATCCGGTTTTACTCCCTCACTTGTCACAATGTGTCCCAAATATTCTACCTTTTCCTCACCAAAATCGCATTTGCTTATTTGCATGTACAAATTGGCTTTTACTAATCTTTCAAATACTTTCTCGAGTCGGGTCACATGACTGACTATATCCGGGCTGAACACAATAATATCGTCAAGGTATACTAATGCTTCTATTCCGGTAATTCCTGTTAGCACGCTGTCCATCAAGCGTTGAAAAGTGGCGGGTGCATTCTTCAAACCAAACGGCATACGGTTGAACTCAAAATGGTAACCAGGAATTGAAAAGGCTGTTTTCTCTTTATCATCGTCATGCATCTGTACTTGGTGGTATCCACTCGCTAAGTCAATGGTTGTGAAATATTTACTTTTACCTAAACAATCTAATGTTTCCGTTATATTCGGTAGGGGATACGCATCGCCATTCGTTACGGCGTTGAGAGCTTGATAATCTACACAGAATCTATGTTTAAGAATTCCATCGGAACCCACCTTCTTAGGTACTACTACGACAGGAAAATTATATGGAGAGTCAGATGGTGATATGATGTTCTTTCTCAACATCTCGTCTATCTGCTCTTGCACAGTTGACTTCAAGGCTTCAGGTAATCGATACGGCTTTTTCTTAATCGGAGGTTGATCTCCAGTGTATATTCGATGTTTTACTCCAGTTAAACACCCTTTATTCTCTGCATCTTCCCCAAATAATTTCGCATATTTCATTAACACAGGATACAATACATCAAGGTCGGTTTTACTCAAATGACTCAATTTCTTACGTATGACTAGCTCCAAGCAGTCAATACTTACGCGCACAATATTAACACTTTTCCTATGTTCTATATTTTCTCTATTTTCATCTGTATGCTCACCTGCAGCACTAGCGGTGGCCGAGACATAGTCTCTAGGTTGCGGGTACTCTTCTGCCAACCCCAACAAAATACCTTTTTGCAGCTCTAATCTTTCTTTGCTGCAATTTACTACTTTTACTACGACACTTTTGTCGCGACTATTTACGTTACTTAAAACATGAGCCATGCATATGGCCTGTACGTCGAGCTCACGAGGTTCTACTAGGACAGTGGAAGGTAAGGTTTTACCTATCCGGTCACCTGAGCGACTGATTAAGCTACCACGAGTGATAAACTCACTCATTGGTGGCAGACTCTGAGAGACAGAATTAACTACTCTCCAAACAGGCTGTGATTTAGGGGTTATCAGAGCTGGCAAGTGTTCACGGGTTTCCAGGTGATCAATCTGTAGCCCATGAGTTTTTCTGGTGAAGATTGTATTATCTCCACGAAGGCCTAACTCAACTTTACAACACCTCTTTTGGGATTGCAAATACCCTTCTCCTAAATTCAGCGAAATTTTGAGTTGTTTCATAATATCTAGTCCCAGTATCCCATCATACGCGGCTAAAAATTCTCCGCTTACTACCAAAAATTTATGTCGAATTGTCATACAAGCCGTTTTACCAATTTGTATATCAACGTCTTGCTCACCGATAATAGATAAGTTTTCCCCCGTTATTCCCTGAGCCGTTAAACTAGTTTTGCGTATGGCACGTCTACTGAGCCCTCTCTTAATTATTGAAACGCTGGATCCGGTATCAATAATGAACCCCCATACCTGATTATGTGCTGTAATATGAACAACTAAGTCAGTCAATGGAGTCTCATTACAGGAACAATTTTTTATTACTACTGAGTTTCCTAGTTCGACGAGTGCGTGCCTTCCCACGCCGAACTCTTTTCGTATGGGGACTTCTGTTTCTTGCAACATTCACGCGCAAAGTGCCCAAACTCGTTACATGAGTAACATTTTACTTGGGACTTCTTATCTGACCTATTGGCATTTCTGTTATTAGCCCCGTTACTGTAACGATTATTGTCATTTTTATTTATTCTGTTGTCACGATCGCGGGTTGTCGTGTGCCGGTTCGAAGCCGGCGGTTACAAAATATAAATTCTAGAAAGTTTTCATGATTGTAATATGCGTGAGTGAGGCGCGGAGCCAGCCGTTACAAAATATTTTAGAACAAGTCAGTTTACGGCAACATAACGTGATACACTCGCGACCTTTGTCCGGCGGTGTGAAGGGGAGAGGTATTGTGTGCCGTTGCGCGCGCAGCTCTACTTGGGCTGTTACGACTGGGTATTGTGTGTCAGTCAGCGCTTGCCTCTCCTAGAAAAGATTGTGCCCCATCTCCTCTCTTCGATTCGTTTCTGCGCAGTTGAAGATCTCTATAGGATGGAGTAGAGAATAAAACGACTCTCGGGTTCTCGCACTAAGTCGGTTTCCTGGTCGGCGGTGGGCTGTACATCTGCCCGAGCTGTGAACCATGTAAAGACCGCCTACGAAGAGGGAGATGGAGACGGAATCACTATGTTGCACTCGACAGCACTTATGAGGTGACATTTATGCTTTTTCTTTTTGGGGGCCGAACCGGCAGTGTGCCTGTTTATGTGAATAACTTAGAAGCCAGGGGACCACGTGTCCAGACTGTCTAATTGGGAAGTGAACTGTGATCATGACTCTGAACACTCTCTATAAAAAAAAAATTACTGAACTTTTATAACCCTTTTTCTATAACACTAAATGCTATGACTGTAAGTGCGTGCTGCACTGCGGGAGCGCGCCAGCCATTTCACTCTTGTACCATTTTACAGTTGTATTTCTTTTCGCTTTACTCATTACACAAATTTAGGTTACGGCCCTGTAGCCCTGTTCCGGCTGGAACAGTGGTGTATAAAAATTATATTGACTGTGGTTTCACAATTAAGGGTTGGGGGGGCTTTCCTGAAGTTTTTTTTGGGACGTTTTAAGGGTTTACAAAGGGCACTTAGTTTCTTGGACACGCGCTGGGGCATTCTCAGACAGGCTGATGTCCTGTCAAGTTTTGTCAACTACATGTGGGCGCGCTCCCACAGATGCCAGAGCACAACCACCTTATGGTATTCTTTTTCTAATTATTTTATACAGTTGTCTGAGGCTAATCGAAACGATTTATTAATGTTCTTGAAATATTTTAGCCGATTTTGCCCCTTGCACAAGGGCTAAGCTGATTGTTTTCTTAACTGGCAAACACATATGGGTTGACTTCACACGTAGAGAAGTTGCTGTTTAATTTCGAATATAAAACTGGTTTTCATCCTTTCTTTTTGGGTAAATTAAATAGATATACATATTGTCAAAATCTTCTGAAATTGTAAAGCCTCAATCAGTTAATTTCTGTTATTAAAGTACATAAGGATTTAATTCCTTTTTGGGATTTTGTGAAGTCAATACTGTCTAGAATTTTATAAACACTGTCTGGAAGTAGGGGAGGAGTTTGTTAACATTACCTGGTGCTGTGAACGGAACAAAGGTTCACACACTCATCATGGGTCATTAATAAGCGGAATGCTAGACAAATGGGGTGTCCAGTTTCATTTATGCTTCATGAATTATTCGTCTTTAAAGGGGTTTGGCGTTTGTGTTATCTTACTGAACGGGTTGCCGACGGGCGTATATTTTATCACTGCCGGGGCATAAGATGATAGTTGCTTTACCCAGTGGGTGGGTGCGTTACAGGGGCATGCGTGTTGAAAGTAAATGACTGTGAGTTGTGTACCTTGTGTTCTGTATGTGTGTTGTTATGTGTCTAGCTAGCCACACGACGGGGAGAATTTTACATGTGTTTGTGCATTTTATATTTTATCTATGTATGTACATTTAACTTATATACTGTTATATACACTTGTTTTGATGTAATTCTATTCAATTATATACACTTGTTCTTAGGTAAACTGGAATTATATATGCTAGTTGTGATTCAAATTTTTCTATTATATATATGTATACACATTTACTTTGTGCACACTTATGTTGATGTACACTTAATTTATACATGCTTGCCATGATGTACCTTTTGGTAGTTTTTATATAGATACATATTTATCTTGTACACAAGCATGAATTCCAGAGATATAATAAAGCTGTTATTGTTATATTATGGCTGAGTTCATTGCAAGTCCCGTCATACTGGACCCAGCATAATTTTGCTTCTCTAGGCTCCTGCCTAGTTCTATATAACTTGTAACCTCTCTTTGAAAGCCAATAAGCAAGGCGATAGAAATTTAAAAGGAAATAAGATAAATACCAAAAGCATAGAGAGGTTACAAATCGTAGCAGAGCGTGGTTCATTCTAGGCTTGAACCCTTGGGTCCTGGTGTGTGACGGGGCTTGCAGACTCGGAAATATTAATGCAGTTGTAAATTAATGATTGTTGTAACATAGTTGATATATGCCAGTGTAGGCTAATTGTAGGTTGTTTAAATTGTGAGTCGGGTCGCACCACTGAGGCGGTTAATTATGTTGAAAAAAAAAAAAAAATTTTTTGATATTTTTTGATAGCTTGTACGGCCGGGAGTCGCAAGCGTGGCCTGGAATATGGAATGTTCATTAGGGTCGGTGTTTAACGTGGTACATTGATGGGATGCGGTATGGCCCGATCGGAAATCGGTACCGGAACTAATTTGTGTCCGGTTGATGTCGAATGATTCTGCATTTCTGAATTAGGACTTGTAGTTGAGGGTTAGTTGCTTGTTGTGAATTATGTGTTGGTACGACGTGTGTGTCGAGTTGCTGTTTGTTGTTATTTGTGTCTAGTATTGTTGTTGTCTCTTGTCGCCTTTCGTGGGGGTTTGCATGGTTCAGAATAGGCCAGGTTTCCGCAGCGCTAGAGAACCCGGGGGTCTTCTTGATGGAAGAACAGTACTCAAGGTTTTCCTGGTTAGTGATTTTTCGTTTTGATGTTGTTTGTGGTTTGTTAGATAGGTGTTTAGAGCAGTGGCGGCATGAGTGTGATAAATCCCGATTTATTTCTCAAGAACGAGTTGGAGTTTGAAACTAAGTCCCGGGGTGGGAGGCCCCAAGGGGATGTTGCCTCTTTGAGGAAGCAGTTGAGAGACGCCCTCGCGTCCGGAGGCACAACGTCGCTTGTAAAGGTCACTGATGTGACGGCCGAGCTTGAGTTGTGCCAGGAGAAGTGGGGAGAGTTGCGGGAGGTAATGGAAGATTTTGAGTCGGCCCCTTCCAACCTCAGGGCAAGACAGAGAGTACGGCAGCGAGCGGAACACCTGCAACATAGACTGGAGAACTTGTCCGCACAGACTACAATCACGGAAGTCAGCGCTACGGTGAAGCTGATAGCGGAAAAGGTGGCTAAAGCATTGCGGAACTTCGAGCCGGTGAAGTCCCCGCTTTCCGTGAGCTCTCCCCAGCCTCCTGAAATGAACATAGAGCAGACGTCGAACCCTGCGACTCAAGTGCCGACGCTTTCGGGAGGAGCGCGTATCTCGTATAATAACTTACCTCACCCCATGTCCTCAATTATGCAGGGGCTTCCGGTGGTGGACGGACTGGACGTGGACCAGTTGATGAGTTTTTTTCGGATTTTGTTTCAGCTGTCCGACTTCCCGGGGATGTCGGACGGCACACTTCTTGAACTCGTGTATCCCTATTGTCGGGGGTCAGTGGCTGAGCAGGTCGCACGCACTATACGAGATGGCGGCAGTGTGGCGTCTTTCCATCGGGGGGTGTTGGACGCATGCGTGCCTGGGCTTTTGCGTAAGCAGCTGCAGGACAAATATTTTTATCGAGTACAAGCACACGGGGAGAATATTTCAAAGTTCGTGCAGAGCCTCCGTGAGGCGGTCCGGATTTTAGGGTTGGGACGGCCCGAGAAGGAAGTGGTACAGTGGATCTTCGAAGGGGTTACTCCCCAGGAGAGATCGCGCTTAACTTTTGCCGAGCGACCGCGGACTTATGAAGATCTGGAGAAACTGTGTGCGTTATCTCGCGCCATACAGTCCGTAGATGAATCCCGTGGGCCAGTAAGGGCCAGTCTGGGCGAACCCCGAGTGGTAGAACGGCGGGTTGTTCAGTCCCAACCGCGGCCAGAGAGAAATAATGGCGATCGGAACGGACGAGTGAGAGGCGTTGTGTGCTTTCGCTGTCATAGACAGGGGCATGTTGCCCGCGATTGTCCGGAGGGTGGTATGCGTCCGGCGCTTCCCCCGAGGGTCCGGTATCCAAAAAACTAAATTATCAGGGGGGACAAATCGGAGGTTGTCTTCCCCTCATTGCAAGACTTTTTTGAATTCTAGCGCCTCCAGGCCGAGGATAGGTCCAGACTCTTCTCATATCAAGGTCCTTACCACCGTCCCTCAAAAGGCTTCTGTATGCCCCTTCCTGTCGCTCGAGGTAAAGAAGGGTCAACTCAGAGCGTTAGTTGACTCCGGGTCAGCCCGATCTATCATCTCATCTCGAGTATGCGCGGACCTTGAGAAACAGGGCTTAATAAAAGGGTCGAGTAAGTCGTCTGTGGTATGCTGGACTGCTTCTAGGGAAATTCTGCCCATCTCCCGGGTGGTTTCCTTCAAGTTCAAGATTGATGGCTTTTCTTGGGTGTGGCCTTTTCTGGTTTCTCCGGCTCTGGGAGTCGACTGTATTGTGGGTGCCGACTTCATCGCTAAAAGTGGTCTCGTGTTGGACATCCATGGGCACCAGTGTTATTTTAAATTTAATCGGGGTGTAGTTATTCCATTTCTTGGATATCAGGGAGCTAAGGGAGGTATCCAAGAGGTTGCTTGTCCCGATTCTGCACGAGATCATCTCACTCCCGCCCAGCAGAGAGCTTTAGACCGTTTGTGTGAGGAATTTCCGTCTGTCTTAACTCCCAAGTTGGGACTCACACATTTATTAGAATATAAGATCCGTTTAACAGACACTAAGATAGTGAGGTCACACCCATATAAGTTCGCCCCTCCGAAGATGGCCGTTCTGAGGGAGAAGGTTCAAGAGCTTTTAGAGCAGGGGGTAATTGAACCTTCTAATTCCAGCTATGCCAGTCCAGCGTTCCTGGTACCCAAGCCTGGGGGTAAGCACCGTATGGTAATCGATTACCGGAAGTTAAATGCTAATATTGAGGTGGATTCGGTTCCCCTTCCGGATCTTCACTCAGCTTTTGATTGGTTTAGTGAGGCCAAGTACTTCACCGTGATTGACCTCAACGCGGCATATCACCAGATACCCTTATCCAAGGAAAGTAGACCGTATACGGCGTTTTGTGTTCCGTGGAATTTATATCAGTATACGCGGGTTCCCATGGGTCTGGCGGTGGGCGCCCAAACGCTCACGCGTCTGCTTGACCTAGTGTTTCAGGATGTGAAGTTTAAGTTTATTTTCAACTATCTAGATGACCTGCTGGTCTACAGCAAAACTTATGATGAACATCTGAGCCATCTCAGGGAGGTGATGAGTAGGTTGAGAAGAGCGGGCCTTACGGTCAATCCGGAGAAAGTGCGAATCGCCCAGGAGAGCATCTCTTTTCTGGGGCATCTGGTGTCGCACCAAGGCGTTACAGTAGACCCTGAAAGGACCCAGGGTATCCGGGATTTTCCCCCACCAAGGGATGCCAAAGGCATCGCCCGGTTTGTGGGGATGGTCAACTTTTATCGGCGGTTTATCCCCAATGCAGCGGAGATTGCCGCACCCCTAAATGAATTAAGAAAGAAAGGGGCCAAGTTTGTGTGGGGCGAAAGCCAGCAAAAGGCGTTTGAAACATTGAAAGAGGCTATTATTTCCCCGCCAGTGCTGAGGATGCCGGATTTTTCTCAACCGTTTATTTTACAGACGGACGCGAGTTCGGTGGCGCTCGGGGCGGTTCTGTCCCAAGTCGTTGATGGTGCTAGGCAGCCTGTGGCCTTTATTTCACGAACATTGACCCAGCAAGAAAGAAAGTCATCAGTATATGAGTTAGAGTGTTTGGCAGTGGTATACGCTCTAGATAAGTTCAGGCGTTTTCTGGAACACGCTGAGTTCCTGCTCGAGACCGACAATCAGGCTCTCTCTTGGCTTCTTGCTCATCCCCGGCAGCTGGGCAAGATTGGACGATGGGTGGTTAAAATCTCATCCTTTAAATTTAAGGTGCAACACATTCGGGGAACTCAAAATGTGGTTGCAGATGCTTTGTCCCGTATGTTCTCCCAGCCCAGCGAAGCCCAGCTGGAGCAACCCTGTTCTGTTCTGCTAGACTTTCCGTTAGCTTTTACTGATGTGTTGCCCCATCAGTTAAATGATGAAGAGTTGGGTCCGATCATCCAAAATCTAAAAGAGGGTAACGTGCAGGCCCCCTACTTCTTGTCCAGGGGCGTCCTATGTTGCAGAGAGAAGAAAGGACGGGCTCCGAAGATAGTGCTGCCTAGCAAACTCGTGCCTATGGTCTTCAGCTACTATCACAATTCCCCGGTAGGTGGACATAAGGGAATTTCGAAGACCATTTCCAGTATTAGGAAGAACTTCATCTGGAAGGGCATGGATAGGGACATTGCGACGCGTGTGAAGGCCTGTCATCTGTGCGGCTTAAGCAAGCCTGCTCAAAACACTAAGTTGGGGTTGTTGTCATCAGATGTGGCGAGCAGACCGATGGAGAAGCTATTCATCGACTACGTGGGACCTTTCCCGCGTAGCAAGTCAGGTAACGCTTACCTACTTGTCTGTGTGGATGCTTTTTCGAAGTTTGCCTGGCTACTGCCCTTACGGCAGGCAACAGCTCGTTTGACCATAAGCGCGCTTCAGAACCATGTTTTTCAGCATTTCGGTGTTCCGACCATCATTGTCTCCGACAATGGACCCCAGTTCATTTCGAGTGAGTTCCGGCGGATGTGTTTCGCCAGCGGTATCAAGCATGTAACCACTTCCCCGTATTACCCGCAGCCGTCTCATGCGGAGAGGTTCAATAGGAATCTGCGGTCCGCACTTATTGCCTATCACGCTGAGCAACAGACTACCTGGGACCAGAACTTAAAGTGGTTACAGCTAGCTTTTAACACGGCCCTGCATGACAGTCATAAGGCCGTGCCTTTTGAGATCATGTTTGGATTCTCGCCCGCACTCCCGTTGACTAACTTGTGGAATATTGATGATCTTCTGCCACGGGAGCCCGATAATGGAACTGCGGAGAGATGGAGGGAGGCTCGGAAGAATTTGCTACGAGCGCACGAGCGGGTCCGTCGACGATATAATCAGGGGCGAATTCCGAACCCCTTTCAGACCGGGGACTGGGTCTACTGCCAGAGCCATCCGATCAGCTCAGCCGCGGACAAAAGAGCCGCTAAATTATGCTATCGTTGGTCGGGACCATACCGTATCCTCGGGTTTACGTCACCGGTGACGGCGCGATTAGAAGAACAGGGTAGTAGTCCCAAAGAGATTACCACACACATTTCTAAATTGAAATTATGTCGAAAAGGGTAAACGGGCTATAAACAAAAAGGGGGGGGTAAATGATGGCGGTCTCTGTGAGGGTGGGGATGTTTTCGGTTTTGAGAGGGTGTGCTCCAGGGGCGAGATTGAGCATAGGGTAGCGGGTAGATGTTTCTCACAGTCCCAGTGCGGTTCGTCTACTTCAGGGATGCGCCCCTGCCTGCGCGAGCCTTGGTTTTCTCCAATTGTCCTTATGTCCGGAGGGAGCCATGTCCTTACCTTTGGTCCCAGCCCATGACCGTAAACATCCTTGACCATCCACCCTCCAATTTTCCTAACCTTACCCAGAGAAAAAAAAAAAAAAAAATGGAGTTAGCGAGAGAAGTGGGGCAGTAGGGTGGCCGGGGTCGGTTGTGCTCCTCGACCACCCTGCTGTTCCAGGCATGCCCTTGGAGCACACTTGTAAAACACAATATATATATATATACGTATACATTGGAAAGGTGCCATAGTCACAGTTGACATGGTTTTCCGTTAGGTCCCAGCGGGGACCACCGCATCATGGGGACTGTCATCGCCCCTCTTTCCCCTTGGCCCGTGCAGTATGGTAGTGTGTAAAATGGGGAATAGTATTAGGGAATCATCCCGTAATTACATGGGGCAGATGGCCCTGTTTAGGTGGCTATCGTGTTCTAGCTTGGGTGGACAGGCCTCAGGAGGTCGGAACTCAGGGAGCTCCCGAACTTTCTTTTGTCTTTCTTCTCTGTCCCTCTTTGCTGTGGGCTGGCCCTGATCAGGTCAGTGTGCAGCAACCGCACACTTACACTATACCCATCTTCTTTCGTCTCTTTCGTTTTCACTTCTGAGCCTCTGTTCTCCTGAGAGCAAGTGCCATCGGGCCACCTTACCCACGATGTCCACCGGATTTTTCAGCTGGGAGTACACTGCAGGGTACTTGCCCGAGTTTTGTGGGGCAACCGAGTTGCCCTTTCGGGGTGGGGGTGTGCCGGTTCGAAGCCGGCGGTTACAAAATATAAATTCTAGAAAGTTTTCATGATTGTAATATGCGTGAGTGAGGCGCGGAGCCAGCCGTTACAAAATATTTTAGAACAAGTCAGTTTACGGCAACATAACGTGATACACTCGCGACCTTTGTCCGGCGGTGTGAAGGGGAGAGGTATTGTGTGCCGTTGCGCGCGCAGCTCTACTTGGGCTGTTACGACTGGGTATTGTGTGTCAGTCAGCGCTTGCCTCTCCTAGAAAAGATTGTGCCCCATCTCCTCTCTTCGATTCATTTCTGCGCAGTTGAATATCTCTATAGGATGGAGTAGAGAATAAAACGACTCTCGGGTTCTCGCACTAAGTCGGTTTCCTGGTCGGCGGTGGGCTGTACATCTGCCCGAGCTGTGAACCATGTAAAGACCGCCTACGAAGAGGGAGATGGAGACGGAATCACTATGTTGCACTCGACAGCACTTATGAGGTGACATTTATGCTTTTTCTTTTTGGGGGCCGAACCGGCAGTGTGCCTGTTTATGTGAATAACTTAGAAGCCAGGGGACCACGTGTCCAGACTGTCTAATTGGGAAGTGAACTGTGATCATGACTCTGAACACTCTCTATAAAAAAAAAATTACTGAACTTTTATAACCCTTTTTCTATAACACTAAATGCTATGACTGTAAGTGCGTGCTGCACTGCGGGAGCGCGCCAGCCATTTCACTCTTGTACCATTTTACAGTTGTATTTCTTTTCGCTTTACTCATTACACAAATTTAGGTTACGGCCCTGTAGCCCTGTTCCGGCTGGAACAGTGGTGTATAAAAATTATATTGACTGTGGTTTCACAATTAAGGGTTGGGGGGGCTTTCCTGAAGTTTTTTTTGGGACGTTTTAAGGGTTTACAAAGGGCACTTAGTTTCTTGGACACGCGCTGGGGCATTCTCAGACAGGCTGATGTCCTGTCAAGTTTTGTCAACTACATGTGGGCGCGCTCCCACAGATGCCAGAGCACAACCACCTTATGGTATTCTTTTTCTAATTATTTTATACAGTTATCTGAGGCTAATCGAAACGATTTATTAATGTTCTTGAAATATTTTAGCCGATTTTGCCCCTTGCACAAGGGCTAAGCTGATTGTTTTCTTAACTGGCAAACACATATGGGTTGACTTCACACGTAGAGAAGTTGCTGTTTAATTTCGAATATAAAACTGGTTTTCATCCTTTCTTTTTGGGTAAATTAAATAGATATACATATTGTCAAAATCTTCTGAAATTGTAAAGCCTCAATCAGTTAATTTCTGTTATTAAAGTACATAAGGATTTAATTCCTTTTTGGGATTTTGTGAAGTCAATACTGTCTAGAATTTTATAAACACTGTCTGGAAGTAGGGGAGGAGTTTGTTAACATTACCTGGTGCTGTGAACGGAACAAAGGTTCACACACTCATCATGGGTCGTTAATAAACGGAATGCTAGACAAATGGGGTGTCCAGTTTCATTTATGCTTCATGAATTATTCGTCTTTAAAGGGGTTTGGCGTTTGTGTTATCTTACTGAACGGGTTGCCGATGGGCGTATATTTTATCACTGCCGGGGCATAAGATGATAGTTGCTTTACCCAGTGGGTGGGTGCGTTACAGGGGCATGCGTGTTGAAAGTAAATGACTGTGAGTTGTGTACCTTGTGTTCTGTATGTGTGTTGTTATGTGTCTAGCTAGCCACACGACGGGGAGAATTTTACATGTGTTTGTGCATTTTATATTTTATCTATGTATGTACATTTAACTTATATACTGTTATATACACTTGTTCTTAGGTAAACTGGAATTATATATGCTAGTTGTGATTCAAATTTTTCTATTATATATATGTATACACATTTACTTTGTGCACACTTATGTTGATGTACACTTAATTTATACATGCTTGCCATGATGTACCTTTTGGTAGTTTTTATATAGATACATATTTATCTTGTACACAAGCATGAATTCCAGAGATATAATAAAGCTGTTATTGTTATATTATGGCTGAGTTCATTGCAAGTCCCGTCATACTGGACCCAGCATAATTTTGCTTCTCTAGGCTCCTGCCTAGTTCTATATAACTTGTAACCTCTCTTTGAAAGCCAATAAGCAAGGCGATAGAAATTTAAAAGGAAATAAGATAAATACCAAAAGCATAGAGAGGTTACAGTCGTCGGAGTTCTATCTCCCTTATTATCATGAGAGCGACAGTTCCTGGCTATATGGCCTTGTCCCTGACATTTGTAACACGTCACTGCGGTTAGGAAGATATTGTTATTATTAGCCGGTGCTCGCTCATAGCGATGCTTATCAGATTCGGCGGCAGCAACTGTCAAGGCGATTTGTATTGCCTCCTGCAGTGTGTTGGGTAATCTATATTTAACTTGTTGGCCCGGTACACCATGCAGGCCGTTAATAAAAGCGGCTAGCATACACCATTCACCCTTCGCATTGAGTATGCACTGTTCGTTCGGGTTATCAACCTGTAAGATGGTTTTTTCAGCCAATACCCAACACCTGTCGGCAAAAGCTTCAACACCCTCGTCACGGCGCTGCCTAACGTTCTGCAGTGCGGTGTAGTTATACTGATCAAGTTTCTTTATCTTAAACCGGTCAAAAAATAAGTTTACAAGTTCTTCATACCGCAAATCAGGGTTTTGAAAGTCTGGGTTGGAATTATAATACAGTGAGCCCGGACCAAGTAGCTTAATAGCGACTAATCGAATTTTGTCCTCCTCGCTCCAATTACCTAACGCGGCTGCGTCATCAATTCACCGGAAGAATGCCGAAACTGGACCATCCCCCCTATAATTCTCAACTAAATTCACTAACGATAAGTCTTTAACAATTGGGCGTAGCCACGGGTGTAGCCGAAGAGGTGGCAGTCGTCTTAGCTTTATCTGTCATTGTTATGCTGCTATTGTCACTTCCACAAGGTCGTGTTTAAATAGCAATACAACAAGCTTTCGTAACCAAAGTGAAACAATACAGTACAGAGAAAAACTATTACTAGTATACTCCCTAATACAGTAGAACACAAACATTCCCAAATACTCATTAAAGTCGTTTAAATTCAATTTCAATTTTTATTATATTAATTCTCACAACGTTAGGTTCATTAGTATAATTACTAAACCCGTTTATATGCTTTTCAACAATTCGCTGCAATAAATTTTTCAACTAGGTTTCACACCCCTCTAATAATACATCAGGGTCACTTATTGGCAAGTAGTAAATTCCAGATTGGCTGGTCATTACTTTCTAGGTTCGTTATAAATATGTGTTTGTGATTTCGCAATTGAAGGCACTGTACACGGTAAATTTTGCGTCGCGTGTTCGTAATAAACGGTAATGACACCTACTCTAGTGCCTACCTTCATAAACAATTCCGGACTCAGACTAGGACGTACAGTGACATTTGATGCACTACTGCTGCTAGCACCGAAAGGTCTAAATACTTCCATACACTGGTCGTTCGTGTCTCTAACTTTAGTTTTCTTACTACCCATATAAATACACAAATTGCGAAAATTCAGTTCAACAGCTAGTACCACTTACAACTCCACTTGTAACAAATAGGGGTTTGTTACTACAATGATGTTTTGTGACTGAGAAATAAAAATTACGTCTTTAGTTTTTTTCTTTGTCCATTAATTCTTTGTTAATTGACATTAACCACTCATTTAAACTGAGATAAAATTTGTCTGATCTGAGTGGCTGTAAAGGATACCCATGCCGATAAATGTAACTAGCCTCCTTAAAACGAATACTATTAAATTTAACTAATCCCAAAATGGCAATAAATCGTCCTCTAATTCTTTTATCACTTAAAAATTTCTGCAGTCCGACATCATTTTCAAACAAAGCCTCCCATGCAAGTTTTACTACCATGACAATGTGAGTACGTCTAACCCCGTAAAAGAGTTAAATAAGTACAAAATGACTAAGTACTATCCCACTCTTCTGACACCAAAATATGTCGGTATAGTGAGCGGAGGTGTGGTACTAGGTCTTAAATCAACTTCAAATATTGCTCTTTACTTAAAGTTTATTAACATTCTTAACTAGTTAGCTACTACAGCTTCCATCGAGTACATTTGTAAATGAACTCGTGTTCAAATAAATAGTCAGTAAATCGTAATGAACTCTAGTTCAGATGACTTGAGTTTTATTTTAAACAGTTAGTAAATCATAATAATATCACATAACCAAGCAGTGACTCTGTTTTGCTCTCAATAGATTCTAAGTTCGTTAAGATGAAAGAGTCTAAGTTCATTTAATAAGACTTTGAATTTTACATGTTTCTTAAGTCTGCGAACAGTAGTTCACTCACCAATTGGAAGATAGCCCATTGTAGTAGAGAAGTGTTCTGGCTGAATCGAGCGCACCATTGACGGGTCGCGACTGTGTGGCGTATGACCGAATGATGATTTCTGCGGTCAGGACTCAGGTATTTATCGAAATCTGGGGCTGTAAGTCTCCACGTGAGCCCTTGAAGTTGTTTACAAAAACTTGATGTTTGACGTAATGTCATGAAAAGTGAGGGACAGATGCGGCGTTAACGCTCGTCCGAAGAGGAAGCGTTGTGGTTCTGGTTTTACAGACAACAGATAGGACAGCTATGGTAATTAACCGCGAGATGGTCACATGTGTATCCGGTTAGATAGGCCTTGGTTTTGACATATACTGGTTAAACTGATTGAATTATGTCTTGACGAACATCTGTGTGTCGAATAAAGAAAACGAAAAGAAAATAAAGTTAGAAGTTGCTCGTGGGAGGTCTGGTCACTACAGTCACATTATATAAAGTTATGGTTAGACTGGTGTTAACATATGGTAGCGAGACTTGGACTCTGAACAAACAAGCTGCTAACATAGTCAATACTTTTGAAAGGAGAATTTTGAGTAGAATATATGGATGGACCAATCCAGGTAAATGGGATATGGAGAATGTGTCACAATGAGGAGCTGTACAAGCTGTATAAAGACAGTGATCTGGCCACCACCATCCGACTGCATAGATTGCAATGGGCAGGACACATCATTAGGATGGAAGACAACTGAATACCTAGGAAGGTACTGTTTAGTCAGATCGAGGGTAGAAGGCCTGTCGGAAGACCTAAGATACGCTGGATTGACACAGTGGCGAGGGATCCTGATAATTTACTTAAAATAAAACGATGGACATCGATCACCAGGGACAGGGAAAAATGGAGGCGGATGATTATGGAGGCTAAGGTTCGACTTCAAACTGTGATGCCATAGAAGAGACACAGATTAACACAGAATAGAAAATCTTTTTCAGAAAGTAGCATATTATCTTGCGAAAAAGAAGTGAATTAAAAAAAAAAGCAGAATAAATGTTCCATTTTTCAATATTTTACTATTGTAAATAAAATAACATACAATTTCCATGGCTAAATGCATATATTTTTAAAGAATGTCCAAAATCGATGTTTGTTACTTTATAAGTTGTATCAAAATATTTGAAAATTGAATTTTTGTTGGCATTTAACCTGTCCTTTTATATCTTTCAGCAGTCTCTTTCCAGAGCCACTTTTTACAAATACCTATACATTTTATACTTCATAATATATCAACATAACATAAATGCATAGAATCAGAAATAAAGCTGTCTAATTGGAAATAGTTAGTTATTTAAATTAATATTTTCCAGGCAAAATATGTAAACATACTGCTTTTAAATCTTCAAATTTGTTATAGGAGCCATAATAATATTTCTTTGAAGATACAATATTTCTTTGAATTTAATGTTGTTGTTTTACAGACAAAACAATATGTTTGTGTTTTCTGTTGTGTTTATAGTCCAAGAGCTGACCGTAAAAATTCCAGCCAATAAGTAAACAGAAGAAAATGTTTTGAAAATGGTAGTTCACACAGCGAGAATGGAAAAAATCGTTTTGTGCCTGGGCGGAAGTTGTTCAATAATTTTTTCTACCCCACCCCCGCAAAATTTTTTGAACAGCAATTCAGCCAATAAAGTAACAACTTAAAATTACTGCGAAAACTTAGTGTTTATATAGTTGAGTAAAAAAATATTTTTGTGCCTCATTAAATCTTGTTGGAATGTTTTGGCACAATTGTTTTTTTATTTGTTTTTTTGAGCTGTTACTATACCCATCGAGTAACAGCTTCAAATCATGATTAAATTCAAGTTTATACTTTCTTTTAATGAAATATGCATTTGTGCCACGTCTAAGCCTGTCAGAAGTACCTGGCACAAAGCTTTGTATTCCTAAAAATAACATGGAATTCCCATCCGCATAGGTTCTCCTCGCAGGTATATTTCCAGCTGGTAATTGTAGAAAACTATTGTTGTTCGTCCAATTAGTGATTACGAATGCTATGCTATGCCATTGTACTGTATTTCTGAATACTCTATTTTTCAATATACCACTAAAATAAGATAGAGAGTGACGCAATAACATGCAATTTCTAGTATCATATATTACATGAGTATTTGGGAATAAAATGGTAAACACTATGGGAATGGGAATAATTATCACTATTTACAAAAAGTAATAATGATTTATTACAGCATTTTACAAAACATACATATATAATATAATTAAATTTGTCTTTAACGCACTTATAATTAAATGAATTGAACTATACAGAAAATTGTAATATTATTAATTTAGTTCATTTTTTTCATGCGTTAATTACTACTTTTTTAATTTTTACCCAACATCATTATAATCATTATCAACTTCATTAAATTCTATATCTTCGTCTGTCTCTACCAGGACAATGTCTTCAACTAAAAGAGGTGTGGGCTCACCTTCGAACCAAAGTGGTTCGATTTTGTCGTCATCGACAATCCAACCGCATTGTTCTGGTAACAGTTTGACGCAATTTACTTCTGTAGCATTTTGCCACATTGATGTTACATAAATTGTACGTTAGATCTTTTGTTTCAGTGATCTCCAGCATGGAGGAATTAGGGTTGAATCAAAGCTTTTCACTTTTTTTACAAAATATTCCGCGACCGACGTTGATGAAAATCGACTTTGAAAAATTAACAATCTGGCATCGTTTACGCTCTTACAATTTATGCCGTATAATTTGGATTTAAATTCTTGTAATATTTCCATATTCTTCATATTATCAATTTTTGTTCAATTTTGTTTAAACAAGCAAATGCATGTTGAACTTGCAGATTTTTTTCTAATTCTTTAAATGGCTTTACCTTTCCTTTCCTATAAAAACTAGCGGTGTAATCACACCCTGTGTATGCGTGAAAACCGGGCAAAGCACGACACAAAAGATCACCAAGTGTTTCAGCTAATTTTGTACAATTTATAAAATTTATTACGTTAGGCTTTGATCCTATCGTGCTTAAATATATTTCTAATGTCGGTAATTTATGTAAACAGCGTGAAGTAATTACAGGGGGCTAACATTTTCTAGTAGGAATATTAGAGGAAATGTAAAGATTAAAGTTGGAGGCTACTATTGAGAACACATAACCTAGGGGCACACTTGCGATTTTTGTCGCATGACAGATTAATTGAAAAAATGGAACACATAGTTTTAAATGCCAGTGCACTCACGTGCGACTGAGAAATCGCAGTGATTAAAAAAATAGCAACATGTTCTATTTTATCAGCGACGCGATTGTCGCTGGCTCGAATGAATCACACAGACGTGTACAGACCTGCACCCGCTTGCGATTCTGTAGCCACGATTGCTTGGGTGTTAGTAGAGGTGGGCTAAACTAGTATTTTAAAATAACAGGTACGGAAATACAGTTCCAAAAAAATAACAGGTACAAATACCTGTTATTATATACTTATACAAAACCTGTATTATTTCTTTGTAAGTAACTCGTTGAGTTTCCTGCAGGTCTTCTATATAATATCTTCAAATAAATATACTGCAAGTAGAAACCTAGATAAACCTATTAATATATTAATAAACCGATTAAAATAAACCTACTTGCAGTGTATTTATTTGAAGATATTACATAACGTATATTATATAATTTGTTGTAAGAAATAAATTGAAACTAAAAGTATTAACAGTGTTACTTTACACTGTGACTTTATTAAACTATTACTGTTTAAAAGAAAATAAGAAATAAGAGAATTTATAGGCTATCTCCCTTTGGGAGTACTAATTTAAGTTTTCACTAGGAGTAAACAAACTAACATTGACTAAATATAAGTATATCACTTGAGAACACAAAGTTTTTTATTGGTAAACATGTAAAAGTTTTACCTTATAGCCTGAACCAGTTTTTGCTTGTTATAAGCTTCGTTGGAGCCTCTGACGAATTCCATTTTTACCAATAAAAAACTTTGTGTTAGTTAATCACCGGACATGTCATGGACAACAAAATCCAAGAAACTAATATTGGTTAGACAAATCAGTTCTGAAACCCAGGCAATGAAATTTAGAGTGTATGTAATAGAACAACAAATAATGTGAAAAAACATCAAAAACATAACAGTAAGCTACAAGAGTGAATGAGAATAAACATGATTTAAACCAATTACCCTTATAAAAACAAACCTAAACAGTTTGCGGTAAAATTTCATTAGATATCTGCTCTTAGTGGCCTATCAACCACTCTGTAGGTTATAACACAATATAATTTGTTTTTTCAAAATTTGCAAAGTTGGTGACTAGTATAATATATAATTTATTATAATCTGTATTATATATCTGCATAACACATGAGAATAAATGTAACATCAGTATTCAGGACCAAAAAGTGGCTTCGTACTCGTGTACTCAAAATACTCCTGATACTCCTAATACTAGGTGTTCCTTGAGTATCAGTGATATGCTTAGTATTTGTAATACTCGTTTACTTGTTACTGTGTGGTAGGGGCGTCCTTCAACTTGGAACAGCAAGGCCGCAAATAACAGGTATTTCAACTTTTCAGTCACTGTTACATCCGTTCCACAAAAATATCGTTCCAAAATACCTGCTACAGGTATATCAGCCCACCTCTGGCTGTTAGTCTTGAGAGGAGTGAATTGCTGAGTAGACTAGCACCATGTCTGGCACCGAATCTGATGATACTGTAAATTGTGTCCTAGACCCAGAGCTAATTATCATTGAAGCTGAAAAACGACCATGGTCTGACTATTTCAAGCAACTCATCAAAGCTTTTAATACTCATTCTGTAGTATTTGAAAAAATTCTTTGGGGTGTAATCATAAATCCGCATGAATTGTATAAAACTGTCCATTCAGCGTCCTCTGACTGATACTTGGATGTACCCAGTATTCTTTTTTGTATCGCCTCTTTTTCTTTTAAGCGCAACATCAAAGCCACAAGACAAGTTGTTTCTATGGCATCCATTCTATAGTGACAAATAATGAAAAAAAATTATGGTAAAATTGTGGTCTATTTGTCGCAAGTGAGTAAACTTAAATAATTTTTTCATGACCACGATTTTTTTGTCATTGCAACAGATAATCACAAGTGTGCGCCTACCCTAATGTGGATTTAGAAATGGGATGAGTATGCAGGAATTAATTTTTGAAATATTTTAAATTAGTGAAAATACTGTGGCAAGACTAAGGAGTTATGTGTCTGCTTTATGGATTTGGGAAAGATTTTCAACTGCAGATGAAGAGAGGTCATATCAAATGCATTATGTAAGGGGAACAAAACTGGTTAAGAATGAATAGTAGTAGAAGATTAAAGGAAATTTATTTCTACAACTTAAGAAGTTTAAGATTTATTCATCTCTTTAGTTATTTGGAAATTGGCTATGATGTTTTTAACAGAAACTAATATTATCAGGGTGGCCACAAGCCTGGACAACCTGGAAAAGTCATGGAATTTGAAAACATCTGGAAAACCTGGAAATTGCATGGAAAAATGAAAAAGAACCTCAAATTTTTGTAGTAATTTAAATTATTTCTCTTCATGTTGTAGCACTTCCCGCTGCTGGGCCCCGGAAGTGTCCAGCATACACACAAATAACATAATATAATATCTAAATCCATCAAAATGATTAAGACACTTTTTCTGTGTTGTAACTTATTTCTCAAGTGTTTATATAATTAACATAATTCTGTAAAGGGAGGAGGTGCAAGTAAAAGAAATTGTTGAAAGCATCAATCTGTGAGCTGAGCCGGATGCGACCCTTTTATTTCAAAAACATTACGAGCCTCTACAATTTACCTAATTATGTGCCAGTCAGCAACGGTCAGTACTGAGCTAATTTTTTGAAAAACTGAGTATAGAAAATGTTAAATGCTAAATATGGGGCTGTCGCATAAATCAATACTAGTTTACAAAATGGTGTTCAGCGTACACGCTGTGATCTACTTATAAATTTCTGACACTGTTATCTTTCACAAAAGTTTATAAAATTGTTTCTGACACTTATGATGAGTAACTAGTTTGTCTCGCTTTTGCTTCGTGATTATGCAGCAACTGCCACCGTAAGTTATTAAAGGTAAAAATATTACTTGGCAATCCAGATAAGTCCTTTTGCAACCTGCTGTATCTGGTCGCTACAGCTGCATGTTCCTCAGTACCTGCTTTGAACCACTGCTATGTCTGTGCTGGAAAATTGTGTAAAAACTGTACGAAGTTCATGTTCTCGTGTCTTCGGTCCGGAACGTCGAACCAAGTTTTGAACTGAAAGTTTTCACATCTTTTAGTACACTTTATACCCACATCGTTTGATTAACACGCACACATGCATTCATACAGTGCGTAGTTACAATTTACAATATTACAAAATTGCATTACAAGGTTACGACTTCAAATTACATATATAACGAGTACTGACACTGAACTTTACATATCTTAGGTCTTTTCATCAAGTTGACTGACTGAAATTTAGTTTTAGGCGAGGCTGACTATTACAGACAAGATACGTCTTGGTTGGTTATGGATAACAATCTTTTTACATCTATTACAAGTTTTCTTCTTTTCGTTATAAACGTAATATACAAAATTATTAGCCACTAGCATTGATTTACGATAGCTCAAAAACAATCATAGTTACCTTGGTTATTGAGGCTCCCAAACTTGACGAAAGTCCGGCGACGGGCCGCTCTGCTCCAGCGTTTGATGGGAGACTGACGAGATTTAACAAAGCAAACGATAGGGTTAGTAAAAGGGAGGGCGTGACGTCAGGGCGTCAGGCAAGGTACAATTCGCGGATTGTTGCATTCGACAGAAGACGAATAATTGCAACAATGTTATATTTACGACGGCCATGATCGTCCGCAAATACATTTCCGAACTTTATTACTGTCTCTACTCTGTCATGAATTACGCTTTGCGCTTCATGACCGTCTACAATTATATCAGACCTTAATGCAACTATCAATAGTAGTCAGTATTGCGTCAGTATTGGTTGGTTGTCAAAAGTAAACACATGCTACTTATGTGTGCTAAAGGTTATAGTGGTTGTAGAAAATTTAAGTTTAAAGTGAGGTCATTGTTTTTTTGAAAGCAGCATTGTTATAATGGGCCAATCGTGTTGCGTACCCGAATGTAAATCGAATTACGGGAATTCAGATACTTCAGCATTTAGATTTCCCAAGGATGAGGTTATGAAAAAGAAGTGGATCATATGTATCCGTCGGGATAATTTTAAGGTTACTAACAATACGTTAGTTTATATAAAACAGCTTGAAGACAGATTTATTGTGAAAACAGATTTATTTCCCGTTGGTAATGGCGAATCAGTCTCTGTTCTGAGGATTCCAAAGCTCACCGAAGTTGTATGTTCTTTATTAGATTGTTGAATGTAATAATGCAGTTCAAATAAAGCAAATAAAATGTTCCTACTTTAAAACTTCTTGTTTTTATTTTACCTTATTGTTTGTAAGTGATTTTATACAATTTTTTTATAGTGTCGAAGAGATTTACGTGTTTTTTATGTCATCTTTGTCACTAAACCCTAAAATCTCTTGTAGAGAATATCCCAAAGCAGTGGTTTTTTTTGTCGTTATATTATGTCTGTGAAGGCTTGCCAAGTTCCACCTGGAAACTGTAAATTTGGGTCTGGAAAACATGGAAAAGACATGGAATTTTGACCACAGGTTTTTGTGGCCACCCTGATTATAGTGACAAATTGAGACTTTTGTGTGGAGTAAAGGTCTTGTATCCCTTGATTGTGATATTTGACAGTTTATTCCAGTTACATTAGCTTTTTTCATAATCAGCACGTGAACATTATGCTCAAACACTACTATTCTAAGTTTGATCATTTTTGGGTTTGACAAGCCACTTGCATTCCACTGGAAAATCACCCCAAGTTCTTGCTAAATTTTCTCATCTCGAGTGAGGTACATCTGGGTTTTAAAAGGACTTTCTTTATCCTTGAGAGGACGTTTTGGTTTTGCTTCTTTTGAAGCCTTCTTTGACACACTGTTGCTGCAATATTATTCATTTAGCACCACCTGGGTAACATGTGTAGATTGAAGGTTGCTATGGACGTGAGTAACTTTGTCCCCTCAAAAATTTATTTAGTGAATTATAAATAACATAAGTTTATTTGCAACCATTTTGTCTCTTACCAGGTAGCGCGAGACCCTCTGGTAATATCATGAGATTCAAAATGTGGCTTTATTTAATTTGTAAGTGTTGCCTATGTTTGTATATAAAGAACATCATATTCAAACTTATTAGATTTGGTGTCCCCTAGACACATGAGAGACCTTGAATAATGTCTATCCAAGACTTTAATGTGACAAGTTTTGACACTTCCAACACAACCTTTGTTTCCCTGATTCTTCCAATATATTTTTGGTCTGAATTACCATAAACTTAATGTAATTTAAATCTTTTATATAAATAACGAAAATTATATACATCCAGGTACACACAGCCTGGTTACAGGCTTCATATAATTTGTCGAGCTCATACATATCTATCTCAGAATTGTCAATTTCAGAATCTGACTGATTAAAATTCTCATCACAAATTGGTAAATCAAACATGAAATCATCTGCATTTAACATTTTGTTTTGTTTACATCAGAAACAGGAAGAGTCTGTCAGCAAAATTTGAACTAAGCTATAACAGTAGCCTACACAAAGGATGAATTTGTAGTATACAACAACTTTGATTAGATAGTATTTAAATACAACTTTGGGCAAGCATATTTAAATACACTAAAACTACCACTCATATCACATACATGCATGTTGTTGAAAATGTAAAAATACTAATGATTTTGGTATTTATTATATTGAAGTACATGCCCTGAAATATTTATAGTTGCATTATTTTTGATGTCACTGCTTTTCTAATGCTGAAGCAGTTCAGTTTAATAGAACTTTGCTTAAAAAGGGCTAGTACACCTGAAGAGGTTATGTAAGCCTGTTTACTATGTCATAAGTTGTGAAGGCACATTGGCCATACTGTTGTGTCTCTAAGTATTTCCGTGATTTGCTTGCAGGACTTGTGTCATTATCTTGTTATACAGCATTGTCTGAAGATGTCCCTTCCAGAGTTCTGTATAATTAACAGTTTTCTTCCTAATTTCTTGTACTTTCAGTACTGTCAGAGTAACACCAAACTTCTTCTGTCTTCAGATCTGCCAAAATCTGTCTCCAAATTTGTCAAGAAATAGTATAATGTTACATGTTCTGTATAAAATTCACTTGTTGCTAAAAGAATTAAAAAAAAAGGTACAGTAGAGTCCCACTAATCTGAAATAATTGTGACTGCAGCCTTTTGGGTTAGCAAATTTTGGATTAACTGGAATTGCTGTTAAAATATGCGTGAAATGCAAATAAAACATATACGCATGTCAGTTATTTGTGCAGTGTAGGTGATTGTGGACAGGAGGGAATAGTGCCAGACAACACGATGGGCCGGCACTAGCAGTCTAAAAGCACACATATTGTTTACTACTCATTGGGTGAATTTTAGTCTTGCTGTCATTGGTTTAATAGCTTGGACAGTGTTATGAAACATATAAATGGCTACTAAATGAAAACATACTTCATGTTCGTTAAAAGACAAACTAGAAGTTTTAAAACATTTGGATAATTGGAAAGGCGCATCATAATTAACTTGAATTCAGTGTTGGCAGTCATTACGGTCTGGAAGGAAAACAGCACTAAGATTGAGCGGTTTTGTGCATCACCTTCACTTGAATGTACTGAAAACCCTGAGAACCAAAAAGTTTCACAATTTGACAAGCTCGACAAAGCACTTTATTATGGTTTTCCCAAGAGAGAGAAAAGGTACTCCATTAAGTGGGCCTTTTCTCAAGGAATAGGCACTTCAGCGTAAGAATCTGGTGAATGGGGATGTCGTTCAGTGCTAACACAGGATGACTGTATCAAAGAAAAAAAGGCATGACATATGTGAATTATCTGTTGTGGGTGATTGATTATCTGCCAATCATCCATCGCTAAGTGATCGTACTGCTAAGTATGTAAGTGAGTGTGCAGGTGCAGCAGAAAACTACTCATCCCAGGAAATCTATAACGCTGATGAGAGTGGTCTTAATTTTAAGGAACTTCCAAATATAGCCTAGCCCCTAAAAAGTGCACTTGGCTTCAAAATGAGTAAAGAATGCAACTGTTTTAGCATGTAGTAATGCTGCAGGGACAGATAAAGTATCCCTCATGGTTATTGGAAAGTTGGCAAACCAAGGGTATTCAGAAATCTAAACACAAACTCTCTCCCTGTATACTCAGAGAAAAGCATGGACGAATGCAACACTTTTTAAGGAGTGGTTTGAAACACAATTTGTTCCTGCAATGAAGTGGACCAAAATATTTTACAAAATGTTAACTCTCTTATAAGAAAATGCACCCTAGAACACTTAGTGAAGACAAAGATAACTCATCAGCACCTCTTCTTTAAAAACTGAAGAAAGTAACCATTAAGGTTATTTACTGGGTGTCAAATGGGTCATGTGATCATTTAAATAAATAACTCTTAAGAAAATCGTGGCAAAAGATTGGTCCAACCTATCTACATCGACAGTCCTGATCAGGGAAACAAAGAAACAGTGTTCTTGAGTTCGTATAACATATTTCCAGTTCTGAAGAAGCAGGAAAATGATATTGATGAACGTGCGTTAGAGGATGATGAAGCCCATGAAGTGTTCACAGACTAAGAAATCTGTGATCCAAGAGTTTGGCAATAACTCTGAAGAGAATGATGATGAAGCAGACAGTACCACTGAGTAGTCAGTTTGATTTTTTGTGTAAATAAATTAAGTGGTGCATTGAAAATGTATGTTTGGTCTTAATATTGCTCCTTATGTAAATTTTACCTTAAAAATAATGACAGTGGACGAGGTGGAGGAAAGTATACTTCAATTAAATAAATGTCATTACTATGATTGGTATACTGCCACCGTAAGATAAAAGAAAGCTATTAAAGCAGTAAAACCTATAAAAAAATAATGGTAGAAATTAGTTTTGAACACAATAAAGTGGAGCAAAGAACCTGCAACTTATGGTATTATGTTTGAAACATGTAAAAGCCAAGGATACATAATATTCACACCTGTTTTAAGACTTGAGTGTACAAAAAAATTGATACTTGGATGCCATTCTTTTTTATGAGTGATCTAATAGCAGTGTTTTAAGTCAAAAAGTAGTTAAATCACATAAAATTGCAATGGATTATTTTCCTGTTTTATGATTGCCCTTTTCAATAATTTTGCTTACTTAAGTAGCAACAATTAATTGTGCTATAACTGATTCCATGTCTGCACCCCAATGAGTTTTCATTCATTTTTCCTCTTTTCACCTCGTTGACACTTCTAAAATAATTAGTTGTTCTAAATTCTGGCTCTTTAGTATTCCTAATTCTGTCTTCAGTTACACTTTATTTTTATTTTCATCTCTCCAGAATTTCTGGTTAACAGGTCTTAACCCTAACAGTAGTATAGGTTCTGATTATTTATTGAGTAATTGCTATTTGTATGCTAAGTAAGTGGGTAATGTTTCAAGCTAGAAACAACCATGTAGCTTTTTTGCTTAGTTTTGTGTAATATCTCATAAACATTACTGCATTTCGTGTAAGAACATCCCCCCCCCCCAACGTAGATTATTCTGTGATGTCGTAACATATATTAATTGTAACTGTCTTGTATAACAATTTTGTAACAATTGTATTCAAATTTTTTTATTGTGTTTCAGCTTCCTGTTTGCCTGAGAACGACTGTACCAGCAATCGTGAGCTGCTTGTACAACTCTAACAGACTTTAATAATTAACAGTCATGTATTGTATTTTATAGTATTTGTTTTAATCACTGTATCACGGAGAAGCTATCTTGAGATAGTTATTGTATTTTGTAGTACTGTTTATAAATGAATTGTGACAGCATTATAATATCAATATCGTAAAGTTATATTTTTACTAAATACGAGTAAAATGTTTGTTGAATTACTATGTTTACATTACTCATCAGGGGTGTCATTTATGACAGTGCATGTTTAGCATTTGGTAATTCTAAAATTATTAATAAGTGTATTTCAATCCATTAACAAATAAGGAATGTTCAGATAAAGTTGTTGGCAGAATCTATGCAGTAAATAAAGATTAATTTCCAGAATAGTATGTATATTGTAGTTAATATAAAAATTATACCTTACAATTTGAAAGGACAACAGGGATACTTTACAGTTTCTTCTCATATAAAAATTTTTGCCATATTATTTTGAAAGATTTCAGTATCAGTTTAATTTGAGAACATTATATCAACTTTTTGAAATTTAACACCAACTTGAGTTTTTATATGTTACTCATGAAGTGTCTGGAGTACAGTATAAACATAGTTAAGAATTTAACAAGCATGTAAATGTACACAGACGAGAAAGTGTTAGTTCTTTGTATGTTATATACAAGATAATCTGTGATTTTTGATAATTTTGTTAAAACGTTCATGAGAAATGATTATGATTTTTTTCTTTATTAGTCAGTATTGTTTTCTAGTGCCACATAGTGTTTGTATGCATGTCACAGAATTGTTTTATGTAAAAAAATTGTTAACCATCGACTTAGTTTTATATATAATTTGTAATGAATAAGTTTATGCCATTTTCACAATTGTTTAAAAATTTTATTCATGGCTATTATAACTCGATTGTATTTTATACATTTATAATTGACATGTTCATAAACTTCGTTCTTTCGTTGCTGTTTTTGTAATATTAAAACTTATTTGTACAATGCTGAGATTTTTATAATAAACAAAAGTTAATTTGTTTCCTGCTTTTAACTCTTTGTTATTTAACAGCAGAGTTCATTTAAACCAAAGTAATTACTAGAGTACCTACGTTTATGGCTTTCTTGTAGCTTTAATTAATGTTTAATATTTTTATAATATAGTTAGTGGTGTTGGTATCTTAATACCAAATAAAATAATTTGCTTAATTGATTATTGTTTACATTGTCTTATATAAGCAAATGCTTACCCAGTTAAATTTGATCAGGCACAATTTTAATATTGTGTCAATTGGACTGCTTATCTTTTCTTAATGTTCTCCCTTGTTTATTGGCCTTATAAAATTGCTTACTTTTCAATTAAAATGGAAGTTACAAATTTTTTTATCGTCCGCTTTGCATAATGTGTTACACATCGGGTATCACAAAGTGTAATTCATAACCTGTAACAATAAATTAGGCAAAATTATGTTAACCAAATTAATTGTGTGTGTTTGTGTGTGTGTGTGTGTGTGTGCGCGCGCGCGCGCGCACAGATATGTATGAAGGTTCGTGTTTTACAATGTTTTGAATGATTTTATGATGTGTGTTGAGAGAATTGTGCCTCGGGTCCAGTACATTTGCAGATTGTTCCTGGCATTAAGTTGGTTGTATTTATGTATCCTAAAATGATTTATAAATGTTTTCATTATAGATTGATAAAAAAATGGTTAGTGAAATCATAAAATTGTGTGCGTGTGTGTGGGGGAGGATGGGATGCATGGATGTGCGCGTGCCCATGGCACACATGTGCAGATGAGTAAAGCATATTTTATTTTAAGAACTATATAAAAACATCACAAACACATTTATTAGTTAAAATGTGAAAGTACCAAAAGTTGTAGGATGATGTATGATTTTGTAAAAATTGGACTAGTGGTAATATTATTAGAGCATTTAATATAAACGTTTGTGTCATGCGCAACTAATTTGTTTGATCTTTCTAATATCAGATCAGTGATATTTCATTAATAATACACAGATATACCACCTCTTCAAAAATCTATAAAAAAAGATGCAGCATTTCTGACTAGTGAATAACTTTCTAAAAGTGGTGTCGGTTGCTTAATATTAATACCAAGAGAACAACATCGATATAGTTACTGGAGATCTCAGCACCCAGAATGCATGACTAAAGCTGTAGTTTAATATAACATAAGTAATTGTTCATAATGTGTTTCATACATTCAAACTAAAACATTTATTGTGTTTTGTAAATAATTGTAAGTGTAACAGAGCAAAAAACAACGGTTTTATAAAAAAATAATATTAATGAGGCCACTTTAATTGAAGAATTTAATTTATACAATAATAGATGGGCATATTGTATAATTATTTATACAATAATTTGTCCTTATGTGATGTGATAGGACTGTTATCACTACCACAAAAATATAATGTTCACATTTTAATTTACTTTAACATGTACAGTAAAACTTCTTTGAATACACAGTGGTCTTCTGTTGCAAGTCTTCCATTTTATTTTTGTGTATTTGGGCGTAGTTGTTCTGTTGAAAGTGAAGTACTGCTCTTAAATCTGACAAGAGTTATTGTGTCTAATCTTCCAAACTTTTTTTTTTGCTGTTTATTTATGCTGTGAATGATAACGAATGGACATACATTATTTACAAGACTGGTCGTAATAGTGACTGTGTGAACCAGTGACAGAGTTGTTTCACAACTTGATACAAAATGTTTCATTTATGTACAGCACGAGTAGTTATTTTGTGTCAAAAGAAGTTATGTAGTAAAGATTTGGTAAAGTACGTTTGCCATTTAATCATGTTACATAATTTATAAAATCTGTTAATTCTAGTAAATGCATTCATGTAGAATATAAATTAAACTAAAAAAAAAGCTTTTTGTAAAAAGTACATTTTTTCTATTAGAAATGTAAGCAATTTGTTTACTTTTGCTGTATAATTATGTTAATATAATCATGTAACGTTCTGATTAAAAAAGTAAATAAAAACAGTTTCAGATATAAAAAAAGAGATCATTCATATTTTGTTTATTTAACAAGTCTTACTTGAAGAATTTTTGTTATCTTAAAATGTTTATTGAGACATTAATGTCTGCTAAAATGAATGCCATATGCCTAAACACGTACAAATAATTCAGTCCAGGATGGATTAAATCATAGCTTTTCTCACTCCTAAACTTTCATAGTTTCCACTACTAATAACACCACTTTTTTTTAATACACTTTCTTTGGTTTACTTTAAAACCAAACATGTCCCGCATACTATGATGAAGCATCATCAATGGCTCATCTGAGACCACTGAGGATGCCTCATCATAGTATGGATGAGACAGTTGGTTTTGAAATAAATAAAACATGTTTTGAACGGCAAAACAGTGTTGTAGCTTTTCTGAATTCTGATTGAAGTTTTAATTTTTGTTTATATTCATTTTGTAAAAAAAAAAAAGGTTAAATATCTTCAATTACCTGCCAGTTGCTGTAATCTTGGATATTGTTATCGTGTCCATGAAATCCAGACTGGGCAAGAAAGAATATTACGATAAAATCATCACGTACTGTAAGCAATATTATTATTGTTGTTGCAGCTTGCTTAATAATTAATATTCCAGCCCTATGGGTTATATATATGATCCTCAGATAGTAGGAGTCATAGCATTTAGTTGAGCTTAGATTTCAGATCACTTTTTCTGTTTATATTTTATATAAACAGTACATTATTTTTACTTTCTGTAACACTAATTTATATTTATTTATAATAATGGTCCTGTAAGTGCATTATATAATACTGAGTCTCAAAAGTAATCGAAAATAAATGTGTATGAAATATATATAACTCTTTAAAAATACGGATATAAAATAATGCATATAAAAAAAAAACAAATACAAGGAGCGTTCAAATTTAAATTATTATTTGGTTTGAGCTTCAAATAGAAGAAATAAATGCCGAAGCTGGTAGCATTGGCTGATGCATGGAAACAAATACTAATCTCTTTGTCATTCAGGAACCAGCATACATTATTTGTTTTGTTAAGTAGATGTGTATTCAAGCATAGGGCAATGCATTATTATTAAATTTACTTCAAAAGAAAATGTGAAACCATCAGAAATTTGAGAAAACTTGGAAGACAGTTTGATGATGAAACATCAGACACAAGCGTAAAGCTTTCAAAAATGACCGAGAACATGTTGAGAATAAACAACACATGCAATGCCCAAAAACATTGATGGCTGGCAGAATCACCACACTTGTTTCAATTGCCGTTGAATCATGGTGAAGGATATTGCTTCTACATTAAATATCAGTATTGGTAGTGGAGATAGCTGTATCATAAATGAACTTCATTATTGGAAAGTATGCACACGCTGGATTCTGCGAATGCTGTTGGACAGACACATGTGCATGGCTCACTCACTATTGGCACAATATTGCTACGACAGCACAGAACTATCTACGCGTTTATCGAATGCGCCAGAAAGATCTCGACGTAAGCGTGTGGTGTACGTGCTACTAAACGCATTTTGCGAGAATTTTCTCGACTGTGCCAGCCTTCGCTCGGGCGCTCGGACTGTGTCAAGGCCGCAGCAATTAAGTAGTTCGCGAGAGATAAGACGCAGTTTGGAAGCTTCTGGTGTGTGAGCGTAACTATAAATACATCGCGTCGCGGCCTTAGTTTTCAGTTCAATGCAAGATTTTTGACTGTGCGGTTCGAGAGTATTAGTGCGATATATTTTACAGAGCGGTCGAGTTATTACGGTGTACGTTCAAGTAGTTATTAGTGAAGTGTTGCGTTTTATATTCGGACGGTATAATTGTAATACAGTTGAGTCTTAATATTAGTGGACATTTTATTGCGTATGAACAATTTTCATTTGATTTGTTGTAGACACTGTGTTGTTAATTACGAACTGTTTTACTATAACAATTAAAGGTGTGATTAGTGACTGAATTGGTGTCTTGTACTTATTTTGTTTCCACTGTACCTACGACGATCAAGTAGACCGTCGTAACAGTGGTGTCAGAACTGGGATAGAACGGTTAACAGTGGAAAGAGTGGATACTTTGTACAAGACGAGTGTAATTCGTAATTAATCGAAAAACAATGGATGCCAGTCAGATGATGGAAAATTTACAGGCGCTGCTGTTGCAGACAGAAAAATGACAGGACGAGAAACGCAGACAGGAGGCGGAAGAAGCAGAAAGACGACAAAAAGAAGAACGAAGACAAGAAAGAGAAGAAGCAGAAAAACGACAGGATGAAAAACGTAAGCAAGAAGCAGATAAAACGGAAGCTCTCTTTGAAGTTATGCAGAAACAGTTGCAAGAACACAGTACCGCAGAATTGGGTATCCTACGAGGTGAGCTTAATAAACAAGTTACTAAAATATCGGAGGTACAAGAATCAATGACATTAAAAATAGCTGAAGTAGAAAAATCTGTCTTGACTGTTGAAGAATCGATGTCTACAAAAATATCTGTTATAGAAGAATCTGTTTCAAATAAAATATCTGCAGTAGAAAACTCAATGGCAAACATAAGAGAACAAATTAAAAGTGAAGTCGAACAGTGCATGAAGATCCAACCAAAACAAATTTCTGAACAGACTGTACCAGTGATCAAGACAGAAAAATACACAGAAAATAAGTTAACAGAGAAAGCCACTTTGCCTGCAGTAGGGACAGTTCATGTCAAAGCTCCAACCTTTGACGGAAGCACTCACTGGGCAACGTACCTCCGCCAATTTGAAGCTGCTGCATGCGCAAATAATTGGACAGAAAAAGACAAGGCTGTTTCACTTGTTCTTGCATTAAAAGGACCCGCGGCAGAACTACTACAGAAAGTGCCACCTGACAGCCAGAACACCTATGCCGAGTTGATAAAAGCTCTGGAATTACGGTATGGTGATAAACATTTGCGAGAGGTGTACTACGCTCAGTTGAGAACAAGACGACAACGTTCCGGGGAAAGTCTTCAAGAATTTGAAGCAAGTATCGACAGATTGATTAGATTGGCCTATCCTGAAGCACCAGAAGATTTCCGAATAAGGTTTACGGTGCAGACATTTATTGATGGCATCGGAGATTGTGAACTTCAGCAAGTGTTACGAATGGCAAGACACCGAGATAGCTCAGAAGCTCTTGTTCACGCCCTAGAGTTTGAAGCTGCCAAGTCAGCGTCCCGCTACATTAATGGGTTTGTGCCATCACGTTGCAGTCAGAAGATCCCTGTGTCACGTTACCGCTACGATGGGTGCAGAAAAACAGTGTTGTCGGACAAACAATTCAAAAGTTCAAGAGAGTCGCAACGATTTGAAAAAGACAGAAGACCGAAATGTTACAACTGTGGAAAACGTGGTCATCTACAGGTAGACTGTTGGGAGAAGAAGATACCGAGAGAAGAGACTGATCACACCAATTGGAGAAGTAAAGGCCCAGAACAGCACACAGTTTCCACGCTACATAAGATCAGTGGAAACTTGATTGTTAATGGATTTGCGGATGGTAAACCAAGATCATTTACAGTTGACACGGGCGCAACAGTGTCCATTGTGCGCCCTGACTTAGTCTGTAACCGCCATCCTCTAATTAGCTCTTGTACAATACAGACTTTGACTGGAAGCCCCGTCAAGGTGCTAGAAAAGGTAGACGTACGTGTACGCCTGGGTCTTCTTGAGTTTAGCCACCAAATGCTCGTTGCAGACATTGTCGATGAAGTGATTCTTGGCACGGACATTATGAATGCCTACGGATTCGTTGTGGACTTAAGAGAGAATGTCCTGAAAGTTGGCCAAGAGAAGATAAAGCTTTGCATGGCTAAAATGACAGGGTCTACCAACCATTCGATTAAGCGAGTGGCATTAGTCGAAGAAAAATTCAACAAGTCTGGTCAAGAGGAAACCTCCCTGTTGCAAGCGGAAATGGAGGAAGAACTAGCAGAGGAAGTACAAATAAGTATAACGACAAAAGAAGTGATTGGAGAGCCAACTATGGGTGTCGAGACAAAACTCTTGCTTGTTCCTGAGCTGATAGAAGCGGCCGAGGGTAAAGTGGCTGAAGATGAGGTTACGCAAGAGGTTGTTGACGAGAACCAAACAAACTTGGATGAGCCAGTGGTATTTAGGTCATTAGTACATGACGCAACGAGAGTGATTCCAGCGAAGCTAGTGGTTGCGCGAAAGATTCGCATTCCTGGGAACGTGATGTTCGGATCACACGAGACTGAATTCGAAGAACGGGAAAATTATCCTTCGCAAGGATGGCCACCTAGATCGCCTGGTCGAGTATTACTTCAAAGACGCTTTGCCAGTTCGGGACGAACAGGCTTAAGGAGGGGGCAGTGCTACGACAGCACAGAACAATCTACGCGTTTATCGAATGCGCCAGAAAGATCTCGACGTAAGCGTGTGGTGTACGTGCTACTAAACGCATTTTGCGAGAATTTTCTCGACTGTGCCAGCCTTCGCTCGGACTGTGTCAAGGCCGCAGCAATTACGTAGTTCGCGAGAGATAAGACGCAGTTTGGAAGCTTCTGGTGTGTGAGCGTAACTATAAATACATCGCGTCGCGGCCTTAGTTTTCAGTTCAATGCGAGATTTTTGACTGTGCAGTTCGAGAGTATTAGTGCGATATATTTTACAGAGCGGTTCGAGTTATTACGGTGTACGTTCAAGTAGTTATTAGTGAAGTGTTGCGTTTTATATTCGGACGGTATAATTGTAATACAGTTGAGTCTTAATATTAGTGGACATTTTATTGCGTATGAACAATTTTCATTTGATTTGTTGTAGACACTGTGTTGTTAATTACGAACTGTTTTACTATAACAATTAAAGGTGTGATTAGTGACTTAATTGGTGTCTTGTACTTATTTTGTTTCCACTGTACCTACGACGATCGAGTAGACCGTCGTAACAATATGAAGAAAAGGGGGCTTTTACTGTCACTACTGATGAAACCTGGGTACACCATTTTACCCCAGAAACCAAAGAGCATTGATGTAGTGGTGGCATCCTTCATTTCCACAGCCCCCCCCCAAAAAAAAAGCAGGAAAAATGATGGCTTCATTCTGCTTGAATATGAGATGCATCATAGCTATTAACTTTGTAACAGAACAGTAGACTACAAACACAGAGAAAACTCCAAACAGCTGTCCAAAATAAGCGTAAGAACACTGCATTCTCTCTCTTTCTTACAGGGTAATGTGCATGTGTCGCCACTCGTACTAGCTACAATTTGCAATCTAAAATGGACTGTTCTCCTCCATCCTTTCTATACTCCAGACCTTGCCCCCTCTAACTTTCATTTGTTTGGACCCTTGAGAGAGCTCTAACAGGGAGAAAGTTTCATTCCAACAAAGACGTTTTTGAAGCTATTCGAGAGGGCATGTGTCCTCTGCTAGAAGAAGAAGAATGTTTTCCCAAGCAATACGTAAGCTGCCAGAAAGATGGCACTGGTGCTTTGAAAAGGAGGGATACTATATTGAAAAATGGCTATATGTAAATTACTGGTCTTATATTACCTTTTAAATAAATAATAATTTAAATTTGAATGCTCCTTGTATTTATAAATCCAGTTTAATCATGCACACACAATATATACAGACCATGAATTCCCAATCATCAATAGCATGACACTAATAAAACATATACCACACAAAGACACTATAATGAATATAGTTTTGGGAAAATCTACACATATTGTAAACATAAACTAATAATGGGACAAATACAAAAGATACTAGTTTTTAAAACACGAAACATTGGAAATACAGTAGAACATCAATTATCCCAACATCTCGGGATGAGGCCCCGTTCGGATAATCAGTATTTCGGATAATAGATCGTAAATTGAAAACATTAGTTATATTTACAAAAACAAAAGTTTTTATTACAAAATCATTCTATCATACTGTTATACGTACAATTACAGCAACCTGTATACTGTACTGTAATGTATTACTAAGGCTAAAAATCATTGAATTAAAACAGTGTAATTAATAAAAACCAAAAGTTAATTTAAACAAAATTAGAATTTAATGACAAACACCGTACTATAAAATTAATTAAAAATTAAAAAACAAAACAAAACATACAGTACCATGGATTTACACTTTTTTGAAGAATTGTTCTTAACAGTACATCATTGAGTAGTCAATAACACATAGACGTGTGAGTTAGTTGAGTTAAGGACAGGCTAAATTTGTGTGTTCAGTATTTTAGAGGACACAAAATATTTATGTAATCAAACTAGACTATCATGTGTGTGTGTGTGGGGGGGGGATTCCCACACCCCATCACTAGTACTCTCTATGTATTCTCACCACCCACTTGCAGGTGGCTTGAATCTAGTTTCATCTGTTCAAGCAGCGCTTATTTGGAGCTCACTCACCAACACATGGCCAGCATACAAGCAGTTTGAGGGTTTATACATTCACCTCCTCCCTCCCAGATCATCTAGAAGTTTTTTTATTCATCTATGATCTATGATTTGTTTTATTCCTTCCACCCTTTCTTCGTAAAGAGACCTGCTTCCCCCCCCAGTTCAAACCTTCTTCAAAAGTTGGGAAATTTTTAAAGAGGTAAACCGAATCTATGAATTTTTTATTTTTGTTTAACAGCTCACTCACTCAAGCCTCACCAGAGGACTTGCAGGTAAGAAACCTCTCCACAATTTACTATGGAAACGCTGCTCCCACCCATAATGTTTCATATTTCAGGTCCAGAGAGACCAGATTTACGTTGAACACAACCTGTAAATAAAGGTAGAGGTAAAATGACTGATAGGAAGTTTAATAAAGACTGGTATAATAAGAAAACCTGGCTTACAGATTATACTGAATCAAATTCACTTTTTTGTTTTTGTTGTTTATAATATGGTGGTGATGGAACATGGGAAAAAAGAGTACTAAAGACATAAAACCTTTTTTGTGAAAGAATCTGATTTCATGAATGTTTAAAAATTCACATCAATAATGCCATGGAGTTATGTTTCTCCCACCCATAAATATTAAAGTTACGGATCATAGTTAGTGACGGATCATAAAGTTTTACATTTCGTGGTGTTATTGTAATTTTTCATGTCACTGAAAAAACCCCACACTGTGTGTACTGTAATATTAAAAATTCCACGTCATTACGGTTTTATCAATTATAATGCAAACCAGTCACTTGTGAACTTCAAAACTATTTGTCAACAGGTCTATGCTTTTTTTTTAGTTTGCTCCAAAAATGTGCATCAATACCAACCTAAATTACAAAGAAGAAAACTAACTCCAATAACAGGAATTTGGACTTCAAAACGCTTGCAGCAGTGGCGGCTCATAGTTAGGTTGCACAACTACCAGCATTTTTCATTTATTATTATTTGAATAGTAGTAAAACTTATTAATCTATAAATTATTATTTATTCAATTATTAATTACATTTTTAAATTCTGCGTCCACCAAAGCCATAATAGAAAAGTCGTTTATCTGGCTGTATAGAAAACATCAGTCATCTAACTTACACATGAAACATATCTTGTAACTTGCTCTTTTTGAGATGATAAAAATTACAAAACACTTTGATTATGAATATAGGTGCAGTATTTCCTTGCAAAATGTGAAGGTTAGGAATAACAGTTAAATATTGTAATAAAGTGTGTGCATTTATGTGGGGCTTCTGAGTTGGCATTAACAGATCACGATGAAGCCAATTCCTCTTTTAGTGTTTACTCAATTTTAGTTCTGAGCTGGATATTGCTTTAAAAAATTATACGAAAAATGCAACGGTTTTTAAAGGTACATCTAAAACAGTCCAGAACGAACTTTTGAGCACAATATTGAAGATGTGTCATGAAAAAATAACAAGAATAAAAGAATCCGATTATTTAGTTGTTATATCAGATGAGGCCAGTAACGTTGCTAATGTAATTCAGTTGGCTATAGTGTTTCAGTATACTGTAAAATGTAACCCAGTTTAGAGATTCTGGTAGTTTTTCACTCCTGACAACCATGACGCTGAAACCCCTAGCATCGTGTATGCTTGAAGAACTTGGGAAACATAAAATAAATGAAAATCTAAATAAACAGATTGCACAAACATATGATGTGACGGATCTTCGTGGGGAGTAGTACACATTACTATTAAGAGTACTATCCAGGCACAGAAAATGTTCACTCTATGTGCTTCAGCAAATTTAATATTTTAGTTATTACTATATTATTAACGCAACTCATGTTAAAAGTTAATTAAATGATTGCTTGAAGTAAATATTAGTCTAATAATAATTACTGCAAAGTGATGTTAAAGACCTATGTGCCCCACCCCTTCATACCATATGATCTTTGTGCAACTGCCAATTCCTAAGACCACCAGCTGCCACTGGTGTGCTGTACTGTAGGCTGAACACCAGTGATGGGGAAAACACAGTTTTTAAGCATTTGTGTCAGATGTAACAATTCAGTAATCCTGTATGATTACAATAATCCTTTGCACACTAACTACATGTTAAAACAATCACTATTCATCATTCTTGCCTCATCTCACTGTACATGCTTGTAGGAAAGGTCACCTACAACACATGAAAACTAAATGGTACCAGATTCTCCATGTGTGTGTGCGCGCACATCACACACAATTACACATAACACCTTTATTTAATGAGTAATTAATCCATTACACATAATGTTATCCTATGTTTTGGATCTCTATAGAGTATATTTAGAACAGTTGACTTGATTTATAGGTAACTATACAACAAATATACATGTGTCCTAGAGTCACTCATCACAAAAGATAATATAAAATTATGAAAGGCAATTCTACATTGAACAGATTGACTGGTATGAAATATTCTCATTAGATATGAGAAAACAGTGTTTTAACTTGATTGCTAATTAAACACATTCTGTAAACAGACTATGTTTTTTTACAGTATTTTCTAGAATTGTGCCAGCTATAAATTGGAGGTTTCTAAACTGTAATTGGAGGTTTGTTTTCTGTAATTAAGGAGGGTGAGGTAAACTAGCCAAATGGCAGCAGATTTTAGGGGGAGATGGCAAATTTGAGTCAAGATTGTAAATTTTTAGTCCCTATCTAAGCAGGAATTTTTATTTCAGAAAAGGGAAAAACAGTTGTCACTAGTGTAACTAATCAACTGATCGCTTGTTTACTTTGAGTAATAGTTTTCTTATTTAGTGATGACTGACCTTTCCATAACTGACTTGGAAATTAATTATTCAAATATTCTTCTGAATTTTGTATTTAATAGTTTACACTGACTTTTATCTATTTTTACTAGAATATTATTTTTATTAAGTATGTAGTGTCTCTTGTTGCAAACAGTGACTTTTCATCATTAATGTTTCTGTATAATAATTCACGTAATTTCCTTGTATTTAGAACTCTTATTTTTTAAATTAATTTAGGAAACATTTAATGCTGTATAGGGCTTACTGTTCATAAAATGATTTAATGACTTTGTAGGGTCAGAGCAGTATGTAAATCAGTCAAGTCTCAGGTTAAAATGACTACCAAATTGGAAAAAGAGTTTCTTACTACCAGGACTTCAGTGAGTGAAGAGAAGATGAAATAAAAAAAAACAAACTTCACCCAGTTCAGACCTTGATAAGTCTTTATTTGTAAATGGGTGCCTGCACTTCAAGAGCTTCCTTTATGCCACAAAAGAGAAAATCTACCATATTTCTTTCTACAGATCTACAAAAGAATGGAAACAAAAATCTGAAAAATGTATATCTGAACTTAAACAAAGCTCTTAAAATTTACTTGTTATGCCAGCTTCCAACTGTACAGCAGTAATATCTTTCTCATTTCTAAGGTACATCAACATCATACCTTCACTACGTAACACCACATACAAAACATCATCTAAGTTATCTTGGATCCTTCCTACTGAGTCCACACTGACGGTGAAACTTGTGTAAGAAGAGTTGATTAAGTTCTTTGCTTTAGACAGAAATGAAATTCCCTCTTGCATTATAAATTTAGTAATTACTAAATTACGACCCCGGCCGTTTGACTGTACTGCTTGGTGTTAAAATTGTGACTGCCGTATATGAGACGCGGACTGCTCTCTCCGATGTTTTCCCGTGACTGACTGACACTAACGCTGAAGCATCCTACCCCCAGCTCTCTTTGCGTTCCAGCGCTAATCCAAGCACATTGTCCAGTTGGCTGATGCAACACCCCAGGAACGTGTGAAATCGTTCAAAAGTCACGCACGCTTGCCGATCGCTACAACACTTCCCATACCAAAAGTCACGTACAACAAATTCCATGCTCGCTTTCTGAGGTCTCTCGCACGTATGAAAATACGTTTTTGTAATGCTTACGGAAGTACCATTACAGTGTATGGTGGGAATGTCTATGCTGTAAAGCTATGGCAGTGGTTGCGAGGTCCTAGTACCTCACTCAGTTGGTGAAGATACAGTCCATGTTACAAATCTACTGGTCCTTTACATCTTCAGTTTAGTCAAGAGGCTAGTCAATCTGATCACTGTATTGTCTGAACTTGAAACCAATGATTTGTATTGACCGAGCCATTAGTATTCTGCACAGTGCTGTCCAAGTCTTGTCCAAGCTTTCTCTGTCCGTAAAAGTTGTTTTCACGCTTGACAATTTCAATTGTCTCCCTATGTATACAGCAAAATAATGTAAAAGGGTAATATCTGTGTCTCCTCAAACAAACCAGTATATGGTCTACATTCGTCAATGTGTGTTCTGCCACTGCTTGACATTGACTGACCTAGTTAATAATATCCTTTGTTTCACCAGTATGTATGGCAATACTGGGTTTCATGTGTAATGTTAACTCTGCTGCAAGACCCCCAGACCTGCTGTAATTAGACAGTAAAACCAAAAGCCACAGTTGCCCCCCACATTTGTAATGGCAGTACATGAGAATCACTTCATTGTCCCTATTAGATAAAACAAACCAAAAATATTATTTTCCCTTAAATATTTTACCCTTAAATATAAAACATTTTACCCCAGTCCATCAACCTAACTCGTTGAGCACAGGTTAGATCAAGGTAAGGTGACGTTTGAAATAACTTAAAACTCATATATTTTAACAACACTTACTTATGGTATAGAGAAAAGGTGGGTGTTTTTTTTAAATAAAATTCTTACTCATGTTGAGTTTGAAAATAATTAAAAAATGTATTAATAAAATCTCTAAATTTCGTATTAAAAATTCATTACTATTATTTGCATAATGGGGTTTTTGTGTGTACTCGGCATACACATAATTCTTGTAAATATACAAAACAACATTTCCATAAAATATTCATAAATCTAATACACACAAAATATAAATTAACATACACAAATAAACATGTATAAATATAAGTTCTTATAATCTAAAATGTGCTCTTGACTTGCTGAGATATTCTTTTAAAATGCATTTTTTTTAAATCATTTCTTTTAATCATTACTTTACTTTGTGAACATAAATATCAAGGAAATATCAATAACATATTATAATATTCAAAAATAATTAAAAATTTGCAAATGTTAAGGTCTGCATCGTTACGTTATGTTATGACATAATTTTTTTCTATTATTACTTTATACATGACTCTACATATTATTGCGAGTGCTGCTGTTTGTATCATTTTAATCATTATAAAAATTGTGCAATCTCTTACTCTAATTTAACAATATAAAATTTTCAATTATTAATATTTACAAAATTAGTATATAGAGTCTATCACAGTCTCATTTATTTTTTCTTATATTCTTTTTTAATGTTATTCATGAACCGTGTTGGCGAGTAATATGGTTTTGTGTCGCCTTATTATTGATGAGGTGATACTCTGTGACTCCTCGTCATGATCCTAAGTCTTGTGTCCTTGTCCAGCGCCGATCCTCCATCATCCTCTGGTCCTCCTGGAATCTATCATCCGGTCCTCATGGAATACGTTCTGCTCATTCCTGATGGCTCTGCATTCCATCGCCTCCTCTCCTGGTCTGGTCAGCAACTCAGATTAATCGTATGGTGTGTTACTCGGATATCAGACTTGGATATATAAAACTTTGCTATGCAGTTGGGCATAGACTTCGGCTGCACGAATATTCAAGTAGACTGCCTCGAGGCTCGCAATGCCTCGCTTATTTATAGTGTTAGGTACAAAAATCATGTTTCGACAATTCTGAACAAGATTTGAATGGTCAAAGTTTGTTAAGCATGCCTTTACAGATTTTTTTTAATTTTATTCGCACTTATTTTAATTCTTTTCACAACATGCGAAGTCTTTTGGTTACGACACTATGTGTGAAGAAACAAACCTTTTTAATTCTAAAAAAATAATATATTCTGCCAGAACCTTACCTTGCGATCTTTCTCTCGCTGACTTACCTTTTATAAACACCAACAGAAGTTCAGGGCCGCCACCAATATCTTTGAAGGACAGATATGGAGACCTTTATACTTTACCTTAATTAAAACACTGGATAATTTTGCAATCTGACTTCCCACAATTCAGAAAATTCCCCGGAAGGTTTAGATGAGTTTTTCAGCACAGAACACTAGAAAATGGTAACGACGAAATAACTACGCTAATAACACATGGTTATATTCTGTTAAAACAAATCTTATTCATTTATTCAAATTTAATTACTTCTTTCTTTCTCTTATTTTTATACTTCTTTCTACTGACATCTATTACATAGTATCTTATTATAATAACCCCTACTTATAAACCATTATTATTACGTTATATTTTCCCTTGTTATTTTTACGTGCACACACTCTCTCACTCCATTACTTAATTTTACCCCCCGTTTTATTTATGAGCTCATTAATGATTTATAATGTTTTTGCCAAATGAATCTGCCTTTACACTTGTTACCTATTTGCGTAATATCCAAATGTTGTGCAGGATGTTGTCCGGAACCGTTTTCAGTAAACACTCTCCACTCCGACCAAAGTTTAACGTCATTTAATCGTCACTTCATTATTCACCACTGGTTGTACATTTTATACTCCTTGGTAGGCCTACTTTAATACTTTTTCGGCCTACCAGGAACTGATCCGAGACTATGGTTGAATTAACGACTGTACAGGTTGAAGACTGGTTTTCAATTGCCCAGCGTCAAACGTAGCGTGGGTCCACTCGGCAGCCCATCTCGCTGGCCACATGGTCGTAAATTCGAACGCTGATTGGCTCTTTCCATCTCATGTGCGGCTATGGAATGTATGTACGTGATTTTCATGTTGTGAAAAAGGCGGCACACTCGTGCGCTAGTACACATTCCCAGACTCTTAATTGTTTTTGTACCTCGCTCGGCCTGACACCAAGCTAACCACATGGTGTTAAACAAATCAAGCTTTTGTGATAAAAAATGTTGCCCAGCCGAGTTGGCCCCAGATTATTACAATTATTATGAAATTCAAAATAAACCCCTGGGTTTTGCCCCGTTACAATACCCCCCCAATGAGAGGTTTTCTGTCGAAACAGAAAAATTCTCATTGCATAAAAAAACCTAAGAGGACCAGCTAGGATATGGCGCCACTAACCCCCCTTAATTCCTTATTAAAATCATGGGTAACTTACCCCCCTAGTCTGGTGACTGCGGCCGCACCTGAATGACCTTACTGGACTTCCCTTGTCGAGATCCCAACACCATAAAGTCAGACAGGCACGTCACCACAGTATCACCAAACTCTGTAACATTCAATAAAAAATATCAATTACTGGCTTTTCAACATACCACATCCTTAACTGACTTGTTTCCCCTTAGTCGTACTGGTTTGCCTTTAGCAAAGTACTGGTTCTTTATCTCAATGTATTCTATTTAAAATATACACTACACATACTTATATTCAGTTAAACATTTTAAGTTTCACATATATGATAAACACAATTCAACCTAATATAAACATCTCAATTTGCATAAAATTACCAACATTACACAACTTTTAATTCCAATTTTCAATTTAAATCTTCCAATTATTATATCATCATGTCATCTCTGCATTTACATTCCATATTTTAATCATCTACAATTGGTTATTCAATTCAAATTTCAAAAAAATCTAAATTCATTATCCAAAATTCAACTTTTGCAACATTACTTGCAAAAATGCTACATTAATGCCCTGGCTTGTAATGTGGCCAGCACCCTTCCACACACTCTATTGCCCCCCCCCCCGGACTGTAGCGCCCAGTTGCCTCCACAAGAACTGAAGTTTTTTAGGGTGTAGACGCTGCCTACACCGTTCTTGCTTCGGCGTTATAAAACATTCGGCATTACTGGTATCCGAGGACACCAGTAATCCTACTAAAATTTAGTTACATGCCCTTATACGGTCTACCATCCCATTCGATGGATAGCCGCTGTTCCATAGTTATGGTGATTCCCCTTATTCACCCCCCCCATTAATTTCTAAACTCACCTTTTACAATGATAACCAGCTATGGCCAGACTTAGGCAGCACGTAGCGTAATGTGCCCTGACCATAGCCAGTCAAAGCTGAGCAAATTCCACGGTCAGGGTTCGGTGAGGCCGTGACCGCCCGAAAGTGGGGAATCACATTTAAAATATATAACACATGTTACGCATCTATACCTAATTACATCCTAATCAAACATTTATAATCAACATAATAAACAATCAAAATGAACATTGCTATTATTACATCAAGAAAAACATTTCAAATTTAAGTTTGACCAAAAATTGCACACTTCACAACTTTACTTTAGTTTCAAATTCTATTACATCTTTCACTTGTTACATTATAATTTCAACTATGAATTTCCATTAAGCATTTCAATCATCAATTGGTTTGGGTGACTCCCAGTCATTCATAATGATCTGATTTATTGTACGGGCATTTAGATATAACCTTACTCACATTCTTCCTTCTAACAACCACTAATGGATTTGCATAGGGTGACACCAATCTCTCAATAATATCCCCCTCCAACCCTTTATCTAACTTTACATAAATTATTTTCACCTTATAACAAAGCACCTGATACCCTTTTTGTACATAGGATGTGTGTTCCCTTCCCTTATACTCACGCCTTTATTAGTTCCTGGCCCTTTCCAGGTAACTCCACCAAACCCCATTTAAAACTATTCACCTCCCGCCACAACGCCTGGCGTTGAGGACTCCTTACACCTCCACCCTCAATACAAAATTTATGTACCCTGCTCTCACCTATTTACTCTTCACTTTCATCACTCTCATTTTCTCTACATACTTCCACTCTCGCTACTGTATCGCTACTACTGACCCGTTTCTGTATTACTTTTATCCTACAAATTCTTATTTTGTCTAATACCCATTTAAAGTTAACTCTGACTGACTTAATGCCTTATTGAAATAATCATCACCCAAACTCTATCTTTTACCACATTGTACAGTAAGTTAATCATTGAAAATTACATTAGAACATTCACAACTCCCTCAAATTAATTTAATCACCTAATTTAAATTCTTTCAAACTCATTTAATTTAATTATCAACCATTTTACTTTACTTCAATTTCATTAAGTAAATTACAATTAAATTCAATTACACCATTCAACTGAATAAACACATGATTGCTGTCATAAACTCCAACACTATAAACAATTATCGCAACAACTATAACGTACATAACCATATGTACCTTCTGACACCTTATAATAACAATACAACTCTAGACCTAAAAACATTTTACGTTTAATCATTTACTATTTATTATACAATCTAAATCTCAGAAAAATCATTTAAATTTATCACCTAAATTCATCTATACAACATTTAAAATTAATTTAATTCATATCCAATTATTTAATTCCATCAGTTTCTAAAACACTAAGTTACTTTAATTGCAATAGTCAAAACAATTTTAATTCATTTAATTTCATTATAAACACAATTATTCTCGTTATTTATTTAGTCTGGTAAAATATTATTATTATTATCATAGAATCAATCCCTACTCCATACATACCTTGTTTACATAAAATACAGAGTACAGCATAACCTATGACACAAATACATTTAACATCAATACAAAAGTATATACAATCCACATTGTTATCTGTTATTGTTTACCACAAATCATTTCATAATTCAGTCCATTTCACAAACCACTACACTCACATAATTGAATGTTCATGAACAATACTTTACCCTCCATTATCAAACAATAATCTTATGTTTTTATAACACAATTCACTTTTAATTACTTTTATTTTGTTATTATTATTATTATTATAACTATTCAATATTTTAAATTGTTCCGTTATACCCACATAATAATCTATTGGATTTTTTAACTCCTAAAGGCAATGCCTTGTCGCTGTAGCCACGTCACTCTATCCCTTGCGATATTCTTCATTTCTCCATAGGACCCACTATTCACGACACTCATTGTGCTGCGGAAGTATGCAGTTCTTGGTCTTCCTTTGGGCTTCTTCCCCACTACTTTGCCCTCAAAGATGTTAGTTAAAAAAGCACTATGTCTGATCACATGCCCTATCAACTTAATCTTCCTCACCTCTATACTCCTAAGCAGTGTTCTATTCTCATTTATTTCCTCTAAGATCTGTTCATCCGTCTTCCTATCTGTCCAACTAGTTTTTGTCATTCTCCGCCAAATCCACATCTCCATTGCCTGAAGTCTGTCACTCTCCACCTTCCCTAAGGTCCACGATTCACACCCGTAAGTTAAAACACTCCAAACTTTACCTTAACAAACTTTTTCCTTGTTTCAATACTAATATGGTTGTTTGTTAATAAGTTCCTTTTGCTCTGGAATGCTTGTTTTGCCAGAGCCACTCTCCTCTTAATCTCTGCCAGACACTTATTCCCACTTGTAACTATGCTACCCAGGTAACAAAATTCAGTAACGTGCTCCAATATTGTGTTGTTCAACATAATGGTTGATTTAATGTCTTCTCTTTTTTTACTTACAACCATTATTTTAGTTTTCTTAACATTTATCCTCAATCTCCAAGCGTGAAGAATTTTGTTAAACGTACCTAACATTCGGGTCATATCCTTTTCTGAGTCAGCCATCAGTACAATATCATCTGCGAAGCGAATACTGTGTATCCGTTCCCCATTTATTTTAATTCCCCTAGAACTCCTTTTCATCTGAGTTACAACATCTTCTATAAACAAATTAAACAAGTACGGTGACAGTGGGCAACCTTGTCTTACCCCTCTTCTTATTATTGCTTCCTTTTTACATCCATTTATGTCTATTTCAGTATGTTGCAACCTATAAATATTGAAGATTACCCTTCTAACTTTCCAGTCAAGTCCTGACTTCCTCATAGTTTGAAACAACAGCTTCCAATCAACATTGTCGAACGCCTTCTCGAGATCCACAAATACTAAATAGGTTTTCCTATTGGATTATCCCACATTATTATTTCATCATATAACCTGTCTACATCAGTAATTCTGGTCTTGTCATCGTCAGTATTATTATCTGTCTCAATTAAGCGTTTTATCGTCTCCTTACTATCTGAATCAGCTGCTATTAATATCCCACGTCTATGTACAGGTAAGTATTCAATATCATTATCAACGTTATCATCATCTATTGCTGCACCATTCTCACAACAAGGTAAGTGTTTTATTTTATTCACTCTCTCACTATTTATAATCTTTAATAATTCTTCATACTTCTAATAACATCAAATAACACCATCTCTCTCTCTCTCTCTCTCTCAACGTGAATAATTCTATCTCTCTCACTCTCTCAAAATCGCTTACACAACGCCATTTTCCTTTCTCTCTCTCAATCCACACAAAGGGCAACACAACATTATCATAACACATCCTGGCTTTTCCAGGGAACTCATGATACACAGGGGACCTACTTAGAGACACCTCGTCTCTCACATAACTACTGGAGGAAACTTTGTCCTCATAAATCACTAGTGGAGTCTTTACTCCACTTAAACCACAGGGAAAATTTGCCCTTTGCCAACCTAACCTCTCGTCACCCACTCTCTCAATCTTATCAACCACTATCTCATCATTAATTTCTACTTCCACTAAAACTTCATCGCCACTATCATTATTCACCACTTTACTCTCTAACACCACATTTTTAATTATATCACCCTTATTCTCACCCCCACTTACCTTTTCAACTACTACTTTATTTGCACTTAAACTATCATCATTGTTATTCGTAATTGTCTCCCCATTAGAATCATTACTTATTTTAACCACATTACTCACCTTGTCTACTGCCACCTGTTTTGTATTTAAACTATCAGCTTTCTGATTATCACTTGTATTAACATCACCTACCTTGTCGTTTTTTATCTCCACTGTAGTTAAACTAACACTGTTGTTTGTAAAAGTATCATCATTATTATTACCTCCACTATCAGAACTACTCACCTGGTTTAGGTCACTTTCTTTATTTTCTTTTAATTTATCTGTCTCTGGTTTCCGCAATAATTTATCCCACTTTTTGTCCATCTCGTCAAACCGTTTATTCATCATATCGAAACCCTTATCCATCAGTTTCTCCCTTTCATCCAAACATTTATTTATCTCATTGCACATCATCATCATCCTATTCACCATATGCATCTTATAATCCGATTCACTCATATCATCATTACTTTCCTTACTGACAAGAGGCGGAAGAAAGAAAAATGACAGGATGAAAAATGTAAGCAGGAAGCAAGTAAAACGGAAACTCTTTTTGAAGCTATATAAAACAATTAAAGAACATACTACCACAGAGTTGGGTCTCATATGTGGTGACTTAGGAGAATTATGCTGTGATCTGATTGGTCAAGAGGTAAGATTGTCTACAGTCGAAAAATCTGTTTCAAATATAGAACAAATGATGTGAGAAAAAATGTATGTAGTGGAAGACACAATTACAAATATAAAAGAACAAATTAAAAATGAAGTTGAGCAGTTCATGAAAATACAAGAAAAAAAATTTTGAACAGACTGTATCAATGATAAAGACAGAAAAGACAATAGAGAAAGTAACCTTGCCTGCGGTTTAGACAGTTCATGTCAAGGCCCCCCCCCCCCAAGCTTTGATGGAAGCACGCACTGGGCGACATATCTACGTCAATTAGAAGCCACTGCATGCACAAATAATTGGACAGAGAAAGACAAGGCTGTTTCACTTGCTCTCACCTTAAAAGGACTTGCCGCAGAACTACTACACAAAGTGCCACCTGACAACCAGAACACCTATGCCGAATTGATAAAAGCTCTAGAATTATATGGTACAGTGATAAACATTGCGAGATGTGTACTACGTTCAGTTAAGAACAAAATGACAACGTTCCAGGAAGAGTTCGAGAGTTTGAGGCAAGTATCGACAGACTGATTAGATTGGCCTATCTTGAAGCACCAGAAGATTTGCGAATGAGGTTTGCAGTGCAGACATTTATTGATGGCATCGGAGATTGTGAATTTCAGCAAGTGTTATGAAAGGCAAGACACCGAAATAGCTCAGAAGCTCTTGTTCACGTCCTACAGTTTGAAGCTACCAAGTCAGTGTCCCACTACATTAATGTGTTTATCACACTATATTCATAAGATCCCAGTATAACATTGCGGTTAGAATGGGTGCAAAGAACAGTGTTGTTGGACAAACAATTCAAGAGCGCCACAACAATTTGAACGATAGGAAAAAGACAGAAGACTGAAGTGTTACAACTGTGGGAAATGCGGTCATCTACAGGTAGACTGTTGGCAGAAGAAAATACCCAGAGAAAAGTGTGATCACACCAATTGGAGAACTAATCCTTAGAACACCACTCAGTTTCAACATTACATAAGACCAGTGGAAACTTGATCATTAATGGATTTGCGAAAGGTAAACTAACATCATTTACAGTTGACACAGGCACAACAGTGTCCATTGTGCACCCTGACTTAGTCAGCAATCGCCAGCCTCAATTTAGCTCTTGTACAATACAGACTGTGACTGGAAGCCATGTCAAAGTGTTAGGAAAGGTAGACGTACGTGTACACCTGGGTCTCCTCGAGTTTAGCCACCAAATGATCATTGCAGACATTGTCGATGAAGTGATTCGTAGCACGGACATTATGAATGCCCACTGATTCATTGTGGACTTAAGAGAGAATCTCCTAAGTGTTGGCCAAGAGAAGATAAAGCTTTGCATGGTTAAAATGACAGGCTCCACCAACCATTTGATCAAGTAAGTGGCATGGGATGAAAAAGAAGCCAACAGATGTGATCAAGAGGAAGGAGAATGGAAGGAGGAAGTACAAATAAGTGTAACACCAAAGAAGTGATTGGATAGGCAACTATGGGTGTCAAGACAAGACTCTTGCTTGTTCATGAGTTAATGGAAGCGCCCGGGGGAAATGTTGCTAAAGATGAAGTTACGTAAGAGAACCAATCAGACTTGGACCAGATAATGGCGTATAGGTCATCAGTACATGACAGAATGGGAGTGATTCCAGCAAAACTAGTGGTTGATCAGAAGACTATTCCAGGGAATTAGATGTTCGGATCACACGAGACTGAATTCGAAGAGCCAGAGAATTATGTTTCGCAAGTAGACCAGCTATGTAGATCGCCTGGCCAAGTATTATTTCAGAGATGGTTTGCCAGGTTGGGACAAACAGGCTTAAGGAGGGGCAGTGTTATGCCATTACAGAATTTTCTACATGTTTCTCGGCTGTACCAGCAGAGCTCAGCTGTAATGTTTGTGTGCGTATGTGACTCTTAACGTGGGTCAACAAGCCTATTCCAGACCATACTGATCGGCGTGCTTTGCTCAAGGCCACAATCAATTACATTTTAGTGTTTTCAAGTAGTGTTGATGTGTATTATGAAATATTCTGGAATCTCAGCAGGCAATAAATATAAGCATTCAGCTATGGTTAGTTCAGTTATTGTTGAGCGATTTACGCAGTGCGTTTCAAGTGGTGTAATAGTGAAAGTGATTATAGTGTGGAATGCTTTATAGTTGACAGGTGTTAGTAGCAAACAAATGTTTGGTATAGTCACTGGGCAACATACCTTCACCAATTTGAAGCTGCTGCATGCGCAAATAACTGAACAGAGAAAGACTAGTCAGTTTAACTCGTTCTCACATTAAAAGGACCTGCGGCAGAATTACTACACTGAAAGTGCCACCTGACAACCAGAACACCTATGCCAAATCGATAAAAGCTCTTATTTACGGTATGGTGATAAACATTTGCAAGATGTGTACTGCACTCAGTTGAGAGCAAGGTGACAGCATACCGGGGAGAGTCTTCAAGATTTTGAAGCAAGTATCGACAGACTAATTAGACTGGCCTATCCTGAGGCGCCAAAAGATTTTCGAACAAGGTTTGTGATGCAGACATTTACTGATGGTGTCCGAAATAATGAAGTACAGCAAGTGTTACGAATGGCAAGACACCAGAATAGTGCGGATGCCTCGGTACATCCTTTGCAATTTGAGGCTGCCAAGTCAGCGTCTGGTTGGGCAAGTCATAAAGTGCACTCTAAAAGATTGCGTTGGCACAGATGATAAAGAAGAAGAGCAAGGAACTGAGACCCAATGAGCGGAACCACACAGTAAAATAAGAAAGGATGGGAGACCGAAGTGTTATCGATGTGGGAAACTTGGACACCAACAACGAGATTGTTAGATTAGAGTTCAGCAGCAGGGAAACGAGCAATAGTTGGTACAACGGGGCGTGTGCTGACTAACTGGAGTAACGAAGCCCCTAGACAATATGCAAATTCTACGCAATTTCAGAAAAACAGCGGGAGCTTGGTGGTTACTGGATTCGTTGAAGAAAGGCCACCCTCGATTAGAGTTGACACAGGCGCAACAGTTTCCATTGTGTGCTCCGACATGGTGAAAGATCTCAAGCCAATCTGGTGCTCTTGCAACTTGCGAACAGCTACTGGATGGCCTGTAAAAGTGTTTGGAAAAGTGGAGATACACCTACACCTCGGTTGACTTGAGTTTGATCATCAAGAACTTGTTGCAGACATTGTGGATGAAGCAATTCTTGGTGTGGACGTTATGAACGCATATGGATTTATAGTCGACTTCAAAAACAATGTCTTGAGAATTGGAGAAGAAGAGGTATTGCTCTCTGCAATGAATACATCAAAAAAATCTATGAACGTGATAAATCAAGTGGCCATAACTGTTCCACCAAACTCCGAAAAAATCATTATGGTTAGAACTGAGGTTGATACTAGTGGCAACCAGTGCTCTATATTCGAACCCCAGGTAGTCAGCACACCGGGCACACTAATTGCCAGACATTTAGTAAAACCTGACGAAACCGGAAATGTACCTATTAGAGTGGCAAATATTTTGGATCAAGTTGTCACTTTACAAAGCAATATGCTCCTAGGAAAATTGACTTCTGTAACTTGGGTAGCTGGAATGACACAAAGAAGATGCAGTACTACAGACACTTCCGAATTACCAGAGGAACTGCAGGAATTATTGAAGAGATCTTCTAGCGACCTCTCAAGTTGTGAGGTAAAAGAACTCGGACAGTTTTCACGTGAATTTAAAGATTCTTTTGCAGTTCAGGACCAGTCTTTGGGAAGAACCTCTCTTGTACAGCATCGCCTCAATACCGGGGACCCAACACTGATACGCCAACCTCCTTGGCCTCCATTATCTAAGCAAGAGTAAATGTCTCGGTTAGTACAGGACATGTTGACAGAGGGAGTAATCGAGCCCTCGTCAAGTGCTGGTAGTGCCTTCATTGAGTCTTCTCCAGTAGTGCTGGTAGCGAAGAAGGATGGTGGATTGTGTTTCTGCGTAGACTACCAGAGGTTGAATGACGTTACAAAGAAAGACTGCTATCCATTACCTCGCATTGACAATACACTCGACACGTTGTCCGGAGCACAGTGGTTTTCCACATTGGACCTGAAGAGTGGATATTGGCAAGTGGGTCTTCATCAAGAAGACAAGGAAAAGACCACTTTCTCAACCCCAAGTGGCTTATTCCAATTTAACGTTATGCCATTTTGACTCTGTAATGCACCGGCAACATTTGAAAGATTGGTGGACATTATACTCCGAGGCCTTACATGGAAAACTTGCCTTGTTTATTTAAACGATGACATAGTCATCAGGAAGACTTTCAAAGACCATTTAGAAAATGTTAAGGAGGTTGTAACTAGAATTCATGGTGCCCAACTGAAGCTGAGCCCAAAGAAGTGTTCTCTATTCCAGAAGGAAGTACAGTATGTGGGCCATCTGGTTTTGGCAGCGGGTTTTAGCATGGATCCTAATAAAGTAGACACCATAAGAGACTGGCCAGTTTGGAAGAGTAAACACGAAGTTCGGAGTTTCCTGGGGTTATGCTCATATTACAGACGTTTTGTGAAAGGCTTCGCAACAATTGCTAAACCACTATATGAGATAACAAAAAATAAACGAAACTTCCAGTATTCAAAAGAATGTAATCAGGCATTCAGTACTTTGAAAATTGCATTATGTTCACAGCTAATTCTAGCTGTCCCAGCTTCTGATGGGAAGTACATCATAGACATGGATGAAAGCAATACTGGAACAGTAACAGTTTTGTCTCAAGAGTGAAATGGTGAAGAACAAGTAATAGCGTATTACAGCAAGAGGGTTTCTACATCAGAGAGAAATTATTGTGTTTTGAGAAGAGAGTTGCTCGCAAATGTCTGAGCTTTGGAGTACTTCCATAAATATATCTATGAGGGTGAATTTTCACTGTGCACCAACCATGCTGTGCTTGCATGGCTCTTGAGATTTAAAAATTCAGAAAGGCAGTTGGCAAGGTAGCTTGAACATCTACCAGAGTACCACTTTAATTTGCAATATAGGTGGGGGCACCTGCTTGGTAATGCAGGTGGCTAATCTCAAAGACTATGCTCAGAAGACTGCCAACATTACCACAGAAAGGAAGAACAGAACGCAAGTGAATACGCTCAAGGTATCACTGTAGATTTCCTGGCAGACGGCTGGACAACACAAGATTTTCGACAAGAACCGATGACTGATGAAGACATTAGACTGATCTTGACAGTTAAAGAAGGACGCTGCCCGGATCGGAAAGATGTCTGTCATGGTTCCGAAGTGTTAAAGGGCTACTGGGCACAATGGGAATCTCATACCTTAGAGAGCGGATTACTGAAAAGGTCTTGGGAAAATGCAGATGGACGAGATGTGGTCATGCATCTGATAGATCTCTGAAGTAAAGTGCAGTCTGTTTTGAACGATATGCATGATTTAACGTCTAGAGGTTATCTTGGCATTAATAAAACACTTGGCAAAATACGGAAGCGATTCTATTGGTTTCATCTTCGCCACAATATAGAAGAATGGTATTGGATATGTGAAATATGTGTTTCAAGCAAGAGCCCACAAGCCAGAACAGAAGGAAAATATGACAGTATAACAAATTCTGTCTGAGACTTTCACGGCTGGTGTCAATGTTGTTAAGGTTACGGCTTGCCGGGCTATAAGGCCATGGTCCAAAGTTGTTAGCAAACATTTCAGCTGTACCTTCAACGACCATCTTCAATGCAGAAGGCTGCAACACACTGACCGAGGTTTCGTAGTCAGTTACCACAGTACTGTGGATAAGGCTAGTGGTCCTAAGAAGGACACCCACACTTATAAATTTTTTGAGTCTACACAAAGATATCGTCTGAGACCACCAACCAATCAGAGGAAGGCAAATTGTTACTGGTTCGCCATGACTCACGTCCAAAGGGTACTTAATGAGCGGGACTCACCCTGTCGATTCATTGCAGTCACAGCATGCTTCTGAATCTAGATGGACTCCATATGTAGACGAGGGAAATATGCACTCACCGACAACAGAAGCCTCATCACTTTAGAGGATGCCAATACTTTCAATTCGTATTTCCAATACGTTGGTGAGTGCGTATTTCCCTCACCTGCATACAGAGTCTGCAGAGACAGTTTGCCAGTCTGGGATAAACAGGGTTAATGAGGAGGCAGTGTTTCACAATTACGGAACACTCTCGTACAGTCGAGTTTTGTTCTATACGTTTCTCGATTAGCCCAGCATGCCTTGTCTGTATCAAGGCCGTCCACTCACGTAACACTCAAGTAACTTCCAGAATGTTCAAGAGCACTTGTAAACACTAATTATGCAGCACACCGCAGTAAGGATGGAAAGTTGTTCTTGAACACCCATGCTTCCTTTAAAAGCAAGAGTGTCTGGCTTTGTCAATCAGTTCACATTGAGCGATTTCCTTAGTGTGGATCACGTCATTGTTGAGGCTTAGTGAAAAGTGTTTACTGTGCTATAATTAGTGTGGAAGTCTATTACTTGACATTATTATTGCGTGTGGACAACTTTAACTTCAGTTATTGTACTAGCATAATCTTCTTGAATAACTTGTTGACTGCACACTATTATTTGTGATTAATTAAAGCTGATGAATAGTGACTTCATTGGTGTCTGTATTTGTTTCCACTGTACCATACGATGGTCAGTTAGACCATCGTAACAATATGTCCCAAAAATGTTAAGAATGAAAACTAAATACTTTACTGGAATAATTTTTGTTGTAAAAATTTAGTATAATTAATATTATTTATACTTGGAGATTATAATTTTACTAGTTTTTGTTATGACGGTCTTACGGATTATCGTATGGTAAAGTGGAAACAAAATACAGACACAAATGAAATTGAGTCACAAATAACAATTTGAAATCAACAAGATACTCTCATACAGTAATTAAAGTTAAATTTGTCCACATGAAATAATAATGTCAACTCTTAAGAGTTCCACACTAATTATCACACAGTAATCACTTTCCACAATAAACAAATAATAAATAAACATTTTACCTTTTTCCTGTATCGTGACCACATGTATTAATGCAATGATATTATTTAAGCGTTTCGATACTATGTATCGTCATCAAAATATATATTAAAATATAATCACTCAAAGAGGTTGTTAAAATTTAAAACATTAAAATCACAATATCGAAACCAAATAAGTATTTATACGAAGCGAGTGCGCACTCGACGAAAGCCGGCCGGACACTGATTGATATCAGTTAGAGATAAATTTTAGTGCTGTGTCATATAATGGATTCGACTTGAAATGCAAGTGGTCGTTTAATATAAAATTGCGGTAGTATTTGTCATTATGTGCTCTATATATTTCAAATTCCTCATGTGCATTTAAATAAGTGCCTTTACCACAGACATGTAAGGGTTTCAAATTGGTGTCAAAGCTTGTATAATTATGGTTCTCCTGTATAAGATGACGAGCATAGTTAGACTTTATACAAGATTGTGTTGTCAAGTCTTTTACATTATGCTTTGGAGTGTGCTCAACGAAACGTTTATAAAACCTCTCCCTGTCTGACCGATATAAAAGCATTCGCAGTCATTACAAGAAAGCTTATAAACACCTGTTTTCATTTCCAAAGGTGTACTGGTTCTATTACAAAGTCTATTAAACAGATTGTTACTGGTTTTAAATGTTACAGTTCTATTGTTACTATTTAATACTTTTGATAAAATTTTGGGCATAATACTGGTGTAGGCTGTTGAAATAAAGGTTGGTTCCTTATCTTGTATCACTCGTGGTTTTGACAATATACGCTTATGCTTTTTAAGGAGGTTATCAACCATGGAAGATGTGTAACCATTGGCAACAGCAATGTGTTTTATAATATTTAATTCAATTCTAAAATCATTTTCATTAAGAGGTATCGTTAACAACCTGTGTATGAAATAATTATAAGCCGCCATTTTCTGCGAGAATGGGTGGTGTGAGTCAGCAGGTATGGTTACATCTGTGGTAGTAGGTTTCCTATATATACTATATTTCAATTTATCATCACATTTGGTGATGGTTAGGTCAAGAAAATTCAGTTTGTTATCTATTTCAGTTTCATGTGTAAATTGAATGTGTTTGTTGATATTATTTAAAAGATTTTTAAAGTTTTCTATTTGACGTAATGTGCCCTTGTATATTATGAATGTATCATCCACATATCATGCGTAGAACATGATGTTTTTCTTATGAATATTGTTAGAAAACAAGTGTGTGTTTTCGTAATGATTTAAATAAATATCTGCCAAAAGGCTTGACAGCGGTGAGCCCACTGCCAAACCATCACATTGACTGTAAAATCTGTTGTCAAATTCAAAATAATTTTGGTTTAAAATAACTTTAAGTAGGTTTATTAATTCATCTATTGCTTGAGTGTTTAATTTGTTGCATTTCATCAGATTGTCCCTTAAAATATTAAGTGTATCGTTTATTGGGATATTTGTGTACAAATTAACAATATCGAGGGACACTAATTTATAATTAGGAAACAATTTAATATTATTAACTTTATGTATAAATTCAGTTACATTTTTGACAGTGTGGTTATTTTCTATAATTAAACTATCCTTAATGATTTCTACTAATTTCTTAGCTGTACGGAACCCTGGCGCTGTAGTGAAATTAACTAATGGTCTAATTGGCATATCAATTTTGTGGATTTTTGGCAATCCAGTTAATATAGGGGCTTTAGCATTACAAGGTTTTAAGTAACGGCGAGTACATTGATCAAATAAACTTGTACTTTTATTAATCTGTATATTAAGATTTTTGACATACCGGTGTGTAGGGTCCGATGCTAGGTTTATAATATTATTGTTTGAAATGAAGTTATGAACTTTATTCGTGTATGTTACATTATCCATTATTACCAGAGTTCTGCCTTTATCTGCCTTACAAATGATCACATTATTATCAAGTAATTTGGTTTTTATCTGTTTCAATATTTTATAGCTTTCTCTGGAACTATTGTTATTAATTAAATGACTAGATGAGTTAGGCGACATGTGTGTGTTCATGAATCTCTTGAACCGGTTGTTTATCAGATGACGTGCCTCGTCTTGCATTTTTGGATCAGCAATCGCTTTTATTGCTGTTTCAGCGCTGATAAGCTCATGGGCAATATGATAATTATTAAAAACCGGCGGAATACAATAATTTATGCCTTTATTCAATAAGTTTAACTCGTCATTGTTGAAGTTTATAGATGTTAAGTTAGAAATGCATGGGTAGAAAACATGATTACATTGTATGTCCTCGTTTTGGCTGTGTTTATGATTCAACTTAAGATTGTTTAATTTCCATGACTGTTTTGTGTATATCTTATACATCATGTTATTCACATATTTATGTACTGTATCAAGTACATTATTTATAATAGCAGGATGAATACTATTTAATATCTTTAGATGTGAGTTAAGTAAGTGTTTGTTTAGGGCAGATTTTTTGTTATATAATGACTTAATTTCTTCTTTAATGTATAGGAGTTGGGCACGTTTAATTTGAAACTCTATAATTTACTTCAGACTCAAGATTTCAATATAAGTTTTCCAGTAAATACACTCTTACCTTTAGTTGTATTTTCCCGGGTCTTACAGACGAAAATCCACTGCAGACAAGGTTATCTGGGTAGGAGTGCGAAATGATTACGCTAACTCATTTTCTACTGTCTAAAATACACACTTTTTTTATTTGTCGAAAATCGCACCCTTCTTTTACTTTCTACAAATGACAGTGTTTTTGTTAAATTTTATTTGAAACTGCTATGATAATTGACATTACTAAATACCTATAAGAAAATTGAAAATGAACCAGTATATAACCACACACACACACACACACACACACACACACACACACACACACACACACACACACACACACACACACACACACACACACTTTCTCTTTTCGTTAATATTTAAACAAACTCCCCTCTGTTAGAGATCTCTGTTCCTTATCAAGTTATCTATACAAGCAAATTTTATAATATAGTAATTGAACTTTAAAAAGTGGTACTCATCCTGATAATATTTTCACTCCAATGCACACCCGTATTATTCACGTGTAATAACCGTGACACAAGTTCACTAGCTGACCGATTTCTGAGTTCTCTCGCACCCACGCCACTGTTGGTACTGATTTTACGGTTTTTATTTCATGGTTCTTACTGATTAACGTCTCACGTTCTAAAAGATGATCAAGTCGGCCGACATAACTTTTGCACTTAGATGTCGTAGGCTGGCCGCGCGGCCATGGGTTACAAATGGAACTCAGCCACACGTTATTATTTGTACGCTTTTAAAACTTTTAAATGTTTACACACTTTCTTAGATAGGCCGGATTTATTTTAACGGCCTATCTTGTAAACCCGAGGCCACTGTTTTTTAATTAACAAACTTTACTGTCTGATGCTGCTTACTACTGTTCACTCTCTGATGACAAGCTGCAGACTGTGTTTCACACAAGCCTGCTGCTGGGCGGTTACGCAATACGTCTGGCAATTGTTTAGGCTAACTGTATGTATGTTGCACTGGGGCTCCCCACAGGTGAAAGTTAACAATTTATTAATTACTGAATTACATACTGATCACACACTTCTGTACCGTTACAAATTGTTGTTTTAGTTGATTTAGAAGACGAATTTATCCTTATGACAGCGTACTTTGGAGTTAATGCATTAAACAAAATTTATTAAATTTAATATGTAAATTTGTTTTCAATAATTGGATCTTAATGTTTTTATATTTAAATACCGATTTAGCCTGACTAGCTTCCAATTTCCACAATAGCTTGATCCACACAATACAATCTTGCCAGGTGTAACTAACTCACTAAGCCAGGTGCCACTGTTGCTTATATAGGTCCCTCAGGTGTTCCAGAATTTTCCATTCACTTGGCGCCATAACAGCATAATTTGCACACTTACAAGTGCTATCGAACAGCCTGGAGTGATACGTGAGTGGATGGCCTTGACATGCTCAGCTAGTTGAGATGTGTGATGAACGATATAAACCCAATAATGTGACGATTTAAAACAAATTTTAAATAGCACAAAACAAAACAAATTTTTTGTTCAAAATAACCCATGATAAAATAATCCACCCTCCCCTTTGTAGCAAATAACCGGTACAAACATGTGAAAAACTAGTACTGACACGCAAATTATCCAGTTGTTACGCTAATTAAAATAATCATTGTAATTATCTCTAAAAGACGTGATAATCACAAATATAATACAGACGAAAATAAAGAAGCTGTAGTATAATTAATAGTAGCTAATTAAAGGTAAAATAATAATAATCAGAAAGAACTACTTTTCTCTCGATGTGTAAACTACGCTAAATCACTACTCACGGCCCCTAAACCTACCCCATTCGTCTCTGAATCGCGGCCGAGGCAACTGCTTAGCCATGTGTTGCGAGAAGAAATAAGTGTTATATTACCAAACTATGTAGAACTAAATAGGTGCTTTTGTAAAAAAGAGAAATAGGTAGAGGAGAGCGTAAATATGTAGTGAAATATGAATATATAAACAGTGTAGCCATGACATCTCTTTAAGAAAGTGTATAACAATTACAGTATGTACAATACTCAATCATAATGTAACTGTAAGGCAGTCAAACATAAATGTGAATAGTGAAAATGACCTTCTGAAATAAAACAACAACAATTCACTATGAGCCCCATGTATCCAGAGACCGAGCATCATGAATAAACAACACTCTTAGAGTCAACAGATTTAATGGAGGACCACTACAACCGCAACTAAGATCATCCAGAAAACCCCGCCGTAGAGGATCTATCTAGAAGAGGACCAGCTATGGATATACCCAATACCCAGGTGACACGGAAGGATAACTTCTGTGATTGTACTTCTTTTAAAAACCCAGAGTAAAGACAGTAAATTTATCGTAAAGACTCATATCAATCCTGTAAATTGTAACATAGTAATATGGATAGTTAATATTCCTAAATAATAGTAGCCTGAAACTGCAAACAGGTATAACTAAGAAAAAAGTAAATGAACCTATTCTTCAAATGGTTTACATAATGTTCTAAATAATCTGTAATATCATAAAAATGAAAGCCCAGATCCGTGGTATTTTATTTAATATGCAGCTGTATGATTTTGAGCTCATCATAATAATGTTTTAAACAGAATGAAAGCGTTTAGTTCAGAATTTAATCACTAAGTAAGAATGATAAATGTTGTAGCTAACATCTTAGTAACATTCTAATATATCAGAAACCTTGCATTTAAATTTGTAATAAAGAGATGCTAAACCCAAGAGAGCGAGTAAATTTACGAAACCTTAATCTAACTCCTAAACTTTACAGGTTCCTCATTTGTGTGTAAGTAATCAGTACATACAATGGCACCCGGTTTAATTGACAAGGGCCAATTAAACTGGTTCCCAGTGTTATAATGTAGAAAAGACGAGACGTTATAATAATGTAGCAGGATGCTGACTTGGCAGCTTCAAATGCAAGAGTGAACAAGAGCTTCTGAGTTTCTTTGCCATCTTGCCATTCGTAAATCTCACTGAAATTCACAATCTCCGATGCCATCAATAAATGCCTGCACTGCAAACATTATTTGAAAATATTCTGGTGGACAGTAATGTGGTAATTTCATATTCAAAGGTTGGCTAATCTGTACGCTCTGCCTCATGCTTATCGCAAACCGGCTAAAACACAGTGCAACGTGCGTTGGCGGGCAGCGGACGTAATCGCGTTTGCTGCCTTGTTCTGTCATTTTTTCATTTTTCTTGTTGTCGCGACAATTTATGTAGGCCTTAGGCCTTAAACATTTTCATGTAGCTTGGAGTGTTGCGCACTTGCGCCTCAATTTTACCATGTAACATTTCTTACCCGACGTGGTTTTTTTCAAAATTCAAATGCTTGTCAGACTTAGCCTATCTTACTATTCAAATTAAATTGTAACGAAACATTAATAAATGTATTAAAATACAGTCCATGCTCATCATTATTTTCTGCATCCTGGCAAATACATTTAAACCATTAACTTCCTAACATTTTCTTGGTCGCTCCATGCCTGGATTCATCATTTTACTTTCTTTCAACTTATACTAGAGCGACTTTCATCATTTTTTCCACCTCAATTGCTGGCGATTCAGCATGTTCGCTGATCCGACCGTGTCGGGAGTTATTCAGCATTTCTTTCGTCGCCATTGAGCCTCGTGACAACACCACTACAAGACCATCCATGTGTTAACGCCTACATGCCAGATTGAGCAGTCATCTATCCAGTCCGTGTGTATCTGCCATCTATTCCACGGCCTCGACGCTCCAGGACATCTCACACAAGGTACGACATCGACATCACTAACAGGTGCGTAGAATGGCGGAAGAAGGCCTCAAAGTGTTGGTTAGAAAGAGAGGCTGCTTAAAGTCTGCCATAGTGCGAATCAATTCTGCTATAATTAATTTTGATAAAAACAGTAACACTAAACATTTTTTAACTGTTAGATTGGAAAGTCTAAAGAGTTTAGCAACAAAATATGATGAGGTACAGTCTGAAATTGAATTAATTTCTAAGGACATAAACGCTGCTCAAGAAGACAGAAGTGAGGTTGAAGAACTTTTATATTCAACCGAAGCTAACATCTTCCAATTAATAGAAACTTTCAACGTTCAGACTGAATCTCAAGTATTAACAAGTAATATGCAATTAAAACCTATAAGTTTGCCCTGCTTCACAGGCAACATTTTAGAATGGAAGCACTTTTATTCAATATTTCTGGACATGGTACATGCCAGATCTGATCTAACTTCAGTGCAAAAACTACATTATTTGTATTCATCTCTCAAAAATGAGCCATTAGATCTAATTAAGGCCTTACCTATTTGTAATGAGAACTATTCAATAGCGTTGAGTTTGCTGTCCGCTAGATATGATAACAAATTCATATTAGCGAAATATTATATTCAAAATTTGCTAGAAGTAAAGTTTGATTGTAGAATCAAAGACTCTGTACAGAGCTTAGCAGAATTTATAAATACAATAACGTCTTCAGTCAATTTGCTGGCAGCTATGCAATTGTCAGTGGATTCATTTGAACTCATTACTGTACAACTATTGTCAGCAAAACTTGACCATTCCACGTTTAAATTATGGAAGGAGTCTATAGATCCCGATAATCTTCCTAATTTTCAGAGCTTTACACAGTTTTTAAATGCACGTAGACAATTATTAGAAAATACATTACCGATAGATGCTGGACAGCAACTTAACAAGCCGACTTTAAGGTTTAATAATAAGTCTGAAAAACATAAATTACGAAACTCTGCTGGCAGCACTGCATTTAAGAGTTATCATTCAACTTCAAATAATTATTTATGCCCATGCTGCAAGGCCAGTCACCCAATTTATATGTGTGACAAATTTCGTGAATTAAGCATATCAGAACGAGGGCAATTTATATTAAAGCATAAATGCTGTACTAATTGTTTAAGACCAGATCATTTTTCACCTAATTGTAAGGTCAAACAATCATTTAAGATCTGTTCAAAACGACACCATACATTGCTGCACATAAATAATGTGTCAAAACAAGGTTCTGCCAGCAGCAGCAATTATTGTTCATTTAAGCTCCAGTCAGCAAACAATGTTCTTTTGTTGACAGCAGTCGTGTTCGTCATCTACCGGGCTGGTAACAGACAGCTTGCAAGAATTTTATTAGATGCCGGGTCACAAGTGAACTTTTGTACTGAATCATTTGCTAAAAAATTGCAACTTAACTTGACTGAATCTAATATACCGATTACAGGTATTAATAATGCGACATGTTGTGCCACTAATTTGGCATCTATTCGTATTATTTCTCGCTATCAAAGGTTCAGTTTTGACGCTACGTGTGCAGTCTTATCTGCATTGACTCATAAACTGCCAGCACAATCTTTCGACATAAATCATTTTAATATCCCAGATAACGTTTTCCTCGCTGACCCACATTTCAACGTATCAGCTGACATAGATATACGTTTAGGAGCGCAATTTTATTTAGACTTGATTTTAGCTAACAAATATGTACGTGGTCCTAACTTTCCTATTATACAAGAAACAAAGTTAGGCTACATTCTAGCAGGCAATCTGCCCAAACATTGCCGTTCTAAGCGTCCTGCTGTTTCGTTCTTGGCAAGAAACAACGACAGTCAAATTTTAGCGTCTCTTGAGAAATTTTGGGAGACCGAAACCATCCTTGATAATGCACCCATTAGTAACGATTCAGTTTGTGAGGAACATTTTGTTAAGTCCACTCATCGCAATGATGAGGGTAGGTTCGTTGTCTCATTACCATTCGAGTCTGACAATCCCCAGTTGGGTGAGTCCTATGCTACCGCTGAAACGAGATTTCTAAGTTTAGAACGCCGGTTCAAGCGTGATTCTGAGCTTGCGCGTGAATACGCAAATTTTATTCAAGAATATAGGGATCTTGGCCACATGGCGCTTGTCGACGATTGTTCTGTTAATTCCAGGGTTTCAAATACCTACTATTTGCCTCACCATGCCGTTTTTAAACATTCTAGTTCCACGACAAAACTTCGCGTCGTTTTTGATGGCTCGGCCAAAACTACCAATGGTCTTTCTCTCAATGATATTTTGTTGGTAGGCCCGAATGTCCAACAAGATCTTTTTTCTATTCTCTTGCGATTTCGCACACACAACTATGTTCTGATCGCCGACATCGAGAAGATGTATCGACAAATTCTAGTGTCTGATAAGGATTGTCATTATCAACGTATTCTGTGGCGTAATTCTCCCCTTGAACAGTTTAAACATTTTGTACTGCGAACTGTAAAATACGGTACTGCTAGTGCCTCGTTTTTGGCCACTCGTTGCCTTATTCAGATTGGTAAGGATCATGAAGCTTCTTTTCCTGACGCTGCTTCAGCTATAATTAATGATTTCTATGTCGATGATTTGTTAACCGGTGCAGACACCATTTCTAATCTGACCAAGTTGAAATCTGACTTGGGTACGTTGTTGAGTCAATATGGCCTTACTCTGCATAAATGGGCATCAAATGAACCCAATGTGGTCACAGATCATAATAATTTATCACTCCCATTAAACAAACAAGGCAATGTGCGTACGTTGGGCATTCTTTGGAACAACTCTACAGATTCATTTTTGTTTGACATCAAGTCATTTCCAGTTGAGTCAAGCATCTCTAAGAGGAAAATCCTGTCGATTATCGCGGTTATCTACGACCCACTCGGACTCGTTGGTCCAATTGTTTTTCTTTATAAACAGTTTATGCAGCAACTGTGGCTGTGCAATCTTGGTTGGGATGAGCCAATTTCTGAGCAATTATATTTGTATTGGCGTTCATTATGCGATAAGTTATATCTAATTGGTAAAATTATTGTCCCACGCTCTATTCGCAGCAAGTCCAAGGCAAAGATAGTTGAATTACATGGGTTTGCGGATGCTTCTGAAAAGGGCTATGGGTGTTGTGTTTACGTTAGAGTCATTTATCAAGATTCATCGGCCTCTTGTCACCTTTTGTGTTCTAAATCTTGCGTGGCTCCACTACGACAGGTGTCATTACCCCGCACTGAACTCTGTGCTTGCTTGTTGTTATCGCGACTTTTATTCAAAGTCACCCCTGCTCTTCATTCCTTTATCAATAGCGTTCACCTGTACTCTGACTCCATGGTATCCCTTTACTGGATTCATGCCCAGTCTTCTAGGTGGAAGACCTACGTCGCTAATTGTGTTGCCGAGATTCAGCGTCTCACTGAAACCTACACATGGCATCATATCAATTCGCAACATAATCCTGCTGACATTATTTCTAGGGGATGTAACCCCGACGTTTTGCGCGATTGTTCGCTTTGGTGGCATGGTCCCGCTTGTCTGTCTCAATCTTTTTTCACCTTTCTTACCTTCTAATCTGTCATCTCCTGAATGCTCTGCGGAGGAGAAACAAACCCCCAAACTCTCTCTAATTTCTACCCTACCTATTGATCTTTCAAAGGACTTTTCTTCATTGCATCGTCTGACTCGCGTATACGCTTATTGCTTTCAATTCATCAAAAATACTAGACCCTCTAGGGCTGAGAAAATCTCGGGTGTTCTTACACCCGCCGAAATTCATTCTACTCTTAATTTCTTCATAAAGCAATCCCAGTCCATCCACTTCGCTGCTGAGCTTAATTGCCTTCGTAATGGGTCTTCTGTCTCTATTAGGAGTATGTTGTCTTCTCTGGACCCGTTTCTTGATAAGTTTGGCGTCATACGTGTCGGCGGACGCTTACAGCAGTCGCAGCTACCCTATGACAATAAGGAACCTATTGTCTTGCATCCATCGGCTCACATCACTCGCCTTATAATCGAGTGCAAGCATATTCGTCTACTCCACGCTGGTGCTCAACTTGTCCATCATTCACTTCGTCAACGTTGGTGGATCATTAACGCCAAGATAGTCATTCTTTCCATCATTCGTAGATGCGTCAAGTGTCTCAGATTTAACACCAAACATCAGGTTCAAAGGCTTGGTATTTTGCCATCTCCTAGGGTTACTCCTTCGCGGCCGTTTCTATTCTGCGCAGTTGATTATGGTGGTCTCTTCATGATTCATCATGGCGGGCAGAGATCTAGGACTCTGTCAAAATCCTACGTGTCTTTGTTCATTTGCTTAGCCACCAGGGCCATTCATTTGGAAATGGTTTCCAACCTTACGGCCAACGCGTTTGTAGCTGCCTTACGTCGTTTCATGGCCCATAGGGGCATACCCAGCCAGTTATATTCTGATAATGGCACGAACTTTAGGAAGGCCCGCAACGTTTTGCATGACCTTTACAATCTTTGGCATAACAAGGATGTCACCTCATCAATCCATCCTTTACGACCTCTCATGGTATTAAGTGGTCATTTATTCCGCCCTCGTCACCTCATTTTGGTGGTCTTTGGGAGAGCGGCACAAAGAGTTTAAAGTATCATTTGCGCCGCGTAGTCGGCAAGTCCATACTCACTTTTGAGGAGTTTACTACGGTTTTGTCACAGGTAGAGGCCTGTCTAAACTCACGTCCATTATTTGCCGTTTCATCGGATGTAAACGATCCAGTGCCACTTACCCCTGGCCATTTTTTAATTTGCGCACCATTAACGGCAATACCCGATCCTGACTTATCTCACGTTCCCATCTCTCGTCTTGGAGGTTGGCAACTTCTCCAGAAGTTTGTCCAAGTCATTTGGAAATCTTGGTCTCGCGACTACTTACACCAATTGCAACAACGTCACAAATGGAAATTCGCAAAGGAAAACGTTTCCATTGGTGACCTGGTTTTGCTGATCGAGGATAACTTGCCTCCATTAGCATGGAAATTTGGGGTAATTACCGCCACATTTCCCGGCCCAGACAACTTAATTAGAATAGTTGACGTTCGCATGCCTACTGGCACCTTTCGCAGACCAGTTCACAAGTTATGTCTGTTGCCAGCGCGGGACGAGGCTTAGACACAAGGTCAATATAATTACTTAGCACAATGCTATATTTCACCTGGCCACTAGCTTTCATTGCCTTAATGTCTGACAATTTGGTCGACTTCAATGGTGATATGTATTATCACAAACATTTTTATGTTAATATTGCATTATTGCGTATTTCATACACTAAATTCGCATGTGGCTTGTAATTGTACAACCATGCACTATGTTATTATATGTATACTTATTATATTGTTATGGTGGTATACTTTACTATTCTTGTATTTATATATTGATAATTTTGTGAGACATACTATGTCCTTTTGCATACTTATATTTGATATTGGTAATGGGTTATGTGTCATGTCATTGGTGGTATTGTTCTTATGTCATAATTTTGTTATATAATATTCACATGGTTTGCAGCTATACAAACCATGTATGAATCTTTCTTGCACATTTTTTGTTAATATGTGTGCCATTTTATTACTCTATGAATTTATGTATTACTTGCAATTGTTCAACACATGCATTACATTTTGTATAAACACATTTGCTGTACTTGTCACTTATGCTATTGTGCCTTGTATTCATGTATTTGTAATTATCCAAACCGATTTCTATTGTATTTTATTATGTATAACTTTGTATCTATGTAAAACACATTATTTTACCCGCATCTACTGTCTATAATCATGCGCCACACACATATTTTTATATTTTATATTTGTATTTTGCGATCACGTATTGCACAATTATTATTCATGCTTTCAATTATGACATACATGTCATTACACTTATGTACTTGCAATCATTCAACAATGTATAATCTGTTTTCACATGTCAATTTATTGTGCATTCCTGCAACTGTCAGGTATAGCATGCACCATTTAATTATTATATTACAGCGTTATGCTAAATCTATGTTTTTACATGTATAATTTTGTAATAATTTTTGGCTATTCATTTTACACTCAATACTATTATGTATAAGTCAACTGGCCTTGAGTGGTTTAAGCTGTCCATCATGACTTGCATAAAATATTTGCAATTTGTATCGGGCCCATCATGTGATGAGTCACCGATTATTCATCATCAAACATTGTCAAACTATTTATTATTCATGTTTTATATTGTCTTATATTGTATACATACAATAAATATTAGCAATACATTGCTAATTCTTGCATTTATACTCATGTATAAATCAGTTTGTAAGCCAACTGTGGCCTGCTCAATTGTTATCATCATTATTCAGGTTTTATCTCTGAACAGTTTAATGTTATAACTGCTATCTAACATTTCAATCTCAATGTTCAATATAATTTATTGAGGTTGATATCTATTATTAAGAACACACATTGTGTTTTCGTATAATAAATTATTAAAATGTATTAAAAAATCTTTTGATTTTTTGCGGGCAGCTATGGACAGTAATGTGGTAATTTCATATTCAAAGGTTGGGTAATCTGTACGCTCTGCCTCACGCTTATCGTGAACCGACTAAAACACAGTGCAACGTGCATCGGCGGGCAGCGGACGTAATCACGTTTGCTGCCTTGTTCTGTCATTTTTTCATTTTTCTTGTTGTCGCGACAATTTATGTAGGCCTTAGGCCTTAAACATTTTCATGTAGCTTGGAGTGTTGCGCACTTGCGCCTCAATTTTGCCATGTAACATTTCTTACCCGACGTGGTTTTTTCAAAATTCAAATGCTGTCAGATTTAGCCAATCTTACTATTCAAATTAAATTGTAACGAAACATTAATAAATGTATTAAAATACAGTCCACGCTCATCATTATTTTCTGCATCCTGGCAAATACATTTAAACCATTAACTTCCTAACACTGGTGCTTCAGGATAGGCCTGTCTAATTAGTCTGTTGATGCTTGCTTCAAACTCTTGAAGACTCTCCTTGGAATGTTGTCGCCTTCCTCTCTACTGAGTGCAGTATACATCTCACAAATATTTATCAGCATACTGTAATTCAAAAGCTTTTATCAGTTCAGCATAGTTGTTCTGGTTATCAGGTGGCACTTTCTGTAGTAGCTCTACTGCACATTCTTTTAAAGTGAAAACAAGTGAAACTGCTTTGTCTTTCTCTGTCCAGTTGTTTACACAACCAACGGCTTCAAATTGCCGAAGATTTCAGTGAGTGCTTCCATCAAATGTTGGGGCCTTGATATGAACTGTCCCAATTGCAGTCAAAGTGACTCTCTCTATTGCCTTTACGATCGGCACCATCTCTTCAGCCGTTTGTTTCAAAATGCATGGCTGTATTTTTCATAAACTGCTCAACTTTACTTTCAATTTGCTCTTCCATGTTTGTAATTGCATCTTTTATAGTTGTTACAGTCTTCTCTACTTCAGATATTTTATTTGAATGGTTTCTTCTATGACAGATATTTTTGTAGACATTGATTCTTCTATGGCAGATGTTCTAACGTAATTCACCTAAGTCACCACATAGGAGACCCAACTCTGCAGTAGTATGTTCTTGCATCTGCTTTTGCTCCTGTATCAATGCTTTGATGTCACCTGCTTCATGCTTATTTTTCTCGTCTTGTTGACCTTCCAACTCAAGCAAGAGTGCTTTTTGCCATTCTTCTGCCTCTTCTCTTTCCTGTATTATGTTCTTTTTGTCATCTTTCTGCTTCTTCAGCCTCCTGTCTACATTTCTCATCTTCCCGTTTCTCTGGTCCTTCTCCCTCTTGTTGTTGTTGTTCCTCTATCTGCAGCAGCTCCTTGAAATTTTCTGTCATCCAACTGGTATCCATTTTTGCAGATTAATTACAAGATATGCTATGTGTCTACAAAGTGTCCTCTCTTTCCACCGTTAAAGGTTCTATCCCACTTCTGACACCACTGTTACAATGGTCTCATGAATCGTTATATGGTATAGTGGAAACAAAATACAGACACCAATGAAACAATTAATTACCAGCTTTAATGAGTTACAAATAACAATTTGAAATCAACAAGATACTCTCATACAGTAAATCAAGTTAAATTTGTCCACACACAATAATAATGTCAACTATCAGGAGTTCCACACTAATTAAAGCATAGTACACTACACCTGTACACTACAATCTCGCCACATGTAACTAACTCACTAAGCCAGGCGCCACTGTTTCTTATATAAGTCCATTCATTTGGCAGCGTGCTGGCATAACTTGAGTAGTTACAAGTGCTCTCAAACAGTCTGGAGTGCTACGTGAGTGGACAGCCTTGACACAGACACCAAACTCTGGGCTAGTCGAGAAGCATGTAGAACGACACATTTGTTTTTTTGAGAAAGTTCTGTAATTGTCATAGCACTATATATATATAGTGATTATGTATTTGGTAACTAGTTTTGTTTTTTATAACCACACTTCCAATGCCTAATAACACATCAATTTTTTCATGCACTTATAATATTAACACAATTAGCGTAATACTTGTATTTTATTAAACAAGCTACATTTTCATAAAACATCATTGCTCACACTAAAACTCAATGCACTGCAGATAATTGTTAATAAGCAGCTGACTGATTAAACACTGAACTACTTCAGTTATCAATGTTATCAAGTTTATGGTTGCACTATGGTGACGAGCTAAACCTCAATGCTGTGGACCACTAAAATAAATATCTCATATCTCTCTCATTCCATTGTAAAAAAAAAAAATTGGTAGGAAAGTACACAATATTGTGTTGTGTTTTCATAATTTTTAAGGGGGTCACATTTTGTGACTCCTAAAATATTTTCTTATTTTTATATATTTTTACTTAAAATTTTAATATTTTCATATGCATAATGCGCTTATACTAATATACTTTTACTTCATATGCAATATGTGCATACACAATTATTTAAATGATTTTTATATAAATTTCAGAGTTTCCTAAAAATATGTTAGCAAAAGAGAGCTCTTATCAAAATTTATGACTTGAGTTTTTGCATGCATATTTAATAGTTTTCTCTATAAATGCTCGCAAACGTGAGCTCTGATAAATGCAAGGTAAAGAGAGCTCTGAAAAATTACTTTTTAAAATATGTGAGGTAAAGAGAGCTATTAAAATAATTAGCAAGGTAAACTATTGTTATTAATTTTCAAAACGTCCTGAAAGATCTGAATTTTTAAAATTAAAATTTTCGATGGTTTTTTAGAGGATTTTTAGGTAAATTGTTGAAAATTCTATAGTATAGTATAAGTAAATAGTATATTTTAGAAATTTTGATTTTGATGTGACTGGGCTCATACTGTCAAATTATATCCACACACACACACACACACACACACACACACACACACACACACACACACACACACACACACACACACACACACACACACACACACACACACACACACACACACACACACACACACACACACACACACACACACACACACACACACACACACACACACACACACACGCACGCACACACGCACGCATGCACGCATGCACGCATACACAATCTCACATTATCTTAAAGATACAGAAACAGTGTATGAGGAAGGTAGGATTTAATTCCAAGACAACACATGGATATCTTCCAAACACTTTTTCTGTATGTGTTCTGAAATAATATTAAAATTGGCATTACTGAACCTTCTGCAAAACCATGTCTTAAGGAAAATGGCATTTCCCACTCTTAAAGCTCCTACGGTACCATAGTTTTTGCCTGTAAAAGGACTAACCGTGTGCTGTCCAATTCAAGAAAGTAAATAATAAAACCTTTGCTTGTGAGTTCCACTCATGATATTCCTTCTGTAATCACTGAGTATAATGATAATGAATCAGATGACTTTGTACTAAGCAACTGTATTGATCCAATAGAAACAAATTTGAAAGAATATTCTTCCCTTAAATGATAAAGTTCTTCTCAATCACTCTTCTAATTCACTTATTACAGTTTCAAAGCAATCATTACAAAATAATAAGAGTTTTGTAATTATTTTAATTATACTTTTACTCACTATACAATAATTAATACAAACTCATCTTTGCTTACCTTGTGTCGTCTAGGGTTCGTCACACGAACTCGTGATATATAAACGTGATTTAGGGTTATGTGTTGTAATAATTACTCCCATATCACTGGTTAACTCATTCAAATTTTATTAAACATATTTTTTAGTATTCTCTTTTCATAAATTACTTCCTTCAGAATTTAATTCCAAACAAATTTCAATATTGAGGCCATATTTAACAAGTACAAACAAAATTTAATATTCTCTTTTATTATACTGAACACAAATAATTACTTAACTTAACTTATAAAAAAGGCAACCCAGCATCTGCTCATTCTTTTGTCTCTCACACTCACATTTATATGTTACATTTTATATTATAAAGCGCTTTTGTAAAATTTCTTTCTTTTATATATTGATTGGTTTATAATATTGTTACTTGGCTGTCGGCGTCCCTTCAAATCACGTGTCGCACTCCGTATATTAAGTCCGTCCAAACGGTTCACTGCATTTTTTGTTTGATGTTACATTTTATATCACTTTAAATTTTAATTTTTTAACACATTTTTAAGGTTTTAATAAGTTTTCGGCTCGCAGGCCTTTCACGTTCAACTGGCCAAAGCCGCGGCTGTAAGACGACAGACGCCAAAACCGACGCTTTCAAGATGGCCAAAGCGTTTTCGAGTTCGGCTTCTTGCTTCTGATAGGCCCAAAAAGGAATCACGTGACACAATAATTAGTTAACACTATGTATAGTACATTCACGCTAACTGACCAGCGAGCCTTGTCCATGACAATTCACATGTGCGAGCAAGCATCCGCGCGCTTGTGCACATTCCAGAGCACCTGAAAACGGTGCATGTTGACATACTTTCTGGACAAACGTGCAAATGGGCGTTCCCTACAGGAATGTCTACTGTTAAAAATTGAGGCCCTGTGTGGATAACTCCTGTGCGTCGCCTTTACAATTATATTAAAACCCATCACCCAATTCTGTCCCGTTACAATATCCACTTGACAGTAACAATATATACTAAAATGAAGTTGTAAAAATTAGTCTTCTGAAGATAGGCTATTACAACTTGTTGGATTTATTATTATTATTTGATTACATCATTTCAATATTCAGTATTTTATACAAATCTGTGAATAAGATTTTTTTTAAGGAGACCTATAAATATTATTTAATCAAACAGTATAAAATAAAAAGTTCATTTTTTATTTTTAATTAAACAAGTTTCTTAGGAAACACATTCGACATTCATTTCAATTTATCTGTGTCTCACTTTAAATTCAGTATAATGTAAGACACCATGTCATGATCATATACGTTAAAACATGATAATTTCTTGTATGCCTACATATTTCATTAACAATATGGTACATTGTAGAGCACAGAAAAAGAAAAAACTAACGTGCATACCATATGTATTGGCACTGCCATAAGTATGGGTGACGTGACTACTTCACAACGTCTGCCCATACACCCTACCTTATATTCTATGGGTAATTGTGAACTTTCTTAACTTTTTGGGTATTGAGGTGAAATATTTTTTCTTGTATTCTTCTACGTTATATAAACATGGGAAAAATAATTTTAAATGGTGGTTGAACCTATTTACGGAGACAAAAAATAAAATAAATACCCCCACAATGTTGCATGCATTCCTGTATTGCATGCCATTTTAACCTCCTGGTGACTATTGACAACTAACCTGTCTTGCTTACTTACAGTTCTTGTGTGTTTTTTCTATTTATTTTATTGAGCCCATCTACCAATTTACATCTCATAACAAATTTACAAGGTGTAGGATGGGCATCTATAGTGCACTCCTTTAAAAACTAATCACTTTCTTCTTGTGATGCCTGTCACTTGACACACTACACTAAATCAAATGGTTTCATTCTATTTAGACTTCACACAAGTTCAGTATTGTCAAGAAGTTATATTATATTATTGTCTTTATCTTGACATTCTGGTGTTTATGAAGACTTTTCTCATGCTTCTTGTGCAATCACTGAACTTCGTCTTTGACTGAAGCAATCTTCAAATCCCCGTGGATGTCCTCATTTCGTATGTACCATAGCGCATTAACAGTACACCTCAATACTTTATTTTGAAATATCTGGACAAGTTTTCTGTTACTTTTTTTTGTGTGTCCCTAGAGTTATACATCATATGTCCAGACAGGTTTAAAGACTTGTTTATATACCAATAGTTATAATGTACAGACAACTCAGAATGTCGTCCAACAAGCCAGTACATTTTTCTGAATTTTTTATCAAGTTCAGGTCTTTTCTTTTTTATGTGTTCCTTCCAGCGTAACTTGGCATCCAATGCCATCCACAAGTACTTTTCACTGTTTTCATGTGGTATCACTTGTTGGTTGATAACCACAAGTTCTTATATGTGCTGAAAGAATGATAACTTCACTTCTATAACTGCGTAATATTTTTTGAATTGTTTCACTATGGTTTTGGGCAGTCTGGACATATTTTCAGTATACTTTATACAGGAAAGAGTCTAATACACATACACATCTAACTGAAGAACACGCTGCCAGCTAAGACCGCTTACACAGCCGTCAAAGTTATTTACAGACATGGCGGGGATGAGAGCCTTCTCTGCCGAGCCAGCGCATGTGCAATGGAACTATTTTTTGTCTGTGGTACACCTATAATAGCAAGTGAAAGTCTCACTAAACCTTTTTCATTAAAACTAATATATCTAGTATCATTGTCAACAGTTTTATTCAGTTTAATATATTTCGATACATCTGTCCTTACTCTATAAATTTTAGAATCCATATCACTTAGTAAATTAATTTTGTATTCTGTTAACATAGTATTAAGTTTTAATTCTATTTCCCAAAAAACTTGTTAACAATTTTTATCTATATCAGAGGAGAACCTCTGAACTTTATCATCTAGATTTTTTAATGACACATCTACATTATTATATATGTTCTGTACTTTATTATTCATATCATTAATCACCATATTTAATTTTTTATTCATATCAACATCTAATTGATCAAATTCTTCAATTTTCATTTATTTAAACTTATTATTCATCTCAGAAGTCAACATAGTAAATTGTTAGTCATATCCGCATTCAACTTTAATCACCCTCCTTTATATCCATGTTTAATTTCTTTACAATATTATCAGTTTTTTTAATCTAGCTTTGACTAATTTGCTTATCAAATGAGATTTAACTTCCAAAATACTTTCATTTAAGTTTAAACTCATTATCTAAAGTTTTATTCAAATTTATTATTCTATGATGTTTTTATTATCTATAGTTTCAAGGCACATCCACTTTCAAATTCATCAAGTTCCTCTAATTGATCATCTATATTTTTCTCCTTTTCTCCTAATATATTAACGAAATTTTTAACTTCTTCATTCAAACGATTACTCAAATCATTCTTAACATCTTCAGTATCGTGATTTAGAGTTTGTATTTGTTTATCAACTTTTACATCAATCTCATTGTCATTAACATGTTCATCAAATTGAGTATCTATATCTACTAATTTGCTTATCAAATGAGATTTAACTTCCAAAATACTTTCATTTAAGTTTACACTCAAAGTCCCCTTTCTGAACTTTGAGTTCTCAATCTTCAACAATCTAATAACCAAAAATACCGAACATAAAAATATGTTGTGAATCCATGTTTATTATAGAACAAATTATATTTAAAATATTCTTGAGAGTCCATTATCTAATTCTTTTAGTATATAAACGCATAAAAATCCACATTTAGAGGATCTTTAAAGTTTGAATTCGTATATACATTATAATATATTTCAGAGCTATCTCCAAGATATTTTATTAGTTCAATAGGTGGATTTACATCTCCAAAAGAATCAAAATAGTATACAATGTTATTTATTTTATAATAACAAGCCCAATGTGTGCCATTTGAAAAGAAAGATCCTAAATTTATAATTCCACATTCCTTATTGTTAATTTTATTAGGAAACATATCTCTCATAAACACTTTTTAAAAAAAATTTAATATCTTTACATTTAATTTCTAATTCACCAAGACTTAAAGGATTTATTTGAATGTTTTTCAGATTATCTTGAACATATTTTAAAGTATTTAAATCTAGACTGCATCACGATTATTTACTAAAACTTCCGGGCTGAAAGGCCGTGGTCGATTGCTTAAGATGCTGCTAAACGTTTTGGCCGCACCACCGGTGGCCATCTTCAGTAGCAAAAGAAAAAGAAAAGTGTTCGATAGATGATACGCCGAACACGTCTCCCAATGGACTGGGAACAAGCAACAGTGAGTACCTGCTACGATGCCTCTATTTATAACATTTTGTCCGCTTCAGGTGTATCGCACGGACCAATGAGAAGCCAGCTCGTCATACTCAATTCTGATTGGCCATGGAAAATAGACCATGCCAGACACTATTTAAGGAGATGCTTTCTCCTCGGCGGTTCATAGCGAAGGACGCATTCTTATGAATATGGATGGACTCCAGATGCAGGCGAGTGAAGTAACCCCGGACAGAAGACAACACGCGGGCTTCATCAAACATCACCCGGTGATCGTCGTGGGACAGAGCGTGTTCAGCAACTGCGGACTTCTCCGGCTGGCCCAGGCGGCAGTATCTCCGATGTTCAGAGAGACGCGCCTCTCTGAACATCGGAGATACTGCCGCCTGGGCCAGCCGGAGAAGTCCGCAGTTGCTGAACACGCTCTGTCCCACGACGATCACCGGGTGATGTTTGATGAAGCCCGCGTGTTGTCTTCTGTCCGGGGTTACTTCACTTGCCTGCATCTGGAGTCCATCCATATTCATAAGAATGCGTCCGTCGCTATGAACCGCCGAGGAGAAAGCATCTCCTTAAATAGTGTCTGGCATGGTCTATTTTCCATGGCCAATCAGAATTGAGTATGACGAGCTGGCTTCTCATTGGTCCGTGCGATACACCTGAAGCGGACAAAATGTTATAAATAGAGGCATCGTAGCAGGTACTCACTGTTGCTTGTTCCCAGTCCATTGGGAGACGTGTTCGGCGTATCATCTATCGAACACTTTTCTTTTTCTTTTGCTACTGAAGATGGCCACCGGTGGTGCGGCCAAAACGTTTAGCAGCATCTTAAGCAATCGACCACGGCCTTTCAGCCCGGAAGTTTTAGTAAATAATCGTAATGACACCGGCCGTGAAAGCCTACGCACTAAGACTAGACTGCATCCTTTTACATCTGCTAATTCTTTATCTAACCAATCTAATATATTTCAAACAATTATAATAACATCTTTTTTTTGCATAAGGAACTATTTTATTAACAAGATATATTTCCTCTCCAAAATTTAATAAGTTGTTTAATAAACCTCATTTCTGATTTTCCTTTAACTGATTATTGTATATGAAAATTCAATTGTAACTCCTTTACCATCTTTCTTATGCTTTTCAAGTTTATTATGCTGTCTATTTGTCAACAGTATTTTATCCTTTCCATCTTCAAGTTAATCTAAAAAAACTGATAAGTAACTCCTAATTTATTTCTGAATGCTGATTTCAATTTAGTTTTCTGATTATCTGAGAGAGTAATCTTCAAAGGTTTATAGGCACTATTCATATACTCCATTTATATAACATAAAATTTAGAATAAAATAAAATAATTTAATATAATTTAAAATAAAATCTACAATATACTTGAAATAAAATCTACAATATACTTGAAATAAAATATAAAATAAACTTAAAATATCCATCCAGTCTCAATATATTAACCCATTCCTAATATTCTTTTTAACCACATTCCTCCAGTTGTTGCTAGAGTTAGCCCTGTTTCATTCAAATCAGTGTCACGAGAAGTAACTCTATCCCATGCTTCTTTCTGAAGAACCTTATCAGATTCCCATGTATCTTCAATTTTAGGATGATCTCAATACCAAATATCATGTTCTCTGGCAGCTTCGTTGTAACGGGACAGAATGGGCTATAGGTTTTAATTTAATTGTGAGTGCAACGCAGCGGAGTTACCCAGATCGGGCCTCAGTCTGTAACAATAGACATTCCTGTAGGGAACGCCCGTTTACACATTGATCCAGAAAATCTATCAACATACACTGTTTTCTGATGCTCTGGAATGTGAGAGTGTGCGGAAGTGCGTGCCCATGCAGTTGAATAAGCACGGACTCAGCTCACTGGTCACTTAGAGTGGATGTACTATAACCAGTGTTAAATATTTGTAGTGTCACGTGGTCCCTCTGGGAACCAATCACAGACCAAGTTGCTGTGCATGAAGAAGTTTTTGGCCATCTTGAAGCGTTGTTTTGGCGTCTGTCTTACTACAGTGATCGAACCGCGCAGTTCAGCATAAAGGCTTGTGAGCCGAAAATTTCATAAAACTTGTGAAAAATGTGAAACAACTCGAGTGAAACAGTGAAAATTTAACATTTTAATGCAGTGAACAAATTTTAACCAACAGGAACTTTTCGGACAAAAACAGTGAAAAAACAAGACGGACGATTTACAACATCTGGCATGCAGTCGTCAAAAGGAAGTAACCGTATTTAAACACTTTTTAATCAATATATAAAAAAATTTATTAAGGAGAGCTCTAAATAGAATAAATGGGGGAAAAGTATGAATGAAGAGAGTACGCAAATACTGGGTTGTCTTATAAAAAAGAATTCTTCAAGCTAACTATAGTACGTAAATATGTTAATATTTTATGTTACATAAGAATCATTAATTGTTCAAAAAATGAAGATATAACGTAAGAAATTTAAAAGAGAGAATACATAAAAATGAGAGTCGAGTATATTAATAACGTAAACCCTAAATGACGTTTATAGTCCACAGGTTCGTGTGAAGGACTCTGGCCTACACAAGGTAAGTTTGTTTTATTATTAATTAAAATGTGGTAAATTGAAAGTAATATTACATTGACGTCCGAACTAGGGACAAAGTTAATGTATCCAATAGAGAGTAATATTACATTGGTGCCTCGAACTTGGACTGTTTATAAAATAATTTATATAAACCACACCTACGAGTGGATATAAGCGTGATTTAGAGGTTAAGGCAGAGTACGTAAAAAATTACGAAAAAACGATGTCATGTTAGAGTACGTTATACGTAAGTAATACCTATACTAGTGAATAATACTTATTGAATGTAAAATAAGGATTGTTAAAATATATGATAATTTCATAAGTTAAAAATGGCAGGAAATAACGAAAATAATTTAAGTGAGATAATTGAATTTAATGAATCAGCTGTCATGAGTAACCTGGGAGTTCATTCAACTCCAAATGTAGGTCAAGACAAAATAATCGAAGTAAGTGTTACAGATAAAACAGATATTACAGAGGATTCGGGAGTTCAGTTAACTCCAACCTCAACAAAATGTAATAGTAAGTTTGATAATGACATGATGAATATTTTACTAAATCAATTTAATGAATTGAAAGAACACAATAAAGAAATAAAGATTCGTTTTGATAGTAGTGATGAAAAATTCGATAAATTAAGCAGTGATGTTAATGAATTGAAAGAACAAAATAAGAAATTCGATAGCAAATTTGATAACCAGAGTAGAAATTTTGACGAAGTAAATATCAAACTAAATGAACAAAAAATCAAGTGTGAAAGTAATTTCAGTGAGTTAAAAAACCATATTAACGAAATTAATAAGCGTTGTGAAAGTACCAATGAAGAGTTTGCCAATAAGTTTAATGAACTAGATACCAAGCTAGATAGTTCAATAAAGAATATAGATATTAGAATCAATGAAATAAATAATGGAATGACCGAAAAAATTGACAAACATATATATGATATAAAAGAAAATGTTGAAATCCAAATAAATGAATATAAAACTAATACAATAAGTCAGATCGAAGAGATGAATATAAATATTAAAAAATATGAAGTAGATACTGAAAATAAACTTAGCGAAATAAGTACTAGTTGTGAAACAGAGATACAATTATTGCATGATACTGTTAAGACCATGAACCAAAAATGTATCCAATCTGAATGTAGTAACGATAGGAAGTTCAATCTAGTTGAACAGAATATAAACAATGTTAAAGACGAATTGCAAATGGCCATAAGCCAGAAAATGAATAATGTTACTGAGAGAATATTAGTGACATGATGTGTCAATAATGAAATAGAACTTGAAACCTTTTGTAGTGAGAGCCGTAGAGTGCATCCAATACAGTTTTTAAACAGAGTACGGGAGTTTAATCAGTTTAACGGTAATAGTTGGGAGGTAAAACTTTAAAAAAATTTTAAATGTTTTAAGGGTAATTCTGAGATATGGGCGGAAGTACATAGAAACGAATGGGGGAGATATGAAAATTTTGAAACAGCGTTCCGTAATAAATATTGGTCGGAAGAGGAGCAGGAGATATTGTGCAGTCAAATAATGGGAACAGGGAATTTTGGGAGAAATAACAGTAATATTACGGTATATACAATGAGACTTTTCAAGAGGCAAAATACTTAGAGCCACCGTTGCCATTTCAGTCATTCGTACGATATGTAAGCAAACACTTACCTAGAGAGGTTCAGATCACGCTGATGACAAGAGAGGTGAGTGGTATCAATGAATTAGAAAAAATTTTGGATGTTTTTCAGAATATTAGGGACCAGGAAGTCAGCAGACGTCCACATCAACCCAACGTGAGCAGCGGAGGGAGTTACACACAAAGAGGAGGACAACACACGGGAACTACGTACAATGGTCGAGAACCAAGTAGACGATATCCTATGTGGAAATGTGGTGGGTGTCCAATGGAAAATTATGCAGACCGTAATTTTTGTTATAGGTGCAAGAAGGCGAGGCCAGGTCATCAGAACCGGATGCAGCAGAGATATAACAACCCACATCAGAGAACCGGTGAGGATCGAGAAGAAATACCCAGAAATAGAGGGGGAAACCATCGAGCGGAAAGAGTGTACACACCAGGAGGTATGGCCGAGTGGGCGGAAACTGAGAAGGACAATGGATAAGGAGGCCCGGCCATTGTCGATAGATGACTGCGGGGTCCATGAAGATAGATACAGGCATCACATCATCCACACAGATATGGCTACAGAATTGATGGAAGAAGAGGAGATGGGAACGATGAGGCCGGAGGCCTGGTTGACGGAGGTAAAGCTGGAAATTGAAGGTAAGCCAGTTATGACACTAATAGACACAGGCAGTGAAGTATCAGTAATAGCAGAACACATATTAAATAAGTTAAGGGAAAGAAATAAAAATATTCCATCTTTGCCAGTTGCGGGGGTAACCATTGTAGGCATTACGGGTGTTAGAAGTAAAAGGGTGACCACACAAGTCCAATTGAGTATAGTGATAAATGGGGAGATTTATGAAAATACGTTCTTAGTAGTAAGGGGACTAAACTTAGAAGTAATATTGGGTAATGATTTTCTGATCAGGAATAATGTGATAATCAATTTTAAAAAGAGAGTTTAGAATTAAATAGTGAAGGTAAACAGATAACAGTTAATTTTGAGCAGGTGTTAGATACGGTGAAGATTTTGGGGATGCGGGTTATACCGAATAGGGTTATAGATAGGGACATGGAGGTTAGTATGAATATGTGTAGAGAGAGAGTGAGTGAGGAGAGTGAGGAGCGAATATTGGAGGATAGAGCGGTTAAATTTTGTGGTGAGGGTGGCGCAATAAGGAGTTCTCAAGATGAAGCGTTGTGGTGGGTAGTAGAGGGTTTTAGGGCAGTGTTTGCCGGGGAACTAGGAAGGGCAAAAGGTTATGAGTGTGAATTAAAGGTGAGGGAGCATGCGCCATATGTACAACGAAGTTATCCGGTACCATATTCGAAGAGGAGAGCAGTGCAGGTACAATTGGACAGGATGTTAGAGGGGGTATTATAGAGAGATCGGTGTCGACCTATTCCAACCCTTTAGTGGTAGTTATAAAGAAAGGCGGGAGAGTTAGGTTGTGTCTAGACGCAAGAAAAATTAACCACATTATTATTCCAGACAGGGAGTCCCCTGAAGCAATCGAAGAGATTTTCCAGAAGTTTAGTGGGGTAAAATATATGACATCACTGGACTTGACGGCCGGGTATTGGCAGGTACCGCTAGCACAAAGTAGCCACAAGTATACCGCATTTTTATTTAACGGTAAGAATGATCAATTTACTCGCCTACTGTTTGGATTGAACACCAGCGTAGCTAGTTTTATTAAGTGTCTTGACGAAATTTTGCAACCTCACAATTTAGATTTTTTGACCATATATGTGGATGACATTCTGATAGCTTCTAGAACATTCGAGGAGCATGTAGAACATTTGGAATATGTGTTGGATAAGTTATACCAGGGAGGTTTAACCGTAAATTGGGATAGATCTAAATTTTTACAGACTGAAATACATTTTTTAGGGTTCATAATAACACCTACAGGAATCCGGGCTAATCCAGACAAAGTGGAATCTATCATGACGTTTCCTGAGCCAAAAAACATAAAACAGCTACAAAGTTTTCTTGGTCTATGTAACTTCTACAGGAAGTTCCAGCGAAACTACGCCCAGATTACAACAAGACTCAGTGCGGTGTTGCAGAAAAACAAACAATGGAGATGGGGGGAAAACGAAAGTGAGGCGTTCTGCGAAATTAAGAGTAAGTTCGCCAACATGATTTTAATGAACCATCCAAATTTCAATAACAATTTTTATTTACAGACGGACACTAGCAATATAGCATTAGGAGCCGAGCTATACCAGGAGGGCAACGATAAAGAACACCATACCATCGCTTTCACCAGTCGGACACTGCTAGCATCAGAAAGAAACTACACTAATACCGAAAAGGAGCTTCTCAGCATCGTGTTTGCCGTTAAGAAATTCAGGACCTATCTGCTGGGGAGTAACACCATTATAAGGACTGACCATAAAGCTCTGTCGTTTTTGAACACCTGTAAGCTCACACACAGCCAGATAACCAGGTGGGTGCTAGCTCTCCAAGAGTATAACTTCTCTTGGGAATATATTAAGGGGGTAGAAAACCGGGTACCAGACACACTATCACGAGTAGACACAGATAGGAATAGAACAGGTAGAGATGTTAAGGAAATAGAGATTTATAGATTGTCTAGGGAAGATAAACTTTTTGGGGAAGAATTAAAAGATATAAACACAATGCAGAGGGCAGATAGCAAATTAAACAAAATCATGACAAACGTAGAGTCGGATTTAGATGACATGGGGTATAGACAATATTTTCAAGTATTTAATGGGAGTTTATTTAAAAGAGTAGAGGGTAGAGAGAGGGATTGGAGGTTAGTAATACCGGAGAGATTAATAGAAAGGATAGTGTGGGACTGTCACTATAGGTATGGGCATTTTGGGGCAAAAAAGTGTGTGAGTGTACTGAGAGAATCTTGTATATTTAGAAATATGGAAAGGCGGGTGCGAAAAATACTTAGAATTTGTGAAATATGCCAAAAATCTAAAGTGGTAAATTATAGGGTAGAAGGGGAATTGAACTATATTAAAGTTGAGAAACCATTTGACTTGGTAGCAGTAGATTTGTATGGCCCATTGCCAAAGGGTAGGGGTGGTGTTATGTATATCTTCGTTGTGCTTGATACTTTTTCAAAATATGTCCGATTGTATAGTGTGAAGAGAGGGACAAGTAAGGTGCTGAGTGAGAAAATCACACGCGACTACATGGTCAACATCGGAAAGCCAAAAGTAATCCTGTCAGATCACGGACCACAGTTCATCAGTGGAAAATGGCGCCAGACTCTCGGATGGGAAGGTATCATCCCAAAACACACCACAGTATATCATCCGCAGTCCAACCAGGCAAAGAGGGTCATGAGAGAATTAGGCCGATTTTCCGAGCTTACTGTCACGCCAAACATAGCGAGTGGCCCTTATACGTTCAAAGAATTGAGAACTGGCTGAACTGCGTAACGCATGAGTCGACAGGGTTCACGCCTTACGAGTTGGTAAGAGGAACACGTCCACCTCGGATTTTAGAGCAGTTATTCGATTATCTACCAGAGACGAATACAATAAACCAAGATGTGAAATTGAGGCTGGCTAATGAGAGATTATTGACAAAAGGAGAAAGGAGGAAACGGAGGCACGATCTGAAAGGTAAGTGCGTGAAATATGAAATCGGGCAGTTAGTGTTGGTAAAGCGCCATGACTTATCAAGCGCTCAAGACAAGGAGATAAAAAAGTTATTTTTGCTGTACGGAGGCCCCTACGAAATAATTGAAATCAAAATGAATAATTCATATGTTTTGCAGAACCAGGCGACACAAGAAATAGTGGGTACACAGAATGCCATGAATTGAAAGAGGTATTGGTCGCAATAGATTCTAAACCAAGTTTATGAATTCTAATATGTTTTGTATGTTTCAGAAGGGATCCTCCCACAGTTTCGGGCGGTCACGAACTTACCAATCCTGACCTTGTGTTTTGGCACAATGGAGGCGGACCATGGTTGGCAGAACTTCCATCTGGTGGTGAAAGCGACGATGGTACGGCTTCACAAAATTGGTAACAAGTAGAAATTTAATTATATTATTGAATGGGGAGGGGGCCCCTAAGGTACGTGAAGAAAAATATTTTTAGACTCAAGGTGCATAAAATGTGCACCACCCCACGTACCGACAATTGCCCTAGAGAGTGCATTAAATAAAATTAGAATGAGGCAGTTTTCACATATATCTTACCAGTGTAATTTGTAAATTATGATCTACAAATTAAAATTTTCAGTATTCTAACCAAAAAGTGTTTTGTAGAGATGGGTTGGGAGGTGGATAGACAGCATGCTTGGATGAATGAGAGAGAGTAAATTCTTTTAAAATGTAATTAAAGATTGAATCATTAGTTGGTGGTAGATTGTAAAATTATGAATAATTTAGTTTAGGTAAACAAGTAAATATTTTGTGGTACTCACTATTCGTATGCTCATAAGGAGCTTGTTATTGTGCAACTAAAAGGGGTGATTTTGGGGGGTTGTTAGGTGGCAACAGATGAGAAAATAAATTGTGGAATGTGGTGTTAGTAAATGAAGAAGGACATAAGTTTAGTTATAAGATAGGCTATTGCAGTGGCGGCATGTGTCACTGTAGATAGCGGTAAGTGTTGATGAGTAACATCAAAGCATGTTACCATCATCAGAGGCCTAAATAGGGCACAAAATACACTGTGCAACCTTATATAATATTATATTATATGTGAATTTAATACGTACAGTGTATAAAGAAATGATGAAGTAAAACATGCTAATGACATTTTTCCCCGCCTTTTCGGGCGATTACTGTTTCACCAGCACTAATTGTGGTTTTGGATGACAATCAGCTGTGGGCAGAAATTATAAAACTGACCATGGTTGGTTGCCCTTTGAAGTGGTTTGAAATTGAAATTAACGGGGTGGTGACTCAAGGGGAAATCCCCGGAACTATGGAACAGCGGCTATCACCCGTTCGCGTGGGAACAAATAAAAGGGTGATAGACCCGTCTTAAGGGTGTGACTATGTAATCAGTTATTATTATATCTGAACTTTAAATGTAAGGCCGAAGCAAGGACAGGAGATGACAAAATTCCTCCCTAACTTCAGTCCTTGTGGAAGCAACTGGGCGCTACAGTCCAGGGGAGCCATAGTGTGTGTGGAAGGAGGTTACTAAGGTTAGTAACGCATTAATGAATATGAAGATGAATTATGTTGAGTATCTGATGAGATAATTAAATGATTTTATTTTGAGTTGAGAAATATTATGACAATGGAAGATGATTAACGTTTTCAAGTAGATAATTTGTTCGGAAGTAGTTGATTTAAATATGTTTTGTTCTATATGAGAATTTTATAGATGAATTTACTTGTGTGAAAGATTAATTCTAGGAGGGAAGGTGTTTATATGTTTTATTATGTTGTACTATGTTAGAGTGTAGGAATTATAAACATGTGTTATGTATTTTATATTGTATAATTTTGTGTATTTGTGTTAGTTGTATTTCGTATGATTGAAGTAAGGTCATTCACCTGGGCATGAGACATAAGCTGATGAGTGGGGTTAGAGATGTAGTATGTTTCTTATAATTGATTCATAGATTCTTTTCTTAATCAATTTAATTAAATGATTGAATAATTATTTTTATTAATTGGAATAGCTTTTTTGGAAATTAACATTTTTTTGAAAAAAAAATTTTTTTTGTTCTTTGCAGTAAAGATTTTTTTTTAATTTTTAATGTTCACTATAGGTAGAGAAGGTGTCAGCTAATTCATGATGTATATTATGTTATATTTTGTAATCAAGTGTAGTTATATTCGAATTGGTGCTAGGGGTAAGTTGTTTATTTTATTTTGTTATCATGAGGAGTTATAAGGAAAAATAAATTCATAAAGACTTTGAATTTTGAAAATTACGATTAAATTAATTCATTGAAAGAGATGATGTAAATTAACGTCAGTGTGAATCTTGGGTAAGGGACTTGGATTTATTGTATTATTTGAACAAAATTTAAATAATTTAATTTGATTTGAAACAGTAACGTCAAGCAATTTAAAGTTTGAGAAAGGAGAATGAATTTTCTGTAGAAGCAAATATAAAATGCTTGTGAATTTTACTTTAATAATTAATATGTGGAGATAGTGTGTAGTTTGGTAATGAATATGTGTATGCACCCAGTACTTTGCTAAAGACAATCCAGTATGTATGTAAGGGGAGATATATCGGTTGACGATCTGGTATGGTATAAGGCTATTTGTTGAGTTTATTTGGAATGTTACAAGGTTAGGTGGTACTGTGGTGAGTACCTGTCCGATTTTACGGTGTTGGGATATCGAACAGAGAAGTCCAGTAATGTCGTGCAAGAGCAACCGTAGTCGCCGAGCTAGGGAGGTAGTTTACCCATGATGTGTTAAAGAATTAAAAGGGGGTTGTTGGCACCATATCCTCACTGATCCTCTTGGGGTTTAGCAATGAGAGTTTTTCTGTTTCGGCAGAAAACCTCTCATTGGGGGGGTATTGTAATGGGACAGAATGGGCGATAGGTTTTAATTTAATTGTGAGTGTGACGCAGCGGAGTTACCCAGATTGGGCCTCAGTCTGTAACAATAGACATTCCTGTAGGGAACGCCCATTTACACATTGGTCCAGAAAATCTATCAACATACACTGTTTTCTGGAGCTCTGGAATGTGAGAGTGTGCGGAAGTGCGTGCCCATGCACTTGAATAAGCACGGACTCGGCTCACTGGTCACTTAGAGTGGATGTACTATAACCAGTGTTAAATATTTGTAGTGTCACGTGGTCCCTCTGGGAGCCAATCACAGACCAAGTTGCTGTGCATGAAGAAGTTTTTGGCCATCTTGAAGCATCGTTTTGGCGTCTGTCTTACTACAGTGATAGAACTGCGCGGTTCAGCATAAAGGCTCGTGAGCCGAAAATTTCATAAAACTTGTAAAAAATTGTGAAACAACTCGAGTGAAACAGTGAAAATTTAACATTTTAATGCAGTGAACAAATTTTAACCAACAGGAACTTTTCGGACCAAAACAGTGAAAAAACGAGACGGATGATTTACAACATCTGGCATGCAGTCGTCAAAAGCAAGTAACCGTATTTAAACACTTTTTAATCAATATAAAAAAAAATTTATTAAGGAGAGCTCTAAATAGAATAAATGGGGAAAAGTATGAATGAAGCGTGTACGCAAATACTGGGCTGTCTTATAAAAAAGAATTCTTCAAGCTAACTATAGTACGTAAATATGTTAATATTTTATGTTACATAAGAATCATTAATTGTTCAAAAAATGAAGATATAACGTAAGAAATTTAAAAGAGAGAATACATAAAAATGTTTAATAAAAGCTGAGTTAGTTAAACAAAAAATGAGAGTCGAGTATATTAATGACGTAAACCCTAAATCACGTTTATAGTCCACAGCTTTGTGTGAAGGACTCTGACCTACACAAGGTAAGTTTGTTTTATTATTAATTAAAATGTGGTAAATTGAAAGTAATATTATATTGACGTCCGAACTAGGGACAAAGTTAATGTATCCAATAGAGAGTAATATTACATCATCAAGTGGATTCGTCATAATTGCCAATGTGAACAATTACTAACACACATAAACAAAATACATAAAAACATAACCTTTACTGCCGAATACGAACACAACAATAGCATAAACTTCTTAGACCTCTCCATCACAAAACTTGAACACAGGCACAAATTCAGTATATATAGAAAACCGATTACAACTGACACACTAATACACAACTCCTCCAATCACCCAATACAACACAAACTAGCTGCCTTCAGAACCATGATACATAGACTTAACAACATCCCCCTAGATGAAAAAGACTACAAAGGCGAACTAAGCACGATAAAATATCTAGCAGAATCCAACGGATATGACAGAACAATAGTCAATAAACTCCTACACAAAACAAACAACAGACAAAGACAGAAAATAACAAATTCATAATACATCAACAAACAAACTGAAAAAATAGCCCACAAATTCAAAAAAGCAGGATACAAAATCGCTTACAAAACTACTAAAAAAACAGAACACACACTATCAAAACACACACACAAAGCACAAAACAAATTCGATCTTCCTGGTGTTTACAAACTAAATTGTTCAGATTGCAACAAATTCTACATAGGCCAGACAGGACATAGCTTCAAACAAAGATACATTGAACACACAAAGGCACTCCACTCCACTCCACTACAGAATCCACCTTTGCAAACCACCTCATTGAAGCAAACCACACATACAAAAACATCGACAATAACATGAACATTCTACACGTACACACAAAAGGCCGATAACTAGACACTCTAGAACAATTGGAAATATACCAGCACACAAAAACAAATAAAAACGACATCCTAAATGAACAGACGTAATTCAAATCACATGCATTATTCGAACATATCTCACCTCATACACACAACATCAATCTTTCAAAAATCGATTTCGTCGCCAACAACAAGACGGACAGTACTACCACCGGCAACCTCTGAAGAAGCTTTTTAAAAGTGAAAACTGGTTCAAGTTGTAAGGTAAAGCTTTTACGTTTTTACCCATAAAACGTTTTGTGTTCCGAGTCGTAGTGAAATAATTATATTTAGTTAAGAAATGGGCACGTCATGGACAACGAAATCCAAGAATAATATCATCATAATCTACTCCAACTATCGAATTACCTATCATAAAAGCATTCTTCTTTTTATTCCAATACAATCCAAATTTATCATCTTTAGCTCTTGGTAAATATTTTTGAGCTATTGGTCCAATAATCTTATTAAGAGTATCTGGACTAACTATAGTTTCCATTAAAGTAGAATTCTGAATTTCTTTTTCTTGTGGACTAGACAGTGCATGCTTAGATATATCTGTAATAGGTCTAAAAGATGTGCTTGAAGGAAGCTGAAATTGATCTTCTTCTCCATAATAACTTGATTCTGGAAATGATATATTAGCAAACTTATTCACAGTTGGTACTAAATCCATTAAATTTTGATTCTGATCTAAGACACCTATAATATTTGAATCAACGCTTCCTATATCCTTTGTAATTGGCTAAAAAGCTTTTGTTTAATTTCCTCATTATATATTTGAACTTAAGCTCGTTTGATTTCCTCTTTTGAGCTTGTTTGAATTTCTTAATTAATTTCTTCTCAATTGAATCTAATTTTTTAGTTTGTTCAATGCTTACTTCAGAATTTGAGTTATCCATTTATAAGAAATAAATTTTAATAGAATGTGAACGTAAACATGAACGTGGACATGAATGTAAACAAGAACGTAAATATGAACGTTATACCAATATAGCCTCAAATTTATCCATATATTTCCCAATATTGGCTATCAAAGTTAGATTTATAGAAATAAATCTATAATCTTTAGACCACATCTATAGCAAATCTTCATTAAATCTTTATATGTCATATCGCTCTCTATAAAGTCATCGTACATGAACTTCGTGTAATGCTTATTCTGCTTAAATATAATTATCATATTTTGATTATTTCTGATTACTCTCAAATCAACCATAATATAACATTGGCTCAAATAAATTCAAGAAATAATCTTATGTCTTCCTCTAAGAAAATACTCTTTATATCTTGTTTTTCTAGTAAGCAATCGTCAAAAATAACTAATGAATTAGTTTATCTAAATTTGAGATAACTAAAGAATCTGATCTGATAGTTTAACTAAAAAATCTACTTTTATCAGATCTTCACAATTAGAATAAAAATATGATACTTTTTGATTGATTTCTTTCTCAACATTCTTATATCTATCTTGTAATTTCTTATAAGCTTCTTGTTCTAATGAGTTACTGAAAACACACAAATTTCTATAGGGAATCCAACTCTTATATATAAAATTTAATAATAATGTCATTTTACCACTTCCTGAAGAACCAACTATTAAACATCTTAGTGGATAAGGAATAATAGTTTCTTCTTTATAATTATTTTTGGAATCATATACAGTTATCTCAAAATCTAATTTAGAAATCTCATTCTTACACTTTTTTCCCATTTAAATAAGAAAATATTTAAAATGAAGCTTTTCAAGTTCACTGGAAATAAATCCGTAATCAAATTAACTTTAGAAAATCCTATTCAATTAGCTGAAAATACAAATTATGAACTGGGATTAGTAGGCTTATATTCAGATAACTTTATATGTAATATAAACAAAGATCTCAAAAATGCATTTAGATTTTCTGTTAACAAGACAAGTTATACTTTTACTATATTTCACAATCAGTATATAATTAAAGATCTTGAAAAGCAATTTAGAGAATGTTTAAAAGCATATATAGATTCAATAAAAGATGAGAACATAAAGAAAACATATAATGCAAACAACTTCAAAATAATAATAAATACAGATATGAAATTAACAATTATATCTCCAACAGAGCTCATAATATATAATGGATATCTGTCTAATTTATTAGGTTTTGGAAAAGAAGTTTTCATAAAATTTGATTCAAATATAGAAAGAAAAGGTGATTATGTATGTAATCTACGAGCATTTGATGTTATTGAATTACATTGTAATTTAGTCAAGCCATCTGTAACCAATCATTCAGCAGATATTCATAGACATGAGGAATCTGAAATATTATATTTGTCTTTTCCTAATATCAGCTACCAAAGTAAAATTAATGGAAAACCTAATGAAATCCATTATGTACCTAATAGTAAAGGTTTAAAACAGATTAAAGTAATAATTATTTCAATTCAAGATGAAAAGGGTAATTTATTAAAAAACGGAGGGGCCTAATAATATTGTCTATTTAAATTTGAAACGAATATGTAACTAAGCACATAAGAAAAGTCTGTTAAGCTTAGTTGGGACCCAAATTGGGGCTCAACACAATTGTCATGAAAATAAAGAAATTTATATATCAGAACCTGGATTATATGCTTTATGATTTAAATAAAAATAATAATTTAAGCTTGATCTATATGGGATTGAAGAATGATAAATATACACTTGTAGACATTAAAACTAATTAAACTATTTAATAAATTCTTTAATTCTGAATGTTCTCTCTGAATAAATTTCATAAGTCCATAAAAATATCATAGGTAAAGAGAGCACTGAGCGAATTAAAATAATCCTTGTGAATGTGATTTTTCGTTAATTCTGAAGTAAATTTCTAGTGTTCCTAAAAATATGTTAGGTGAAGAGAGCTCTAAAAATTACTTTAAAAATGTGATTTTAAGCCTGTTTTTTACAAAAGTTTAAGATACGATAATTATATATGTTAGGTAAGGAGAGCTCTGAAAGAGACTGTTTTATGGAGTGTTTTCTTGAATGTTTTTATGGCACTTTGGTCCATATATTTATACACATTCTGGTTGTCCCCACAAGTGGAGTAGGATCATCATATTTACATCTATTCATATATACATTTATTTATTTTGTTTACATTCAACCAAAAACCCGAGGTAAAGTTTGTATAAAAATATACAGATTGTTTATCACTAAGATTTTAAGTGTTTGAGGCATCAAAAAATGTATTTTATTGTCTGTTGAATGAATTGCTAACCTTTGTACTCTGATATGCAATTGTGGTACCTGTGACATCACAACTTAATAATTGTGTTCTATGAACTGAATGAATAATATCTTATTTAACTTCAGCTTCTTTAGTGGGTGGAATGCTGGTCACTGTTATTGTCCTGCTGGAATATTATTCACATCCTGTAACACATCTCCAACCTCTCCTAGTAACAAGCAAGAGATTTCCCTCAATAGGTGTGGCCTTTGCAGTTCAAACTCTTTGATGTTACCTCTATTACTGCACACAGTTGAGTCTGCACTCCTCTTCACAGAGTCAGGCGCCTCTATGTGTTTCCACTGACTTCCAACAACAATCTTGATCCATCTTCTACATATCCTTTGTTCTACATACCTCGTGTTAACAGGCACAATATACTTAATGCCCAAGGTCCTCTTCAGTGTCACCTTCTGCAAGAGATTGCAACTACAGTAGTATTCCTTCGCCTACAGCACGGCTTCTTGCTATCTATTCTGCTGTTGTGTATTGGGAGTAAGAGAATCCAGTTTTCTTGGCAATAGATTCTCATAATAGTGCCATTGCGAATTATCCACTCTGTCCAGTCTCCCCAAAACAATTAGTCTTGTTCTTCCTGCCCCAGTAATAGCAAAGTAATCCTAAGTGTCACAAGGTAGTAATCGGATGGATCACCCTGGCCACTGTGAAATTCTGGGGCTCTCCTTGTCGTGGGAAACACAGGAATGGGTTGTAACTGATAACGATTTAAAACCAAACCATGATTAAAACCTCTTCTTAAAAACTGTTTTGTGAGCATAAAGAACTTTATTTTTTTAGTTCTGAATCACCCCTACTATTTGTTTAGTTCTGAATCACCCCTACTTTGTTAGGTCTCTTATAGTAACCTTAGTTTTTTCATGTTTACGTTTATGTAAAATATTGACATTTACGTAAAAAAAGTACCGGTACCTGACATATAAACATAAGATGACTATTTATTAGTACTAATCTAAGGTTTCCTTGAATAAACTGGTAAATTGGCATAACTGAAAATATAGTACCTCAGAGTATTACTAATCATGTTATGCTACTGTAAATCTAAATCTAAACTATGTACATAGCGAATATCGGATCTATGTTCTTTTCGGGGTCCCTCTTTTTGTACGGCAAAATCAAACTTCCGTCTCCGCGTTTGTACTTTATTTCGGTGTCCGATGTGTACTACACATGTTTTCTTCACAAGTAACTAATGGCAGTTTATGGAGGTTATGTACGATAATGTAACTTAAATAAAATTTACTTTGTCAGTGTACATTAAAAGGGTGTATTTATTGGAAGTACAGAAATTAGTTTCCATTTATTGCACATAATTACGGTACAGAGACGATTTTTGGAGGTTGTGTCTATGTTTAACAATCTAACTTAACCTTTTAGATTTTTAAAATTAATTAGACTTGACAACAATTTACAGTACTTTGTTAGTGTACATTACAAGGGTGTATTTATTGGAAGTACAGAAATTACTTTCCATTTATCGCACATAATTACGGTACAGAGACGATTTTTGGAGGTTGTGTCTACGTTTAACAATCTAACTTAACCTTTTAGATTTTTAAAATTAATTAGACTTGACAACAATTTACCGTACTTTGTTAGTGTACATTACAAGGGTGTATTTATTGGAAGTACAGAAATTACTTTCCATTTATCGCACATAATTACGTTACAGAGACGATTTTTGGAGGTTGTGTCTACGTTTAACAATCTAACTTAAACTTTTAGATTTTTAAAATTAATTAGACTTAACAAACATTTCCTTTGTTTGTGTACATTAAATTATTGTATGGATAAAAGGCTGTATATAACATTAAATGCTGTATTTATTCGAAGTACCGGAATTAAAACCTAGTTCCAATTACTACGGTCTGAATTAATGCAAATAAAATTGGAGAATCTCATAAAGATATTAAAGAATGGTTGTATATTACACACAAAATTATTACAGTACGGACCTTTGTTAATGAATAGAAACAAATAGGACTCTATACTTTAGTATGTACCAATACATACTACTTCACCTTTTTTCAAGTACAGTATCTATTGTTTTTTCATACTCTTAAAAGAAGGTCATTAACAATATTTTAGTTACTTATGAAGAAAACATATAACATTTCCAAACAATAAAACTTCAATTCTCTCCCTATTTGTTTTATAAAAACTGGAGTTTCTATTGCAGGTTTTTATGTCCACTAACTACTTAATTTAATATACATAATTGTTCCTGATCTTGTTGGGTAACATTATATTAATACATCTGCTTCCTACTCATATATGCAAACAATATTTGTAATGTACAGTCCTAAACATCTTTAAAATTTAGACAAAGTCTAATGAGCTATTTGACCTAACCTGAATTACTACATCTAAGAATATCTTATTAGGTCATGTAGCTTTATTTATACATTTAATGCATCTTAATTAGTACACTAACAGAACTGCTCTGTCTTACAGTAACACAACACGTTACACTAACTCAAAAGAATTTCTTGTTTTCAGTTTAAGAAAGTTGAAATTGTGTATTTCTTTTCTTTTCCATTCACTTTTTATGGAAACGTGCTTTACATTAATATGTGTACGGTACCCTTACTATATTTTGGTCCTAAACATCTTTATCAACACTTTATATATTTAAAATTTAGACAAAGTGTAATGAGCAATTTGGCTTAACTTGAATTTACATAACCTGGCTCAGAACAACTTTGTTTTGTCAAATACAAAGATGAAGACTGTACACCCTGGTTGCAATTTCTTCAGGGCTCACACCTGCTGCCAGGTTTAGTTCTATAACATGATCAGGAAGAAAGGAATCAGCTCGAACTTGCAACCACTGTGGAAAGGCTTGTACACCATCACCAAGAAGATTAATGATGTCATCTATGAATAACTCATTAGGCCATTTAGCTTTATTTATACATTTAATGCATCTTAATTAGTACACTAACAGCACTGCTCTGTCTTACAGTAACACAACACGTTACACTAACTCAAAAGAATTTCTTTTTTTCAGTTTAAAAAAGTTGAAATTGTGTATTTCTTTTCTTTTCCATTCACTTTTTGTGAAACGACCTACATTAATATGTGTACACTTACTATATTGAAATCCAATGTTCACTATCCAATAGTTAAAAATATTGTGGAATTGTGAAATTAGTAACACTATGTACTAATGTTATAACACTATGTGTGGCTTAATAAGTTATTGATTATTCTAACTGATACATTGCCATGCCATTATCATATGACAGTTCTCAGAGGTTCAGTAATAGTCATCTTTGGTGTTAACATGGACACATCTTGCATATGTTCATTTCTTACAAGTTCTTCTCTTTACAGGACTAATAGTTTTGTAAAAAACTCAATTGTTTGTTATTACATTTTCAATTGTTACCCTTAACCCTTAACATTTTGACCTCATCATAAAATAACTGTTGAGAAACTGAGAGCTCTTTTTTAAAAAGACTTTTCATTAGTAAAGTTACTTATAAGTAGTCATACATTTGTACTCATAATATGAGGTTCAGAATTAAGAAAAGGTGAAACCAACTCGTTACACTGAAAAACTTCTAGGTATACTACTACTGATTGGAAAAGACAAGATAACTCAGGGTGAACTTTTTTTCAAACCTTTTAACACCATGGATTCTGTGTTTATCCACAGTTACTTCGCCCTTTTTTACATTTTATCAACTTGTGTTCCCAGAGTCACAGTATTCTGAATTGTTCTTAAAATTTCCATTTAGGATCAGACCCATCTATACTTATGTATAGTACTGTGCCACGATTTCTCAAAGAAACCGGGCTACTATTCAAAAAATTATAATTTATTAATAATTGGGAATGGTGAAGTTTTTATTTGGCGATGTATTGCATTACCGTGTTTTGCCTCTCTGCATGCTAGCGCTATCTGTTGGTGTAAGCGAGTAATCGTGTTCCTCGGCTTGGTGCACTGCAAGTTTGTTTCAGTCTAGTCTCTTCTACCGCTTCGTGAACAGCTTTTCTTCCGGCAGAACAGAGTTTTGATTAATTGTTGTATATTCTTTTCTATCATGATGAGGTAGGCGCGTACAGACCTCCGGTAAGTAAAATATATATATATATATATATATATTATTCATTCCTTGTAAAAAAGTAAATATTTAAACATTATTGGCGTGGATGTGAACAGATGGTGTCTCGTGTGCGTGAATCTAATTTGTGTTCATTGTCAGGTATTTTGATTTATTTAACAGCTGAAACAGCCTTATACTTATGTATTTAGTAAATAGTAATTGCCCATGACAAAAGGGGTGTAAAAATTATGTAATTCTGGGGAACTTTGATGAATTGACTGTGTGAGCATGTGGCCATTATATAACTTAGAACATGTTGCAGTGTGTTAAACTTGCATACGCATGTAGGCGTGATTTATAGATTGAACCATTATAAGTTGATTTGAGGTCTTGTGTGTGAGTTCTTAATTTAAAATACAAAAGAGAAAATGTTACATCTAATTATAATGAACATAGTTGAATTGGTCAGAGGTGGCAGGCGATTGATGCCTGTTTGATTTTGTCTATACAAACTTAGGCAGTGGTACATGTGTGTTATGTTCGGGAATAAGTGGTTTGTCAGCGAATTAATTATTATTAATGCTTAGGGTTCCCGAGACAGACGAAGATCTGATCTTAGCATGGTGGAATTTCCATCGTCCGTCATGTCCTGAACACTCACTGACTCTCATCCTCACCTGCCGTAGGAGAAACAACTGTAAAGCATGCCACTGTAATCACCCACTCAGCAAGACCGACTGACCGTCCAAAAGGCACAGATCACCTGGGAAGCTTCTGGATAAAACGAGGTGATATTAACCCAATTCTTACCTAAATTTGGCCTCTATAGAAAACACCATGTATCATGCGTTTAACAATCCACAAAACCTCAAGTTATACTTCATTGACTTTTCTGCATAAAATCATTTTAATTGTGTGTGTGCCCGGCTGGACATAATTTTGTATGCACTTTCTGTAACCTTGCGTTGATAAGTAATTAGTCTCAAGATCAATTGTAGGCCCGTTCACCGGCATGTCTCCGGCGCTCATTATTTTTTAATGCTACTTTTTTACATTGATACTGAAGGGGTTTGTAGTCGTTTGTGGGGGACTGGTATTTTAGTTATATAGTAGGGTGCAGTTTGTAACATGCTAATCTGGACAGGCTGGTCTAGCATCTATTATAATCTTGGGACTTTTGCTAATTAATTATTTTATTCATTTAATAATAGGGTTGGGGGTTTTCTTTATTCTGCAATCAGGTCGGGTTACATTTTAAAATCATAGAATCTGTGGTAGTCACCTGTTGCTGCAAATCGATGCACGCTCCCGGACATGTTACCTTATGTCGGGTCTGGCTCTTGTCCAACTTTCTACTACCCTGTCTGTCTTTGGGGGGGGGGTTTTCCTAATTTTTTTGTAATCGTTAATTGCTTTTTCGGATGCCGTTTGGAACATGTCAGCGGCCGGGCCAATCCAGTTTATTTTCTTTAAATTTATAAATTGTATTTTTCATAAAATTATACAGGCTGTTTCCAAGCATTTTAAATTTATATACATATTATATTTTGATAAAACCATACAGGCTGGTCACAGGCATTTAAATACATATATGTTTTTTTATAAAATTATATAGGCTGTTTACAAGGGGTCTTACACTCATAGTTTGTGTTTTTTTGAATGATGGGCAATCGCCTTTTCAGTAATTGATGCTTCATGTTTTGCTTAAGCTATACAGGCTGTTACAGGGACTTTAAATTTATAAATTGTATTTTGAAAAAATTACCTAGGCTGCTTGCAGGCAGTTGAAAGTTAAAAATTGTGGTTGATAAAGATATACAGGCTGTCCACTAGGGTTGTGAACTTGTAATTGTATTTGTGATTTATATGTACGGTCTTTGTGAATTATGTGTTATCGTCCCCCAAGGTTGTTATTTTGAAACAATGAATGATATTTATATGTTTATAATATTGAAATATTTCTGACCTCTGAAATGATACTTGAAATATTTGGATATTTATAATGTTAAAAAAAAAAGAAAAAGAAAATATTATGTTTATGATAATATAAATTGATGAATAATATTTATATGTTGATGACATAATGCAATAAAAAGGTTGTTATATTACTTGTTAATAGAGAGTATTAATTGCGAGTCCCGTCTCACTGGACCCAGCACACTTTATGCTTCCTTCTAGGCCTTCAGCCTAGTCTTAAATATTGAGTAACCTCTTAAAAAAAAAATATATATATATATATAAACACAAATAAAAAGAGGGGTTACAAATGGTAGCAGAGCGTGGATTAAATCTGTGGTTGAACCCTTGAGTCCTTTGGTGTGACGGGACTTGCAAACTTGGAAACAGTCAGAAAAAAAAAATTTATAACTTGGAGAAGTTAAGAGAAATTATATATGTCTATGTTTTGTGTTATGTTATTATGTTAGAGAATAATGTTATTATGTTAGAGAATAATGTTATTATGAATAATGATGATTATTGTGGATGTGTGATTTGTCAGCCTGTTTTGAATTTGTAAACTGGGTGCCGCCACGAGGCATGCATGCATATTAGTTGGAATATTTTGGGGTCGTTTGAGACTTTTGAATTACCGGATATCTGGGGCGTTGTGATGGGAATGGACTTTATTATTGATCGATATTAAAATAATAGCATGTTGGTTTGGCGGGATGCGGTATGGCCAGATCGGAAGTTGGTTTCGACGGGCATACTGGCGCAGAGTTAATTGTTTGAAGATTTTTTTTTTGTAATGTCAATGTGGGTATTTGGTGGGTGTCGAGCATGTATTTGTGAAATGTGATATGTTGTGATAGGTGTTAGGTGTTGTTGATTTTATGTATTGTGTTAGTGTCAGAAATTGTTTGTCCTCTTGTGTGGTGTCAACGAGAGCTAGTGTGATAGTTGGTCAGGTCTTCGCAACGTTAGGGAGCCCGGGGTCTACTTGAAGGAAGGACAGTACTCAAGTTTTTCTGATTTTTGTGATTATGTTTCGTTGTAACGTATTGTGGATTGTGTAATTCTGGCGGGGGTATGTTATCAGAGACTGCCCAACCCTATTTCCGGCGTTCTCCAGAAACTTCCGGTGGTGGATGGAGAAGATGAGGGCAAGTTGTTGCTCTTCTTGGACATTGTCCTGCAGTTCGCGGATTTCCCGGGGCTGTCTGATGGGGTCCTCTTGTCCCTTATATACCCGTATTCCTGGGGTTCATTGGCTGAGCTGGTCACCAACACTCTGCGTCGTGGCGGCAGTATCGACTCTCTCCATGGGGAGGTGTTGGACTCATTCATACCCGGTCGATGACGTGACCAGTTGCGACTTAAGCTGTTCTATCGCGTACAGGCCAACGAAGAGGCGTTGGCGGACTTTGTGCAGAGTATACGCAAAGCTGCCCGGATTTTAAGTTTGGGGTTGCCCGAGGGGGACATTATACGGGTAATTCTGGAAGGGGTGACTCCCCAAGAGAGATCCCGTTTGATGTTCACGGACCGTCCACGTTGTTTTGTGGACCTGGACCAGTTGTGCGTGGTTTCCAGAACGGTCCAGGCGATTGACGAGTCCCGGGATCAAGCTGCAAAAGATGAATCAAGGTACGAGACGCATGTGGAATGGACGACGAATTGTTCCATCACCACATGGTGCTGAAGTCTTTGAACTTGGAAACTCCTGTAACAAGAGGCGTCGTCTCTCCCTGAATGTGACTTGTTTTAAGCGTGGCAAACTGGGCCACATAAGACGATTTTGTACCGGGGTCGGGTCGAGTCCAACGCCCCTCCCCAAGGCACCCAAGGTCATTCAGAAACTGGTCAACGAGGAGAAGATATGTCGGAGGTCTTCTCCTCCCTGTCACGGGTCTTCTAAAGTACGTGCCTCCAGGCCATTTGTAGGTCCCAGCTCTTCGGGCATCAAGGTCCTCCAAACCCTCTCTAAGCCCACTTCTGTATGCCCCTTCTTGCTGTTGGAGTTGAAAAGGAGTCAACTCAGAGCATTAGTTGATTCTGGATCAGCAAGATCAATCATATCATCTAGAGTGTGTGAGGACCTTGAAAGGCAGGGTTTGATTAAAAGGTCGGAACAGTCTTCCGTGGTGTGCTGGACGGCATCCCAGGAAATTCTGCCCATTTCCCGATAGTTTCCTTTAAATTTAAGATTGAGGGATTTTCTTGGGTGTGGAGCTTTCTGGTTTCTCCTGCTCTGGGAGTTGAGTGCATTATTGGTGCCGACTTCATCTGTAAAAGTGGTCTCGTCATTGACATCAAAGAGCACCAATGCTATTTTAAATTTAATCGGCGAGTTGTAATCCCTTTCCTTGGATATCAGGTGACTAGGGAAGATATCCAAGAGGTTGAGTGCCCCGACACATCTAGAGACCACCCTCCCAGTCCCAGCGGTCCGCATTAGATCAGTTGTGTGAGCAGTTCCCCACTGTGTTAACTCCGGCCCTTGGGCTCACACATCTCTTGGAGTATAAGATCCGCCTAACGGACTCCAAGGTGGTACACTCCCACCCTTATAAATCTTCCCCTCCAAAGATGAACATCTTGAGGGAGAAGGTTCAAGAATTACTAGACCAGGGGGTGATTGAACCTTCCAGTTCCAGTTATGCCAGTCCAGCGTTCCTTGTGCCCAAGCCTGGAGGTAAACATCGGATGGTGATAGATTATCGAAAGTTAAATGCCAACATTGAGGTGGATTCCGTTACCCTCCCGGATCTACATGCGGCTTTCGATTGGTTCAGTGGGGCCAGATATTTCACGGTTATTGATCTTAATGCTGCTTACCACCAGATTCCCTTGGCAAAGGAGAGTAGACCGTACACGGCATTTTGCGTACCATGGAATCTATATCAATATACTAGGGTTCCCATGGGCTTGGCTGTGGGGGCTCAAACACTCACTCGTCTACTCGACACCGTTTTTCATGACACAAAATTCAAGTTCGTGTTCAATTACTTGGATGACTTGCTGGTATAAAGTAAGACATTCGAGGAACACCTGTGTCATCTGCGAGAGGTGATGTGTCATTTGAGAAGTTCTGGCCTCACTGTCAATCCTGAGAAGGTTCGTTTTGCCCAGGAAAGCATTTCTTTCTTAGGGCATCTAGTTTCACACCGGGGTGTTACTGTCGACCCCGAGAGGACCCAGGGCATCCGTGACTTTCCCCCTCCTAGGGATGCAAAGGGGATAGCTAGATTCGTGGGAATGGTCAATTTCGATCATCTGAGCAACCCTGTGGACTTCTACTAGATTTTCCATTAGCCTTCACTGATGTGTTACCCCATCAGTTAGAGGATGAACACAAATAAAAAGAGGGGTTACAGTACTTTATTAACATGCAGATTTATTCCTAGTAGAGTTATCTTCGAATCCCTTGAAAAAGCTGAAAGATTAGGGAGTCAAAGAAACACAGAATTCAAGTAGCAAGTTTCCACTACTTTATAAAACATAGCCTAGAAGCAAACTTTGACATCCAGTAACTGTTGCTGAGAAACCTTACTAAGGGGCTTATAAAAAAAATTACAAGCTTGCTCTTTTGAACAACTGATGAAAAGGTTTTGTAAAGTGTACCTAACGTCCTTGTATTCCATACTTCCAGCAGTTTTACAAGATACATTCCTTACACGAATAAGAAAAGTTTAAATCTGCTTATGATCTAAAGGAGTGATAGTTATTTGCAGACTGACAGGGTTATAAAATAATTCTGAAAGAATTTTTGCTCTTACAACACCATCCTTTATAAAGTGACTACTCATATCTGCCAGTTTTTCACAGAAACTGAAGTTTGATGATTAGATCCATCATGACCTAGTGATGCTCCAAACATTTCAAGGATTCTCCTAGCCTTAAAAAACTGGACGGCCTCATTGATTGACATGACTAATGTTAAATTTACTTTGGGATACTTCCAAACATAATACAGTTTACAATAATCAAAATTTTATGCCTATCTAATTTTTCCAGAACTATGTACAAAAATGTACACATAGCAAAAATAGAATTTTCTACAAGTTTACATTAAAAGAAAATGATGAAAGTACTGTTAGCTTTTAACAAATATTGACAATTTTGCCCAATACAGAAATGAAGGAAATTGACAGACAAATTGTCTACCTAGTGATGGTCCAAACATTTCAAGGATTCTCCTGGCTTTAAAAAACTGGACTGGCCTCATTGATTGATATGACTAATGTTAAATTTACTTTGGGATACTTCCAAATATAATACAGTTTACAATAAACAAACAAAATTTTATGCCTGTCTAATTTTTCCAGAACTGTATACACATAATTTGTTCTGGATAGAACATTTATTAAACAATAATACTATTTGATGCAAATAATTAAAATATCGGTACGGAGAACCATACATGACTTCCATGTTTTAAGATTTATATTTAAAATCATTTTAGAAATGAAATATTTCCACAGAAACTACTTCTATCTTTAGCCTCAACCACAGAATTGTGGTCACTAACATATACCACCTCACGTTAGTGAACTCGATTTTCACTGATGATGGCAGTCGATGGCACTTCCGAAACGTCTGGTTTTGCAGAAAACATTGGACCACGGCCAAACAGCCCATGAAGGAATTTTATCAACAAACTACCGGTACTTCTTTGTTGCCGATAACGTAGTACACATATAAAAAATTATCTCCTCCCCTTCACCTATCATTGTCATTTATAGAAAGTAATCCCCTCCCCCTTCAACTTCCCCCTACCTCTTTTCATTTATAGATATTTCATCTACCTTTCTACAATGGATTATTATGACCTTCTTTTCAGGATAATTTATTTATCAAAATTAAGTACTTTACTCTTGTTAAAACATAAAACATTGCAGGTAAACTACCCCTTCTCCTTAACCGATCTTCAACAAAATCAACAGACCTTGAGTCCTTACAATATGCAAAAAATTATTTGAATTTGTGGCAGTTATCGTTCGCCATAGACAAAATTCTACACACAGACAGCTTTCAAAAAATGACTTTTCTTCATGTTTTGAGGGTAGTACAATCAGAATCAGCCCTTATCTCGAACGCAATTTTTTTTCCCATCCATTCCTTATGGAACATGGAAGTAAAAACAACATCCTTCTTTTTATAATATGTATTGCACATGTTTTCTAACATGGGACACTAATTATTAGATAAAATGGTAACCTTCATTTAAGCCAGTTTCAACTCACTGAGTACTTTCTTAGAGGACATATCATGTTCTTTTTAACGTTACCGAACATAAATTGATGTTAAATTAAAAATAAAGTAAAGGCTTAGCACCTGAAGTTTGCAATGTCCAAGTTGAAGAATCTATTTAATTATTGCACTTAACTTGATATAAGAACTGATTACATTTCAGGATTATTATTTTCAGAAATAATGTATGTAAACCAGTTTTCCCCATTTGAAGTTAGTTAAAATTCTTTAATGCATAGCATTCCAGGCCTTTATGGTAGTAGATTTGTATTACTAAATTTGAATTTACACAAATAATTCTCTTTGATTAACCAGAGTTACACACATACTAAATGTTGAGTGTCCTCCAAGTGTATAAATTCAGCTAAAACACTATTCCAAAACTGACCTTGTTACTAGAATATGTGACATGATGAACTTTTCATGTTAAATAGTTTAAATACTTTGTGTTGAGAGTTAAGCGTTTTAATAATTTTTATTTATGCAGGCGTATAGCAAAATCTGATCATCATGAAAAAGGAATAAGGCATTTTGTAATAGCAATTAACTGATTAGTTCCTGCTGTATTACTGACTCACATTACAAGACCAATTTTTGTTTAATTGAAAAGACATATTGTAACTGTTTCTTTTGGTGCAATCTGTAAATTCCTTGACACACATCCATAAATGTTTGAAAATATGCTTATTGCAGTTTGATAGGAACAAATTCTCAAAAAACTAATACAAATTTGTTATGTCTGATCACACCAGCTATCCTTTCTATTTGAAATTAGCCTTTTATCCAAATTTATTATATAGTATTGTGCCAAGATATATCACTACATTTGTATACTGTAATACAGTAGTGGTAGAATATTATCATTCCACTAATATTACCCTAACATAATAAATGAAAATACATTATATACATATCTTTTGACATAATCATCCTTTCACTTATCACTTTTTGCCTATCCATTTATTTGATGAATATATATTTAACGATTTATGTAAAATACAACACGTGTTTAACGGACATGTACTATGTGTAGACCTCTTATTTCCCTCCTTGGCAGGTCGAAGCTCAATCGGCACTCTCTCTCTCCTATGGCGCTACAGCCCAAGTCGGGCCCTGGCCTCCACCAATCTCCGCCTCCAATCCACTCTATCCACTGCAACCCTCCTCCAGTTTCTTATCCCCATGTCTCTCGCGTCCTCTGCAACGCCATCTTCCCACCTCTTCCTCGGTCTACCTCTAGGTCTCGTTCCCTCCCATGTACCCAGCAAAGCCCTCTTAGGGTTCCTGCCACCCTCCATTCTCATAACATGTCCGGCCCAACGCAATCTTTGAATTCTTATAAATTTTGAGACTGGTATCTCTTTATATTTTTGATACAGTTCGTTGTTGTATCTCAGTCTCCATGAGCCATTTTCTTGTATTGGGCCTATAATGAAATGGGCACTAGAGTTGGGTACGAAATTATGCTATGCTCATAGTCTGTCTGTTAGCAGCTAGTGGCATCTATTGACATTCACTCATGTCAAATTACAGAGTTGGTAAAGGATGTTCAAAATTTGAATGTAAACAAATTAATAGTTAAATAATTAATATAATGGAAGTATCACATATATAATGTATGTAAATGTAATTGTGAAAAAAACCATGTAGGGCCTACTTCATATACACCTCAGAAGTAAATGATGAACTATTCTCTTTATGTAATAAGCCTAGTTACTAAACAATATATTTTTTTAAAAGCTTCTTATCATATTGAGACGAAATGGAGCGGTATTTGAAACATCTCTTAGGTATAAAAACAACGTAACAACCTTTACAAAATTTGCCACCCGTAGGCAGTTGCCTACTTTGCCTATGCATAAATCTACCTCTGATGTACATGCTAAATGCACCTGAACAGTAGTAAGAATGACTTAGTATCCTGTTGAGTTATTCACTGTTCTGACTGATGATATGCAAATACTGGAAGGTAGTGTGAGAGCCAGCAATAACCTTAAATAAAACTCTCATATATTTCAGTTATTACACGGTGTTCTGTTCATTACAGACAAGTGCTTGGTTTGATAATTTTTTTAAAAATAAAATTGTATATTTTACTGTAGCTTGACAGAAAGTGTAAAAATGTAAAATAAAAACGGCATGACTTAAGTCTAAATAAAGAGTGAAGACTTTACAGTAGCACAAAAAATGACAAAAATTGAGACAATGAAATGCTACAGTTCAGTTAAAAATATTGCAATCTCCCTCACACAGAATTTTAAAGAATAAAGACATTATCAACACCACAACAAAATATTTTTTTTGGAGCAAAAGGAAACACAATGGAAAGGTATCTCAGGTAGTATTGCTTTGAAATTATGGTTTCAAAATGTTTAGCGAAAAGAATAAAAAAATGATAGCATTAACAATCCAACAATTTATCGAAAAGATCAGGATCTTGCTAGGTACATTATAGGGAAAATTGGTTTTGTAGCTACTGGTGGATGTTTGTTTCTATAAAAAATAATTGCAATGTCTAATAAATTATGGTACATATTTAATCATTTATTGAATAATTTGTCATTTATATAATTTTGTTTATTTTTTAATTTCTATAGATACTTTTGGTGTGTTTGTTGTAATTTTGTGTTTTATATTATCTTTTGTGATTAAATCATTTGGTATAAAATGTTCCAGTTTATAAAATACACCTCACAGTTTTAACATACAATATATATAGTAACACCTGTATACATAGTAACAGGTATATCAATATGCCTGTAATCACAGGTATGGGAAAGTAATGGCAAATCTTGCATAATCTTGTTATCAGTTATTGTTATTATTTGGCTAGTGCTATTAAATTCATATTGGCCCAAAGTGATGACAAAAGGAATTTATTGTATTTGTTTACAGTCAACAGTGTAGATTCCAGGTGATGATTTGAAATTTACATAAATTAATTTTTACTCACATGAATGAAGTTGCAACCGTAAAGAAATACAGAATGTATTTTCTATGACTGCAGACAAGACAGAACACTTGTATTTTGCCTTTTATGTGTGTACATACATTCAGACATTTATTTGGATTGACTTCTGCAAGCTTGAAAATCAAATAACAATAATGTTTTATATTTTACATTAGTGTATATGTAAAATTATAATCCTCAAAGTATAATATTTAATTAATTGGGATGTTTCGTTAAATTGTTACGACGGTCTCACCGATCGTCACATACTACAGTGGAAACCAAAATAAAACACACTTATGAATTTGCTAATTGATATTATTATATTATCACATAATACAAAATACATACTCAAATTTGTGTTGTGGTTTTGTTATGTTACATGCTTGTCAAGTTTCATTACATTTTTAATCAGTAAATATCACTATTGTAATAACGACTCGGAACAGTAAGCTTTTTATAAGTAAAATCGTAAAGTTTTACCTTACAGCCTAAACCGGCTTTCACCTTTAAAAGGCTTCTTCAGAGGCTGCCGTAGGTAGCGCTGTCCATCTTGTTGTTGGCGACGGGATAGATTTTTGAAAGATCGATGCTGTGTGTGTGTGTGGTGAGATGTGTTCGAATAATGCATGCGATTTGAATTGTGTCTGTTCGTTTAGGATGTCGTTTTTATTTGTTTTTGTGTGTTTGTATATTTCTAATTGTTCTAGAGTGTCTAGTTTTCAGCCTTTTGTGTGTACGTGTAGAATGTTCATGTTATTGTCGATGTTTTTATATGCGTGGTTTGCTTCAATGAGGTGGTTTGCAAAGGTGGATTCTGTAGTGGTGTGGAGTGCCTTTGTGTGTTCGATGTATCTCTGTTTGAAGCTACGTTCTGTCTGGCCTATGTAGAATTTATTGCAATTTGAGCAATTTAGCTTGTATACACTGGGTAGATCGAATTTGTTTTGTGCTTTGTGCGTGCATTTTGATAGTGTGTGTTCTGTTTTGTTAGTAGTTTTGTAAGCGATTCTGTATACTGCTTTTTTGAATTTGTGGGCAATTTTTTCAGTTTGTTTGTTGATGTATGTTAGTGTTATGAATTTGTTGTTTTCTGTCTTTGTCTGTTGTTTGTTTTGTGTAGGAGTTCACTGACTATTGTTCTGTCATATCCGTTGGATTCTGCTAGATATTTTATCGTGTTTAGTTCGTCTTAGTAGTCTTTTTCATCTAAGGGGATGTTGTTAAGTCTGTGTATCGTGGTTCTGAAGGCAGCTAGTTTGTGTTGTATTGGGTGATTTGAGGAGTTGTGTATTAGTATGTTAGTTGTAGTTGGTTTTATGTATATACAGAATTTGTGCCTGTGTTCAAGTTTTGTGATGTAGAGGTCTAAGTAGTTTATAGTATTGTTGTGTTCGTATTCGGCAGTAAAGGTTATGTTTTTATGTATTTTGTTTATGTGCGGCAACTTCCGTCTCCACGTTTGTACTTTTTTCCGAGTCCGATGTGTACTAGAACTGTTTTCTTCACAAGTAACTAATGCCAGGTTATGGAGGTTATGTACGACAATGTAACTTAAATAAAATTTACTATGTTAGTGTACAATAAAAGGGTGTATTTATTGGAAGTACAGAAATTAGTTTCCATTTATCGCACATAATTACGGTACACAGACGATTTTTGGAGGTTGTGTCTACGTTTAACAATGTAACTTAATCTTTTAGATTTTTAAAATTAATTAAACTTAACAAACATTTCCTTACTTAGTGTACATTCAAAGGCTGTATTTATTGTATGGATAAAAGGCTGTATATACATTAAAGGCTGTATTTATTCGAAGTACCGGAATTAAAACCTACTTCCAATTTATAATGTATAACCTAGTAGGCTACGTTATTCGTACATATTTTATTGGGGTTTATTGGTACATATTTTATTAAAAGGGTGTATTTATTGGAAGTACAGAAATTAGTTTCCATTTATCGCACATAATTAAGGTACAGAGATGATTTTGGGAGGTTGTGTCTACGTTTAATTATTTAACTTAACCTTTTAGATTTTTAAAATTAATTAGACTGTAGGGGTGTGCATGGCAGAACTACTTGTAGGGGTTTGCACCCACTTTATAATCATATTTTTGGTAACACTGAGAACTTTAAGCCTTCTTTTATGCTTAAACAAATTATATATACACTTAATTATAGAAAAGCAAAAAGCAAATGCATAATTCAAAAGACTAATTTGCTCTAATTAAACACATGCTGAAGTTGAAAACAAAAGAGTTTTTACTTGCCTAACTAATCATTAGTTACTAATGTGACGGTTGGGGCTGGTTTTTCTGAAAAAGCTGGGGTATGTTGGATTCAAAAGTGGTTAAATTAAGTCATAAATCTGAGTGTGTGTCAATTCTATTTCTGTGCTTGCTTTTTACTTGAGATGAAAATCCCATTTCACTCAAGAATGAGGTGGTGAATGGGATGAGCAACTCCGAAAGTTCAGGATATTCATCTCTTAAAGATATCCAGAACTTTGTTAAGTCAGAATCTAAAAGTTTATGGATTTTGTTGTCCATGACATGTCTCATGTTATCACTAACTATACAAAATAATTTACTAAAAATTTAGTTTTAATCCCAGCATCACAGATGATATCACACAATTGCTTATTTAGTTTTACTGACAACATGTTAGAACTTTCAAAATACAAGAATGGGTCTTGTATCCAATTGAATTCACTGTATCCCTCTGGGAAGAAACTTTCAATCTGGTTATCGAGAGTTAAACATCAGAGCTGGTAAAAAGTAATGGTAGAGCATGAATAACAAAAATGTACAGTTTAGACTATGTACAAAACAGATTTAATTAAAATTGTTAAAATGATATATCTTAATTATTTACATGTAGTAGGTTTTTAAGACACAGTAAATAAATTTCCGAACCTGACTTTGCAACCCTCCAAATGCCCTCTCGCCACCCAGCAGTGGCTCATGCCCAATAGGTTAAGAAATGCTGAACTAAAGGCATGTTTGTGGAGTGAAGCATAAAAGATAACCCAGACTTCTAAAATGCTCTTAGTGAAATGGGATTTTCAGGAGTAACAACACACTATTTGGTTAACAAGCACATTTTACTAATATTGTAATACCAAGTCAATTAGATAGCTTAAATGTGTAGTAGTCTATGTGATGCTGATCACATACTGTTAATCAGCAGCACTGCAGAATATTCTAGAGCCACACTCTTGGCATTCATCTGGAACTTTCTCACATTAGCCTGATAATTAGGATGTTGCCACCAGCTGAGTTTTAGAAAGTTGGTGTAGTAGGTTGTGCATTCATATAGGATGATATTAGACAGCAGTTTTTAATGAACGTGACAAATTATCAATTGTTTATTTGTATTGTAAACTATTGTGATTTTTTTATTACTGTTTGTAGGCTATACAATGTGTCCTGGATAATTATATAAAGTGAACTGTTGTAATATAAGTGTGTTTGTTTTAGCAATTGAGAGTATTTGGTATTCAATAATTCATTCCAATGTTTTAAGTTCATAATTCTTGTCACTGGTTGTAAGAATATTATTTACATTAATTTTCCAATTCTATGAAGTCTTCAGTAGTTTTACCACGATGAGACTCAACTTTATCACTGAAGATGCCACATCACTGAATGAGCAAAACTTTTCGTTAATAATCTCAATAACGCATGGTTATCAGCTGAAAAAAAGTTTCAGTATTAAAAGTTTTGATCACGCAAATCTATAAGGGATACTAAATGAGTACTGATATTATGTATGTATATATATATATAGTGTGCGCACGCGTGTGTGTGTGTGTGTGTGTGTAGAAACACACTGATTTGCAAAGAAATAACATAATAATTGTATTGGACATAAAGTTATCTCCACAAAACAGATTTTGTTTGAAATAAATTAAACACAAATTGACACAAATATTAATTATATGAATACTTGTTTGGCACATATTACAGAAGGTTACACCATAAATGAGTTTGCCTAAGTATAAAATTCTTGTCAGATGAAAAACGTGTATAGTCAGAATACTATTTGTTATGTACAATACAAATGATTCACTATGGGTAGCAGTGACACATAAACACTAGACATTGACAATGAATTGTACTTGTTTTGAATGATTCATTGTGTGCTACCTGACCAGAGTACAGGTATTAACCAAGAGATGTTTAGTATACTGCTGTGTAACTGCTACAATGATGAATTATAAGTAGTACTTTTTGTTTTGGTCATCAACCTTGAAAAGGATAATAGAAACTTTGTATACCATACTTCCAGCAGTTTTACATGATACATTCCTAGCACGAATAAGAAAAGTTTAAATCTGCTGATGATCTAAAGGAGTGATAGTTATTTGCAGACTGACAGGGTTATAAAATAATTCTGAAAGAATTGTTGCTTTTACAATACCATCCTTTATCAAGTGACTACTCAAATCTGCCAGTTTTTCACAGAAACTGAAGTTTGATGATTAGATCCATCATGACCTAGTGCTGCTCCAAACATTTCAAGGATTCTCCTAGCCTTAAAAAACTGGACTGGCCTCATTGAGTGACATGATTAATGTTAAATGTACTTTGGGATATTTCCAAACATAATACAGTTTACAATAAACAAAAAAATTTTATGCCTGTCTAATTTTTCCAGAACTGTATACACATAATTTGATCTGGATAGAACATTTATTAAACAATAATACTATTTGATGCAAATAATTAAAATATCGGTGTGGAGAATTATACATGACTTCCATGTTTTAAGATTTATATTTAAAATCATTTTAGAAATGAAATAGTTCCACAGAAACTACTTCTATCTTCAGCCTCAACCACAGAAAACACACACACACACACACACACACACTAGCACATACACAATTCCTTTTTTTCTTTATTTAATTTGAATTCTGTAGTAGAACAAATGTTTTCAGATTTTACAAGTTTTTTTTTAATTTCTTGAATTAATTTTTTTAATTTTATGCAATGTGGACACATACAGAGGAGTGTTAGTTTTTTATGTTTTTTTTCAATAAATAAAAATGAGAGGAGTGAGTGAGAGAGAGAGAGAGAGAGAGAGAGAGAGAGAGAGAGAGAGACCAAAAATAACAAATACAGAAATTTCATCAGAACTTTTCCTTTCTAATAGTAAAAAAATAACTAAATAATGAATGGGAAAGAACATTAACAAAATTAATGGAAATTATAGTTATTATTTGTTGTCTAATAAACAGGTACTAGTAATGGCTTCATATACTTCACATCTTAAATTATAAACCTATTACAAACATATTTGGTATAGGCTACTCAGCTTGAAACAAACGTTCAGACCAATAAAAATGGTTTAAATTTTGCCATGCTGCATTATTAGTACAGTTGAAACAGCAGTTTGATTATAATTGTTTTTAGAACAGACTTCTGGAATGATGTGTGCAAAATGATTAAAGCATACCTCCTTACAGTGTATAATAAAATAAGTTATACTTTGTAAACCATCCTAGAAACAAACTGTGACATCCAGTAACTGTTACTGAGAAACTTTACTAAGGGGCTTATAAAAAAAAAATTACAAGCTTGCTCTTTTGAACATGTGATGAAAAGGTTTTGTAAAGTGTACCTAACATAAAAACGTACAATGTTCGATTTGTCCTTGTATTGCATACTTCCATAAACCTTAGTTAATGTGTGTATTTATTGTATGGATAAAAGGCTGTATATAACATTAAAGGCTGTATTTATTCGAAGTACCAGAATTTACTTCCAATTTATAACCTAGTACAATTAATGTATAACCAAACAAGTACATTAAAATCCTTTTTTCAATTTCAAGAGGAGTGTCAGTTTTTTAGTTTCAAAGGATAAAGAAAACACTTGTTTACAATAACTGTAACTTTCATTACCTTTTTTTTTACTTTACCTTTTATAATAATAATAATAATATTTTTATTGTACTTACCATATGATTTACAACACATCCGGTCTGTGCACGTGGCACTGCTGCCACACTACTTTCTCACTAAGGGTCCAAGGTTCTTTACTAAGCGAGAAACAGAAACAGTTTGGGATTTCTCAAAATAATGAGTCTAACACCATGTATGTGAAATAAAACTTTTGTTTTATTATTTCTAAACTGCCATTGTCATCGTTTACAATAATCAAAATGGAGTCTTATACACCCATAACAAGATGGCGGGTACGTACTTCCGCCCAGCTAATTATTCATTAATTTTCATTATTCAATTTTGTGCTTAATTTGCTACAAAAGCATTTTAAATAGACTGAAGTTAATTTTGAGTTGATTTACTAAGTTTCTTAAAACATAAACCAATGCCTGTGTTACTTATAAATGCCGGCATCCTCTCGCACGCACACACACTTTATCTTTTCCCATATATTAATTATTGGTACATTTTTTGTTTTTATTTTAATTAGAATTTTGAGCTCAATTTGATCAAATGAATAATGGTTATAGGATTTGAAACTTTCCCGAGTTTGTAGTCGTAGTTTCCACTCAGACGTTCTCCATCTCAAGCCAGGTGGTCGGCGAACTTTACTGTTTAGTCTGTCCTTAAATTGCACTGAATTTATATCTACATTGTATGTTGCTGGTTACATTACCAGGTACTGATTACCTGTTAATCACATTTTAACTGTTCAAAAACACTTTTACTGGCAAAACTTCGCCAGCGAATTTTTTAGCGTGCTAGCGCTCTGAGTGTATGTTGCAGACTGGGCAGACATCTTTGTGCAATTTACCCAAGTAGAAGGGGTTATTCCGTCATCATTCTTTTGTTTAAAACGGATGATGGCATTGTCTTATGCCTCCGCTGTTGCGATTTCGTATTGGTTATGATGTTTTTTAACATTGTTGGAGGCCTGCTTTGTCCAAATATGTGTTGAAAGTCACGTACGCCCATGACCTTGAAGTCAAGTTACTCTGGCGAACTGCGTTGTATGTACAATATTGGGAAAAGTTAACCTAACCATTTTTAACACATGAAAACACACTAAAATTATTTTTCCTGTACCGATAAATCCTTATACGGACTTATGTACCATCACAAAACCTCCTCAATGAGAGGTTTTATGTCAAAACATAAAAACTCTCATTGACTCATTCACACTTCCTAAAGGGATCAGCCCAGATATGTCGCCACAACCCCCTGTAAATATAAAAAAGAATATCAATAACTTACCCTTGGTCCAATGATGGTGACCGTACCTGCCTGACCTTACTGGACTTCTCAGGTGAGATCCCAACACCGCAAGGCCATTTAGGCATTTGACGTTCCTGCTCTGACATGCTGGCCAGCTCAGGACCGCCGTCGCAGCATCACTAAACTCTGAAACATCGAATACAAAATTTAAATAGTGGCCTTGTATAATCCCATATCCACAACTGATATGTCTCCCCGTAGCTACATTGGTTTATGTTAAGAGGCATTGGTTTTCTTATTTCCTAAGTTCAAATAACAAACAAACAAGATTTACGACAGAAGGTCTTTCTCCTTAGGCATTCCTACATTTACCAACTTTCTGACTCCAGTCAATACTACTTAATTCTTTCCACCACAAGAAAAAATATATTCTTATACTAAGATCATAACACGCAAAATAATTCATTAAGTTTTCAAAAAGCAACAACAACTTATCCATATCTCATCATATATAATTCAAAACACATCTTTATTATGGCAAACAATCTAACTAGTTAAACTTTATTAATCAGTTTTCTTGATTTCAATACTTTTTTACAACAGAATCAGAACTATTTTTATTCAACACCATTATCGACATCATATATTTAATACTTAATATGTGTTACCGTTGCTACCCCTGTGGCAACCTCCTAGCCACACACTCTATGACCATAACCTTGTAACTTCATTATCAACTCTTTTTTATACGTTTTAAATTAATTAATCTTCATTATATAATTCAATCATTTATTTTTATATAGTCAAAGAAAAATGTTATACTTTATTGTTAAATCAATTCCACTATAAATTCCTATTACATACATGGATTACATAAAAATACACATAATACACAACATAATGTAGTACCCAAATACATTTGACACTGACACATAAAAAGTATACAGTCCAACTTATTATTGTTCTCATTGACCAAAAATCAGTTCACAATACAATCCATTTTAAAACCACACTGTCCACATAGTTAAATGCTCATAACACAATAAAACAATTTATCCACCATCATCAAATAACCATCTAATCTTATATCTACATACATTATTTATTATTGAATATCTTATATTAGTATCATCAATGTAATACTCATCTAATTTTTTATGTGTTTCCACAATATCGTTTGAATGAATAGGCTTATCCCATATTATTTCATCATGTAACATGTCATCATAGGGTATGGTCCTGTCGCCCTTAGTATAATTTGTCATAATCAGGTAAGTTATATTATCATTTTTAATAACATCATCTACTGTTTCTATATCAGCTTCAATGCAAAGTAAGTACTTGCTATTATCATCACTTCTCTCTCCACCTAACCTTTCTACAAATTCTTCATACTTTCTATTTACTCTAAACAAGTCCATCTCCCATTTTCTCTCTCTCTCATCACAATACCTCTCACAACCCCACTGACCTATTTCATACCACGCAAAGGGTAACACGTTATCATGACTCATCTGGGCTTTTCCAATGAACTCATGATACACAAAAGGGAACACTAACTCATAATTACTGCACCACCTGTCAGGTGCACAAAAAGTCCAGGGACGGCTATTTGTAGACCATGTGTCTTCCAAATATGCGCGTGAAGCCTTTTCTTCACCCCCGACTACAACATTATGGGAAAAATTTACCCCCTGCAACACTCTACCTATATATTCTTTCTCCACTTTCTCTCTGACTCATCAACACACACTAACATTCCATCATTATACTCTACTCCCTCTAAAATTTCATTATCACTATCAATATTCACACTATTATTTTCTAACACTATATTTTTACTTCTATTATCATCATTCTCACCACTACTTACCTTGTCGTCTTTATTTATGTTTAATTTATTTGATTCTCTACTATTCTCTACCCCTATTTTACTCTCGTAATTTTCGTCTACTTTATTCTTTTGTCTATCAAACTTCTCATTAACTAATGCTACTATTTTCTCTTTCGTTTTATCGAAACGTGTTTCATTTCATCAATTTGTTTATCAAAGTTAACATTTCGTTTTTTGATTTCATTTTTTATCTCATCAAATTTTGCATTTTGTTCATTAAATTTTTCATCGAGTTTATCAAACTTTGCATTTGTTCATTAAAAAGCAATTTCATCATCTTTATCATATCATTATCTTCAGCCTTTTTAATCGTGACTGGTGTTGATTGAACTCCTTCACTCATGATTTGTGATTCAGTAACGCTTATTTGGATTTCATTTACACTGTCAGTGATGCTGACATTTTCATTATTCCATTTTGAGAAAAGAAAAAAAATGTTGTTTCCTTCAAACTGTTATTCTATGTATATTTAACCTAACAACAATATAACCTAACAATCACTATAACCTCTTAATCACGTGTTATGTTATATACTAATTCGATACCCAATCTGCTTCTGTTTTCTGGCTCATTTATATAAGTAAAACTTTATATAAAGTCCCAGTTTCGGTCGCCATTGTAACTTTAATTAAACAAGTCACTGTTCGGGTCGTCATTGTAACTTTAATTACCATTTTTTTTATAATAATCATAATAATTATCTTTATTGTACTTACCATATAATTTACAACACATCCGGTCTGTGCACGTGGCACTGCTGCCACACTACTTTCTCACTAAGGGTCCAAGGTTCTTTACTAAGCGAGAAACAGAAACAGTTTGGGATTTCTCAAAATAATGAGTCTAACACCATGTATGTGAAATAAAACTTTTGTTTTATTATTTCTAAACTGCCATTGTCATCGTTTACAATAATCAAAATGGAGTCTTATACAGCCATAACAAGATGGCGGCTACGTACTTCCGCCCAGCTAATTATTCATTCATTTTCATTATTCAATTTTGTGCTTAATTTGCTACAAAAGCATTTTAAATAGACTGCAGTTAATTTTGAGTTGATTTACTAAGTTTCTTAAAACATAAACCAATGCCTGTGTTACTTATAAATGCCGGCATCCTCTCGCACGCACACACACTTTATCTTTCCCCATATATTAATTATTGGTACATTTTTTGTTTTTATTTTAATTAGAATTTTGAGCTCAATTTGATCAAATGAATAATGGTTATAGGATTTGAAACTTTCCCGAGTTTGTAGTCGTAGTTTCCACTCAGACGTTCTCCATCTCAAGCCAGGTGGTCGGCGAACTTTACTGTTTAGTCTGTCCTTTTGTTGCGCTGAATTTATATCTACATTGTGTGTTGCTGGTTACATTACCAGGTACTGATTACCTGTTAATCACATTTTAACTGTTCAAAAACACTTTTACTGGCAAAACTTCGCCAGCGAATTTTTTAGCGTGCTAGCACTCTGAGTGTATGTTGCAGACTAGGCAGACATCTTTGTGCAATTTACCCAAGTAGAAGGGGTTATTCCGTCATCATTCTTTTGTTTAAAACGGATGATGGCATTGTCTTATGCCTCCGCTGTTGCGATTTCGTATTGGTTATGATGTTTTTTAACATTGTTGGAGGCCTGCTTTGTCCAAATATGTGTTGAAAGTCACGTACGCCCATGACCTTGAAGTCAAGTTACTCTGGCAAACTGCGTTGTATGTACAATATTGGGAAAAGTTAACCTAACCATTTTTAACACATGAAAACACACTAAAATTATTTTTCCTGTACCGATAAATCCTTATACGGACTTATGTACCATCACAAAACCTCCTCAATGAGAGGTTTTATGTCGAAACATAAAAACTCTCATTGACTCATTCACACTTCCTAAAGGGATCAGCCCAGATATGTCGCCACAACCCCCTGTAAATATAAAAAAGAATATCAATAACTTACCCTTGGTCCAATGATGGTGACCGTACCTGCCTGACCTTACTGGACTTCTCAGGTGAGATCCCAACACCGCAAGGCCATTTAGGCATTTGACGTTCCTGCTCTGACATGCTGGCCAGCTCAGGACCGCCGTCGCAGCATCACTAAACTCTGAAACATCGAATACAAAATTTAAATAGTGGCCTTGTATAATCCCATATCCACAACTGATATGTCTCCCCGTAGCTACATTGGTTTATGTTAAGAGGCATTGGTTTTCTTATTTCCTAAGTTCAAATAACAAACAAACAAGATTTACGACAGAAGGTCTTTCTCCTTAGGCATTCCTACATTTACCAACTTTCTGACTCCAGTCAATACTACTTCATTCTTTCCACCACAAGAAAAAATATATTCTTATACTAAGATCATAACACGCAAAATAATTCATTAAGTTTTCAAAAAGGAACAACAACTTATCCATATCTCATCATATATAATTCAAAACACATCTTTATTATGGCAAACAATCTAACTAGTTAAACTTTATTAATCAGTTTTCTTGATTTCAATACTTTTTTACAACAGAATCAGAACTATTTTTATTCAACACCATTATCGACATCATATATTTAATACTTAATATGTGTTACCGTTGCTACCCCTGTGGCAACCTCCTAGCCACACACTCTAATACCATAACCTTGTAACTTCATTATCAACTCTTTTTTATACGTTTTAAATTAATTAATCTTCATTATATAATTCAATCATTTATTTTTATATAGTCAAAGAAAAATGTTATACTTTATTGTTAAATCAATTCCACTATAAATTCCTATTACATACATGGATTACATAAAAATACACATAATACACAACATAATGTAGTACCCAAATACATTTAACACTGACACATAAAAAATATACAATCCAACTTATTATTGTTCTCATTGACCAAAAATCAGTTCATAATACAATCCATTTTAAAACCACACTGTCCACATAGTTAAATGTTCATAACACAATAAAACAATTTATCCACCATCATCAAATAACCATCTAATCTTATATCTACATACATTATTTATTATTGAATATCTTATATTAGTATCATCAATGTAATACTCATCTAATTTTTTATGTCTTTCCACAATATCGTTTGAATGAATAGGCTTATCCCATATTATTTCATCATGTAACATGTCATCATAGGGTATGGTCCTGTCGCCCTTAGTATAATTTGTCATAATCAGGTAAGTTATATTATCATTTTTAATAACATCATCTACTGTTTCTATATCAGCTTCAATGCAAAGTAAGTACTTGCTATTATCATCACTTCTCTCTCCACCTAACCTTTCTACAAATTCTTCATACTTTCTATTTACTCTAAACAACTCCATCTCCCTTTTTCTCTCTCTCTCATCACAATACCTCTCACAACCCCACTGACCTATTTCATACCACGCAAAGGGTAACACGTTATCATGACTCATCTGGGCTTTTCCAATGAACTCATGATACACAAAAGGGAACACTAACTCATAATTACTGCACCACCTGTCAGGTGCACAAAAAGTCCAGGGACGGCTATTTGTAGACCATGTGTCTTCCAAATACGCGCGTGAAGCCTTTTTTTCACCCCCGACTACAACATTATGGGAAAAATTTACCCCCTGCAACACTCTACCTATATATTCTTTCTCCACTTTCTCTCTGACTCATCAACACACACTAACATTCCATCATTATACTCTACTCCCTCTAAAATTTCATTATCACTATCAATATTCACACTATTATTTTCTAACACTATTTTTACTTCTATTATCATCATTCTCACCACTACTTACCTTGTCGTCTTTATTTATGTTTAATTTATTTGATTCTCTACTATTCTCTATGTGATGGTACAATCATGGTACATTGTATAATTACATAAAATATGGTAACGAGATCATAAATATTGTATTTTCCTATTTTTTGACATACCCAACCCAACCTCAAACACCCGATATCGAATCTACAGTGAGTGGACTATATTACAGTATTTGCCAAGATTTTAACTAATTCATGACAAAAAACGGTGTCACATCACAAAAACAGTGTGCAGTTATTGAGATAAGCAGAGCCAAGCCTTCGTTACGTCAGAGGCGGAGAATGTGTTGACAACTACAAACAGCGATGTCAACAATTTAGACAAAGGAATGTGACGTCAATACACCCCATTTCCGCAGATTTCAACCAGAAATTGCCGTCATTTCATCTGCAGCTCTGATTTGAGCCGGCCGGCCGCCCATTCACTTACGAGTGAATTTTAACTTTTTAGACCACTGTAGGTGGTTAATAAACAGTATAATATCAAAATGTGTTAAGGAAAGTAATAGTTCGGTTTGGTGTAGGCGTCCTCGACCGATTAAGTCGTTCGTAAACAAGATCGACGTATAGAATCGGTCCCACGACGGTGGGTTACGTGGGTTAACCAAAGGTGTCCCGTCAAGCGCAGTAAAATACACCGATTGTGCCGATATACGAACGAGACTGGCAGTGCGAGGAAGCCAACACGGAAATTGGTGAGAGCGTTCCTTATATATTTTGAATCCTTTATTTCCCAATATATGTTATTGTAGAAATCAATCATTTAACAAATTATTCAAAATTTAAGGAGCTCCAAAATTTAAATAAGTTGTACCATGATAATGAAAGGGTGAGTGGTTGTGTGCGTGCGTAATTATTCTAAGTGCTGGGTTGAGCCTCACTATATAAATATAAATATATACATGTTATTATTGTATAATCATTTAAACATATAATCATTAAACTTAATCAAAGTTATTATTACACATTATGTTTTTGGAAGGGTTACAGTTGGTTTTAAAAAATGTTATGTAACAAAGTAAAGAATAAAAAGGGGTATTTCATTGGTAACAATTAGAACAGCTGTTTTGTTATTTCAAGCAATTTCCGTTTCCTATAACTTCGCGTAACGAACTTCTGGCCCATGACTTAGTTAATTGCATAGATGGCGTCCTAGTTTTGTATACATAACCACATTTGTGAGATATATCGTATTTATAAATTCAAAAATAACGTAACTATACAGATGTCGCCCGTAATAACAGGGACCTTATATAATATTATGTATGTATATTATTACATGGGATACGCCTAGAAAGAACACGGAAAAAAAAAATTGCTTGAGGTAACAGACAAAATTTTATAATTCGTAAACATAACCCCACAATTAGGTTATACAATTGTATGCATGCGTGCATTACACAATTGCCAAAATGAGTACTAATGACAATATTACGTTAGAAATAGGTACAACTAATGTAAATTTGACTGGCGAGATGGATGTACAAACACCTCAAACTAGTCAGATTGACGAGGCGCATACGCCTGTATCTGTAGGAATAACGAAAGTCAATACATCCATTTCAACTAGTTTAGATAGTAAGCAGGATGAAACTAATGCAATGATACAATTGTTATTAAAACTAGATAAAAAACTAGATGAGCAGAATAACGAAATTAAAGAAATTCAAAGTAGTTTTAAAATTAATTTCCATGAGATGAAAGATGAAATTAAAAGACAAAATTGTCAATTTGATGAGCGAATTAACACAGTAGAAACACGTTGTGATAACATACAGAAAAATACACTAGCCATTGTTGATGACAAGTTCAGAAGTACCATAAATGATTTAGACACGAAAATCGATCTAGTTTATGGCACAGTAAATAAAACGATTAAAAGTCAATTAGAGACAAGCAGTACAGAAATACAACAGAAATGTTTACATTTTGTAGAAAGTCAAGTAGAAGTTAAAACCAATGTGTTGCAAAATCATTTAGAAAACATTGAAATAAACGTGATAGATATTACTAAAAATTTAGAAGCTATAGATAGTACTATGACTGAACATGAGAAAAATACCAAGAGTAGATTTAATTTGTTACAAAGTAAGATTAAAGAAATTGATGACTTAACTGTACAAAATAGTATGGATGTGCATGATAAATATGATATGATTGCAAATAATTTGACCAGTGTAAAAAACGAATTATGGGGAGAAATAAATAAAAATGTTTCAAGCATAACTGATAGAGTAGTAGTACCTAGAGATTTCTATAATGAAATAGAACTAGAGAATTTTAGCCATGAAAACAGAGTAATACATCCCATGCGATTCCTTAATCAGACTAGGGATTATAATCATTTTAGTAGTAGTAGCTGGGAAGTGAAATTAAATAAAATTATTAAATGTTTCAAGGGTAACTCAGTCATATGGGCTGAAGCTCATAGGTTAGAATGGGATTGCTATAATACTTTTGAAAAAGCTTTTAAGGGTAAATATTGGACAGAAGAAGAGCAGGAGACTTTAAGAAGCCGTATTATGGGAACGGGTAATTTCATGGGACGTAACGTTAGTAATAATAACATTACTATTTATGTAACAAAATTGTACAACGAAGCTAAATATTTAGAGCCTCCTATACCATTTAAGTCATTTGTTAGGTATGTTAGTAAGCACTTACCTAGAGAAGTGCAGGTCACTCTGATGACTAAAGAAATAGAAAATCTTGATGAACTGGAAAGGGTATTAGATATACTACAAAGTATAAATGATCGTGAAATGGGTAGACGCCCTATACAACCAAATACGTATAACCATAACAATAATAACAATGAGTTTAATCGGCCAAGGCCTTATTTTAATCATACTGGCAATAAATATAATGTTAGAAATGATTTACAGACACCAGGCGGTTGGAGTTGTTCTAGTTGCAGGAAGGAGAATCGGGGTCACATGCAGCATTGTTATTTCTGTAAAGCACCAAGAAATAACCAAGTAAAGCAATTCATACCTGCGAACAGAGGAGCCCCGAGTAACAAAGGAGCACCGTACCACCATCAGGGACCAAAACGCGGACACCCTGTGCCATCAACAAGTCATAATAGGACACAGCCGGAAAACTGAAGTCAACAGTGGTAAGTAGGACCCGACCACTGTTCAGGGAAACTCATGAGGTCCGACCCATCGAGAACTTACAATCCAACGTAATAAAAGCAGACATCGTTGCAGATTTATTGGAGGAGGAGTGTAACACGACATTGGAGGTGAGAGCTGGACTCACGGAAATACAGGTAACAATAGATAATAGAAACTTTAAAACACTTGTCGATACAGGGAGCGAAATTTCAGTAATAGCCGAGAACATTTTAAGTGAATTGAAAGAATTGAATAAGAATATTCCAGTTTTACCCGTAGCAGGGGTTACAGTAATAGGAGTCACGGGGGTACGTAGTAAAAGGGTGACAAAACAGATACATTTAAGCTTCTCAATTGGAGATATGAATTTTGATAATACATTTTTGGTAGTCAAGGGGTTAAGTTTAGACATCATTTTGGGAAATGATTTTTTACAAAGAAATAAAGCTGTAATAAATTTTAAAGAAAAAGTGGTGGAGTTAGATGGGGGTGATCGGTCTGTGAAAATTAATTTTGAAAATGTGATAAATAAAGTTAGAACCACTGGTGTGAAATTGTTACAGAAACAAGTAGTTGAGAATCACTTAGATACTAAAGTAAATTTTTGTATAGAGGGTGAGTATTTAGAAGATGTTGATAATGAACTGAGTAATATTAATAATGAAGTATGGGAGATAAGGGCGGATGAATTCTGTAGTGGGGGTGAGGTGATAAGGAGTGGCCAACGTATAGCGTTATGGCAGGTAATAGAGCAGTTTAAGGGAGTGTTTGCCGATATTCCAGGAAGGGCAAAAAATTATGAATGTATGTTACAGATAAAGGAACACACACCATTCATGCAGCGGAGTTATCCAGTGCCTTACTCTAAAAGACGAGCGGTGCAAGAAGAGTTGGACAAGATGTTAGATAATGGTATCATAGAGAGGTCAGTGTCTCACTACTCAAATCCGTTAGTGGTGGTAATCAAGAAGGAAGGAGGAGTAAGATTATGCCTAGACGCAAGGAAAATTAATCAAATTATTATACCAGACCGAGAATCACCAGAATCTATAAATGAGATCTTTCAAAAGTTTAGTGGCGTACGATTTATGACATCATTAGATCTGACTGCTGGATATTGGCAGGTACCATTAGCAGAGGTAAGTAGGCAATACACAGCATTTTTGTTTAACGGAAAAAATTATCAGTTTAAGCGACTACCATTTGGGCTAAATACCAGCGTAGCTAGTTTCATTAAATGTTTGGATAGAATTTTGAGACCAAAAGATTTAGATTTTCTCACAGTTTATGTAGATGATATTTTAATAGCTTCACGTACATTTGAAGACCATTTAGAACATTTAAAATATGTTTTAGGAAAATTAGAAGCGGGAGGATTAACCGTAAATTGGGATAAGTCCAAATTTCTACAAACGAAGATTAATTTTTTAGGATTCATTATTACATCGGAAGGAATTTCCGCAAACCCGGACAAGGTCGAATCTATTATGCGTTTCCCTGAACCGCGAAACATCAAACAACTTCAGAGTTTTCTTGGGCTGTGCAACTTTTATAGGAAATTTCAGAGGAACTACGCCTACCTAACCGCAAAGTTAAGTGCGGTATTACAGAGAAACCGACAATGGAAATGGGGAGAAGTGGAGCGTGGAGCCTTTGAAGAAATAAAACGCAGATTTAGTGACATGATTATGATGAACCATCCGGATTTTGATAAGATGTTTTATTTACAGATGGACGCCAGCAATGTCGCTGTAGGAGCAGAGCTGTATCAGGAAGATGAGGAGAAAGAACATAAGACAATTGCGTTCGCTAGTCGATCCTTACTGCCAGCTGAAAAGAATTATACGACCACCGAGAAGGAATTACTCAGTATTGTGTTTGCAGTTGGTAAATTCAGAACGTACATCTTAGGAAACAAAACGATCATTAGGACTGATCATAAAGCATTGTCATTCCTCAACACTTGTAAACTGGCTCATAGTCGATTAACCAGGTGGGTACTTGTTTTACAGGAGTACAACTTCGAATGGGAGTACATTATAGGAACAGAAAATAAGGTACCCGACACTCTATCCAGAGTAGATTGTGAAAATAACAAAACAGGTAGGGACTTAAAAGAAATTGAAATTTTTCAGATTAGTAGAGAAGACAGAATCTTTGGAGAGGAGCTGAAGGATATTAACACCATGCAGAGAGCAGATGGTAAGTCTGGAAAAATAATACACAGTTTAGAGACAGAGCTGGATGAGTCTGAGTACAATCAATATTTTAAAATTTATAAAGGGTTATTGTTTAAGAAGGTAGTAGGGGGTGAGCGTGACTGGAAATTAGTGATACCAGCAGTGTTGGAAGAGAAAATTATTTGGGATTGTCATATACGATATGGTCATTTTGGGGCTAAAAAGTGTGTCAATGTTTTAAAAGAATCATGTATTTTCAGAAATATGGAGAGGCGAGTAAGGCAGTTGTTGAGGAGTTGTGATTTGTGTCAAAAGTCGAAGGTGGTTAACTACAGAGTAGAAGGTGAGTTAAATTATATTAAGGTAGATCGACCTTTTGATTTAGTTGCTGTGGATTTGTTTGGACCATTGCCGAAGGGTAGAGGCGGAGTAGTTTATATATTTGTCTTGCTTGACACTTTCTCAAAATATGTAAAATTGTATAGCGTAAAAAGAGCTACCAGTAAGGTATTGAGTGAAAAAATAACTAAAGACTATATGATTAACGTGGGTAAGCCAAAAGTGATTTTATCAGACCATGGGCCGCAGTTCATCAGCGGAAGATGGCGTCAGACCTTAGGATGGGAAGGCATCCTCACGAAGCATACGGCTGTGTATCATCCCCAGTCCAACCAGGCTGAGCGTGTAATGAGAGAAATAGGCAGGATCTTCAGAGCCTATTGTCACGCTAAACACAGTGAGTGGCCGTTGTATGTACGAAAGGTGGAAACCTGGCTGAACAGTACCACCCACGAGTCTACTGGCTATACACCTTATGAATTAGTTAGGGGAACACGCCCCCCAAGAATCTTAGAACAATTATTCGACTATCCAACTGAAGGTAGAACAACTGATATAAACATTAAAATCCGGTTGGCGAATGAACACTTAATTAGTAAGGGTAAACAGAGAAAACGTAGACACGACGCAAGAGGTAAGTGGATTAAGTATAATGTAGGACAAATGGTATTAGTTAAGAGACATGACTTATCGAGTGCACAAGACAAAGAAATTAAGAAATTCTTTCTCTTATACGAAGGGCCATATGAGATCATAGAAGTTAAGATGCAAAATTCTTATGTATTACAGAACAACGTAACTGGAGAGATAGTAGGAACACACAATGCTACAAATTTAAAGTTGTACTGGTCGACTTAGTTATTTTATATTGATGTTTTATATTTGGAGTATATGAGTATTAATTTAGTTATTGGTTTACAGAAGGGACTATCCCCCATTTTCGGGCGATCACAGATTCACCACCTCTGATCGTGGATTTTGGAGTTTGGGAGGCGGACCATGGTTGGCGGAACTGACGTAAGGAAGTAAAAGCAACGATGGTCTTCCTCCACACAAAAATGGTAGAAATTTGAAAATTTAATCTTATTATTGAACGGGGAGGGGGACCCCTAATTCTTGGGATATATAAAAAAAAAAAAAAAAAAAAATAGCTATATTTTGGCATTGATCCCTTGAATCTTGTTTTATTCTAAAATTTTATAGAATAAAATTTGAAAATTGTGTAACTTAAGAGGTTAACTCAGTAAGGAGTTATATTTTTTTTATGTAACTAAGCATATCAGAAGATCCATTGTTTTCCTGGAGTGTTAGAAAAGTGATGTTTTGGACTTGGAAAGTGTCTACAAATTTATTAATGTAACTAAAGAATTAACATTTTTAAATGATATTTCAATTTTGATATATCTTAATTATTTATTAAGATATGATTGAATATGATTGAGTAGTTAAAATGTATTAACTGTATTATTAATATATCAGTGTTAATTATTAATGTATTATGTATTTATTTGAAAACTTTTTAACATGATTTTATAATATGTGTAGGAAGAGAAAAAAAAAAAAATTTTTAAATGGCGTTGTTAATAATATTTATCAGCCAGATGATTAACTGTTAATAATAATAATAATAATAATAATCATAATAAAAGTTTATTTTAAGGGTTATAAATAAATAAATCGATTTATTAAATTTCTTGATTTGTTTTCTCCAAGTTTGGGAGATATATAATTATATTTTATATTATATATATTTTATATTTTCAATTATATTTCATTCAATTTTAATCCTTTTTCATATTCTTTTTAATCCTTGAGATTTATTATTTTTATAATTTTTATACTTTCTAATTTTATTTAATATAATTTATAATTTTATAAATAGTAAGCCAACCCAGTGCTTATTGGCACAAACCAGCACTTAGCTAAGGGGAACCATATCAGTTAAGGAGGTAGTGATTCAATAAGCCACTATGTTCATATTTTTTATAAATTGTTTCAGTGTTTGGGGTGTGACAGCGGTCCTGAGCTGGCCAACGAGTCAGAGCAGGGGCGTTAAGAGCCTAAGTGGCCTTATGGTGTTGGGATCTCGCAGGAGAAGTCCAGTAAGGTCATGAAGGTACGGTCCTCATCACCAGACCAAGGGTGAGTTATTGTTATTTTTTATATAAAATTGTAAGGGGGTTGTGGCGACTTGTCCTGACTGATCCCTTTAGGAAGTATGAAAGGGTCAATGAAAGTTTGTGTGCTTCGTCACACCATCTTTCATTGAGGGGGTTTTGTGATGGTACAATCATGGTACATTGTATAATTACATAAAATATGGTAACGAGATCATAAATATTGTATTTTCCTATTTTTTGACATACCCAACCCAACCTCAAACACCCGATATCGAATCTACAGTGAGTGGACTATATTACAGTATTTGCCAAGATTTTAACTAATTCATGACAAAAAACGGTGTCACATCACAAAAACAGTGTGCAGTTATTGAGATAAGCAGAGCCAAGCCTTCGTTACGTCAGAGGCGGAGAATGTGTTAACAACTACAAACAGCGATGTCAACAATTTAGACAAAGGAATGTGACGTCAATACACCCCACTTCCGCAGATTTCAACCAGAAATTGCCGTCATTTCATCTGCAGCTCTGATTTGAGCCGGCCGGCCGCCCATTCACTTACGAGTGAATTTTAACTTTTTAGACCACTGTAGGTGGTTAATAAACAGTATAATATCAAAATGTATTAAGGAAAGTAATAGTTCGGTTTGGTGTAGGCGTCCTCGACCGATTAAGTCGTTCGTAAACAAGATCGACGTATAGAATCGGTCCCACGACGGTGGGTTACGTGGGTTAACCAAAGGTGTCCCGTCAAGCGCAGTAAAATACACCGATTGTGCCGATATACGAACGAGACTGGCAGTGCGAGGAAGCCAACACGGAAATTGGTGAGAGCGTTCCTTATATATTTTGAATCCTTTATTTCCCAATATATGTTATTGTAGAAATCAATCATTTAACAAATTATTCAAAATTTAAGGAGCTCCAAAATTTAAATAAGTTGTACCATGATAATGAAAGGGTGAGTGGTTGTGTGCGTGCGTAATTATTCTAAGTGCTGGGTTGAGCACCACTATATAAATATAAATATATACATGTTATTATTGTATAATCATTTAAACATATAATCATTAAACTTAATCAAAGTTATTATTACACATTATGTTTTTGGAAGGGTTACAGTTGGTTTTAAAAAATGTTATGTAACAAAGTAAAGAATAAAAAGGGGTATTTCATTGGTAACAATTAGAACAGCTGTTTTGTTATTTCAAGCAATTTCTGTTTCCTATAACTTCGCGTAACGAACTTCTGGCCCATGACTTAGTTAATTGCATAGATGGCGTCCTAGTTTTGTATACATAACCACATTTGTGAGATATATCGTATTTATAAATTAAAAAATAACGTAACTATACAGATGTCGCCCGTAATAACAGGGACCTTATATAATATTATGTATGTATATTATTACATGGGATACGCCTAGAAAGAACACGGAAAAAAAAATTGCTTGAGGTAACAGACAAAATTTTATAATTCGTAAACATAACCCCACAATTAGGTTATACAATTGTATGCATGCGTGCATTACACAATTGCCAAAATGAGTACTAATGACAATATTACGTTAGAAATAGGTACAACTAATGTAAATTTGACTGGCGAGATGGATGTACAAACACCTCAAACTAGTCAGATTGACGAGGCGCATACGCCTGTATCTGTAGGAATAACGAAAGTCAATACATCCATTTCAACTAGTTTAGATAGTAAGCAGGATGAAACTAATGCAATGATACAATTGTTATTAAAACTAGATAAAAAACTAGATGAGCAGAATAACGAAATTAAAGAAATTCAAAGTAGTTTTAAAATTAATTTCCATGAGATGAAAGATGAAATTAAAAGACAAAATTGTCAATTTGATGAGCGAATTAACACAGTAGAAACACGTTGTGATAACATACAGAAAAATACACTAGCCATTGTTGATGACAAGTTCAGAAGTACCATAAATGATTTAGACACGAAAATCGATCTAGTTTATGGCACAGTAAATAAAACGATTAAAAGTCAATTAGAGACAAGCAGTACAGAAATACAACAGAAATGTTTACATTTTGTAGAAAGTCAAGTAGAAGTTAAAACCAATGTGTTGCAAAATCATTTAGAAAACATTGAAATAAACGTGATAGATATTACTAAAAATTTAGAAGCTATAGATAGTACTATGACTGAACATGAGAAAAATACCAAGAGTAGATTTAATTTGTTACAAAGTAAGATTAAAGAAATTGATGACTTAACTGTACAAAATAGTATGGATATGCATGATAAATATGATATGATTGCAAATAATTTGACCAGTGTAAAAAACGAATTATGGGGAGAAATAAATAAAAATGTTTCAAGCATAACTGATAGAGTAGTAGTACCTAGAGATTTCTATAATGAAATAGAACTAGAGAATTTTAGCCATGAAAACAGAGTAATACATCCCATGCGATTCCTTAATCAGACTAGGGATTATAATCATTTTAGTAGTAGTAGCTGGGAAGTGAAATTAAATAAAATTATTAAATGTTTCAAGGGTAACTCAGTCATATGGGCTGAAGCTCATAGGTTAGAATGGGATTGCTATAATACTTTTGAAAAAGCTTTTAAGGGTAAATATTGGACAGAAGAAGAGCAGGAGACTTTAAGAAGCCGTATTATGGGAACGGGTAATTTCATGGGACGTAACGTTAGTAATAATAACATTACTATTTATGTAACAAAATTGTACAACGAAGCTAAATATTTAGAGCCTCCTATACCATTTAAGTCATTTGTTAGGTATGTTAGTAAGCACTTACCTAGAGAAGTGCAGGTCACTCTGATGACTAAAGAAATAGAAAATCTTGATGAACTGGAAAGGGTATTAGATATACTACAAAGTATAAATGATCGTGAAATGGGTAGACGCCCTATACAACCAAATACGTATAACCATAACAATAATAACAATGAGTTTAATCGGCCAAGGCCTTATTTTAATCATACTGGCAATAAATATAATGTTAGAAATGATTTACAGACACCAGGCGGTTGGAGTTGTTCTAGTTGCAGGAAGGAGAATCGGGGTCACATGCAGCATTGTTATTTCTGTAAAGCACCAAGAAATAACCAAGTAAAGCAATTCATACCTGCGAACAGAGGAGCCCCGAGTAACAAAGGAGCACCGTACCACCATCAGGGACCAAAACGCGGACACCCTGTGCCATCAACAAGTCATAATAGGACACAGCCGGAAAACTGAAGTCAACAGTGGTAAGTAGGACCCGACCACTGTTCAGGGAAACTCATGAGGTCCGACCCATCGAGAACTTACAATCCAACGTAATAAAAGCAGACATCGTTGCAGATTTATTGGAGGAGGAGTGTAACACGACATTGGAGGTGAGAGCTGGACTCACGGAAATACAGGTAACAATAGATAATAGAAACTTTAAAACACTTATATAAATAGTTTAAATAGTGGACTTGTATAATCCCATATCCACAACTGATATGTCTCCCCGTAGCTACATTGGTTTATGTTAAGAGGCATTGGTTTTCTTATTTCCTAAGTTCAAATAACAAACAAACAAGATTTACGACAGAAGGTCTTTCTCCTTAGGCATTCCTACATTTACCAACTTTCTGACTCCAGTCAATACTACTTAATTCTTTCCACCACAAGAAAAAATATATTCTTATACTAAGATCATAACACGCAAAATAATTCATTAAGTTTTCAAAAAGCAACAACAACTTATCCATATCTCATCATATATAATTCAAAACACATCTTTATTATGGCAAACAATCTAACTAGTTAAACTTTATTAATCAGTTTTCTTGATTTCAATACTTTTTTACAACAGAATCAGAACTATTTTTATTCAACACCATTATCGACATCATATATTTAATACTTAATATGTGTTACCGTTGCTACCCCTGTGGCAACCTCCTAGCCACACACTCTATGACCATAACCTTGTAACTTCATTATCAACTCTTTTTTATACGTTTTAAATTAATTAATCTTCATTATATAATTCAATCATTTATTTTTATTTAGTCAAAGAAAAATGTTATACTTTATTGTTAAATCAATTCCACTATAAATTCCTATTACATACATGGATTACATAAAAATACACATAATACACAACATAATGTAGTACCCAAATACATTTAACACTGACACATAAAAAATATACAATCCAACTTATTATTGTTCTCATTGACCAAAAATCAGTTCATAATACAATCCATTTTAAAACCACACTGTCCACATAGTTAAATGTTCATAACACAATAAAACAATTTATCCACCATCATCAAATAACCATCTAATCTTATATCTACATACATTATTTATTATTGAATATCTTATATTAGTATCATCAATGTAATACTCATCTAATTTTTTATGTCTTTCCACAATATCGTTTGAATGAATAGGCTTATCCCATATTATTTCATCATGTAACATGTCATCATAGGGTATGGTCCTGTCGCCCTTAGTATAATTTGTCATAATCAGGTAAGTTATATTATCATTTTTAATAACATCATCTACTGTTTCTATATCAGCTTCAATGCAAAGTAAGTACTTGCTATTATCATCACTTCTCTCTCCACCTAACCTTTCTACAAATTCTTCATACTTTCTATTTACTCTAAACAACTCCATCTCCCTTTTTCTCTCTCTCTCATCACAATACCTCTCACAACCCCACTGACCTATTTCATACCACGCAAAGGGTAACACGTTATCATGACTCATCTGGGCTTTTCCAATGAACTCATGATACACAAAAGGGAACACTAACTCATAATTACTGCACCACCTGTCAGGTGCACAAAAAGTCCAGGGACGGCTATTTGTAGACCATGTGTCTTCCAAATACGCGCGTGAAGCCTTTTCTTCACCCCCGACTACAACATTATGGGAAAAATTTACCCCCTGCAACACTCTACCTATATATTCTTTCTCCACTTTCTCTCTGACTCATCAACACACACTAACATTCCATCATTATACTCTACTCCCTCTAAAATTTCATTATCACTATCAATATTCACACTATTATTTTCTAACACTATATTTTTACTTCTATTATCATCATTCTCACCACTACTTACCTTGTCGTCTTTATTTATGTTTAATTTATTTGATTCTCTACTCTTCTCTACCCCCATTTTACTCTCGTAATTTTCGTCTACTTTATTCTTTTGTCTATCAAACTTCTCATTAACTAATGCTACTATTTTCTCTTTCGTTTTATCGAAACGTGTTTCATTTAATCAATTTGTTTATCAAAGTTAACATTTCGTTTTTTGATTTCATTTTTTATCTCATCAAATTTTGCATTTTGTTCATTAAATTTTTCATCGAGTTTATCAAACTTTGCATTTGTTCATTAAAAAGCAATTTCATCATCTTTATCATATCATTATCTTCAGCCTTTTTAATCGTGACTGGTGTTGATTGAACTCCTTCACTCATGATTTGTGATTCAGTAACGCTTCTTTGGATTTCATTTACACTGTCAGTGATGCTGACATTTTCATTATTCCATTTTGAGAAAAGAAAAAAAATGTTGTTTCCTTCAAACTGTTATTCTATGTATATTTAACCTAACAACAATATAACCTAACAATCACTATAACCTCTTAATCACGTGTTATGTTATATACTAATTCGATACCCAATCTGCTTCTGTTTTCTGGCTCATTTATATAAGAAAAACTTTATATAAAGTCCCAGTTTCGGTCGCCATTGTAACTTTAATTAAACAAGTCACTGTTCGGGTCGTCATTGTAACTTTAATTACCATTTTTTTTATAATAATAATAATAATTATCTTTATTGTACTTACCATATAATTTACAACACATCCGGTCTGTGCACGTGGCACTGCTAAGGGTTACTACTTTCTCACTAAGGGTCCAAGGTTCTTTACTAAGCGAGAAACAGAAACAGTTTGGGATTTCTCAAAATAATGAGTCTAACACCATGTATGTGAAATAAAACTTTTGTTTTATTATTTCTAAACTGCCATTGTCATCGTTTACAATAATCAAAATGGAGTCTTATACAGCCATAACAAGATGGCGGCTACGTACTTCCGCCCAGCTAATTATTCAATAATTTTCATTATTCAATTTTGTACTTAATTTGCTACAAAAGCATTTTAAATAAACTGCAGTTAATTTTGAGTTGATTTACTAAATTTCTTAAAACATAAACCAATGCCTGTGTTACTTATAAATGCCGGCATCCTCTCGCACACACACACACTCTATCTTTCCCTATATATTAATTATTGATACATTTTTTGTTTTTATTTTAATTAGAATTTTGAGCTCAATTTGATCAAATGAATAATGGTCATAGGATTTGAAACTTTCCCGAGTTTGTAGTTGTAGTTTCCACTCAGACGTTCTCCATCTCAAGCCAGGTGGTCGGCGAACTTTACTGTTTAGTCTGTCCTTTTGTTGCACTGAATTTATATCTACATTGTGTGTTGCTGGTTACATTACCAGGTACTGATTACCTGTTAATCACATTTTAACTGTTCAAAAACACTTTTACTGGCAAAACTTCGCCAGCAAATTTTTTAGCGTGCTAGCACTCTGAGTGTATGTTGCAGACTGGGCAGACATCTTTGTCCAATTTACCCAAGTAGAAGGGGTTATTCCGTCATCATTCTTTTGTTTAAAACGGATGATGGCATTGTCTTATGCCTCCGCTGTTGCGGTTTCGTATTGGTTATGATGTTTTTTAACATTGTTGGAGGCCTGCTTTGTCCAAATATGTGTTGAAAGTCACGTACGCCCATGACCTTGAAGTCAAGTTACTCTGGCGAACTGCGTTGTATGTACAATATTGGGAAAAGTTAACCTAACCAAACCATTTTTAACACATGAAAACACACTAAAATTATTTTTCCTGTACCGATAAATCCTTATACGGACTTATGTACCATCACAAAACCTCCTCAATGAGAGGTTTTATGTCGAAACATAAAAACTCTCATTGACTCATTCACACTTCCTAAAGGGATCAGCCCAGATATGTCGCCACAACCCCCTGTAAATATAAAAAAGAATATCAATAACTTACCCTTGGTCCAATGATGGTGACCGTACCTGCCTGACCTTACTGGACTTCTCAGGTGAGATCCCAACACCGCAAGGCCATTTAGGCATTTGACGTTCCTGCTCTGACATGCTGGCCAGCTCAGGACCGCCGTCACAGCATCACTAAACTCTGAAACATCGAATACAAAATTTAAATAGTGGCCTTGTATAATCCCATATCCACAACTGATATGTCTCCCCGTAGCTACATTGGTTTATGTTAAGAGGCATTGGTTTTCTTATTTCCTAAGTTCAAATAACAAACAAACAAGATTTACGACAGAAGGTCTTTCTCCTTAGGCATTCCTACATTTACCAACTTTCTGACTCCAGTCAATACTACTTCATTCTTTCCACCACAAGAAAAAATATATTCTTATACTAAGATCATAACACGCAAAATAATTCATTAAGTTTTCAAAAAGCAACAACAACTTATCCATATCTCATCATATATAATTCAAAACACATCTTTATTATGGCAAACAATCTAACTAGTTAAACTTTATTAATCAGTTTTCTTGATTTCAATACTTTTTTACAACAGAATCAGAACTATTTTTATTCAACACCATTATCGACATCATATATTTAATACTTAATATGTGTTACCGTTGCTACCCCTGTGGCAACCTCCTAGCCACACACTCTATGACCATAACCTTGTAACTTCATTATCAACTCTTTTTTATACGTTTTAATTAATTAATCTTCATTATATAATTCAATCATTTATTTTTATATAGTCAAAGAAAAATGTTATACTTTATTGTTAAATCAATTCCACTATAAATTCCTATTACATACATGGATTACATAAAAATACACATAATACACAACATAATGTAGTACCCAAATACATTTAACACTGACACATAAAAAATATACAATCCAACTTATTATTGTTCTCATTGACCAAAAATCAGTTCATAATACAATCCATTTTAAAACCACACTGTCCACATAGTTAAATGTTCATAACACAATAAAACAATTTATCCACCATCATCAAATAACCATCTAATCTTATATCTACATACATTATTTATTATTGAATATCTTATATTAGTATCATCAATGTAATACTCATCTAATTTTTTGTCTTTCCACAATATCGTTTGAATGAATAGGCTTATCCCATATTATTTCATCATGTAACATGTCATCATAGGGTATGGTCCTGTCGCCCTTAGTATAATTTGTCATAATCAGGTAAGTTATATTATCATTTTTAATAACATCATCTACTGTTTCTATATCAGCTTCAATGCAAAGTAAGTACTTGCTATTATCATCACTTCTCTCTCCACCTAACCTTGCTACAAATTTTTCATACTTTCTATTTACTCTAAACAACTCCATCTCCCTGTGCCGAACTGGCTTCGGCAACGTATTAGATTATTAGTATTTTAAAAACGAGCGCCGCTGACGTCACGCACTGCCACTCTGTTAAGATTGTTTGTTGCCGGTCAGTTATACACACAAAAGGTTGTGTGGCTACGCAATACTGCTGGCACTGCCAGCCAGCTGTGTGTCTGTACATTCCTGCTTTGGAGGTTACTTGGCTGGAGCGAAACATTGATTCGCTCTCATTTCTGTTTCATCCTCCAAGCTATTCATCTGGTCTCGGCTGGCGGCGAACTTCTAACCAGGACTTCCGTACCTATCACTATGATAGGCTAGATAAAGCGTGCTCCAGGTACGTGCAAGTCTGTGGGTTCTGAAAATATTCTAACCCCAAATATATTTTGCGTTTCAGCTTTCATTATGAGTTATGCCTGTGTGTGTGTGTGCGTATAGAGCAGTTTTTTAATCTGGGCATTAACGCTGTTACAAAATCAAATTAAATTATATTTAATTAAACTATGAATGTGAGAGTCGTGGGTCAAGTTAATTTCAATAGAGAATATGTTAATGTATCTTGCACTCAGCTGTTTTGATGTAATTAATAACAACGATAGACACAGCAAATCAATTTGAATATCTCAATGAAACATTTAAGAAAATAATTGCTAGACGAGCTTAGTACTGTTTAATCTGAATTAGTGGCGATGTGTGTATGCGCTGTAGCTACTTAAAGTTAGTGTGGGTATTTAATGTGGACGGCCGAAGTGGCGTGAATTTCTTTACGACACCCTCTACAAGTATTGTATGTCCAGGTGCTCGACCAAGGACGAGATGGGTGTCAGGGGCGAACGAACATCTGTTCCCCCTAATAGCAGAGACGATCTTTAGCCACAATGCCGTCAGTCGAGGACTTTTCGATGCTAAGCTGAACCAAGAACTTTTCCAACGCTAAGCTGCACCAGGGACGGGTGATATGACTGTGACATCACTGATTCTCGCCTATACGAACTAAGTACACCGGACTATCCAGGTGGGAAAATTCTGTTTATCTATTTCTCTCTCTCTACAACTTGTGAATGCACAGAAGCCGCCAGAAGCTCACTCGTGAAGTTCTGAAAATTAGACTCTAGCACAAACTCTCATGTTCAATTATGTGTGATCATCATGTTATTGCATGTGTGAACATTACCACAGTACACCTAATGAAGTATCTTATAACTGTATAATGTGTAAGAAGTTACACACATACACACACATCCGCAGTTTACTGTAAGATCTAACTTTCATCTAATTAAGACCATTAGGGAGTTAATTATCTCGTGCTATCAAGTCATCTGGTCATGGCAGAGTTTAATAACGTAGCTGGGGGTTGTCTGATGCTGTTGATGAGAAACGATTTTCTTTCACAGACATACTTAACGCTTAATGATTAAGCTAAGGGTTCGTTTGGCTGGTTGAGTTTCGGGGCGGTCACTTACATTCTCTGGTGTGAACTATGCTTGTGAATATACTAGCAAATCTATGCTTAGGAGCTGTGATATTCCATTTTACGTTGTTATTTATATTTGTACCTAGCTATACATATTAGGCTTCATTTATTTACTGTAGTGGGAATCGGTTTATGTGGAGGTTAGTGTTGAAATGAGGGATGTTTTGTTATTCATGTCGTATATGTGTTTGTGTGTGTAATTTTACTATATATATATAGATATATTTTTGGGGAATATGTAACTGATTTAAAACAAGAGAATAACCATACATGTGCTCGCTGAGACAACAGGCTAGCCTAATTGATATTATACAACACTGATAGATTAGTATTGCTTATTGAATGAGATTATTACCAACTTTGACTCATACATGATCAGGCAGAAATTTTGCAATTAGTAATATCAATTCATTTACTTGGTGACATTATGGATTAATGGAAATACATAGATATATATAATTCTGCCTTAAATGGTGTGCTCACACAATTACGGACTTGTTATTTATGTAAAATCTTACAGGTCGAATAAAGCACACGCTTGTTGGTTAAAAGAGTTTTTCATTTGCAAGTCCTGTCATTCACCTGGGGGGACATGTCTGTAATTGTATCTGGGCCTTGCACACTTTTGCTTCCTCTAGGTTTCTCTTTACCTAGTTCTAAATATGATGTCTCTCCCCTTTTACAAAAAAAAAACTTAATAAAAATAAAATTAAATAAAATTCAAAAAAAAAAATTTACAAAACTTAGAAAAATAAAAGGGGGGGGGTTTCAAATGTTAGTTCAGAGCGTGGTTTTTATGATTCTGGATGGATAGTAGGTATGATTTCTGCCTTATTTTCTCTGTTGAACTTGTGAAATTTTAGAATCTGGGGACTTGTATTTATTTTCTTAAATGAAACTTAGTGTGGCTACAGACGTGTCAGCTGGTGTTAGGACTTGCAAATTATTTCAAATTATTTTTGATTAGAATCCAAGTGTTGTAAGAAAACTTAATGATAGTGTAATAAATTAACAGAATGAACAACCAGAAAAAAGAGCACATTTTATAAAATGAATAGGGGGTTAATGAAGTTTAAAATAATTTAATATGTGTTAGTGTTTAAGTGATTATTTTGTGATGTTGAGTGCGAGATGAATTTTGAAAAGGGGTTATGAGAATGTGATTAATTTGTTTTAATGAATGTGTGCTGATTGGTTGCACTTGCACATACCCTGGAGCTCATACGGAGTCTGGACATGATGAGGGCCGTCGGTACTTGTTGAGTTTGATTATGACTTGTCTTTTGGATTAGACAACGTGTTTGGTAGCATCCCAGTTATATGGTAATTGTTTATTGAGGGCGTTGGGTTGCGGTATCGTATTTTGAGTGCGGTTATGGTCCGACCAAGGGCATGGATGTGATACTTTATATTTTCGATTATATCGAATTTTATGTGTACTTTGTGTGTTGTATTTAGTGAGTTAGTTTGATTGTTTTGTCTTGTGTTCTCTTCTGGGCATTTTGCATGGCTGTTTCTCTGCTTTTATGACACCCATCTCGTCGTATCGCTAGAGTATTCTGGAGCCACTTGAATGATCAAGTTCTTCCTTATGTGTTGGTGTTAAATTGTTGTCTGTGATGTATGTTGTAAATTGTATAATTCTGGTGGATACTGAGTGAATTTAAGTAGTAAGAGGGGCGTTCCAAATGAAGAAGGAATTCAGATGAATTTGAGTTAGGATTTTTTTTTGGGACCTTGTTTTTGAAACGGGAATTTTAACGCTAACTGCACTAAAGACAATAGATGTTAGAAAGAATGAATTAAATATTAAACCAGAATCGATGCAATAGTTTTGAACAGTGATACAAACTGATCCGAAAGATAACCTTTGGCCAACTGATAGCCGCAGCTGTAACACTATTTCAAGCCTTGCTGCCTGCTTATCTGATAGATTGTGTATCGCTATATCCGGCTAAATTCAAAGACCAGTTTATTTGTTTTCTGTCTGATCAGCTGTTCGAGCGATATAAAATATAGGTCAGTTTTTCAATGTGGATTAGTGTTTGGCCCGAACCATGCCGCATTCCGGGTTGATGTCCCCAGGGTTGTTTGGGCGTCGGTTGTATGGCTGAGTGTTGGCTGTCCGCAGAGAAGTTACCCCCTCCTCCTTAGATAGAGAGATAACTATTATAAAGTGGAGATTGGGAGATTGATGTTCGCGTGCCCTCAATGCGGTCTTCTCGGCCTTGCTAATCGGGTCCGTCCGCCCTAGTGTAGGGATGTGGGCCAGTCGTGTGTCAAGGATTGATAATGCCTTGTTTTGCTGCACACGGCTGGTCGGTCCACGAGCTGGACGGTTGTAGAAATGGTACTCCCATATCAAGGTTGTAGCACCTTGTTAGCCTTCGGGCGTGAATATGTGAGTACCAGGAGAGTTAGGTGGTGGTCACCGGAGATGGTGACGTGTTGGGGGCGGTCCCGAGAGTATGGCATGGAGGAGAGGACTCGCATGGGGGATGGTCGCAGTGAGGTGGAGATTTTCAGTCCTGGGAAAGGAATATTGTGTTAGTGGTCCTGGGTCTCAGTTGTTGATTTGGGAGGACTTGGTGGTCAGTACTCAGAGCTGGATCCTGCGATTCTTCTCTTTCTCCTGTTCTTTTCTGTCTCTTATATCTGCATGCGGACCAGGGCCCGGCGAGCATGCAGGACTCACACTTACACCTTCTCTTTCAGACACACATTCACTGACTCACACCTCTTCCTTCTGCTTTTCGTTTTCCTGTGTTACTGAACCCACCAAGAGCGGTTTTAGAGTCTGAGATTTTCCAGGTTTCCCGCAGCCGTCGTGCTTGAGGACTTGTTTGTTTTGGGTCAACCATGTTGCCCTTTTGGGGTGAGGGTGTGCCGAACTGGCTTCGGCAACGTATTAGATTATTAGTATTTTAAAAATGAGCGCCGCTGATGTCACGCACTGCCACTCTGTTAAGATTGTTTGTTGCCGGTCAGTTATACACACAAAAGGTTGTGTGGCTACGCAATACTGCTGGCACTGCCAGCCAGCTGTGTGTCTGTACATTCCTGCTTTGGAGGTTACTTGGCTGGAGCGAAACATTGATTCGCTCTCATTTCTGTTTCATCCTCCAAGCTATTCATCTGGTCTCGGCTGGCGGCGAACTTCTAACCAGGACTTCCGTACCTATCACTATGATAGGCTAGATAAAGCGTGCTCCAGGTACGTGCAAGTCTGTGGGTTCTGAAAATATTCTAACCCCAAATATATTTTGCGTTTCAGCTTTCATTATGAGTTATGCCTGTGTGTGTGTGTGCGTATAGAGCAGTTTTTTAATCTGGGCATTAACGCTGTTACAAAATCAAATTAAATTATATTTAATTAAACTATGAATGTGAGAGTCGTGGGTCAAGTTAATTTCAATAGAGAATATGTTAATGTATCTTGCACTCAGCTGTTTTGATGTAATTAATAACAACGATAGACACAGCAAATCAATTTGAATATCTCAATGAAACATTTAAGAAAATAATTGCTAGACGAGCTTAGTACTGTTTAATCTGAATTAGTGGCGATGTGTGTATGCGCTGTAGCTACTTAAAGTTAGTGTGGGTATTTAATGTGGACGGCCGAAGTGGCGTGAATTTCTTTACGACACCCTCTACAAGTATTGTATGTCCAGGTGCTCGACCAAGGACGAGATGGGTGTCAGGGGCGAACGAACATCTGTTCCCCCTAATAGCAGAGACGATCTTTAGCCACAATGCCGTCAGTCGAGGACTTTTCGATGCTAAGCTGAACCAAGAACTTTTCCAACGCTAAGCTGCACCAGGGACGGGTGATATGACTGTGACATCACTGATTCTCGCCTATACGAACTAAGTACACCGGACTATCCAGGTGGGAAAATTCTGTTTATCTATTTCTCTCTCTCTACAACTTGTGAATGCACAGAAGCCGCCAGAAGCTCACTCGTGAAGTTCTGAAAATTAGACTCTAGCACAAACTCTCATGTTCAATTATGTGTGATCATCATGTTATTGCATGTGTGAACATTACCACAGTACACCTAATGAAGTATCTTATAACTGTATAATGTGTAAGAAGTTACACACATACACACACATCCGCAGTTTACTGTAAGATCTAACTTTCATCTAATTAAGACCATTAGGGAGTTAATTATCTCGTGCTATCAAGTCATCTGGTCATGGCAGAGTTTAATAACGTAGCTGGGGGTTGTCTGATGCTGTTGATGAGAAACGATTTTCTTTCACAGACATACTTAACGCTTAATGATTAAGCTAAGGGTTCGTTTGGCTGGTTGAGTTTCGGGGCGGTCACTTACATTCTCTGGTGTGAACTATGCTTGTGAATATACTAGCAAATCTATGCTTAGGAGCTGTGATATTCCATTTTACGTTGTTATTTATATTTGTACCTAGCTATACATATTAGGCTTCATTTATTTACTGTAGTGGGAATCGGTTTATGTGGAGGTTAGTGTTGAAATGAGGGATGTTTTGTTATTCATGTCGTATATGTGTTTGTGTGTGTAATTTTACTATATATATATAGATATATTTTTGGGGAATATGTAACTGATTTAAAACAAGAGAATAACCATACATGTGCTCGCTGAGACAACAGGCTAGCCTAATTGATATTATACAACACTGATAGATTAGTATTGCTTAATGAATGAGATTATTACCAACTTTGACTCATACATGATCAGGCAGAAATTTTGCAATTAGTAATATCAATTCATTTACTTGGTGACATTATGGATTAATGGAAATACATAGATATATATAATTCTGCCTTAAATGGTGTGCTCACACAATTACGGACTTGTTATTTATGTAAAATCTTACAGGTCGAATAAAGCACACGCTTGTTGGTTAAAAGAGTTTTTCATTTGCAAGTCCTGTCATTCACCTGGGGGGACATGTCTGTAATTGTATCTGGGCCTTGCACACTTTTGCTTCCTCTAGGTTTCTCTTTACCTAGTTCTAAATATGATGTCTCTCCCCTTTTACAAAAAAAAAACTTAATAAAAATAAAATTAAATAAAATTCAAAAAAAAAAATTTACAAAACTTAGAAAAATAAAAGGGGGGGTTTCATCCCTTTTTCTCTCTCTCTCATCACAATACCTCTCACAACCCCACTGACCTATTTCATACCACGCAAAGGGTAACACGTTATCATGACTCATCTGGGCTTTTCCAATGAACTCATGATACACAAAAGGAACACTAACTCATAATTACTGCACCACCTGTCAGGTGCACAAAAAGTCCAGGGACGGCTATTTGTAGACCATGTGTCTTCCAAATACGCGCGTGAAGCCTTTTCTTCACCCCCGACTACAACATTATGGGAAAAATTTACCCCCTGCAACACTCTACCTATATATTCTTTCTCCACTTTCTCTCTGACTCATCAACACACACTAACATTCCATCATTATACTCTACTCCCTCTAAAATTTCATTATCACTATCAATATTCACACTATTATTTTCTAACACTATATTTTTACTTCTATTATCATCATTCTCACCACTACTTACCTTGTCGTCTTTATTTATGTTTAATTTATTTGATTCTCTACTCTTCTCTACCCCCATTTTACTCTCGTAATTTTCGTCTACTTTATTCTTTTGTCTATCAAACTTCTCATTAACTAATGCTACTATTTTCTCTTTCGTTTTATCGAAACGTGTTTCATTTCATCAATTTGTTTATCAAAGTTAACATTTCGTTTTTTGATTTCATTTTTTATCTCATCAAATTTTGCATTTTGTTCATTAAATTTTTCATCGAGTTTATCAAACTTTGCATTTGTTCATTAAAAAGCAATTTCATCATCTTTATCATATCATAATCTTCAGCCTTTTTAATCGTGACTGGTGTTGATTGAACTCCTTCACTCATGATTTGTGATTCAGTAACGCTTCTTTGGATTTCATTTACACTGTCAGTGATGCTGACATTTTCATTATTCCATTTTGAGAAAAGAAAAAAAATGTTGTTTCCTTGAAACTGTTATTCTATGTATATTTAACCTAACAACAATATAACCTAACAATCACTATAACCTCTTAATCACGTGTTATGTTATATACTAATTCGATACCCAATCTGCTTCTGTTTTCTGGCTCATTTATATAAGAAAAACTTTATATAAAGTCCCAGTTTCGGTCGCCATTGTAACTTTAATTAAACAAGTCACTGTTCGGGTCGTCATTGTAACTTTAATTACCATTTTTTTTATAATAATAATAATAATTATCTTTATTGTACTTACCATATAATTTACAACACATCCGGTCTGTGCACGTGGCACTGCTGCCACACTACTTTCTCACTAAGGGTCCAAGGTTCTTTACTAAGCGAGAAACAGAAACAGTTTGGGATTTCTCAAAATAATGAGTCTAACACCATGTATGTGAAATAAAACTTTTGTTTTATTATTTCTAAACTGCCATTGTCATCGTTTACAATAATCAAAATGGAGTCTTATACAGCCATAACAAGATGGCGGCTACGTACTTCCGCCCAGCTAATTATTCATTAATTTTCATTATTCAATTTTGTACTTAATTTGCTACAAAAGCATTTTAAATAAACTGCAGTTAATTTTGAGTTGATTTACTAAATTTCTTAAAACATAAACCAATGCCTGTGTTACTTATAAATGCCGGCATCCTCTCGCACACACACACACTCTATCTTTCCCTATATATTAATTATTGATACATTTTTTGTTTTTATTTTAATTAGAATTTTGAGCTTAATTTGATCAAATGAATAATGGTCATAGGATTTGAAACTTTCCCGAGTTTGTAGTTGTAGTTTCCACTCAGACGTTCTCCATCTCAAGCCAGGTGGTTGGCGAACTTTACTGTTTAGTCTGTCCTTTTGTTGCACTGAATTTATATCTACATTGTGTGTTGCTGGTTACATTACCAGGTACTGATTACCTGTTAATCACATTTTAACTGTTCAAAAACACTTTTACTGGCAAAACTTCGCCAGCGAATTTTTTAGCGTGCTAGCACTCTGAGTGTATGTTGCAGACTGGGCAGACATCTTTGTGCAATTTACCCAAGTAGAAGGGGTTATTCCATCATCATTCTTTTGTTTAAAACGGATGATGGCATTGTCTTATGCCTCCGCTGTTGCGATTTCGTATTGGTTATGATGTTTTTTAACATTGTTGGAGGCCTGCTTTGTCCAAATATGGGTTGAAAGTCACGTACGCCCATGACCTTGAAGTCAAGTTACTCTGGCGAACTGCGTTGTATGTACAATATTGGGAAAAGTTAACCTAACCAAACCATTTTTAACACATGAAAACACACTAAAATTATTTTTCCTGTACCGATAAATCCTTATACGGACTTATGTACCATCACAAAACCTCCTCAATGAGAGGTTTTATGTTGAAACATAAAAACTCTCATTGACTCATTCACACTTCCTAAAGGGATCAGCCCAGATATGTCGCCACAACCCCCTGTAAATATAAAAAAGAATATCAATAACTTACCCTTGGTCCAATGATGGTGACCGTACCTGCCTGACCTTACTGGACTTCTCAGGTGAGATCCCAACACCGCAAGGCCATTTAGGCATTTGACGTTCCTGCTCTGACATGCTGGCCAGCTCAGGACCGCCGTCACAGCATCACTAAACTCTGAAACATCGAATACAAAATTTAAATAGTGGCCTTGTATAATCCCATATCCACAACTGATATGTCTCCCCGTAGCTACATTGGTTTATGTTAAGAGGCATTGGTTTTCTTATTTCCTAAGTTCAAATAACAAACAAACAAGATTTACGACAGAAGGTCTTTCTCCTTAGGCATTCCTACATTTACCAACTTTCTGACTCCAGTCAATACTACTTCATTCTTTCCACCACAAGAAAAAATATATTCTTATACTAAGATCATAATACGCAAAATAATTCATTAAGTTTTCAAAAAGCAACAACAACTTATCCATATCTCATCATATATAATTCAAAACACATCTTTATTATGGCAAACAATCTAACTAGTTAAACTTTATTAATCAGTTTTCTTGATTTCAATACTTTTTTACAACAGAATCAGAACTATTTTTATTCAACACCATTATCGACATCATATATTTAATACTTAATATGTGTTACCGTTGCTACCCCTGTGGCAACCTCCTAGCCACACACTCTATGACCATAACCTTGTAACTTCATTATCAACTCTTTTTTATACGTTTTAAATTAATTAATCTTCATTATATAATTCAATCATTTATTTTTATTTAGTCAAAGAAAAATGTTATACTTTATTGTTAAATCAATTCCACTATAAATTCCTATTACATACATGGATTACATAAAAATACACATAATACACAACATAATGTAGTACCCAAATACATTTAACACTGACACATAAAAAATATACAATCCAACTTATTATTGTTCTCATTGACCAAAAATCAGTTCATAATACAATCCATTTTAAAACCACACTGTCCACATAGTTAAATGTTCATAACACAATAAAACAATTTATCCACCATCATCAAATAACCATCTAATCTTATATCTACATACATTATTTATTATTGAATATCTTATATTAGTATCATCAATGTAATACTCATCTAATTTTTTATGTCTTTCCACAATATCGTTTGAATGAATAGGCTTATCCCATATTATTTCATCATGTAACATGTCATCATAGGGTATGGTCCTGTCGCCCTTAGTATAATTTGTCATAATCAGGTAAGTTATATTATCATTTTTAATAACATCATCTACTGTTTCTATATCAGCTTCAATGCAAAGTAAGTACTTGCTATTATCATCACTTCTCTCTCCACCTAACCTTTCTACAAATTCTTCATACTTTCTATTTACTCTAAACAACTCCATCTCCCTTTTTCTCTCTCTCTCATCACAATACCTCTCACAACCCCACTGACCTATTTCATACCACGCAAAGGGTAACACGTTATCATGACTCATCTGGGCTTTTCCAATGAACTCATGATACACAAAAGGGAACACTAACTCATAATTACTGCACCACCTGTCAGGTGCACAAAAAGTCCAGGGACGGCTATTTGTAGACCATGTGTCTTCCAAATACGCGCGTGAAGCCTTTTCTTCACCCCCGACTACAACATTATGGGAAAAATTTACCCCCTGCAACACTCTACCTATATATTCTTTCTCCACTTTCTCTCTGACTCATCAACACACACTAACATTCCATCATTATACTCTACTCCCTCTAAAATTTCATTATCACTATCAATATTCACACTATTATTTTCTAACACTATTTTTACTTCTATTATCATCATTCTCACCACTACTTACCTTGTCGTCTTTATTTATGTTTAATTTATTTGATTCTCTACTATTCTCTACCCCCATTTTACTCTCGTAATTTTCGTCTACTTTATTCTTTTGTCTATCAAACTTCTCATTAACTAATGCTACTATTTTCTCTTTTGTTTTATCGAAACGTTTTTCATTTCATCAATTTGTTTATCAAAGTTAACATTTCGTTTTTTGATTTCATTTTTTATCTCATCAAATTTTGCATTTTGTTCATTAAATTTTTCATCGAGTTTATCAAACTTTGCATTTGTTCATTAAAAAGCAATTTCATCATCTTTATCATATCATTATCTTCAGCCTTTTTAATCGTGACTGGTGTTGATTGAACTCCTTCACTCATGATTTGTGATTCAGTAACGCTTATTTGGATTTCATTTACACTGTCAGTGATGCTGACATTTTCATTATTCCATTTTGAGAAAAGAAAAAAAATGTTGTTTCCTTCAAACTGTTATTCTATGTATATTTAACCTAACAACAATATAACCTAACAATCACTATAACCTCTTAATCACGTGTTATGTTATATACTAATTCGATACCCAATCTGCTTCTGTTTTCTGGCTCATTTATAGAAGTAAAACTTTATATAAAGTCCCAGTTTCGGTCGCCATTGTAACTTTAATTAAACAAGTCACTGTTCGGGTCATCATTGTAACTTTAATTACCATTTTTTTTATAATAATAATAATAATTATCTTTATTGTACTTACCATATAATTTACAACACATCTGGTCTGTGCACGTGGCACTGCTGCCACACTACTTTCTCACTAAGGGTCCAAGGTTCTTTACTAAGCGAGAAACAGAAACAGTTTGGGATTTCTCAAAATAATGAGTCTAACACCATGTATGTGAAATAAAACTTTTGTTTTATTATTTCTAAACTGCCATTGTCATCGTTTACAATAATCAAAATGGAGTCTTATACAGCCATAACAAGATGGCGGCTACGTACTTCCGCCCAGCTAATTATTCAATAATTTTCATTATTCAATTTTGTACTTAATTTGCTACAAAAGCATTTTAAATAAACTGCAGTTAATTTTGAGTTGATTTACTAAATTTCTTAAAACATAAACCAATGCCTGTGTTACTTATAAATGCCGGCATCCTCTCGCACACACACACACTCTATCTTTCCCTATATATTAATTATTGATACATTTTTTGTTTTTATTTAAATTAGAATTTTGAGCTCAATTTGATCAAATGAATAATGGTCATAGGATTTGAAACTTTCCCGAGTTTGTAGTTGTAGTTTCCACTCAGACGTTCTCCATCTCAAGCCAGGTGGTTGGCGAACTTTACTGTTTAGTCTGTCCTTTTGTTGCACTGAATTTATATCTACATTGTGTGTTGCTGGTTACATTACCAGGTACTGATTACCTGTTAATCACATTTTAACTGTTCAAAAACACTTTTACTGGCAAAACTTCGCCAGCAAATTTTTTAGCGTGCTAGCACTCTGAGTGTATGTTGCAGACTGGGCAGACATCTTTGTGCAATTTACCCAAGTAGAAGGGGTTATTCCGTCATCATTCTTTTGTTTAAAACGGATGATGGCATTGTCTTATGCCTCCGCTGTTGCGATTTCGTATTGGTTATGATGTTTTTTAACATTGTTGGAGGCCTGCTTTGTCCAAATATGTGTTGAAAGTCACGTACGCCCATGACCTTGAAGTCAAGTTACTCTGGCGAACCGCGTTGTGTGTACAATATTGGGAAAAGTTAACCTAACCATTTTTAACACATGAAAACACACTAAAATTATTTTTCCTGTACCGATAAATCCTTATACGGACTTATGTACCATCACAAAACCTCCTCAATGAGAGGTTTTATGTCGAAACATAAAAACTCTCATTGACTCATTCACACTTCCTAAAGGGATCAGCCCAGATATGTCGCCACAACCCCCTGTAAATATAAAAAAGAATATCAATAACTTACCCTTGGTCCAATGATGGTGACCGTACCTGCCTGACCTTACTGGACTTCTCAGGTGAGATCCCAACACCGCAAGGCCATTTAGGTACTTGACGTTCCTGCTCTGACATGCTGGCCAGCTCAGGACCGCCGTCACAGCATCACTAAACTCTGAAACATCGAATACAAAATTTAAATGGTGGCCTTGTATAATCCCATATCCACAACTGATATGTCTCCCCGTAGCTACATTGGTTTATGTTAAGAGGCATTGGTTTTCTTATTTCCTAAGTTCAAATAACAAACAAACAAGATTTACGACAGAAGGTCTTTCTCCTTAGGCATTCCTACATTTACCAACTTTCTGACTCTAGTCAATACTACTTCTTTCTTTCCACCACAAGAAAAAATATATTCTTATACTAAGATCATAACACGCAAAATAATTCATTAAGTTTTCAAAAAGCAACAACAACTTATCCATATCTCATCATATATAATTCAAAACACATCTTTATTATGGCAAACAATCTAACTAGTTAAACTTTATTAATCAGTTTTCTTGATTTCAATACTTTTTTACAACAGAATCAGAACTATTTTTATTCAACACCATTATCGACATCATATATTTAATACTTAATATGTGTTACCGTTGCTACCCCTGTGGCAACCTCCTAGCCACACACTCTATGACCATAACCTTGTAACTTCATTATCAACTCTTTTTTATACGTTTTAAATTAATTAATCTTCATTATATAATTCAATCATTTATTTTTATTTAGTCAAAGAAAAATGTTATACTTTATTGTTAAATCAATTCCACTATAAATTCCTATTACATACATGGATTACATAAAAATACACATAATACACAACATAATGTAGTACCCAAATACATTTAACACTGACACATAAAAAATATACAATCCAACTTATTATTGTTCTCATTGACCAAAAATCAGTTCATAATACAATCCATTTTAAAACCACACTGTCCACATAGTTAAATGTTCATAACACAATAAAACAATTTATCCACCATCATCAAATAACCATCTAATCTTATATCTACATACATTATTTATTATTGAATATCTTATATTAGTATCATCAATGTAATACTCATCTAATTTTTTATGTCTTTCCACAATATCGTTTGAATGAATAGGCTTATCCCATATTATTTCATCATGTAACATGTCATCATAGGGTATGGTCCTGTCGCCCTTAGTATAATTTGTCATAATCAGGTAAGTTATATTATCATTTTTAATAACATCATCTACTGTTTCTATATCAGCTTCAATGCAAAGTAAGTACTTGCTATTATCATCACTTCTCTCTCCACCTAACCTTTCTACAAATTCTTCATACTTTCTATTTACTCTAAACAACTCCATCTCCCTTTTTCTCTCTCTCTCATCACAATACCTCTCACAACCCCACTGACCTATTTCATACCACGCAAAGGGTAACACGTTATCATGACTCATCTGGGCTTTTCCAATGAACTCATGATACACAAAAGGGAACACTAACTCATAATTACTGCACCACCTGTCAGGTGCACAAAAAGTCCAGGGACGGCTATTTGTAGACCATGTGTCTTCCAAATACGCGCGTGAAGCCTTTTCTTCACCCCCGACTACAACATTATGGGAAAAATTTACCCCCTGCAACACTCTACCTATATATTCTTTCTCCACTTTCTCTCTGACTCATCAACACACACTAACATTCCATCATTATACTCTACTCCCTCTAAAATTTCATTATCACTATCAATATTCACACTATTATTTTCTAACACTATTTTTACTTCTATTATCATCATTCTCACCACTACTTACCTTGTCGTCTTTATTTATGTTTAATTTATTTGATTCTCTACTATTCTCTACCCCCATTTTACTCTCGTAATTTTCGTCTACTTTATTCTTTTGTCTATCAAACTTCTCATTAACTAATGCTACTATTTTCTCTTTTGTTTTATCGAAACGTTTTTCATTTCATCAATTTGTTTATCAAAGTTAACATTTCGTTTTTTGATTTCATTTTTTATCTCATCAAATTTTGCATTTTGTTCATTAAATTTTTCATCGAGTTTATCAAACTTTGCATTTGTTCATTAAAAAGCAATTTCATCATCTTTATCATATCATTATCTTCAGCCTTTTTAATCGTGACTGGTGTTGATTGAACTCCTTCACTCATGATTTGTGATTCAGTAACGCTTATTTGGATTTCATTTACACTGTCAGTGATGCTGACATTTTCATTATTCCATTTTGAGAAAAGAAAAAAAATGTTGTTTCCTTCAAACTGTTATTCTATGTATATTTAACCTAACAACAATATAACCTAACAATCACTATAACCTCTTAATCACGTGTTATGTTATATACTAATTCGATACCCAATCTGCTTCTGTTTTCTGGCTCATTTATAGAAGTAAAACTTTATATAAAGTCCCAGTTTCGGTCGCCATTGTAACTTTAATTAAACAAGTCACTGTTCGGGTCATCATTGTAACTTTAATTACCATTTTTTTTATAATAATAATAATAATTATCTTTATTGTACTTACCATATAATTTACAACACATCTGGTCTGTGCACGTGGCACTGCTGCCACACTACTTTCTCACTAAGGGTCCAAGGTTCTTTACTAAGCGAGAAACAGAAACAGTTTGGGATTTCTCAAAATAATGAGTCTAACACCATGTATGTGAAATAAAACTTTTGTTTTATTATTTCTAAACTGCCATTGTCATCGTTTACAATAATCAAAATGGAGTCTTATACAGCCATAACAAGATGGCGGCTACGTACTTCCGCCCAGCTAATTATTCAATAATTTTCATTATTCAATTTTGTACTTAATTTGCTACAAAAGCATTTTAAATAAACTGCAGTTAATTTTGAGTTGATTTACTAAATTTCTTAAAACATAAACCAATGCCTGTGTTACTTATAAATGCCGGCATCCTCTCGCACACACACACACTCTATCTTTCCCTATATATTAATTATTGATACATTTTTTGTTTTTATTTAAATTAGAATTTTGAGCTCAATTTGATCAAATGAATAATGGTCATAGGATTTGAAACTTTCCCGAGTTTGTAGTTGTAGTTTCCACTCAGACGTTCTCCATCTCAAGCCAGGTGGTTGGCGAACTTTACTGTTTAGTCTGTCCTTTTGTTGCACTGAATTTATATCTACATTGTGTGTTGCTGGTTACATTACCAGGTACTGATTACCTGTTAATCACATTTTAACTGTTCAAAAACACTTTTACTGGCAAAACTTCGCCAGCAAATTTTTTAGCGTGCTAGCACTCTGAGTGTATGTTGCAGACTGGGCAGACATCTTTGTGCAATTTACCCAAGTAGAAGGGGTTATTCCGTCATCATTCTTTTGTTTAAAACGGATGATGGCATTGTCTTATGCCTCCGCTGTTGCGATTTCGTATTGGTTATGATGTTTTTTAACATTGTTGGAGGCCTGCTTTGTCCAAATATGTGTTGAAAGTCACGTACGCCCATGACCTTGAAGTCAAGTTACTCTGGCGAACCGCGTTGTGTGTACAATATTGGGAAAAGTTAACCTAACCATTTTTAACACATGAAAACACACTAAAATTATTTTTCCTGTACCGATAAATCCTTATACGGACTTATGTACCATCACAAAACCTCCTCAATGAGAGGTTTTATGTCGAAACATAAAAACTCTCATTGACTCATTCACACTTCCTAAAGGGATCAGCCCAGATATGTCGCCACAACCCCCTGTAAATATAAAAAAGAATATCAATAACTTACCCTTGGTCCAATGATGGTGACCGTACCTGCCTGACCTTACTGGACTTCTCAGGTGAGATCCCAACACCGCAAGGCCATTTAGGTACTTGACGTTCCTGCTCTGACATGCTGGCCAGCTCAGGACCGCCGTCACAGCATCACTAAACTCTGAAACATCGAATACAAAATTTAAATGGTGGCCTTGTATAATCCCATATCCACAACTGATATGTCTCCCCGTAGCTACATTGGTTTATGTTAAGAGGCATTGGTTTTCTTATTTCCTAAGTTCAAATAACAAACAAACAAGATTTACGACAGAAGGTCTTTCTCCTTAGGCATTCCTACATTTACCAACTTTCTGACTCTAGTCAATACTACTTCTTTCTTTCCACCACAAGAAAAAATATATTCTTATACTAAGATCATAACACGCAAAATAATTCATTAAGTTTTCAAAAAGCAACAACAACTTATCCATATCTCATCATATATAATTCAAAACACATCTTTATTATGGCAAACAATCTAACTAGTTAAACTTTATTAATCAGTTTTCTTGATTTCAATACTTTTTTACAACAGAATCAGAACTATTTTTATTCAACACCATTATCGACATCATATATTTAATACTTAATATGTGTTACCGTTGCTACCCCTGTGGCAACCTCCTAGCCACACACTCTATGACCATAACCTTGTAACTTCATTATCAACTCTTTTTTATACGTTTTAAATTAATTAATCTTCATTATATAATTCAATCATTTATTTTTATTTAGTCAAAGAAAAATGTTATACTTTATTGTTAAATCAATTCCACTATAAATTCCTATTACATACATGGATTACATAAAAATACACATAATACAAAACATAATGTAGTACCCAAATACATTTAACACTGACACATAAAAAATATACAATCCAACTTATTATTGTCCTCATTGACCAAAAATCAGTTCATAATACAATCCATTTTAAAACCACACTGTCCACATAGTTAAATGTTCATAACACAATAAAACAATTTATCCACCATCAACAAATAACCATCTAATCTTATATCTACATGCATTATTTATTATTGAATATCTTATATTAGTATCATCAATGTAATACTCATCTAATTTTTTATGTCTTTCCACAATATTGTTTGAATGAATAGGCTTATCCCATATTATTTCATCATGTAACATGTCATCATAGGGTATGGTCCTGTCGCCCTTAGTATAATTTGTCATAATCAGGTAAGTTATATTATCATTTTTAATAACATCATCTACTGTTTCTATATCAGCTTCAATGCAAAGTAAGTACTTGCTATTATCATCACTTCTCTCTCCACCTAACCTTTCTACAAATTCTTCATACTTTCTATTTACTCTAAACAAGTCCATCTCCCTTTTTCTCTCTCTCTCATCACAATACCTCTCACAACCCCACTGACCTATTTCATACCACGCAAAGGGTAACACGTTATCATGACTCATCTGGGCTTTTCCAATGAACTCATGATACACAAAAGGGAACACTAACTCATAATTACTGCACCACCTGTCAGGTGCACAAAAAGTCCAGGGACGGCTATTTGTAGACCATGTGTCTTCCAAATACGCGCGTGAAGCCTTTTCTTCACCCCCGACTACAACATTATGGGAAAAATTTACCCCCTGCAACACTCTACCTATATATTCTTTCTCCACTTTCTCTCTGACTCATCAACACACACTAACATTCCATCATTATACTCTACCCCCTCTAAAATTTCATTATCACTATCAATATTCACACTATTATTTTCTAACACTATATTTTTACTTCTATTATCATCATTCTCACCACTACTTACCTTGTCGTCTTTATTTATGTTTAATTTATTTGATTCTCTACTCTTCTCTACCCCCATTTTACTCTCGTAATTTTCGTCTACTTTATTCTTTTGTCTATCAAACTTCTCATTAACTAATGCTACTATTTTCTCTTTCGTTTTATCGAAACGTGTTTCATTTCATCAATTTGTTTATCAAAGTTAACATTTCGTTTTTTGATTTCATTTTTTATCTCATCAAACTTTGCATTTGTTCATTAAAAAGCAATTTCATCATCTTTATCATATCATTATCTTCAGCCTTTTTAATCGTGACTGGTGTTGATTGAACTCCTTCACTCATGATTTGTGATTCAGTAACGCTTATTTGGATTTCATTTACACTGTCAGTGATGCTGACATTTTCATTATTCCATTTTGAGAAAAGAAAAAAAATGTTGTTTCCTTCAAACTGTTATTCTATGTATATTTAACCTAACAACAATATAACCTAACAATCACTATAACCTCTTAATCACGTGTTATGTTATGTACTATTTCGATACCCAATCTGCTTCTGTTTTCTGGCTCATTTATATAAGTAAAACTTTATATAAAGTCCCAGTTTCGGTCGCCATTGTAACTTTAATTAAACAAGTCACTGTTCGGGTCGTCATTGTAACTTTAATTACCATTTTTTTTATAATAATAATAATAATTATTATCTTTATTGTACTTACCATATAATTTACAACACATCCGGTCTGTGCACGTGGCACTGCTGCCACACTACTTTCTCACTAAGGGTCCAAGGTTCTTTACTAAGCGAGAAACAGAAAGAGTTTGGGATTTCTCAAAATAATGAGTCTAACACCATGTATGTGAAATAAAACTTTTGTTTTATTATTTCTAAACTGCCATTGTCATCGTTTACAATAATCAAAATGGAGTCTTATACAGCCATAACAAGATGGCGGCTACGTACTTCCGCCCAGCTAATTATTCATTAATTTTCATTATTCAATTTTGTACTTAATTTGCTACAAAAGCATTTTAAATAAACTGCAGTTAATTTTGAGTTGATTTACTAAATTTCTGAAAACATAAACCAATGCCTGTGTTACTTATAAATGCCGGCATCCTCTCGCACACACACACACTCTATCTTTCCCTATATATTAATTATTGATACATTTTTGTTTTTATTTTAATTAGAATTTTGAGCTCAATTTGATCAAATGAATAATGGTCATAGGATTTGAAACTTTCCCGCGTTTGTAGGTGTAGTTTCCACTCAGACGTTCTCCATCTCAAACCAGGTGGTCGGCGAACATTACTGTTTAGTCTGTCCTTTTGTTGCACTGAATTTATATCTACATTGTGTGTTGCTGGTTACATTACCAGGTACTGATTACCTGTTAATCACATTTTAACTGTTCAAAAACACTTTTACTGGCAAAACTTCGCCAGCAAATTTTTTAGCGTGCTAGCACTCTGAGTGTATGTTGCAGACTGGGCAGACATCTTTGTGCAATTTACCCAAGTAGAAGGGGTTATTCCATCATCATTCTTTTGTTTAAAACGGATGATGGCATTGTCTTATGCCTCCGCTGTTGCGATTTCGTATTGGTTATGATGTTTTTTAACATTGTTGGAGGCCTGCTTTGTCCAAATATGTGTTGAAAGTCACGTACGCCCATGACCTTGAAGTCAAGTTACTCTGGCGAACTGCGTTGTATGTACAATATTGGGAAAAGTTAACCTAACCATTTTTAACACATGAAAACACACTAAAATTATTTTTCCTGTACCGATAAATCCTTATACGGACTTATGTACCACCACAAAACCTCCTCAATGAGAGGTTTTATGTCGAAACATAAAAACTCTCATAGACTCATTCACACTTCCTAAAGGGATCAGCCCAGATATGTCGCCACAACCCCCTGTAAATATAAAAAAGAATATCAATAACTTACTCTTGGTCCAATGATGGTGACCGTACCTGCCTGACCTTACTGGACTTCTCAGGTGAGATCCCAACACCGCAAGGCCATTTAGGCATTTGACGTTCCTGCTCTGACATGCTGGCCAGCTCAGGACCGCCGTCACAGCATCACTAAACTCTGAAACATCGAATACAAAATTTAAATAGTGGCCTTGTATAATCCCATATCCACAACTGATATGTCTCCCCGTAGCTACATTGGTTTATGTTAAGAGGCATTGGTTTTCTTATTTCCTAAGTTCAAATAACAAACAAACAAGATTTACGACAGAAGGTCTTTCTCCTTAGGCATTCCTACATTTACCAACTTTCTGACTCCAGTCAATACTACTTAATTCTTTCCACCACAAGAAAAAATATATTCTTATACTAAGATCATAACACGCAAAATAATTCATTAAGTTTTCAAAAAGCAACAACAACTTATCCATATCTCATCATATATAATTCAAAACACATCTTTATTATGGCAAACAATCTAACTAGTTAAACTTTATTAATCAGTTTTCTTGATTTCAATAGTTTTTTAAAACAGAATCAGAACTATTTTTATTCAACACCATTATCGACATCATATATTTAATACTTAATATGTGTTACCGTTGCTACCCCTGTGGCAACCTCCTAGCCACACACTCTATGACCATAACCTTGTAACTTCATTATCAACTCTTTTTTATACGTTTTAAATTAATTAATCTTCATTATATAATTCAATCATTTATTTTTATTTAGTCAAAGAAAAATGTTATACTTTATTGTTAAATCAATTCCACTATAAATTCCTATTACTTACATGGATTACATAAAAATACACATAATACACAACATAATGTAGTACCCAAATACATTTAACACTGACACATAAAAAATATACAATCCAACTTATTATTGTTCTCATTGACCAAAAATCAGTTCATAATACAATCCATTTTAAAACCACACTGTCCACATAGTTAAATGTTCATATCACAATAAAACAATTTATCCACCATCAACAAATAACCATCTAATCTTATATCTACATGCATTATTTATTATTGAATATCTTATATTAGTATCATCAATGTAATACTCATCTAATTTTTTATGTCTTTCCACAATATTGTTTGAATGAATAGGCTTATCCCATATTATTTCATCATGTAACATGTCATCATAGGGTATGGTCCTGTCGCCCTTAGTATAATTTGTCATAATCAGGTAAGTTATATTATCATTTTTAATAACATCATCTACTGTTTCTATATCAGCTTCAATGCAAAGTAAGTACTTGCTATTATCATCACTTCTCTCTCCACCTAACCTTTCTACAAATTCTTCATACTTTCTATTTACTCTAAACAACTCCATCTCCCTTTTTCTCTCTCTCTCATCACAATACCTCTCACAACCCCACTGACCTATTTCATACCACGCAAAGGGTAACACGTTATCATGACTCATCTGGGCTTTTCCAATGAACTCATGATACACAAAAGGGAACACTAACTCATAATTACTGCACCACCTGTCAGGTGCACAAAAAGTCCAGGGACGGCTATTTGTAGACCATGTGTCTTCCAAATACGCGCGTGAAGCCTTTTCTTCACCCCCGACTACAACATTATGGGAAAAATTTACCCCCTGCAACACTCTACCTATATATTCTTTCTCCACTTTCTCTCTGACTCATCAACACACACTAACATTCCATCATTATACTCTACTCCCTCTAAAATTTCATTATCACTATCAATATTCACACTATTATTTTCTAACACTATATTTTTACTTCTATTATCATCATTCTCACCACTACTTACCTTGTCGTCTTTATTTATGTTTAATTTATTTGATTCTCTACTATTCTCTACCCCCATTTTACTCTCGTAATTTTCGTCTACTTTATTCTTTTGTCTATCAAACTTCTCATTAACTAATGCTACTATTTTCTCTTTCGTTTTATCGAAATGTGTTTCATTTCATCAATTTGTTTATCAAAGTTAACATTTCGTTTTTTGATTTCATTTTTTATCTCATCAAATTTTGCATTTTGTTCATTAAATTTTTCATCGAGTTATCAAACTTTGCATTTGTTCATTAAAAAGCAATTTCATCATCTTTATCATATCATTATCTTCAGCCTTTTTAATCGTGACTGGTGTTGATTGAACTCCTTCACTCATGATTTGTGATTCAGTAACGCTTATTTGGATTTCATTTACACTGTCAGTGATGCTGACATTTTCATTATTCCATTTTGAGAAAAGAAAAAAAATGTTGTTTCCTACAAACTGTTATTCTATGTATATTTAACCTAACAACAATATAACCTAACAATCACTATAACCTCTTAATCACGTGTTATGTTATGTACTATTTCGATACCCAATCTGCTTCTGTTTTCTGGCTCATTTATATAAGTAAAACTTTATATAAAGTCCCAGTTTCGGTCGCCATTGTAACTTTAATTAAACAAGTCACTGTTCGGGTCGTCATTGTAACTTTAATTACCAATTTTTATAATAATAATAATAATTATTATCTTTATTGTACTTACCATATAATTTACAACACATCCGGTCTGTGCACGTGGCACTGCTGCCACACTACTTTCTCACTAAGGGTCCAAGGTTCTTTACTAAGCGAGAAACAGAAAGAGTTTGGGATTTCTCAAAATAATGAGTCTAACACCATGTATGTGAAATAAAACTTTTGTTTTATTATTTCTAAACTGCCATTGTCATCGTTTACAATAATCAAAATGGAGTCTTATACAGCCATAACAAGATGGCGGCTACGTACTTCCGCCCAGCTAATTATTCATTAATTTTCATTATTCAATTTTGTACTTAATTTGCTACAAAAGCATTTTAAATAAACTGCAGTTAATTTTGAGTTGATTTACTAAATTTCTGAAAACATAAACCAATGCCTGTGTTACTTATAAATGCCGGCATCCTCTCGCACACACACACACTCTATCTTTCCCTATATATTAATTATTGATACATTTTTGTTTTTATTTTAATTAGAATTTTGAGCTCAATTTGATCAAATGAATAATGGTCATAGGATTTGAAACTTTCCCGCGTTTGTAGGTGTAGTTTCCACTCAGACGTTCTCCATCTCAAACCAGGTGGTCGGCGAACATTACTGTTTAGTCTGTCCTTTTGTTGCACTGAATTTATATCTACATTGTGTGTTGCTGGTTACATTACCAGGTACTGATTACCTGTTAATCACATTTTAACTGTTCAAAAACACTTTTACTGGCAAAACTTCGCCAGCAAATTTTTTAGCGTGCTAGCACTCTGAGTGTATGTTGCAGACTGGGCAGACATCTTTGTGCAATTTACCCAAGTAGAAGGGGTTATTCCGTCATCATTCTTTTGTTTAAAACGGATGATGGCATTGTCTTATGCCTCCGCTGTTGCGATTTCGTATTGGTTATGATGTTTTTTAACATTGTTGGAGGCCTGCTTTGTCCAAATATGTGTTGAAAGTCACGTACGCCCATGACCTTGAAGTCAAGTTACTCTGGCGAACTGCGTTGTATGTACAATATTGGGAAAAGTTATCCTAACCATTTTTAACACATGAAAACACACTAAAATTATTTTTCCTGTACCGATAAATCCTTATACGGACTTATGTACCATCACAAAACCTCCTCAATGAGAGGATTTATGTCGAAACATAAAAACTCTCATTGACTCATTCACACTTCCTAAAGGGATCAGCCCAGATATGTCGCCACAACCCCCTGTAAATATAAAAAAGAATATCAATAACTTACCCTTGGTCCAATGATGGTGACCGTACCTGCCTGACCTTACTGGACTTCTCAGGTGAGATCCCAACACCGCAAGGCCATTTAGGCACTTGACGTTCCTGCTCTGACATGCTGGCCAGCTCAGGACCGCCGTCACAGCATCACTAAACTCTGAAACATCGAATACAAAATTTAAATAGTGGCCTTGTATAATCCCATATCCACAACTGATATGTCTCCCCGTAGCTACATTGGTTTATGTTAAGAGGCATTGGTTTTCTTATTTCCTAAGTTCAAATAACAAACAAACAAGATTTACGACAGAAGGTCTTTCTCCTTAGGCATTCCTACATTTACCAACTTTCTGACTCTAGTCAATACTACTTCTTTCTTTCCACCACAAGAAAAAATATATTCTTATACTAAGATCATAACACGCAAAATAATTCATTAAGTTTTCAAAAAGCAACAACAACTTATCCATATCTCATCATATATAATTCAAAACACATCTTTATTATGGCAAACAATCTAACTAGTTAAACTTTATTAATCAGTTTTCTTGATTTCTATACTTTTTTACAACAGAATCAGAACTATTTTTATTCAACACCATTATCGACAGCATATATTTAATACTTAATATGTGTTACCGTTGCTACCCCTGTGGCAACCTCCTAGCCACACACTCTATGACCATAACCTTGTAACTTCATTATCAACTCTTTTTTATACGTTTTAAATTAATTAATCTTCATTATATAATTCAATCATTTATTTTTATTTAGTCAAAGAAAAATGTTATACTTTATTGTTAAATCAATTCCACTATAAATTCCTATTACATACATGGATTACATAAAAATACACATAATACACAACATAATGTAGTACCCAAATACATTTAACACTGACACATAAAAAATATACAATCCAACTTATTATTGTTCTCATTGACCAAAAATCAGTTCATAATACAATCCATTTTAAAACCACACTGTCCACATAGTTAAATGTTCATAACACAATAAAACAATTTATCCACCATCAACAAATAACCATCTAATCTTATATCTACATGCATTATTTATTATTGAATATCTTATATTAGTATCATCAATGTAATACTCATCTAATTTTTTATGTCTTTCCACAATATTGTTTGAATGAATAGGCTTATCCCATATTATTTCATCATGTAACATGTCATCATAGGGTATGGTCCTGTCGCCCTTAGTATAATTTGTCATAATCAGGTAAGTTATATTATCATTTTTAATAACATCATCTACTGTTTCTATATCAGCTTCAATGCAAAGTAAGTACTTGCTATTATCATCACTTCTCTCTCCACCTAACCTTTCTACAAATTCTTCATACTTTCTATTTACTCTAAACAACTCCATCTCCCTTTTTCTCTCTCTCTCATCACAATACCTCTCACAACCCCACTGACCTATTTCATACCACGCAAAGGGTAACACGTTATCATGACTCATCTGGGCTTTTCCAATGAACTCATGATACACAAAAGGGAACACTAACTCATAATTACTGCACCACCTGTCAGGTGCACAAAAAGTCCAGGGACGGCTATTTGTAGACCATGTGTCTTCCAAATACGCGCGTGAAGCCTTTTCTTCACCCCCGACTACAACATTATGGGAAAAATTTACCCCCTGCAACACTCTACCTATATATTCTTTCTCCACTTTCTCTCTGACTCATCAACACACACTAACATTCCATCATTATACTCTACCCCCTCTAAAATTTCATTATCACTATCAATATTCACACTATTATTTTCTAACACTATATTTTTACTTCTATTATCATCATTCTCACCACTACTTACCTTGTCGTCTTTATTTATGTTTAATTTATTTGATTCTCTACTCTTCTCTACCCCCATTTTACTCTCGTAATTTTCGTCTACTTTATTCTTTTGTCTATCAAACTTCTCATTAACTAATGCTACTATTTTCTCTTTCGTTTTATCGAAACGTGTTTCATTTCATCAATTTGTTTATCAAAGTTAACATTTCGTTTTTTGATTTCATTTTTTATCTCATCAAACTTTGCATTTGTTCATTAAAAAGCAATTTCATCATCTTTATCATATCATTATCTTCAGCCTTTTTAATCGTGACTGGTGTTGATTGAACTCCTTCACTCATGATTTGTGATTCAGTAACGCTTATTTGGATTTCATTTACACTGTCAGTGATGCTGACATTTTCATTATTCCATTTTGAGAAAAGAAAAAAAATGTTGTTTCCTTCAAACTGTTATTCTATGTATATTTAACCTAACAACAATATAACCTAACAATCACTATAACCTCTTAATCACGTGTTATGTTATATACTAATTCGATACCCAATCTGCTTCTGTTTTCTGGCTCATTTATATAAGTAAAACTTTATATAAAGTCCCAGTTTCGGTCGCCATTGTAACTTTAATTAAACAAGTCACTGTTCGGGTCGTCATTGTAACTTTAATTACCATTTTTTTTATAATAATAATAATAATAATTATCTTTATTGTACTTACCATATAATTTACAACACATCCGGTCTGTGCACGTGGCACTGCTGCCACACTACTTTCTCACTAAGGGTCCAAGGTTCTTTACTAAGCGAGAAACAGAAACAGTTTGGGATTTCTCAAAATAATGAGTCTAACACCATGTATGTGAAATAAAACTTTTGTTTTATTATTTATAAACTTCCATTGTCATCGTTTACAATAATCAAAATGGAGTCTTATACAGCCATAACAAGATGGCGGCTACGTACTTCCACCCAGCTAATTATTCATTAATTTTCGTTATTCAATTTTGTACTTAATTTGCTACAAAAGCATTTTAAATAAACTGCAGTTAATTTTGAGTTGATTTACTAAATTTCTTAAAACATAAACCAATGCCTGTGTTACTTATAAATGCCGCCGGCATCCTCTCGCACACACACACACACACTCTATCTTTCCCTATATATTAATTATTGATACATTTTTTGTTTTTATTTTAATTATAATTTTGAGCTCAATTTGATCAAATGAATAATGGTCATAGGATTTGAAACTTTCCCGAGTTTGTAGTTGTAGTTTCCACTCAGACGTTCTCCATCTCAAACCAGGTGGTCGGCGAACTTTACTGTTTAGTCTGTCCTTTTGTTGCACTGAATTTATATCTACATTGTGTGTTGCTGGTTACATTACCAGGTACTGATTACCTTTTAATCACATTTTAACTGTTCAAAAACACTTTTACTGGCAAAACTTCGCCAGCAAATTTTTTAGCGTGCTAGCACTCTGAGTGTATGTTGCAGACTGGGCAGACATCTTTGTGCAATTTACCCAAGTAGAAGGGGTTATTCCGTCATCATTCTTTTGTTTAAAACGGATGATGGCATTGTCTTATGCCTCCGCTGTTGCGATTTCGTATTGGTTATGATGTTTTTTAACATTGTTGGAGGCCTGCTTTGTCCAAATATGTGTTGAAAGTCACGTACGCCCATGACCTTGAAGTCAAGTTACTCTGGCGAACTGCGTTGTATGTACAATATTGGGAAAAGTTAACCTAACCATTTTTAACACACGAAAACACACTAAAATTATTTTTCCTGTACCGATAAATCCTTATACGGACTTATGTACCATCACAAAACCTCCTCAATGAGAGGTTTTATGTCGAAACATAAAAACTCTCATTGACTCATTCACACTTCCTAAAGGAATCAGCCCAGATATGTCGCCACAACCCCCTGTAAATATAAAAAAGAATATCAATAACTTACCCTTGGTCCAATGATGGTGACCGTACCTGCCTGACCTTACTGGACTTCTCAGGTGAGATCCCAACACCGCAAGGCCATTTAGGCACTTGACGTTCCTGCTCTGACATGCTGGCCAGCTCAGGACCGCCGTCACAGCATCACTAAACTCTGAAACATCGAATACAAAATTTAAATAGTGGCCTTGTATAATCCCATATCCACAACTGATATGTCTCCCCGTAGCTACATTGGTTTATGTTAAGAGGCATTGGTTTTCTTATTTCCTAAGTTCAAATAACAAACAAACAAGATTTACGACAGAAGGTCTTTCTCCTTAGGCATTCCTACATTTACCAACTTTCTGACTCCAGTCAATACTACTTCTTTCTTTCCACCACAAGAAAAAATATATTCTTATACTAAGATCATAACACGCAAAATAATTCATTAAGTTTTCAAAAAGCAACAACAACTTATCCATAACTCATCATATATAATTCAAAACACATCTTTATTATGGCAAACAATCTAACTAGTTAAACTTTATTAATCAGTTTTCTTGATTTCAATACTTTTTTACAACAGAATCAGAACTATTTTTATTCAACACCATTATCGACATCATATATTTAATACTTAATATGTGTTACCGTTGCTACCCCTGTGGCAACCTCCTAGCCACACACTCTATGACCATAACCTTTTAACTTCATTATCAACTCTTTTTTATATGTTTTAAATTAATTAATCTTCATTATATAATTCAATCATTTATTTTTATTTAGTCAAAGAAAAATGTTATACTTTATTGTTAAATCAATTCCACTATAAATTCCTATTACATACATGGATTACATAAAAATACACATAATACACAACATAATGTAGTACCCAAATACATTTAACACTGACACATAAAAAATATACAATCCAACTTATTATTGTTCTCATTGACCAAAAATCAGTTCATAATACAATCCATTTTAAAACCACACTGTCCACATAGTTAAATGTTCATAACACAATAAAACAATTTATCCACCATCATCAAATAACCATCTAATCTTATATCTACATACATTATTTATTATTGAATATCTTATATTAGTATCATCAATGTAATACTCATCTAATTTTTTATGTCTTTCCACAATATCGTTTGAATGAATAGGCTTATCCCATATTATTTCATCATGTAACATGTCATCATAGGGTATGGTCCTGTCGCCCTTAGTATAATTTGTCATAATCAGGTAAGTTATATTATCATTTTTAATAACATCATCTACTGTTTCTATATCAGCTTCAATGCAAAGTAAGTACTTGCTATTATCATCACTTCTCTCTCCACCTGACCTTTCTACAAATTCTTCATACTTTCTATTTACTCTAAACAAGTCCATCTCCCTTTTTCTCTCTCTCTCATCACAATACCTCTCACAACCCCACTGACCTATTTCATACCACGCAAAGGGTAACACGTTATCATGACTCATCTGGGCTTTTCCAATGAACTCATGATACACAAAAGGGAACACTAACTCATAATTACTGCACCACCTGTCAGGTGCACAAAAAGTCCAGGGACGGCTATTTGTAGACCATGTGTCTTCCAAATACGCGCGTGAAGCCTTTTCTTCACCCCCGACTACAACATTATGGGAAAAATTTACCCCCTGCAACACTCTACCTATATATTCTTTCTCCACTTTCTCTCTGACTCATCAACACACACTAACATTCCATCATTATACTCTACTCCCTCTAAAATTTCATTATCACTATCAATATTCACACTATTATTTTCTAACACTATATTTTTACTTCTATTATCATCATTCTCACCACTACTTACCTTGTCGTCTTTATTTATGTTTAATTTATTTGATTCTCTACTCTTCTCTACCCCCATTTTACTCTCGTAATTTTCGTCTACTTTATTCTTTTGTCTATCAAACTTCTCATTAACTAATGCTACTATTTTCTCTTTCGTTTTATCGAAACGTGTTTCATTTCATCAATTTGTTTATCAAAGTTAACATTTCGTTTTTTGATTTCATTTTTTATCTCATCAAATTTTGCATTTTGTTCATTAAATTTTTCATCGAGTTTATCAAACTTTGCATTTGTTCATTAAAAAGCAATTTCATCATCTTTATCATATCATTATCTTCAGCCTTTTTAATCGTGACTGGTGTTGATTGAACTCCTTCACTCATGATTTGTGATTCAGTAACGCTTATTTGGATTTCATTTACACTGTCAGTGATGCTGACATTTTCATTATTCCATTTTGAGAAAAGAAAAAAAATGTTGTTTCCTTCAAACTGTTATTCTATGTATATTTAACCTAACAACAATATAACCTATAACCTCTTAATCACGTGTTATGTTATATACTAATTCGATACCCAATCTGCTTCTGTTTTCTGGCTCATTTATATAAGTAAAACTTTATATAAAGTCCCAGTTTCGGTCGCCATTGTAACTTTAATTAAACAAGTCACTGTTCGGGTCGTCATTGTAACTTTAATTACCATTTTTTTCATAATAATAATAATAATTATCTTTATTGTACTTACCATATAATTTACAACACATTCGGTCTGTGCACGTGGCACTGCTGCCACACTACTTTCTCACTAAGGGTCCAAGGTTCTTTACTAAGCGAGAAACAGAAACAGTTTGGGATTTCTCAAAATAATGAGTCTAACACCATGTATGTGAAATAAAACTTTTGTTTTATTATTTCTAAACTGCCATTGTCATCGTTTACAATAATCAAAATGGAGTCTTATACAGCCATAACAAGATGGCGGCTACGTACTTCCGCCCAGCTAATTATTCATTAATTTTCATTATCCAATTTTGTACTTAATTTGCTACAAAAGCATTTTAAATAAACTGCAGTTAATTTTGAGTTGATTTACTAAATTTCTTAAAACATAAACCAATGCCTGTGTTACTTATAAATGCCGGCATCCTCTCGCACACACACACACACTCTATCTTTCCCTATATATTAATTATTGATACATTTTTTGTTTTTATTTTAATTAGAATTTTGAGCTCAATTTGATCAAATGAATAATGGTCATAGGATTTGAAACTTTCCCGAGTTTGTAGTTGTAGTTTCCACTCAGACGTTCTCCATCTCAAGCCAGGTGGTCGGCGAACTTTACTGTTTAGTCTGTCCTTTGTTGCACTGAATTTATATCTACATTGTGTGTTGCTGGTTACATTACCAGGTACTGATTACCTGTTAATCACATTTTAACTGTTCAAAAACACTTTTACTGGCAAAACTTCGCCAGCAAATTTTTTAGCGTGCTACCACTCTGAGTGTATGTTGCAGACTGGGCAGACATCTTTGTGCAATTTACCCAAGTAGAAGGGGTTATTCCGTCATCATTCTTTTGTTTAAAACGGATGATGGCATTGTCTTATGCCTCCGCTGTTGCGATTTCGTATTGGTTATGATGTTTTTTAACATTGTTGGAGGCCTGCTTTGTCCAAATATGTGTTGAAAGTCACGTACGCCCATGACCTTGAAGTCAAGTTACTCTGGCGAACTGCGTTGTATGTACAATATTGGGAAAAGTTATCCTAACCATTTTTAACACATGAAAACACACTAAAATTATTTTTCCTGTACCGATAAATCCTTATACGGACTTATGTACCATCACAAAACCTCCTCAATGAGAGGATTTATGTCGAAACATAAAAACTCTCATTGACTCATTCACACTTCCTAAAGGGATCAGCCCAGATATGTCGCCACAACCCCCTGTAAATATAAAAAAGAATATCAATAACTTACCCTTGGTCCAATGATGGTGACCGTACCTGCCTGACCTTACTGGACTTCTCAGGTGAGATCCCAACACCTCAAGGCCATTTAGGCACTTGACGTTCCTGCTCTGACATGCTGGCCAGCTCAGGACCGCCGTCACAGCATCACTAAACTCTGAAACATCGAATACAAAATTTAAATAGTGGCCTTGTATAATCCCATATCCACAACTGATATGTCTCCCCGTAGCTACATTGGTTTATGTTAAGAGGCATTGGTTTTCTTATTTCCTAAGTTCAAATAACAAACAAACAAGATTTACGACAGAAGGTCTTTCTCCTTAGGCATTCCTACATTTACCAACTTTCTGACTACAGTCAATACTACTTCTTTCTTTCCACCACAAGAAAAAATATATTCTTATACTAAGATCATAACACGCAAAATAATTCATTAAGTTTTCAAAAAGCAACAACAACTTATCCATATCTCATCATATATAATTCAAAACACATCTTTATTATGGCAAACAATCTAACTAGTTAAACTTTATTAATCAGTTTTCTTCATTTCAATACTTTTTTACAACAGAATCAGAACTATTTTTATTCAACACCATTATCGACATCATATATTTAATACTTAATATGTGTTACCGTTGCTACCCCTGTGGCAACCTCCTAGCCACACACTCTATGACCATAACCTTGTAACTTCATTATCAACTCTTTTTTATACGTTTTAAATTAATTAATCTTCATTATATAATTCAATCATTTATTTTTATTTAGTCAAAGAAAAATGTTATACTTTATTGTTAAATCAATTCCACTATAAATTCCTATTACATACATGGATTACATAAAAATACACATAATACACAACATAATGTAGTACCCAAATACATTTAACACTGACACATAAAAAATATACAATCCAACTTATTATTGTTCTCATTGACCAAAAATCAGTTCATAATACAATCCATTTTAAAACCACACTGTCCACATAGTTAAATGTTCATAACACAATAAAACAATTTATCCACCATCATCAAATAACCATCTAATCTTATATCTACATACATTATTTATTATTGAATATCTTATATTAGTATCATCAATGTAATACTCATCTAATTTTTTATGTCTTTCCACAATATCGTTTGAATGAATAGGCTTATCCCATATTATTTCATCATGTAACATGTCATCATATGGTATGGTCCTGTCGCCCTTAGTATAATTTGTCATAATCAGGTAAGTTATATTATCATTTTTAATAACATCATCTACTGTTTCTATATCAGCTTCAATGCAAAGTAAGTACTTGCTATTATCATCACTTCTCTCTCCACCTAACCTTTCTACAAATTCTTCATACTTTCTATTTACTCTAAACAACTCCATCTCCCTTTTTCTCTCTCTCTCATCACAATACCTCTCACAACCCCACTCACCTATTTCATACCACGCAAAGGGTAACACGTTATCATGACTCATCTGGGCTTTTCCAATGAACTCATGATACACAAAAGGGAACACTAACTCATAATTACTTCACCACCTGTCAGGTGCACAAAAAGTCCAGGGACGGCTATTTGTAGACCATGTGTCTTCCAAATACGCGCGTGAAGCCTTTTCTTCACCCCCGACTACAACATTATGGGAAAAATTTACCCCCTGCAACACTCTACCTATATATTCTTTCTCCACTTTCTCTCTGACTCATCAACACACACTAACATTCCATCATTATACTCTACTCCCTCTAAAATTTCATTATCACTATCAATATTCACACTATTATTTTCTAACACTATATTTTTACTTCTATTATCATCATTCTCACCACTACTTACCTTGTCGTCTTTATTTATGTTTAATTTATTTGATTCTCTACTATTCTCTACCCCCATTTTACTCTCGTAATTTTCGTCTACTTTATTCTTTTGTCTATCAAACTTCTCATTAACTAATGCTACTATTTTCTCTTTCGTTTTATCGAAACGTGTTTCATTTCATCAATTTGTTTATCAAAGTTAACATTTCGTTTTTTGATTTCCTTTTTTATCTCATCAAACTTTGCATTTGTTCATTAAAAAGCAATTTCATCATCTTTATCATATCATTATCTTCAGCCTTTTTAATCGTGACTGGTGTTGATTGAACTCCTTCACTCATGATTTGTGATTCAGTAACGCTTATTTGGATTTCATTTACACTGTCAGTGATGCTGACATTTTCATTATTCCATTTTGAGAAAAGAAAAAAAATGTTGTTTCCTTCAAACTGTTATTCTATGTATATTTAACCTAACAACAATATAACCTAACAATCACTATAACCTCTTAATCACGTGTTATGTTATATACTAATTCGATACCCAATCTGCTTCTGTTTTCTGGCTCATTTATATAAGTAAAACTTTATATAAAGTCCCAGTTTCGGTCGCCATTGTAACTTTAATTAAACAAGTCACTGTTCGGGTCGTCATTGTAACTTTAATTACCATTTTTTTCATAATAATAATAATAATTATCTTTATTGTACTTACCATATAATTTACAACACATTCGGTCTGTGCACGTGGCACTGCTGCCACACTACTTTCTCACTAAGGGTCCAAGGTTCTTTACTAAGCGAGAAACAGAAACAGTTTGGGATTTCTCAAAATAATGAGTCTAACACCATGTATGTGAAATAAAACTTTTGTTTTATTATTTCTAAACTGCCATTGTCATCGTTTACAATAATCAAAATGGAGTCTTATACAGCCATAACAAGATGGCGGCTACGTACTTCCGCCCAGCTAATTATTCATTAATTTTCATTATCCAATTTTGTACTTAATTTGCTACAAAAGCATTTTAAATAAACTGCAGTTAATTTTGAGTTGATTTACTAAATTTCTTAAAACATAAACCAATGCCTGTGTTACTTATAAATGCCGGCATACTCTCGCACACACACACACTCTATCTTTCCCTATATATTAATTATTGATACATTTTTTGTTTTTATTTTAATTAGAATTTTGAGCTCAATTTGATCAAATGAATAATGGTCATAGGATTTGAAACTTTACCGAGTTTGTAGTTGTAGTTTCCACTCAGACGTTCTCCATCTCAAGCCAGGTGGTCGGCGAACTTTACTGTTTAGTCTGTCCTTTTGTTGCACTGAATTTATATCTACATTGTGTGTTGCTGGTTACATTACCAGGTACTGATTACCTGTTAATCACATTTTAACTGTTCAAAAACACTTTTACTGGCAAAACTTCGCCAGCAAATTTTTTAGCGTGCTAGCACTCTGAGTGTATGTTGCAGACTGGGCAGACATCTTTGTGCAATTTACCCAAGTAGAAGGGGTTATTCCGTCATCATTCTTTTGTTTAAAACGGATGATGGCATTGTCTTATGCCTCCGCTGTTGCGATTTCGTATTGGTTATGATGTTTTTTAACATTGTTGGAGGCCTGCTTTGTCCAAATATGTGTTGAAAGTCACGTACGCCCATGACCTTGAAGTCAAGTTACTCTGGCGAACTGCGTTGTATGTACAATATTGGGAAAAGTTAACCTAACCATTTTTAACACATGAAAACACACTAAAATTATTTTTCCTGTACCGATAAATCCTTATACGGACTTATGTACCATCACAAAACCTCCTCAATGAGAGGTTTTATGTCGAAACATAAAAACTCTCATTGACTCATTCACACTTCCTAAAGGGATCAGCCCAGATATGTCGCCACAACCCCCTGTAAATATAAAAAAGAATATCAATAACTTACCCTTGGTCCAATGATGGTGACCGTACCTGCCTGACCTTACTGGACTTCTCAGGTGAGATCCCAACACCTCAAGGCCATTTAGGCACTTGACGTTCCTGCTCTGACATGCTGGCCAGCTCAGGACCGCCGTCACAGCATCACTAAACTCTGAAACATCGAATACAAAATTTAAATAGTGGCCTTGTATAATCCCATATCCACAACTGATATGTCTCCCCGTAGCTACATTGGTTTATGTTAAGAGGCATTGGTTTTCTTATTTCCTAAGTTCAAATAACAAACAAACAAGATTTACGACAGAAGGTCTTTCTCCTTAGGCATTCCTACATTTACCAACTTTCTGACTACAGTCAATACTACTTCTTTCTTTCCACCACAAGAAAAAATATATTCTTATACTAAGATCATAACACGCAAAATAATTCATTAAGTTTTCAAAAAGCAACAACAACTTATCCATATCTCATCATATATAATTCAAAACACATCTTTATTATGGCAAACAATCTAACTAGTTAAACTTTATTAATCAGTTTTCTTCATTTCAATACTTTTTTACAACAGAATCAGAACTATTTTTATTCAACACCATTATCGACATCATATATTTAATACTTAATATGTGTTACCGTTGCTACCCCTGTGGCAACCTCCTAGCCACACACTCTATGACCATAACCTTGTAACTTCATTATCAACTCTTTTTTATACGTTTTAAATTAATTAATCTTCATTATATAATTCAATCATTTATTTTTATTTAGTCAAAGAAAAATGTTATACTTTATTGTTAAATCAATTCCACTATAAATTCCTATTACATACATGGATTACATAAAAATACACATAATACACAACATAATGTAGTACCCAAATACATTTAACACTGACACATAAAAAATATACAATCCAACTTATTATTGTTCTCATTGACCAAAAATCAGTTCATAATACAATCCATTTTAAAACCACACTGTCCACATAGTTAAATGTTCATAACACAATAAAACAATTTACCCACCATCATCAAATAACCATCTAATCTTATATCTACATACATTATTTATTATTGAATATCTTATATTAGTATCATCAATGTAATACTCATCTAATTTTTTATGTCTTTCCACAATATCGTTTGAATGAATAGGCTTATCCCATATTATTTCATCATGTAACATGTCATCATAGGGTATGGTCCTGTCGCCCTTAGTATAATTTGTCATAATCAGGTAAGTTATATTATCATTTTTAATAACATCATCTACTGTTTCTATATCAGCTTCAATGCAAAGTAAGTACTTGCTATTATCATCACTTCTCTCTCCACCTAACCTTTCTACAAATTCTTCATACTTTCTATTTACTCTAAACAACTCCATCTCCCTTTTTCTCTCTCTCTCATCACAATATCTCTCACAACCCCACTCACCTATTTCATACCACGCAAAGGGTAACACGTTATCATGACTCATCTGGGCTTTTCCAATGAACTCATGATACACAAAAGGGAACACTAACTCATAATTACTGCACCACCTGTCAGGTGCACAAAAAGTCCAGGGACGGCTATTTGTAGACCATGTGTCTTCCAAATACGCGCGTGAAGCCTTTTCTTCACCCCCGACTACAACATTATGGGAAAAATTTACCCCCTGCAACACTCTACCTATATATTCTTTCTCCACTTTCTCTCTGACTCATCAACACACACTAACATTCCATCATTATACTCTACTCCCTCTAAAATTTCATTATCACTATCAATATTCACACTATTATTTTCTAACACTATATTTTTACTTCTATTATCATCATTCTCACCACTACTTACCTTGTCGTCTTTATTTATGTTTAATTTATTTGATTCTCTACTATTCTCTACCCCCATTTTACTCTCGTAATTTTCGTCTACTTTATTCTTTTGTCTATCAAACTTCTCATTAACTAATGCTACTATTTTCTCTTTCGTTTTATCGAAACGTGTTTCATTTCATCAATTTGTTTATCAAAGTTAACATTTCGTTTTTTGATTTCCTTTTTTATCTCATCAAACTTTGCATTTGTTCATTAAAAAGCAATTTCATCATCTTTATCATATCATTATCTTCAGCCTTTTTAATCGTGACTGGTGTTGATTGAACTCCTTCACTCATGATTTGTGATTCAGTAACGCTTATTTGGATTTCATTTACACTGTCAGTGATGCTGACATTTTCATTATTCCATTTTGAGAAAAGAAAAAAAATGTTGTTTCCTTGAAACTGTTATTCTATGTATATTTAACCTAACAACAATATAACCTAACAATCACTATAACCTCTTAATCACGTGTTATGTTATATACTAATTCGATACCCAATCTGCTTCTGTTTTCTGGCTCATTTATATAAGTAAAACTTTATATAAAGTCCCAGTTTCGGTCGCCATTGTAACTTTAATTAAACAAGTCACTGTTCGGGTCGTCATTGTAACTTTAATTACCATTTTTTTTATAATATAATAATAATTATCTTTATTGTACTTACCATATAATTTACAACACATTCGGTCTGTGCACGTGGCACTGCTGCCACACTACTTTCTCACTAAGGGTCCAAGGTTCTTTACTAAGCGAGAAACAGAAACAGTTTGGGATTTCTCAAAATAATGAGTCTAACACCATGTATGTGAAATAAAACTTTTGTTTTATTATTTCTAAACTGCCATTGTCATCGTTTACAATAATCAAAATGGAGTCTTATACAGCCATAACAAGATGGCGGCTACGTACTTCCGCCCAGCTAATTATTCATTAATTTTCATTATCCAATTTTGTACTTAATTTGCTACAAAAGCATTTTAAATAAACTGCAGTTAATTTTGAGTTGATTTACTAAATTTCTTAAAACATAAACCAATGCCTGTGTTACTTATAAATGCCGGCATCCTCTCGCACACACACACACTCTATCTTTCCCTATATATTAATTATTGATACATTTTTTGTTTTTATTTTAATTAGAATTTTGAGCTCAATTTGATCAAATGAATAATGGTCATAGGATTTGAAACTTTCCCGAGTTTGTAGTTGTAGTTTCCACTCAGACGTTCTCCATCTCAAGCCAGGTGGTCGGCGAACTTTACTGTTTAGTCTGTCCTTTTATTGCACTGAATTTATATCTACATTGTGTGTTGCTGGTTACATTACCAGGTACTGATTACCTGTTAATCACATTTTAACTGTTCAAAAACACTTTTACTGCCAAAACTTCGCCAGCAAATTTTTTAGCGTGCTAGCACTCTGAGTGTATGTTGCAGACTGGGCAGACATCTTTGTGCAATTTAACCAAGTAGAAGGGGTTATTCCGTCATCATTCTTTTGTTTAAAACGGATGATGGCATTGTCTTATGCCTCCGCTGTTTCGATTTCGTATTGGTTATGATGTTTTTTAACATTGTTGGAGGCCTGCTTTGTCCAAATATGTGTTGAAAGTCATGTACGCCCATGACCTTGAAGTCAAGTTACTCTGGCGAACTGCGTTGTATGTACAATATTGGGAAAAGTTAACCTAACCATTTTTAACACATGAAAACACACTAAAATTATTTTTCCTGTACCGATAAATCCTTATACGGACTTATGTACCATCACAAAACCTCCTCAATGAGAGGTTTTATGTCGAAACATAAAAACTCTCATTGACTCATTCACACTTCCTAAAGGGATCAGCCCAGATATGTCGCCACAACCCCCTGTAAATATAAAAAAGAATATCAATAACTTACCCTTGGTCCAATGATGGTGACCGTACCTGCCTGACCTTACTGGACTTCTCAGGTGAGATCCCAACACCTCAAGGCCATTTAGGCACTTGACGTTCCTGCTCTGACATACTGGCCAGCTCAGGACCGCCGTCACAGCATCACTAAACTCTGAAACATCGAATACAAAATTTAAATAGTGGCCTTGTATAATCCCATATCCACAACTGATATGTCTCCCCGTAGCTACATTGGTTTATGTTAAGAGGCATTGGTTTTCTTATTTCCTAAGTTCAAATAACAAACAAACAAGATTTACGACAGAAGGTCTTTCTCCTTAGGCATTCCTACATTTACCAACTTTCTGACTACAGTCAATACTACTTCTTTCTTTCCACCACAAGAAAAAATATATTCTTATACTAAGATCATAACACGCAAAATAATTCATTAAGTTTTCAAAAAGCAACAACAACTTATCCATATCTCATCATATATAATTCAAAACACATCTTTATTATGGCAAACAATCTAAATAGTTAAACTTTATTAATCAGTTTTCTTGATTTCAATACTTTTTTACAACAGAATCAGAACTATTTTTATTCAACACCATTATCGACATCATATATTTAATACTTAATATGTGTTACCGTTGCTACCCCTGTGGCAACCTCCTAGCCACACACTCTATGACCATAACCTTTTAACTTCATTATCAACTCTTTTTTATATGTTTTAAATTAATTAATCTTCATTATATAATTCAATCATTTATTTTTATTTAGTCAAAGAAAAATGTTATACTTTATTGTTAAATCAATTCCACTATAAATTCCTATTACATACATGGATTACATAAAAATACACATAATACACAACATAATGTAGTACCCAAATACATTTAACACAGACACATAAAAAATATACAATCCAACTTATTATTGTTCTCATTGACCAAAAATCAGTTCATAATACAATCCATTTTAAAACCACACTGTCCACATAGTTAAATGTTCATAACACAATAAAACAATTTATCCACCATCATCAAATAACCATCTAATCTTATATCTACATACATTATTTATTATTGAATATCTTATATTAGTATCATCAATGTAATACTCATCTAATTTTTTATGTCTTTCCACAATATCGTTTGAATGAATAGGCTTATCCCATATTATTTCATCATGTAACATGTCATCATAGGGTATGGTCCTGTCGCCCTTAGTATAATTTGTCATAATCAGGTAAGTTATATTATCATTTTTAATAACATCATCTACTGTTTCTATATCAGCTTCAATGCAAAGTAAGTACTTGCTATTATCATCACTTCTCTCTCCACCTAACCTTTCTACAAATTCTTCATACTTTCTATTTACTCTAAACAACACCATCTCCCTTTTTCTCTCTCTCTCATCACAATACCTCTCACAACCCCACTGACCTATTTCATACCACGCAAAGGGTAACACGTTATCATGACTCATCTGGGCTTTTCCAATGAACTCATGATACACAAAAGGGAACACTAACTCATAATTACTGCACCACCTGTCAGGTGCACAAAAAGTCCAGGGACGGCTATTTGTCGACCATGTGTCTTCCAAATACGCGCGTGAAGCCTTTTCTTCACCCCCGACTACAACATTATGAGGAAAAATTTACCCCTTGCAACACTCTACCTATATATTCTTTCTCCACTTTCTCTCTGACTCATCAACACACACTAACATTCCATCATTATACTCTACTCCCTCTAAAATTTCATTATCACTATCAATATTCACACTATTATTTTCTAACACTATATTTTTACTTCTATTATCATCATTCTCACCACTACTTACCTTGTCGTCTTTATTTATGTTTAATTTATTTGATTCTCTACTATTCTCTACCCCCATTTTACTCTCGTAATTTTCGTCTACTTTATTCTTTTGTCTATCAAACTTCTCATTAACTAATGCTACTATTTTCTCTTTCGTTTTATCGAAACGTGTTTCATTTCATCAATTTGTTTATCAAAGTTAACATTTCGTTTTTTGATTTCATTTTTTATCTCATCAAATTTTGCATTTTGTTCATTAAATTTTTCATCGAGCTTATCAAACTTTGCATTTGTTCATTAAAAAGCAATTTCATCATCTTTATCATATCATTATCTTCAGCCTTTTTAATCGTGACTGGTGTTGATTGAACTCCTTCACTCATGATTTGTGATTCAGTAACGCTTATTTGGATTTCATTTACACTGTCAGTGATGCTGACATTTTCATTATTCCATTTTGAGAAAAGAAAAAAATATTGTTTCCTTCAAACTGTTATTCTATGTATATTTAACCTAACAACAATATAACCTAACAATCACTATAACCTCTTAATCACGTGTTATGTTATATACTAATTCGATACCCAATCTGCTTCTGTTTTCTGGTTCATTTATATAAGTAAAACTTTATATAAAGTCCCAGTTTCGGTCGCCATTGTAACTTTAATTAAACAAGTCACTGTTCGGGTCGTCATTGTAACTTTAATTACCATTTTTTTTATAATAATAATAATAATTATCTTTATTGTACTTACCACATAAATTACAACACATCCGGTCTGTGCACGTGGCACTGCTGCCACACTACTTTCTCACTAAGGGTCCAAGGTTCTTTACTAAGCGAGAAACAGAAACAGTTTGGGATTTCTCAAAATAATGAGTCTAACACCATGTATGTGAAATAAAACTTTTGTTTTATTATTTCTAAACTGCCATTGTCATCGTTTACAATAATCAAAATGGAGTCTTATACAGCCATAACAAGATGGCGGCTACGTACTTCCGCCCAGCTAATTATTCATTAATTTTCATTATCCAATTTTGTACTTAATTTGCTACAAAAGCATTTTAAATAAACTGCAGTTAATTTTGAGTTGATTTACTAAATTTCTTAAAACATAAACCAATGCCTGTGTTACTTATAAATGCCGGCATCCTCTCGCACACACACACACTCTATCTTTCCCTATATATTAATTATTGATACATTTTTTGTTTTTATTTTAATTAGAATTTTGAGCTCAATTTGATCAAATGAATAATGGTCATAGGATTTGAAACTTTCCCGAGTTTGTAGTTGTAGTTTCCACTCAGACGTTCTCCATCTCAAGCCAGGTGGTCGGCGAACTTTACTGTTTAGTCTGTCCTTTGTTGCACTGAATTTATATCTACATTGTGTGTTGCTGGTTACATTACCAGGTACTGATTACCTGTTAATCACATTTTAACTGTTCAAAAACACTTTTACTGGCAAAACTTCGCCAGCAAATTTTTTAGCGTGCTACCACTCTGAGTGTATGTTGCAGACTGGGCAGACATCTTTGTGCAATTTACCCAAGTAGAAGGGGTTATTCCGTCATCATTCTTTTGTTTAAAACGGATGATGGCATTGTCTTATGCCTCCGCTGTTGCGATTTCGTATTGGTTATGATGTTTTTTAACATTGTTGGAGGCCTGCTTTGTCCAAATATGTGTTGAAAGTCACGTACGCCCATGACCTTGAAGTCAAGTTACTCTGACGAACTGCGTTGTATGTACAATATTGGGAAAAGTTAACCTAACCATTTTTAACACATGAAAACACACTAAAATTATTTTTCCTGTACCGATAAATCCTTATACGGACTTATGTACCATCACAAAACCTCCTCAATGAGAGGTTTTATGTCGAAACATAAAAACTCTCATTGACTCATTCACACTTCCTAAAGGGATCAGCCCAGATATGTCGCCACAACCCCCTGTAAATATAAAAAAGAATATCAATAACTTACCCTTGGTCCAATGATGGTGACCGTACCTGCCTGACCTTACTGGACTTCTCAGGTGAGATCCCAACACCTCAAGGCCATTTAGGCACTTGACGTTCCTGCTCTGACATGCTGGCCAGCTCAGGACCGCCGTCACAGCATCACTAAACTCTGAAACATCGAATACAAAATTTAAATAGTGGCCTTGTATAATCCCATATCCACAACTGATATGTCTCCCCGTAGCTACATTGGTTTATGTTAAGAGGCATTGGTTTTCTTATTTCCTAAGTTCAAATAACAAACAAACAAGATTTACGACAGAAGGTCTTTCTCCTTAGGCATTCCTACATTTACCAACTTTCTGACTACAGTCAATACTACTTCTTTCTTTCCACCACAAGAAAAAATATATTCTTATACTAAGATCATAACACGCAAAATAATTCATTAAGTTTTCAAAAAGCAACAACAACTTATCCATATCTCATCATATATAATTCAAAACACATCTTTATTATGGCAAACAATCTAACTAGTTAAACTTTATTAATCAGTTTTCTTCATTTCAATAATTTTTTACAACAGAATCAGAACTATTTTTATTCAACACCATTATCGACATCATATATTTAATACTTAATATGTGTTACCGTTGCTACCCCTGTGGCAACCTCCTAGCCACACACTCTATGACCATAACCTTGTAACTTCATTATCAACTCTTTTTTATACGTTTTAAATTAATTAATCTTCATTATATAATTCAATCATTTATTTTTATTTAGTCAAAGAAAAATGTTATACTTTATTGTTAAATCAATTCCACTATAAATTCCTATTACATACATGGATTACATAAAAATACACATAATACACAACATAATGTAGTACCCAAATACATTTAACACTGACACATAAAAAATATACAATCCAACTTATTATTGTTCTCATTGACCAAAAATCAGTTCATAATACAATCCATTTTAAAACCACACTGTCCACATAGTTAAATGTTCATAACACAATAAAACAATTTATCCACCATCATCAAATAACCATCTAATCTTATATCTACATACATTATTTATTATTGAATATCTTATATTAGTATCATCAATGTAATACTCATCTAATTTTTTATGTCTTTCCACAATATCGTTTGAATGAATAGGCTTATCCCATATTATTTCATCATGTAACATGTCATCATATGGTATGGTCCTGTCGCCCTTAGTATAATTTGTCATAATCAGGTAAGTTATATTATCATTTTTAATAACATCATCTACTGTTTCTATATCAGCTTCAATGCAAAGTAAGTACTTGCTATTATCATCACTTCTCTCTCCACCTAACCTTTCTACAAATTCTTCATACTTTCTATTTACTCTAAACAACTCCATCTCCCTTTTTCTCTCTCTCTCATCACAATACCTCTCACAACCCCACTCACCTATTTCATACCACGCAAAGGGTAACACGTTATCATGACTCATCTGGGCTTTTCCAATGAACTCATGATACACAAAAGGGAACACTAACTCATAATTACTGCACCACCTGTCAGGTGCACAAAAAGTCCAGGGACGGCTATTTGTAGACCATGTGTCTTCCAAATACGCGCGTGAAGCCTTTTCTTCACCCCCGACTACAACATTATGGGAAAAATTTACCCCCTGCAACACTCTACCTATATATTCTTTCTCCACTTTCTCTCTGACTCATCAACACACACTAACATTCCATCATTATACTCTACTCCCTCTAAAATTTCATTATCACTATCAATATTCACACTATTATTTTCTAACACTATATTTTTACTTCTATTATCATCATTCTCACCACTACTTACCTTGTCGTCTTTATTTATGTTTAATTTATTTGATTCTCTACTATTCTCTACCCCCATTTTACTCTCGTAATTTTCGTCTACTTTATTCTTTTGTCTATCAAACTTCTCATTAACTAATGCTACTATTTTCTCTTTCGTTTTATCGAAACGTGTTTCATTTCATCAATTTGTTAATCAAAGTTAACATTTCGTTTTTTGATTTCATTTTTTATCTCATCAAACTTTGCATTTGTTCATTAAAAAGCAATTTCATCATCTTTATCTATCATTATCTTCAGCCTTTTTAATCGTGACTGGTGTTGATTGAACTCCTTCACTCATGATTTGTGATTCAGTAACGCTTATTTGGATTTCATTTACACTGTCAGTGATGCTGACATTTTCATTATTCCATTTTGAGAAAAGAAAAAAATGTTGTTTCCTTCAAACTGTTATTCTATGTATATTTAACCTAACAACAATATAGCCTAACAATCACTATAACCTCTTAATCACGTGTTATGTTATATACTAATTCGATACCCAATCTGCTTCTGTTTTCTGGCTCATTTATATAAGTAAAACTTTATATAAAGTCCCAGTTTCGGTCGCCATTGTAACTTTAATTAAACAAGTCACTGTTCGGGTCGTCATTGTAACTTTAATTACCATTTTTTTCATAATAATAATAATAATTATCTTTATTGTACTTACCATATAATTTACAACACATTCGGTCTGTGCACGTGGCACTGCTGCCACACTACTTTCTCACTAAGGGTCCAAGGTTCTTTACTAAGCGAGAAACAGAAACAGTTTGGGATTTCTCAAAATAATGAGTCTAACACCATGTATGTGAAATAAAACTTTTGTTTTATTATTTCTAAACTGCCATTGTCATCGTTTACAATAATCAAAATGGAGTCTTATACAGCCATAACAAGATGGCGGCTACGTACTTCCGCCCAGCTAATTATTCATTAATTTTCATTATCCAATTTTGTACTTAATTTGCTACAAAAGCATTTTAAATAAACTGCAGTTAATTTTGAGTTGATTTACTAAATTTCTTAAAACATAAACCAATGCCTGTGTTACTTATAAATGCCGGCATACTCTCGCACACACACACACTCTATCTTTCCCTATATATTAATTATTGATACATTTTTTGTTTTTATTTTAATTAGAATTTTGAGCTCAATTTGATCAAATGAATAATGGTCATAGGATTTGAAACTTTACCGAGTTTGTAGTTGTAGTTTCCACTCAGACGTTCTCCATCTCAAGCCAGGTGGTCGGCGAACTTTACTGTTTAGTCTGTCCTTTTGTTGCACTGAATTTATATCTACATTGTGTGTTGCTGGTTACATTACCAGGTACTGATTACCTGTTAATCACATTTTAACTGTTCAAAAACACTTTTACTGGCAAAACTTCGCCAGCAAATTTTTTAGCGTGCTAGCACTCTGAGTGTATGTTGCAGACTGGGCAGACATCTTTGTGCAATTTACCCAAGTAGAAGGGGTTATTCCGTCATCATTCTTTTGTTTAAAACGGATGATTGCATTGTCTTATGCCTCCGCTGTTGCGATTTCGTATTGGTTATGATGTTTTTTAACATTGTTGGAGGCCTGCTTTGTCCAAATATGTGTTGAAAGTCACGTACGCCCATGACCTTGAAGTCAAGTTACTCTGGCGAACTGCGTTGTATGTACAATATTGGGAAAAGTTAACCTAACCATTTTTAACACATGAAAACACACTAAAATTATTTTTCCTGTACCGATAAATCCTTATACGGACTTATGTACCATCACAAAACCTCCTCAATGAGAGGTTTTATGTCGAAACATAAAAACTCTCATTGACTCATTCACACTTCCTAAAGGGATCAGCCCAGATATGTCGCCACAACCCCCTGTAAATATAAAAAAGAATATCAATAACTTACCCTTGGTCCAATGATGGTGACCGTACCTGCCTGACCTTACTGGACTTCTCAGGTGAGATCCCAACACCTCAAGGCCATTTAGGCACTTGACGTTCCTGCTCTGACATGCTGGCCAGCTCAGGACCGCCGTCACAGCATCACTAAACTCTGAAACATCGAATACAAAATTTAAATAGTGGCCTTGTATAATCCCATATCCACAACTGATATGTCTCCCCGTAGCTACATTGGTTTATGTTAAGAGGCATTGGTTTTCTTATTTCCTAAGTTCAAATAACAAACAAACAAGATTTACGACAGAAGGTCTTTCTCCTTAGGCATTCCTACATTTACCAACTTTCTGACTACAGTCAATACTACTTCTTTCTTTCCACCACAAGAAAAAATATATTCTTATACTAAGATCATAACACGCAAAATAATTCATTAAGTTTTCAAAAAGCAACAACAACTTATCCATATCTCATCATATATAATTCAAAACACATCTTTATTATGGCAAACAATCTAACTAGTTAAACTTTATTAATCAGTTTTCTTGATTTCAATACTTTTCTACAACAGAATCAGAACTATTTTTATTCAACACCATTATCGACATCATATATTTAATACTTAATATGTGTTACCTTTGCTACCCCTGTGGCAACCTCCTAGCCACACACTCTATGACCATAACCTTGTAACTTCATTATCAACTCTTTTTTATACGTTTTAAATTAATTAATCTTCATTATATAATTCAATCATTTATTTTTATTTAGTCAAAGAAAAATGTTATACTTTATTGTTAAATCAATTCCACTATAAATTCCTATTACATACATGGATTACATAAAAATACACATAATACACAACATAATGTAGTACCCAAATACATTTAACACTGACACATAAAAAATATACAATCCAACTTATTATTGTTCTCATTGACCAAAAATCAGTTCATAATACAATCCATTTTAAAACCACACTGTCCACATAGTTAAATGTTCATAACACAATAAAACAATTTACCCACCATCATCAAATAACCATCTAATCTTATATCTACATACATTATTTATTATTGAATATCTTATATTAGTATCATCAATGTAATACTCATCTAATTTTTTATGTCTTTCCACAATATCGTTTGAATGAATAGGCTTATCCCATATTATTTCATCATGTAACATGTCATCATAGGGTATGGTCCTGTCGCCCTTAGTATAATTTGTCATAATCAGGTAAGTTATATTATCATTTTTAATAACATCATCTACTGTTTCTATATCAGCTTCAATGCAAAGTAAGTACTTGCTATTATCATCACTTCTCTCTCCACCTAACCTTTCTACAAATTCTTCATACTTTCTATTTACTCTAAACAACTCCATCTCCCTTTTTCTCTCTCTCTCATCACAATATCTCTCACAACCCCACTCACCTATTTCATACCACGCAAAGGGTAACACGTTATCATGACTCATCTGGGCTTTTCCAATGAACTCATGATACACAAAAGGGAGCACTAACTCATAATTACTGCACCACCTGTCAGGTGCACAAAAAGTCCAGGGACGGCTATTTGTAGACCATGTGTCTTCCAAATACGCGCGTGAAGCCTTTTCTTCACCCCCGACTACAACATTATGGGAAAAATTTACCCCCTGCAACACTCTACCTATATATTCTTTCTCCACTTTCTCTCTGACTCATCAACACACACTAACATTCCATCATTATACTCTACTCCCTCTAAAATTTCATTATCACTATCAATATTCACACTATTATTTTCTAACACTATATTTTTACTTCTATTATCATCATTCTCACCACTACTTACCTTGTCGTCTTTATTTATGTTTAATTTATTTGATTCTCTACTATTCTCTACCCCCATTTTACTCTCGTAATTTTCGTCTACTTTATTCTTTTGTCTATCAAACTTCTCATTAACTAATGCTACTATTTTCTCTTTCGTTTTATCGAAACGTGTTTCATTTCATCAATTTGTTTATCAAAGTTAACATTTCGTTTTTTGATTTCCTTTTTTATCTCATCAAACTTTGCATTTGTTCATTAAAAAGCAATTTCATCATCTTTATCATATCATTATCTTCAGCCTTTTTAATCGTGACTGGTGTTGATTGAACTCCTTCACTCATGATTTGTGATTCAGTAACGCTTATTTGGATTTCATTTACACTGTCAGTGATGCTGACATTTTCATTATTCCATTTTGAGAAAAGAAAAAAAATGTTGTTTCCTTCAAACTGTTATTCTATGTATATTTAACCTAACAACAATATAACCTAACAATCACTATAACCTCTTAATCACGTGTTATGTTATATACTAATTCGATACCCAATCTGCTTCTGTTTTCTGGCTCATTTATATAAGTAAAACTTTATATAAAGTCCCAGTTTCGGTCGCCATTGTAACTTTAATTAAACAAGTCACTGTTCGGGTCGTCATTGTAACTTTAATTACCATTTTTTTTATAATATAATAATAATTATCTTTATTGTACTTACCATATAATTTACAACACATTCGGTCTGTGCACGTGGCACTGCTGCCACACTACTTTCTCACTAAGGGTCCAAGGTTCTTTACTAAGCGAGAAACAGAAACAGTTTGGGATTTCTCAAAATAATGAGTCTAACACCATGTATGTGAAATAAAACTTTTGTTTTATTATTTCTAAACTGCCATTGTCATCGTTTACAATAATCAAAATGGAGTCTTATACAGCCATAACAAGATGGCGGCTACGTACTTCCGCCCAGCTAATTATTCATTAATTTTCATTATCCAATTTTGTACTTAATTTGCTACAAAAGCATTTTAAATAAACTGCAGTTAATTTTGAGTTGATTTACTAAATTTCTTAAAACATAAACCAATGCCTGTGTTACTTATAAATGCCGGCATCCTCTCGCACACACACACACTCTATCTTTCCCTATATATTAATTATTGATACATTTTTTGTTTTTATTTTAATTAGAATTTTGAGCTCAATTTGATCAAATGAATAATGATCATAGGATTTGAAACTTTCCCGAGTTTGTAGTTGTAGTTTCCACTCAGACGTTCTCCATCTCAAGCCAGGTGGTCGGCGAACTTTACTGTTTAGTCTGTCCTTTTGTTGCACTGAATTTATATCTACATTGTGTGTTGCTGGTTACATTACCAGGTACTGATTACCTGTTAATCACATTTTAACTGTTCAAAAACACTTTTACTGCCAAAACTTCGCCAGCAAATTTTTTAGCGTGCTAGCACTCTGAGTGTATGTTGCAGACTGGGCAGACATCTTTGTGCAATTTAACCAAGTAGAAGGGGTTATTCCGTCATCATTCTTTTGTTTAAAACAGATGATGGCATTGTCTTATGCCTCCGCTGTTTCGATTTCGTATTGGTTATGATGTTTTTTAACATTGTTGGAGGCCTGCTTTGTCCAAATATGTGTTGAAAGTCATGTACGCCCATGACCTTGAAGTCAAGTTACTCTGGCGAACTGCGTTGTATGTACAATATTGGGAAAAGTTAACCTAACCATTTTTAACACATGAAAACACACTAAAATTATTTTTCCTGTACCGATAAATCCTTATACGGACTTATGTACCATCACAAAACCTCCTCAATGAGAGGTTTTATGTCGAAACATAAAAACTCTCATTGACTCATTCACACTTCCTAAAGGGATCAGCCCAGATATGTCGCCACAACCCCCTGTAAATATAAAAAAGAATATCAATAACTTACCCTTGGTCCAATGATGGTGACCGTACCTGCCTGACCTTACTGGACTTCTCAGGTGAGATCCCAACACCTCAAGGCCATTTAGGCACTTGACGTTCCTGCTCTGACATGCTGGCCAGCTCAGGACCGCCGTCACAGCATCACTAAACTCTGAAACATCGAATACAAAATTTAAATAGTGGCCTTGTATAATCCCATATCCACAACTGATATGTCTCCCCGTAGCTACATTGGTTTATGTTAAGAGGCATTGGTTTTCTTATTTCCTAAGTTCAAATAACAAACAAACAAGATTTACGACAGAAGGTCTTTCTCCTTAGGCATTCCTACATTTACCAACTTTCTGACTCCAGTCAATACTACTTCTTTCTTTCCACCACAAGAAAAAATATATTCTTATACTAAGATCATAACACGCAAAATAATTCATTAAGTTTTCAAAAAGCAACAACAACTTATCCATATCTCATCATATATAATTCAAAACACATCTTTATTATGGCAAACAATCTAACTAGTTAAACTTTATTAATCAGTTTTCTTGATTTCAATACTTTTTTACAACAGAATCAGAACTATTTTTATTCAACACCATTATCGACATCATATATTTAATACTTAATATGTGTTACCGTTGCTACCCCTGTGGCAACCTCCTAGCCACACACTCTATGACCATAACCTTGTAACTTCATTATCAACTCTTTTTTATACGTTTTAAATTAATTAATCTTCATTATATAATTCAATCATTTATTTTTATTTAGTCAAAGAAAAATGTTATACTTTATTGTTAAATCAATTCCACTATAAATTCCTATTACATACATGGATTACATAAAAATACACATAATACACAACATAATGTAGTACCCAAATACATTTAACATTGACACATAAAAAATATACAATCCAACTTATTATTGTTCTCATTGACCAAAAATCAGTTCATAATACAATCCATTTTAAAACCACACTGTCCACATAGTTAAATGTTCATAACACAATAAAACAATTTACCCACCATCATCAAATAACCATCTAATCTTATATCTACATACATTATTTATTATTGAATATCTTATATTAGTATCATCAATGTAATACTCATCTAATTTTTTATGTCTTTCCACAATATCGTTTGAATGAATAGGCTTATCCCATATTATTTCATCATGTAACATATCATCATAGGGTATGGTCCTGTCGCCCTTAGTATAATTTGTCATAATCAGGTAAGTTATATTATCATTTTTAATAACATCATCTACTGTTTCTATATCAGCTTCAATGCAAAGTAAGTACTTGCTATTATCATCACTTCTCTCTCCACCTAACCTTTCTACAAATTCTTCATACTTTCTATTTACTCTAAACAACTCCATCTCCCTTTTTCTCTCTCTCTCATCACAATATCTCTCACAACCCCACTCACCTATTTCATACCACGCAAAGGGTAACACGTTATCATGACTCATCTGGGCTTTTCCAATGAACTCATGATACACAAAAGGGAACACTAACTCATAATTACTGCACCACCTGTCAGGTGCACAAAAAGTCCAGGGACGGCTATTTGTAGACCATGTGTCTTCCAAATACGCGCGTGAAGCCTTTTCTTCACCCCCGACTACAACATTATGGGAAAAATTTACCCCCTGCAACACTCTACCTATATATTCTTTCTCCACTTTCTCTCTGACTCATCAACACACACTAACATTCCATCATTATACTCTACTCCCTCTAAAATTTCATTATCACTATCAATATTCACACTATTATTTTCTAACACTATATTTTTACTTCTATTATCATCATTCTCACCACTACTTACCTTGTCGTCTTTATTTATGTTTAATTTATTTGATTCTCTACTATTCTCTACCCCCATTTTACTCTCGTAATTTTCGTCTACTTTATTCTTTTGTCTATCAAACTTCTCATTAACTAATGCTACTATTTTCTCTTTCGTTTTATCGAAACGTGTTTCATTTCATCAATTTGTTTATCAAAGTTAACATTTCGTTTTTTGATTTCCTTTTTTATCTCATCAAACTTTGCATTTGTTCATTAAAAAGCAATTTCATCATCTTTATCATATCATTATCTTCAGCCTTTTTAATCGTGACTGGTGTTGATTGAACTCCTTCACTCATGATTTGTGATTCAGTAACGCTTATTTGGATTTCATTTACACTGTCAGTGATGCTGACATTTTCATTATTCCATTTTGAGAAAAGAAAAAAAATGTTGTTTCCTTCAAACTGTTATTCTATGTATATTTAACCTAACAACAATATAACCTAACAATCACTATAACCTCTTAATCACGTGTTATGTTATATACTAATTCGATACCCAATCTGCTTCTGTTTTCTGGCTCATTTATATAAGTAAAACTTTATATAAAGTCCCAGTTTCGGTCGCCATTGTAACTTTAATTAAACAAGTCACTGTTCGGGTCGTCATTGTAACTTTAATTACCATTTTTTTTATAATAATAATAATAATTATGTTTATTGTACTTACCATATAATTTACAACACATCCGGTCTGTGCACGTGGCACTGCTGCCACACTACTTTCTCACTAAGGGTCCAAGGTTCTTTACTAAGCGAGAAACAGAAACAGTTTGGGATTTCTCAAAATAATGAGTCTAACACCATGTATGTGAAATAAAACTTTTGTTTTATTATTTCTAAACTGCCATTGTCATCGTTTACAATAATCAAAATGGAGTCTTATACAGCCATAACAAGATGGCGGCTACGAACTTCCGCCCAGCTAATTATTCATTAATTTTCATTATCCAATTTTGTACTTAATTTGCTACAAAAGCATTTTAAATAAACTGCAGTTAATTTTGAGTTGATTTACTAAATTTCTTAAAACATAAACCAATGCCTGTGTTACTTATAAATGCCGGCATCCTCTCGCACACACACACACTCTATCTTTCCCTATATATTAATTATTGATACATTTTTTGTTTTTATTTTAATTAGAATTTTGAGCTCAATTTGATCAAATGAATAATGATCATAGGATTTGAAACTTTCCCGAGTTTGTAGTTGTAGTTTCCACTCAGACGTTCTCCATCTCAAGCCAGGTGGTCGGCGAACTTTACTGTTTAGTCTGTCCTTTTGTTGCACTGAATTTATATCTACATTGTGTGTTGCTGGTTACATTACCAGGTACTGATTACCTGTTAATCACATTTTAACTGTTCAAAAACACTTTTACTGGCAAAACTTCGCCAGCAAATTTTTTAGCGTGCTAGCACTCTGAGTGTATGTTGCAGACTGGGCAGACATCTTTGTGCAATTTACCCAAGTAGAAGGGGTTATTCCGTCATCATTCTTTTGTTTAAAACGGATGATGGCATTGTCTTATGCCTCCGCTGTTGCGATTTCGTATTGGTTATGATGTTTTTTAACATTGTTGGAGGCCTGCTTTGTCCAAATATGTGTTGAAAGTCACGTACGCCCATGACCTTGAAGTCAAGTTACTCTGGCGAACTGCGTTGTATGTACAATATTGGGAAAAGTTAACCTAACCATTTTTAACACATGAAAACACACTAAAATTATTTTTCCTGTACCGATAAATCCTTATACGGACTTATGTACCATCACAAAACCTCCTCAATGAGAGGTTTTATGTCGAAACATAAAAACTCTCATTGACTCATTCACACTTCCTAAAGGGATCAGCCCAGATATGTCGCCACAACCCCCTGTAAATATAAAAAAGAATATCAATAACATATCCTTGGTCCAATGATGGTGACCGTACCTGCCTGACCTTACTGGACTTCTCAGGTGAGATCCCAACACCTCAAGGCCATTTAGGCACTTGACGTTCCTGCTCTGACATGCTGGCCAGCTCAGGACCGCCGTCACAGCATCACTAAACTCTGAAACATCGAATACAAAATTTAAATAGTGGCCTTGTATAATCCCATATCCACAACTGATATGTCTCCCCGTAGCTACATTGGTTTATGTTAAGAGGCATTGGTTTTCTTATTTCCTAAGTTCAAATAACAAACAAACAAGATTTACGACAGAAGGTCTTTCTCCTTAGGCATTCCTACATTTACCAACTTTCTGACTCCAGTCAATACTACTTCTTTCTTTCCACCACAAGAAAAAATATATTCTTATACTAAGATCATAACACGCAAAATAATTCATTAAGTTTTCAAAAAGCAACAACAACTTATCCATATCTCATCATATATAATTCAAAACACATCTTTATTATGGCAAACAATCTAACTAGTTAAACTTTATTAATCAGTTTTCTTGATTTCAATACTTTTTTACAACAGAATCAGAACTATTTTTATTCAACACCATTATCAACATCATATATTTAATACTTAATATGTGTTACCGTTGCTACCCCTGTGGCAACCTCCTAGCCACACACTCTATGACCATAACCTTGTAACTTCATTATCAACTCTTTTTTATACGTTTTAAATTAATTAATCTTCATTATATAATTCAATCATTTATTTTTATTTAGTCAAAGAAAAATGTTATACTTTATTGTTAAATCAATTCAACTATAAATTCCTATTACATACATGGATTATATAAAAATACACATAATACACAACATAATGTAGTACCCAAATACATTTAACATTGACACATAAAAAATATACAATCCAACTTATTATTGTTCTCATTGACCAAAAATCAGTTCATAATACAATCCATTTTAAAACCACACTGTCCACATAGTTAAATGTTCATAACACAATAAAACAATTTATCCACCATCATCAAATAACCATCTAATCTTATATCTACATACATTATTTATTATTGAATATCTTATATTAGTATCATCAATGTAATACTCATCTAATTTTTTATGTCTTTCCACAATATCGTTTAAATGAATAGGCTTATCCCATATTATTTCATCATGTAACATGTCATCATAGGGTATGGTCCTGTCGCCCTTAGTATAATTTGTCATAATCAGGTAAGTTATATTATCATTTTTAATAACATCATCTACTGTTTCTATATCAGCTTCAATGCAAAGTAAGTACTTGCTATTATCATCACTTCTCTCTCCACCTAACCTTTCTACAAATTCTTCATACTTTCTATTTACTCTAAACAACTCCATCTCCCTTTTTCTCTCTCTCTCATCACAATATCTCTCACAACCCCACTCACCTATTTCATACCACGCAAAGGGTAACACGTTATCATGACTCATCTGGGCTTTTCCAATGAACTCATGATACACAAAAGGGAACACTAACTCATAATTACTGCACCACCTGTCAGGTGCACAAAAAGTCCAGGGACAGCTATTTGTAGACCATGTGTCTTCCAAATACGCGCGTGAAGCCTTTTCTTCACCCCCGACTACAACATTATGGGAAAAATTTACCCCCTGCAACACTCTACCTATATATTCTTTCTCCACTTTCTCTCTGACTCATCAACGCACACTAACATTCCATCATTATACTCTACTCCCTCTAAAATTTCATTATCACTATCAATATTCACACTATTATTTTCTAACACTATATTTTTACTTCTATTATCATCATTCTCACCACTACTTACCTTGTCGTCTTTATTTATATTTAATTTATTTGATTCTCTACTATTCTCTACCCCCATTTTACTCTCGTAATTTTCGTCTACTTTATTCTTTTGTCTATCAAACTTCTCATTAACTAATGCTACTATTTTCTCTTTCGTTTTATCGAAACGTGTTTCATTTCATCAATTTGTTTATCAAAGTTAACATTTCGTTTTTTGATTTCATTTTTTATCTCATCAAACTTTGCATTTGTTCATTAAAAAGCAATTTCATCATCTTTATCATATCATTATCTTCAGCCTTTTTAATCGTGACTGGTGTTGATTGAACTCCTTCACTCATGATTTGTGATTCAGTAACGCTTATTTGGATTTCATTTACACTGTCAGTGATGCTGACATTTTCATTATTCCATTTTGAGAAAAGAAAAAAAATGTTGTTTCCTTCAAACTGTTATTCTATGTATATTTAACCTAACAACAATATAACCTAACAATCACTATAACCTCTTAATCACGTGTTATGTTATATACTAATTCGATACCCAATCTGCTTCTGTTTTCTGGCTCATTTATATAAGTAAAACTTTATATAAAGTCCCAGTTTCGGTCGCCATTGTAACTTTAATTAAACAAGTCACTGTTCGGGTCGTCATTGTAACTTTAATTACCATTTTTTTATAATAATAATAATAATTATCTTTATTGTACTTACCATATAATTTACAACACATCCGGTCTGTGCACGTGGCACTGCTGCCACACTACTTTCTCACCATTTTTTTTATAATAATAATAATAATTATCTTTATTGTACTTACCATATAATTGACAACACATCCGGTCTGTGCACGTGGCACTGCTGCCACACTACTTTCTCACTAAGGGTCCAAGGTTCTTTACTAAGCGAGAAACAGAAACAGTTTGGGATTTCTCAAAATAATGAGTCTAACACCATGTATGTGAAATAAAACTTTTGTTTTATTATTTCTAAACTGCCATTGTCATCGTTTACAATAATCAAAATGGAGTCTTATACAGCCATAACAAGATGGCGGCTACGTACTTCCGCCCAGCTAATTATTCATTAATTTTCATTATTCAATTTTGTACTTAATTTGCTACAAAAGCATTTTAAATAAACTGCAGTTAATTTTGAGTTGATTTACTAAATTTCTTAAAACATAAACCAATGCCTGTGTTACTTATAAATGCCGGCATCCTCTTGCACTCACACACACTCTATCTTTCCCTATATATTAATTATTGATACATTTTTTGTTTTTATTTTAATTAGAATTTTGAGCTCAATTTGATCAAATGAATAATGGTCATAGGATTTGAAACTTTCCCGAGTTTGTAGTTGTAGTTTCCACTCAGACGTTCTCCATCTCAAGCCAGGTGGTCGGCGAACTTTACTGTTTAGTCTGTCCTTTTGTTGCACTGAATTTATATCTACATTGTGTGTTGCTGGTTACATTACCAGGTACTGATTACCTGTTAATCACATTTTAACTGTTCAAAAACACTTTTACTGGCAAAACTTCGCCAGCAAATTTTTTAGCGTGCTAGCACTCTGAGTGTATGTTGCAGACTGGGCAGACATCTTTGTGCAATTTACCCAAGTAGAAGGGGTTATTCCGTCATCATTCTTTTGTTTAAAACGGATGATGGCATTGTCTTATGCCTCCGCTGTTGCGATTTCGTATTGGTTATGATGTTTTTTAACATTGTTGGAGGCCTGCTTTGTCCAAATATGTGTTGAAAGTCACGTACGCCCATGACCTTGAAGTCAAGTTACTCTGGCGAACTGCGTTGTATGTACAATATTGGGAAAAGTTAACCTAACCATTTTTAACACATGAAAACACACTAAAATTATGTTTCCTGTACCGATAAATCCTTATACGGACTTATGTACCATCACAAAACCTCCTCAATGAGAGGTTTTATGTCGAAACATAAAAACTCTCATTGACTCATTCACACTTCCTAAAGGGATCAGCCCAGATATGTCGCCACAACCCCCTGTAAATATAAAAAAGAATATCAATAACTTACCCTTGGTCCAATGATGGTGACCGTACCTGCCTGACCTTACTGGACTTCTCAGGTGAGATCCCAACACCGCAAGGCCATTTAGGCACTTGACGTTCCTGCTCTGACATGCTGGCCAGCTCAGGACCGCCGTCACAGCATCACTAAACTCTGAAACATCGAATACAAAATTTAAATAGTGGCCTTGTATAATCCCATATCCACAACTGATATGTCTCCCCGTAGCTACATTGGTTTATGTTAAGAGGCATTGGTTTTCTTATTTCCTAAGTTCAAATAACAAACAAACAAGATTTACGACAGAAGGTCTTTCTCCTTAGGCATTCCTACATTTACCAACTTTCTGACTCCAGTCAATACTACTTCTTTCTTTCCACCACAAGAGAAAATATATTCTTATACTAAGATCATAACACGCAAAATAATTCATTAAGTTTTCAAAAAGCAACAACAACTTATCCATATCTCATCATATATAATTCAAAACACATCTTTATTATGGCAAACAATCTAACTAGTTAAACTTTATTAATCAGTTTTCTTGATTTCAATACTTTTTTACAACAGAATCAGAACTATTTTTATTCAACACCATTATCGACATCATATATTTAATACTTAATATGTGTTACCGTTGCTACCCCTGTGGCAACCTCCTAGCCACACACTCTATGACCATAACCTTGTAACTTCATTATCAACTCTTTTTTATACGTTTTAAATTAATTAATCTTCATTATATAATTCAATCATTTATTTTTATTTAGTCAAAGAAAAATGTTATACTTTATTGTTAAATCAATTCCACTATAAATTCCTATTACATACATGGATTACATAAAAATACACATAATACACAACATAATGTAGTACCCAAATACATTTAACACTGACACATAAAAAATATACAATCCAACTTATTATTGTTCTCATTGACCAAAAATCAGTTCATAATACAATCCATTTTAAAACCACACTGTCCACATAGTTAAATGTTCATAACACAATAAAACAATTTATCCACCATCATCAAATAACCATCTAATCTTATATCTACATACATTATTTATTATTGAATATCTTATATTAGTATCATCAATGTAATACTCATCTAATTTTTTATGTCTTTCCACAATATCGTTTGAATGAATAGGCTTATCCCATATTATTTCATCATGTAACATGTCATCATAGGGTATGGTCCTGTCGCCCTTAGTATAATTTGTCATAATCAGGTAAGTTATATTATCATTTTTAATAACATCATCTACTGTTTCTATATCAGCTTCAATGCAAAGTAAGTACTTGCTATTATCATCACTTCTCTCTCCACCTAACCTTTCTACAAATTCTTCATACTTTCTATTTACTCTAAACAACTCCATCTCCCTTTTTCTCTCTCTCTCATCACAATACCTCTCACAACCCCACTGACCTATTTCATACCACGCAAAGGGTAACACGTTATCATGACTCATCTGGGCTTTTCCAATGAACTCATGATACACAAAAGGGAACACTAACTCATAATTACTGCACCACCTGTCAGGTGCACAAAAAGTCCAGGGACGGCTATTTGTAGACCATGTGTCTTCCAAATACGCGCGTGAAGCCTTTTCTTCACCCCCGACTACAACATTATGGGAAAAATTTACCCCCTGCAACACTCTACCTATATATTCTTTCTCCACTTTCTCTCTGACTCATCAACACACACTAACATTCCATCATTATACTCTACTCCCTCTAAAATTTCATTATCACTATCAATATTCACACTATTATTTTCTAACACTATATTTTTACTTCTATTATCATCATTCTCACCACTACTTACCTTGTCGTCTTTATTTATGTTTAATTTATTTGATTCTCTACTATTCTCTACCCCCATTTTACTCTCGTAATTTTCGTCTACTTTATTCTTTTGTCTATCAAACTTCTCATTAACTAATGCTACTATTTTCTCTTTCGTTTTATCGAAACTTGTTTCATTTCATCAATTTGTTTATCAAAGTTAACATTTCGTTTTTTGATTTCATTTTTTATCTCATCAAACTTTGCATTTGTTCATTAAAAAGCAATTTCATCATCTTTATCATATCATTATCTTCAGCCTTTTTAATCGTGACTGGTGTTGATTGAACTCCTTCACTCATGATTTGTGATTCAGTAACGCTTATTTGGATTTCATTTACACTGTCAGTGATGCTGACATTTTCATTATTCCATTTTGAGAAAAGAAAAAAAATGTTGTTTCCTTCAAACTGTTATTCTATGTATATTTAACCTAACAACAATATAACCTAACAATCACTATAACCTCTTAATCACGTGTTATGTTATATACTAATTCGATACCCAATCTGCTTCTGTTTTCTGGCTCATTTATATAAGTAAAACTTTATATAAAGTCCCAGTTTCGGTCGCCATTGTAACTTTAATTAAACAAGTCACTGTTCGGGTCGTCATTGTAACTTTAATTACCATTTTTTTATAATAATAATTATCTTTATTGTACTTACCATATAATTTACAACACATCCGGTCTGTGCACGTGGCACTGCTGCCACACTACTTTCTCACTAAGGGTCCAAGGTTCTTTACTAAGCGAGAAACAGAAACAGTTTGGGATTTCTCAAAATAATGAGTCTAACACCATGTATGTGAAATAAAACTTTTGTTTTATTATTTCTAAACTGCCATTGTCATCGTTTACAATAATCAAAATGGAGTCTTATACAGCCATAACAAGATGGCGGCTACGTACTTCCGCCCAGCTAATTATTCATTAATTTTCATTATTCAATTTTGTACTTAATTTGCTACAAAAGCATTTTAAATAAACTGCAGTTAATTTTGAGTTGATTTACTAAATTTCTTAAAACATAAACCAATGCCTGTGTTACTTATAAATGCCGGCATCCTCTCGCACACACACACACTCTATCTTTCCCTATATATTAATTATTGATACATTTTTTGTTTTTATTTTAATTAGAATTTTGAGCTCAATTTGATCAAATGAATAATGGTCATAGGATTTGAAACTTTCCCGAGTTTGTAGTTGTAGTTTCCACTCAGACGTTCTCCATCTCAAGCCAGGTGGTCGGCGAACTTTACTGTTTAGTCTGTCCTTTTGTTGCACTGAATTTATATCTACATTGTGTGTTGCTGGTTACATTACCAGGTACTGATTACCTGTTAATCACATTTTAACTGTTCAAAAACACTTTTACTGGCAAAACTTCGCCAGCGAATTTTTTAGCGTGCTAGCGCTCTGAGTGTATGTTGCAGACTGGGCAGACATCTTTGTGCAATTTACCCAAGTAGAAGGGGTTATTCCGTCATCATTCTTTTGTTTAAAACGGATGATGGCATTGCTTATGCCTCCGCTGTTGCGATTTCGTATTGGTTATGATGTTTTTTAACATTGTTGGAGGCCTGCTTTGTCCAAATATGTGTTGAAAGTCACGTACGCCCATGACCTTGAAGTCAAGTTACTCTGGCGAACTGCGTTGTATGTACAATATTGGGAAAAGTTAACCTAACCATTTTTAACACATGAAAACACAATAAAATTATTTTTCCTGTACCGATAAATCCTTATACGGACTTATGTACCTTCACATTACCTCTAAGATGTCAAGGGTAATTGTAAATTGAATTTTAGAGCTGTATTTATTATTTATATTTAAACAATTTTTTGTACGCAACATAATACCAAAAGGTTGAAATATTTGCAGTTATTTCAATTTTAAAACGTATACATAATTTTTAATCAATCAAAATGTTTCAATCCATTTTCCGTTTACAATTACCCCACCTAACCGCAAATGTATGGTGTGTCGCTATCTTCAGTTAGCACTTTTAATTTTAATTGCTATGAAAATAAATTGAAATAACATGTATGAAAAAGAAACGTTAATTTTAGTAGACTTTAAAAGACTTAATACAGGGAGTCTTTAAATTTGTTTTAAAGTTTTTTCCTAAAGCTCTTGAATTTTGCTTAGAATAGCCAAACACCCAATGCCATTTGTACACCACGTGGTAAAATTGTGTTGTTACAATGGCGGACGCGCGAATAGATGTGAGGCTTGTTCGCATGTTTCATTACATTTTTAATCAGTGCTGTGTTGTGAGTTTGACATTCATTTAATTAAAGAATGATTAGCTATGATGAACTGTTGAGTGTTATTAGTACAGAAGAGGATGCAATTTATTTTCTTCAAGAAAAAGGTTTGGCTCACAATCCTCGTCAATGTGAACAAGGACACGACATGGTATTAGCCCTTGGGCAGCAACAGCGTTGGTGTTGCAATAAGAGGACTTGCCGTGAGTATAAGGTAGTTCGCAAGGGCACATTTTTACAGGGGTCCAAATTACCGCTGGGAAAAATAATAAAATTTATTTATTTCTGGTGTGAAGGGCGTAGTAGTGTAAAAAACAACTGGAAATCGGCGTCAACACACACACAGAGTGGACGGCTTACTTAAGATATATCTGTGCCGTAGACGTCATGAGAAACCCACGGAAAATTGGAGGACCGAATTTAACAGTTGAAATTGACGAGAGTGTGTTTGCCAAGAGAAAAAATAATGTTAGCCGAGTATATCCACAACAATGGGTATTCGGTGGATACTGCCGAGAAACGAAGGACTGCTTTTTGTGTAGTGTGGAAGATAGATCAGCCGCTACCCTACTACCTCTCATAGTGGCAAATATTGAACCAGGGTCTACTATAATGTCAGATGAGTGGCGTTCGTACCGTGAAATTGTTAATTTGCCACAACAGTACAGTCATTTGACTGTAAACCATAGTTATAACTTTGTGGATCCTGAAACGGGAGCGCATACACAAGGCGTAGAAAGCATGTGGCGGTCCTGTAAACGCCGAAACATGATTGAATGTGGTACGAGAAGGGAACGCTTAAATTCCTATTTAAGTGAGTTCATGTGGCGAACAAGAAATAGAAATGAGGATTTGTTCCAGAAAATGCTGGAAACCATCAACAAATATGAGGCCCCTTTTTACTAAAAACAAATATGATTTTGGTAGGTATTATCAATTTTGGTAAGTATGTTCTAATTAGAATACGTTTTCATAATGATATTGACTTTGAAATCACATGCTTAGTTTAATTATGCCTTGCTCAAGCTTAATCCAATACCATTTTCAAGGATTTTAAGTATTCTGTAAAAGTATTTTGTTTCCTTATTGAACAAAGTACATGACACATTAAAAGTACTCAGTACTTAAAAGTAGGTTAGGTTACATTATTTAATCTAAACAACTTCACAGCAGCTGTAACAAAGTTAATTATAAAATAATAATCATTTTGTATATTTTCTTTTACAAGTGGATATTAAGCCAAAAAGCTGATATCATATAAAGTGTAATAATCATGTTCAGTGTATTATTATTTTTAATATCATAGGTTACAGATTAAACTAAACTTATACTCACGAGGTATAATTGTACTGATTTCACCTATAAAAGAACGGTTGGCTGAAAATAAGAATGAAATCCAAGAATGAAAATAAGACACAATTGTAACACATATCAGAACCTGTGTGTGTGTGTTTTGGTGGACGGGTCAATAATCTGTAAACCCTTTAATATTGTTCTCCTAGAATGTTGACTGATTAATCAAAATAATTGATTAATGTTCATATGTCAGTACTTTGTGTGTCCGGTGATGTAGGCCTAATTTATTTTTCTTTGCAGGCACAAGAAAAGGTTAGAAACATTTATTCCTACATCATCATTACGCAGGCTGAGGATCTGAAACTTCCCTCACTATATTCAGGTTTGTAATTTACACAGTGAAACCAGTCGAAACAAAGTATTAAAATCCTTTGAAAATATTAAAAGCAGGCACATTACATCATACATTCACAGTATCATCATTGTATGGTGTTCTGTTGTGTGACAGGTCCCAGATATTACCAATCATCTCCATTCATATGTATTTGGCTTGAACTTTTGAGCTTTCATCTCTACATAAGATACTCCACTTTGCATTTCGTACACAAGCTCATCTTCTCTCCTTTCATGGTTCTTTCAAAAACTGGTGTTAATTGTTCATTTTCTCTGAGGATTAAATATACTTATACTTAATATTCAATACTTAAAAGTTGGTTAGGTTACATTATTTAATCTAAACAACTTCACAGCAGCTGTAACAAAGTTATTTATAAAATAATTATCTGCTGTATTTTTTCCTTTACAAGTGGATATTAAAAAAAAAAACCTATATCATATTCTTATACCATAAGAAGTAATATAATCACGTTATGTTCATGATAAGTTCTATTTCTTGTGTATAGTGTGTTTCAGTGTTTGCATTAAACAAAACATTTTTGAAATCAGTGTTGAACACTTGCCAAGTAGTGTGCCTGATATTTTCCAACAAATTCGTATACTGTATGAGAGTAGACTATTGATGTATACTACTTTACATGTCAGAAGTATAACGATATATTTACAAATTACTTTATTCTATATTCTTATGTTATTATTATTATTCAATAAAAAATAAAATACTTTTTAACAAAAATATGCTTTTATTTTAATTATTGTATTGTATTTAATATTACTTCAAAAACATAAATATAATTAAAGTAAAAATAAATAGTTTGTATGTTCCTTAAGGAAATGGAAGTATGGTGATGGCAAAAAAAATCGTGTTCAAGATTATTGCAGATTCTGATTGTACTATCCTCACAACATGAAAGAAAGTCATTTTTCGAAAAGTGTCTGTGTGTGTGTGTCTGTAGATTTTTTTTCTATGGCAAACGATAACTACCGTAAATTCAAACAGAATCAAATAATTTTTTACATATGTGTTTGAGTTGTAGGATACTCAAGGCCTATTGATTTTGGTGAAGATCGGTTACGGGAAAAGGGCAGTTTACCTGAAACCTTTTTTGTTGTAACAAGAGTAAAGTACTTAATTTAGATACAAAGTATCCTGATAAGAAGATCTTAATAATCCACTGTAGAAACGTAGATGAAATATCTATAAATGAAGAGGCTAGTTGAACGGGGTGGGGGTAATTTTCTATAAATGAAAATTATAGTTAAAGGGGGAGGGGATAATTTTTATGTGTACTACGTTATCGGCAACAAAGTAGTAGTTTGTTGTTAAATTCCTTCCCGGGCTGTTTGGCCGTAGTCCAATGTTTTCTGCAAAACCAGATGTTTCTGCAGTGCCGTCGACTGCCATGATCAGTAAAAATCGAGTGCGATAACGTGTGGTGGTATACTTTAGTGACTACAGTACTGTGGTTAAGGCTGAAGCAATAAGTGGAAAGAAGTAGTTTCTATGGAAACATTTCATTTCATAAATGATTTTAAATATAAATCTTAGAACGTGGAAGTCATGTATGGTTCTCCATACCGATATTTGGTTAAGTGACCAAAATACCAGGTAAAGTGGTAAGTAAACAGCCATGCCAATCTTCTCAGCCTACACATAGATATATATTATTGCCTGTCTTCTTTATTTACAGTGTGGGACAATAGATCCTGTTACAGTATACTGGATTTAGTACTGGGTTGAGGCACAGATACTTCTTAAATAATACGTCTACTCTACATGAGTGTTGTGGTTGGTTAGGTAATGATAGTACATTATTGTGTGTAATAATAGTACATTGGGTTTGACGTTTCTTTACAAACCCAATTGACTCTGTAGTGCTCAATTCTACATCTTTTGACCTCACTGTAACTGTTTATTCTCCGTTTCTTCCAGCAATTGTTCATGTAACCTGTCTTGTATGTTACTGTACTAATTTTTAAAATAAACACATGTATCTTGTAGCATAAGCTATTAACCGTAGTGCATACTCCTTCATTATCTAAAAAGTGGTAGATATGTAATACTAACCTATTAAAACTGTGTATTTAATAATACTAACTTATTAACCATAATGCATGTTCCTTCTTTATCTAGAAAATGTTAGACGTTGAATATTGTGTTTTTACAGAAACACCAGATAGCCACAGGTAGTCGTGAGTGGTAAGGAGGTGACTCTATATGCTTCTCGATACATCACCTGGAAAGATATTCTGGACCTCTGCGGACCTCCACATGAACTTAGCAATTGAGAGTATCTGGTATTCAATAATTCATTCCACTGTTTTAAGTTCATAATTCTTGTCACTGGTTGTAAGAATATTATTTTCATTAATTTTCCAATTCTATGAAGTCTTCAGTAGTTTTACCACGATGAGACTCAACTTTATCACTGAAGATGCCACATCACTGAATGAGCAAAACTTTTCATTTATAATCTCAATAAAGCATGGTTATCAGCTGAAAAAAAGTTTCAGTATTAAAAGTTTTGAACATGCAAATCTATAAGGGATACTAAATGAGTACTGATATTATGTATATATATATATATATATATATATAGTATATGTATGTGTGTAGAAAGCACATTGATTTGCAAATAAATAACATAATAATTGTATTGGACATAAAGTTATCTCCACAAAACAGATTTTGTTTGAAATAAATAAAACACAAATTGACACAAATATTAATTATATGAATACTTGTTTGGCACATATTACAGAAGGTTACACCATAAATGAGTTTGCCTAAGTATAAAATTCTTGTCAGATGAAAAACGTGTATAGTCAGAATACTATTTGTTATGTACAATACAAATGATTCACTATGGGTAGCAGTGACACATAAACACTAGACATTGACAATGAATTGTACTTGTTTTGAATGATTCATTGTGTGCTACCTGACCAGAGTACAGGTATTAACCAAGAGATGTTTAGTATACTGCTGTGTAACTGCTACAATGATGAATTATAAGTAGTACTTTTTGTTTTGGTCATCAACCTTGAAAAGGATAATAGAAACTTTGTATACCATACTTCCAGCAGTTTTACATGATACATTCCTAGCACGAATAAGAAAAGTTTAAATCTGCTGATGATCTAAAGGAGTGATAGTTATTTGCAGACTGACAGGGTTATAAAATAATTCTGAAAGAATTGTTGCTTTTACAATACCATCCTTTATCAAGTGACTACTCAAATCTGCCAGTTTTTCACAGAAACTGAAGTTTGATGATTAGATCCATCATGACTTAGTGATGCTCCAAACATTTCAAGGATTCTCCTAGCCTTAAAAAACTGGACTGGCCTCATTGATTTACATGATTAATGTTAAATTTACTTTGGGATACTTCCAAACATAATACAGTTTACAATAAACAAAAAAAATTTTATGCGTGTCTAATTTTTCCAGAACTGTATACACATAATTTGATCTGTATAGAACATGTATTAAACAATAATACTATTTGATGCAAATAATTAAAATATCGGTGTGGAGAACCACACATGACTTCCACGTTTTAAGATTTATATTTAAAATCATTTTAGAAATGAAATATTTCCACAGAAACTACTTCTATCTTCAGCCTCATCCGCAGAATTGTGATCACTAACACATACCACCACATGTTAGCGCACTCGATTTTCTCTGATGATGGCAGTCGATGGCACTTCCAAAACGTCTGGTTTTGCAGAAAACATTGGACCATGGCCAAACAGCCCGGGAAGGAATTTTATCAACAAACTACTTCTTTGTTGCCGATAACGTAGTACACATATAAAACATTATCCCCTCCCCTTCACCTAACATTTTCATTTATAGAAAATTATCCCCTCCCCCTTCAACTTCCCCCTACCCATTTTCATTTATAGATATTTCATCTACCTTTCTACAGTGGTATAATTATGACCTTCTTTTCAGGATACTTTATTTATCAAAATTAAGTACTTTACTCTTGTTAAAACATAAAACGTTGCAGGTAAACTACCCCTTCTCATTAACCGATCTTCACCAAAATCAACAGACCTTGAGTCCTCTACAATATGCAAAAAATTATTTGAATTTGCAGCAGTTATCGTTCGCCATAGACAAAATTCTACACACAGACATCTTTCAAAAAATGACTTTTCTTCATGTTTTGAGGGTAGTACAATCAGAATCAGCCCTTTTCTGGAACACAATTTTTTTCCCCCCATCCATTTCCTTATGGAACATGGAAGTAAAAACAATATCCTTCTTTTTATAATATGTATTGCACTTGTTTTCTAACATGGGACACTAATTATTAGATAAAATGGTTACCTTCATTTAAGCCACTGTGTACTTTCTCAGAGGCCATAACATGTTCTTTTTAATGTTGCTGAACATAAATTGATGTTAAATTAAAAATAACGTAAAGTAACCTGAAGTTTGCAACGTGCAAGTTGAAGAATCTATTTAATTATTGCACTTAACTTGATATAAGTACTGATTACATTTCAGTATTATTATTTTCAGAAATAATGTATGTAAACCAGTTTTCCCCATATGAAGTTAGTTAAAATTCTTTAACGCAAACCATTCCAGGCCTTTATGGTAGTAGATTTGTCTTACTAAATTTGAATTTACACAAATAATTCTCTTTGATTAACCAGAGTTACACACACACACTAAATGTTGAGTGTCCTCCAAGTGTACAAATTCAGCTAAAACACTATTCCAAAAACTTACCTTGTTACTAGAATATGTGACATGATGAACTTTTCATGTTAAATAGTTTAAATACTTTGTGTTGAGAGTTAAGCATTTTAATAATTTTTATTTGTGCAGGCATATAGCAAAATCTGATCATCATAAAAAGGAATAAGGCATTTTGTAATAGCAATTAGCTTATTTGAAAAGATATATTTTTATTGTTTCTTTTGGTGCAATCTGTAAATTACATGACACATGTCCATAAAGGTTTGAAAATATGCTTATTGCAGTTTGATAAGAATAAATTCTCAAAAAACTAATACAAATTTGTTATGTCTTTCTATTTGAAATGAGCCTTTTATCCAAATTTATTACATAGTATTGTGCCAAGATATATCACTACATTTGTATACTGTAATACAGTAGTGGTAGAATATTATCATTCCACTAATGTTACCCTAACATAATAAATGAAAGTACATTATAAACACATCTTTTGACATAGTCTTCCTTTCACTTATCACTTTTTGCCTATTAATTTATTTGATGAATATATATTTAACGATTTATGTAAAATACAACAGGTGTTTAACGGACATGTACTATGTGTAGACCTCTTATTTTCCTCCTCGGCAGGTCAAAGCTCAATTGGCACTAGAGTTGGGTATGAAATTATGCTATGCTCATAGTCTGTCTGTTAGCAGCTAGTGGCATCTATTGACATTCACTCATGTCAAATTACAGAGTCGGTAAAGGATGTTCAAAATTTGAATGTAAACAAATTAATAGTTAAATAATTAATATAATGGAAGTATCACATATATAATGTATGTAAATGTAATTGTGAAAAAAACCATGTAGGGCCTACTTCATATACACCTCAGAAGTAAATGATGAACTATTCTCTTTATGTAATAAGCCTAGTTACTAAACAATATATTTTTTTAAAAGCTTCTTATCATATTGAGACAAAATGGAGCGGCATTTGAAACATCTCTTAGGTATAAAAACAACGTAACAACCTTTACAAAATTTGCCACCCGTAGACAGTTGCCTACTTTGCCTATGCATAAATCTGCCTCTGATGTACATGCTAAATGCACCTGAACAGTAGTAAGAATGACTTAGTATCCTGTTGAGTTATTCACTGTTCTGACTGATGATATGCAAATACTGGAAGGTAGTGTGAGAGCCGGCAATAACCTTAAATAAAACTCTCATATATTTCAGTTATTACACAGTGTTCTGTTCATTACAGACAAGTGCTTGGTTTGATAATTTTTTTAAAAATAAAATTGTATATTTTACTGTAGCTTGACAGAAAGTGTAAAAATGTAAAATAAAAACGGCATGACTTAAGTCTAAATAAAGAGTGAACACTTTACAGTAGCACAAAAAATGACAAAAATTGAGACAATGAAATGCTACAGTTCAGTTAAAAATATTGCAATCTCCCTCACACAGAATTTTAAAGAATAAAGACATTATCAACACCACAACAAAATTTTTTTTTGGAGCAAAAGGAAACACAATGGAAAGGTATCTCAGGTAGTATTGCTTTGAAATTATGGTTTCAAAATGTTTAGCAAAAAGAATAAAAAAATGATAGCATTAACAATCCAACAATGTATCGAAAAGATCAGGATCTTGCTAGGTACATTATAGGGAAAATTGGTTTTGTAGCTACTGGTGGATGTTTGTTTCTATAAAAAATAATTGCACTGTCTAATAAATTATGGTACATATTTAATCATTTATTGAATAATTTGTCATTTATATAATTTTGTTTATTTTTTAATTTCTATAGATACTTTTGGTGTGTTTGTTGTAATTTTGTGTTTTATATTATCTTTTGTGATTAAATCATTTGGTATAAAATGTTCCAGTTTATAAAATACACCTCACAGTTTTAACATACAATATATATAGTAACACCTGTATACATAGTAACAGGTATATCAATATGCCTGTAATCACAGGTATGGGAAAGTAATGGCAAATCTTGCATAATCTTGTTATCAGTTATTGTTATTATTTGGCTAGTGCTATTAAATTCATATTGGCCCAAAGTGATGACAAAAGGAATTTATTGTATTTGTTTACAGTCAACAGTGTAGATTCCAGGTGATGATTTGAAATTTACATAAATTAATTTTTACTCACATGAATGAAGTTGCAACCGTAAAGAAATACAGAATATATTTTCTATGACAGCAGACAAGACAGAACACTTGTATTTTGCCTTTTATGTGTGTACATACATTCAGACATTTATTTGGATTGACTTCTGCAAGCTTGAAAATCAAATAACAATAATGTTTTATATTTTACATTAGTGTATATGTAAAATTATAATCCTCAAAGTATAATATTTAATTAATTGGGATGTTTTGTTAAATTGTTACGACGGTCTCACCGATCGTCACATAGTACAGTGGAAACCAAAATAAAACACACTTATGAATTTGCTAATTGATATTATTATATTATCACATAATACAAAATACATACTCAAATTTGTGTTGTGGTTTTGTTATGTTACATGCTTGTCAAGTTTCATTACATTTTTAATCAGAGTTCTTTGCTGTGAGTTTTACAATAATTATTCATAATGATTAGCTATGATGGTTGAGTGTTATTGGTACAGAAGAGAATGGTGCAGTTTCTTTTCTTCAAGAAAAAGGATTACTTCATAATCCGCGTTGTTGCATTAATGGACTTTGATATGGTATTGAAAATTGGACAGCGACCTCGATGGTGTTGCAATAAAAAGACTTGCCGTGAGTATAAGGTACTTCGCCAGGGCACATTTTTGGAGGGGTCCAAATTACCGCTGAGAAAAATAATTTTGTTTATTTATTGCTGGTGTGAAGGGCGTAGTAGTGTGAAAAACAGTAAAAATCAACTGGAAATCGGAGCCAGCACACACACTGAGTGGGCGGCTTACTTAAGATATATCTGTGCCTTAGACATCATAAGCAACCCACGGAAAATTGGAGGACCGAATTTAACCGTTGAAATTGACGAAAGTGTCTTTGCCAAGAGAAAAAATAATGTTGGCCTGGTATTACCATAATAGTTGGTATTTGGTGGATACTGCCGTGAAACCAAGGAATGCTTCTTGTGTAGAGTAGAAGATTGGTCAGCAGCTACTCTCCTTCCTCTCATAGAGGAAAATATTGAACCAGGGTCCACTATAATATCAGATGAGTGGCGTGCATACCGGCAAATTGTTAATTTGCCACAATAGTACAGTCATTTGACTGTAAACCATCGTTATCATTTTGTGGATCCTCAAATGGGAGCGCATACACAAGGCATAGAAAGCCTATGGCGGTCCTGTAAACGCCGAAACAAGATTGAATGTGGTACGAGAAGGGAACTCTTAGATTCCTATTTATGTGAGTTCATGTGGAGGTCCGAAGAGGTCCAGAATATCTTTCCAGGTTATGCATCGAGAATAATTATGTAGTTACTGGAACAATCTGGGGATTCACAGACACTGAACTCGCTGTATTAATGTAAAAGCATGTAGAGTTACCTCCTTACCACTCATGACTACCTGTGGCTAGCTGGCGTTTCTGTAAAAACGCAATACTCAACATCTAATATTTTCTAGATAAAGAAGAAACATGCAGTATGGTTAATAAATTAGTATTATTAAATACACAGTTTTAATAGGTTAGTATTAGATATCTACCACTTTTTAGATAAAGAAGGAGTATGCACTACGGTTAATAGCTTATGCTACAAGGTACATAAGTGTTTATTTTAAAAATTAATACAGTAATATACAAGACAGATTACATGACAATTGCTGGAAGAAACGGAGAATAAACAGTTACAGTGAGATCAAAAGACGTACAACAGAGCACTACAGAGTCAATTGGGTTTGTAAAGAAACGTCAAACCCAATGTACTATCATTACACACACTTTTAAATTTTTGTAACATTTGTACACCAAAGTTTGGTTAATTAAATGCAGAACAGTATACAAGGCTATAAACATTAGAAATGTCCTGTATATAAGCTACTTTTTGTTTATGCTTCTCATCATTTTATCAGAAAACTTTCCATTTCTAATAAATACAAAAACCCCAATCATATGAAACATACCATTACAAAAAGCTTCTTCCAAAAATTTGCGCCATTTCTCACTGTATGCCACATGCTCCATTTTTAATCGGTGTTCTTTGTTGTAAGATTTACATTAATTATTCAGAATGATTAGATATGATGAACTGATTAATGTTGTTGGCACAGAAGAGGATGCAGTTTCTTTTCTTGAAGAAAAAGGATTACTTGATAATCGTTGCCATTGCATTAATGGAATGGGCATGACACAGTGTTGCATCTTGGAAATTGACAACTTTGGTGTTGCAGTAAAAGAGCTTGCCACGTGTATAAGTCAGTTTGCCAGGACACATGGTTTGAGAGGACCAGACTGCCGCTCAGAACAATAATTTCATTTATTTACTGCTGGTGTGATTAGTGTACCAATATTGAACATAGTGAAAATTAACTGGAAACCAACCACAACACTCATGTAGAGTAGACATATTATTTAAGAAGTATCTATGCCTCAACCCAGTACTAAATCCAGTATACTGTAACAGGATGTACTGTTCCACACTGTAAATAAAGAAGACAGGCAATAATATATATCTATGTGTAGGCTGAGGAGAATGGAATGGCTGTTTACTTACCACTTTACCTGGTATTTTGGTCACTTAACAAAAAATTTGTCCATTTTAAGTACAGACTCTAACCTATCAGATAGCAATGTAACTGGAATTTGTTGAAAACAAGATTAAACTATCACTCATATATTCAACCCCCCACCATAGAGAGAGTGAGGGGGGGAGAGAGAGAGAGAGAGAGAGAGAGAGTTATATATCATTGTTGAATAATTAAGACATTCCTTTTAACAAAAATATACTTTTTAATTTAATTATTACATCTATTAGTTATACAACTAAGAGTTGTATTTATTTAGTTATGTATTAGTTATACAACTCGTATTTATTTTTACTTTAATTATATTTATGTTTCTGAAATAATATTAAATACAATACAATAATTAAAATGAAAGTATATTTTTGTTAAAAAGTATTTTATTTTTTATTGAATAATAATAATATAAGTATATAGAATAAAGTAATTTGTAAATATATAGTTATACTTCTGACATGTAAAGTAGTATACATCAATTGTCTACTCTCATACAGTATACGAATTTGTTGGAAAATATCATGCATACTACTTGGCAAGTGTTAAACACTGATTTAAAAATGTTTTATTTAATGCAAACACTGAAACACACTATACACAAGAAATAGAACTCATCATGAACATAATGTGATTATATTACTTCTTATGGTTGTAACGGTACAAACCTATGGGGATTTGTAATTTTCATATTTTCAATTTTTTATTCAACCAAATAAATGTTGTGGACCAACTATAGCTTCGAGACGGGTGTGACTTGGTAAAGGAATGCAGGTTATTAGCGAGGGGCGCATTCACCCACACGAGTGCAAACATCGGCCAACGTTCTCACAAAAAACGGCATGTACATACATTCCAACGCCGAACCTGTGATGGGAACAAAGCAATACAGAATATACGTTGACGGCGACGCCTAACACCTGGGCGGTTAGGCAACCAACGCACACAGTCAGTCAGTCATCGCATAGCAGGGCAGTTCGCCACAACATATAAAACAGTACAGCCGTAAATGTAATGCAGCCTCGGAATTTCGGTAGACCGACGGGAAGCAGTTAGCAAATTCATAAAAGAAATAGTAAGGATGGCTGCTAATTTAAACAATACGAAGAATAAAACATGCGAATTACTTCCACATAATACTAACGATTTTATGTAGTGGGTATTTGTAGTTAATGTGAATAATTATTGTAGTTTTTATAAAAGGGTATTATATAATAATATTTCGTAAGCATGGCCGAGGTACCGGAAAACGGGGTAGGTCTAACATTGACCGATATAATGAATTATATGAATAAACGTTTTGATAAACAAAGCGCGATGTTAGATAATATGTTTGATAGGATGGATAAGGGTTTGGATGAGTTAAAAACAGTATTAGATGAAAGAAAGGAAATAATGGATAAGGGTTTTGATATGATGAATAAACATTTTGATGAGTTACACACAAAAATGAATAAACAAGACAAGAAGTGGGAAGGAGATAGATGTTCATTAAAGGAGAATACAGAAGTTGAGTTAAAACAGGTAAGTGTTTGTGACAATGGTAATATGACAACAAATAGTGAAGAAATTAATAACAAGGTAAGTGGTAATTACGGTAGTGATTCCAATAATGAGTTAACAAGTGATAACAATGATATAATTAAAAATGGTGATGTAATTGAAAATGTGGTATCAGAGAGTGATACATTGAATAATGATAGTGATGATGAGAGTTTAGTAGGAGTAGAAATTAGTGATGAGGTAGTATTTGTTAATGAGATTGAGAGAGAGCGTGAAGAGAAGTTAGGTGAGTATGGAGGGCAGAGGGCAAATTTTCCCTGTGGTATAAGTGGAGTAAAGACTCCACATGTGTTTTATGAGGACGAAGGTTCCTCCAGAGGTTATGTGGGAGACATGGTGTCTCCAAATCTCCAAATAGTCCCTTAAGTTTTTGTGGTGATGTACCTGGTAAAGCCAGGAAGTATTTTAGTGATTTTGTGGTGCCCTTTGCATGGAATGAGATAGTTCAGGGGGTTGTGAGAGGTATTGTGATGAGAGAGAGAGATAGAGATTTTTGAGATTAATAGAGGTTATGAAATGTTAGTGCAGAGTTTAGATATTGAGAGAGGTGAGAAAATTGACTTACCTTGTGAAATAAAGATGGATGATTTTGATGATACCGATGTAGATGATAAACACTTACCTTGTACGGTTATGGATATAGTAGAAGAATATGATAACGTAAATTATCTTATGTTGACCAAAAATACTGACGGGGACAGGACGAAAATTACCAAGGTAGACGGGTTTTATGAAATAATGGTAGACAAATATGTAGTTAATTACTGTGTTACTATAATTAACGAAAGTAGTCATTACAATAATAATTATAATGTAATGTATGTCGATAAGAATGAGTTGTGTTATAAATACATCAGGTTAATATACAATGATGGGGGTTAAATAAAAAAATCAGTGAATGGACATTTTATTATTTTAGTTCATGGTAATGACCTAGCTAGATTAGGTAATGAGGTGTGGTAAACAAGAAAATTAATGATGAAGAAATATAAATAAATTTATAGTGAAATTAATTGTGTGTTTTGTAAAATATATTTTATGTAAACAATGTAGGTATGCAGTAGAAATTGATTTAATAATAATGATATTTTATCAGAGTAAATAAATAATGAGAGTTTGTAATGAATGAATTGTAATTGTTTTGGAGTAAGGTAATTAAAATAATTTGTGTTTTAAATAATTGATTAAATTGAAATAAATTGTTGATTAATTAATTGATTAATTAATGTTGTATAATTGAATATTGATAATGAATTTAAATATTTTTATGAGATTTGAACTTGAGAATAAATAGTAAATAAAGGTAAAATGTGTTTAGTTGTGGAATCATATGATTGTTATAATGTTTCATAAGACGTATGGAGTTGTGTACGCTATATTTGTTGTAATGAATGTTTATATTTGGAATTAATGACGGTAATCATGTGTTTATTAGATGGAGTGACTGACCATATGTAAGTATGAATTTTGATAATGACTTGAAGTAAGGTAAAATGTTTAATGTTTGAATAATAAATTTTAAATGAGTTTCAAAGGTTTAAATTAAATGATGAAAATAATTTGAGGTAGTTATGAATTTTCTAATGTAATTTTTAATGGTCATATTAATGTAAAATGTTGTAAGAGATAGAGTTTCGGTGATAATAATTGGGTAAATAAGGCATTTAAGTCAGTCAAAGTTAACTTAAAGGGGTGTTAGACAAAATAAGAATTTTGGAATACAAGTAATACAGAAAAGGGGTAATAGTAGGGACACAGTAGCGATAGTGCATGTATGTAGGGTAATGAGAGTGATGTAATTGGAGAGTAAATCAAAAATGGTGAAATTTTGTAAAGAGGGTGGTGTGGTAAGGAGTCCTTAACGACAAGCTTTATGGCGCGAGGAATAGTTTTAAATGAGGTTTGGCGGAGTTACCTGGGAAAGGGCCAGGAACTAATAAGGGAATGAGTATACAGGAGGGAACACACATCCTAGGTACAAAGAGGGTATCAGATATTTTGTAATAAGAGGAGAATGATTTAAGTGAAGTTATAGAATTTAGTGGAGGTAAATATTTTGAGAGATTGGTGTCAACCTATATAAATCCGTTAGTGGTTATTAGAAGGAAGAATGTGAGTAAGGTTATATTTAAATGCCCATTCAATAAATCAAATCATTGGGAATGACTGAGAATCGCCCAAACTAACTGATAATGAAAATACTTAATAGAAAATCATAGTTGAAATGTGATAATAAATAAAACAAGTGAAAGATTTAATAGAATTTAAAGCTAAAATAAGCTGTAAGTTGTGTAAATTTTTTTGATAGAATATGAATTTCAAATGTTATATAGAATGAATGTTAATAATGAATTTGAAGTTTTGGAGAAATTAATGGCATAATAAATGAAAAATAATTAAAGGTTGATACAAAAGGAGTTACTAGAAGGTTCAAGTTGTAATGTTTATAATTTTATATGCAAATTTAAAGGTCAATTGTTTATATGAATGTAATGATGTTAATGGTCAATTTGAGTGTCAATTATGTTGTATATTATTAGGTATTATGTTAATGTGTAGGAATTTTAAACATGAATTATATGTTGTTTTTTAAAGTGATTCCCCGATTTTCGGGCGGTCACGGCCTCGCCGAACCCTGACCGTGGAATTGGCTCAGCTTTGACAGCTCTGTCAGGGCTCGTTGCATCATGTTCTGCCTAAACTGGCCATAGCTGTTATCGTTGTAAGAGATGAATTTAGAAATTAACCGGGGGGGGGGGGGGGGGTAAATCAGAGGAATCACCAGAACTATGGAACAGCGGCTATCCATCGAATGGGATGGTAGACCGTTTAAGGGCATATACCTAAGTTTAGTAGGATTACTGGTGTCCTCGGATATCAGTAATACTGAATGTTTTGTAAGGCCGAAGCAAGAACGGGGTAGGCAGCGTCTACACCCTAAAAAACTTCAGTTCTTGTGGAGGCAACTGGATGCTACAGTTCAGGGGGGGCAATAGAGTGTGTGGAAGGGTGCTGGCCACATTACAAGCCAGGGCATTAATGTAGTATTTTTGCAAGTAATGTTGCAAACGTTGAATTTTAATAATGAATTTAGATTTTTTTGAAGTTTGAATTGAATAACCAATGGTAGATGATAAAAAATATTGAATGTAAATGCAGAGATGACATGATGATAAAATAATTGGAAGATTTAAAATGAAAATTGGAATTAAAAGTTGTGTAATGTTAGTAATTTGATGCAAATTGAGATGTTTATATTAGGTTGAATTGTGTCTACAATATATGTGAAACCTAAAATGTTTAAATGAATATAAGTATGTGTAGTGAATATTTTAAATAGAATACAGTGAGATATACAACCAGTACTTTGCTAAAAGGCAAACCAGTACGACTAAGGGGAAACAAGTCAGTTAAGGATGTGGTATGTTGAAAAGCCAGTAACTGATATTTTTTATTGAATGTTACAGAGTTTGGTGATACTGTGGCGGGTACCTGTCTGATTTTACGGTGTTGGGATCTTGAACAGAGAAGTCCAGTAGAGTCATGCAGGTGCAGCCGCAGTCGCCAGGCTAGGGGGGTAAGTTACCCATGATTGTAATAAGGATTAAAGGGGGGTTGTTGGTGCCATATTCTCACTGGTTCTCTTAGGTTCTTTTAGGCAATGAGAGTTTTTCTGTTTCGACAGAAAACCTCTCATGGGGGGGTATTGTAACGGTACAAACCTGTGGGGATTTGTAATTTTCATATTTTCAATTTTTTATTCAACCAAATAAATGTTGTGGACCAACTATAGCTTCAAGACGGGTGTGACTTGGTAAAGGAATGCAGGTTATCAGCGAGGGTGCGCGTTCACCCACACGAGCGCAAACATTGGCCAACGTTCTCACAAAAAACGGCATGTACATACATTCCAACGCCGAACCTGTGATGGGAACAAAGCAATACAGAATATACGTTGATGGCGATGCCTAACACCTGGGCGGTTAGGCAACCAACGCACACAGTCAGTCAGTCATCGCATAGCAGGGCAGTTCGCCACAACATATAAAACAGTACAGCCGTAAATGTAACGCAGCCTCGGAATTTCGGTAGACCGACGGGAATCGAGTAGCCAAGGCCTACCGAAATATATAAAAGTGACGGAGAAGAACAGAAGGAAGAAACAGTGTCAGTGGAATTTAAATAATATGTAAATGTGAAGCATTAGAACAGTGTCAGTGAAAGCTAGAGTGAAAGTGAACTGAAAGGCGGCGGAACCATTTTGGATAGCGTGGACAGTTAAGTACCATGAATATATATATTGGCCCAAAGGGTGGGATATTTAAATCAAAGAGCTCGTTAATTAAATGGGGGTTATCAGAAATAAATGTAAATCGAATGAGAGTGTGTGTGTGAGTGTTATAAAGGGTACTGGTTCATATAGAAAGATTTAGTAGTAGTCCATAAAAAATTATTGGAATAGAATTATTAAAAAATACAAATATAAAGAAAAATAATTAATGGTATAATAAATAAGGTTTGTTTTCAATATAACCATGTGTTAGTTGTAGTTATTTCGCTGTGAACCATTTCCTATTCTGTGCTGAAAAATTCGTCTAACGTTTCCGGGAATCTTCTGAATTGGGGGGAAGTCAGATTGCAAAATTATCCCGTTTTAATCAAGGTAGAGTATAAAGGTTTCCATATCTGTCCTGCAAAGATATTGGTGGCGAATCTGAACTTCTGATTGGAATTTATAAAAAGGTAGGTCAGCGAAAAAAGATCGCAGGTAAGGTTCTGGCAGTTTTTATTTTTATTAATTTATTTATAATTTGGGTGTTACTTAACATGGTATAAGAATATGATATCGGTTTTTTGTTTAATATCCACTTGTAAAGGAAAAAATACAGCAGATAATTATTTTATAAATAACTTTGTTACAGCTGCTGTGAAGTTGTTTAGATTAAATAATGTAACCTAACAAACTTTTAAGTATTGAATATTAAGTATAAGTATATTTAATCCTGAGAGAAAATAAACAATTAACACCACTTTTGAAAGAACCATGAAAGGAGAGACGATGAGCTTGTGTACGAAATGCAAAGTGGAGTATCTTATGAAGAGATGAAATCTCAAAAGTTCAAGCCAAATACATATGAATGGAGATGATTGGTAATATCTGGGACCTGTCACACAACAAAACACCATACAATGATGATACTGTGTATCACTTATTTCATCACATCTCTTACCATATAATGTGCCTGCTTTTAATAATATTCTCAAAGGATTTTAATACTTTGTTTCAACTGGTTTCACTGTGTAAATTACAAACCTGAAATATACCTATAATATATAAATTATATATTCCTGCTGGAATACATAATCGATTTTTCCATTCACAGCCACGTTTCACATTAAATCACGAAGCTCTGCATGTTCTGGTATTTCCAATTCTCTGTTCAGAATAGCGACACAGTTTCAGTTTCTCAGCCTGGGTAATGATGACGTAAACGGAATGTTTCTAACCTTTTCTTCTGCCTGCAAAGAAAAATAAATTACATCACCGGACACACAAAGTACTGACATATGAACATTAATCAATTATTTTGTTTAATCATTTAACATTCCAGAGGACCAATATTAAAGGGTTTACAGATGATTGATGCCCCACCCATCCACCAAAACACACACACACAGGTTCTGATATGTGTTACAATTGTGTCTTATTTTCAGCCAACTGTTCTTTTACAGGTGAAATCAGTACAATTATACCTCGTGAGTATAAGGTTAGTTTAATCTGTAACCTATGATATTAAAAATAATAATACACTGAACATGATTATTACACTTTATATGATATCAGCTTTTTGGCTTAATATCCACTTGTAAAAGAAAAAATACAAAATGATTATTATTTTATAATTAACTTTGTTACAGCTGCTGTGAAGTTGTTTAGATTAAATAATTTTACCTAACCTATTTTTAAGTACTGAATACTTTTAATGTGTCATGTACTGTGTTCAATAAGGAAACAAAATACTTTTACAGAATACTTAAAATCCTTGAAAATGGTATTGGATTAAGCTTGAGCAAGGCATAATTAAACTAAGCACGTGATTTCAAAGTCAATATCATTATAAAATACATATTCTAAATAGAACATACTTACCAAAATTGATAATAATTACCAAAATCATGTAAATCAAGAATCATGTAGGGGCCTCATATTTTTTTATATCTTCCACCATTTTCTCGAGCAAATCTTGGTTTCCATTTCTTGTTCGCCACATGAACTCACTTAAATAGGAATCTAAGAGTTCCCTTCTTGTACCACATTCAATCTTGTTTTGGCGTTTACAGTACCGCCATAGGCTTTCTATGCCTTGTGTATGCGCTCCCGTTTGAGAATCCACAAAGTTATAACTATGGTTTACAGTCAAATGACTGTACTGTTGTGGCAAATTAAAAATTTGCCAGTGTGAACGCCACTCATCTGATATTATAGTGGACCCTGTTTCAATATTTGCCTCTATGAGAGGGAGAAGGGTAGCTGCTGACCGATCTGATCTTCGACACAACACAAGAAGCATTCCTTGGTTTCCCGGCAGTATCCACCAAATACCCACTGTTTTGGTAACACCCGGCCAACATTATTTTTTCTCTTGGCAATGACACTCTCGTCAATTTCAACTGTTAAATTCGGTCCTCCAATTTTCCGTGGGTTGCTCATGATGTCTAAGGCACAGATATATCTTAAGTAAGCCGCCCACTCTGTGTGTGTGTTGGTGCCGATTTCCAGTTGATTTTTACTGTTTTTCACACTACTACGCCCTTCATACCAGCAATAAATAAACAAAATTATTTTTCTCAGAGGTATTTTGCACCCCTCTAAAAATGTACCCTGGCGAAGTACCTTATACTCACGGCAAGTTTTTTTATTGCAACACCATCGAGGTCGCTGTCCCATTTTCAATACCGTATCATGTCCGTTAATGCAACAACTAAGTAAACCTTAATCCATGCAACGGATTATGAAGTAATCCTTTTCCTTGAAGAAAAGAAATTGCATCCTCTTCTGTACTAATAAGACTCGACAGTTCATCATACCTAATCATTCTTAATAATTAATGTCAAACTCACAACACAGAACACTGATTAAAAATGTAACGAAACTTATCATGGTTAACACAACACTTGTGGCGAAAGCATTTCCACAACACACAATTTTAGCGCATGGTGTGAGAAATGGCACGAAAGCGGTAATCTAGTGCATTAAAATGAACGGTATGGGATATATGGAATTGTCATGGCTTGCAAAAAAAACGGAAAAGATCCGTGCGCTCTTTTAAGAACTCAATTACTTAACCCATAATAAAGATGTATAATTATTTGTATGTAGAGATGTAGCATTTAGCATGTACACCAGAGGGAGATTTATGCAGAGGCAAAGTAGGCAACTGCCTATGGGCGGTAAATTTTGTAAAGGTTGTTGTTGTTTTTATACCTAAGAGATGTTTCGGGTCTTGGGGAATAGTCAGCGGCAAAATGTAACTTCCGTCGCCGCGCGTGTACTATATTTCGGTGTCCGATGTGTACATCCAACTGTTTTCTTCACAAGTAACTAATGCTAGCTTATGGAGGTTATGTACGACGATGTACGTAAATAAAATTTACTTTGTTAGTGTACATTAAAAGGGTGTTATTTATTGGAAGTACAGAAATTAGTTTACATTTATCGCACAATTACGGTACAGACACGATTTTGGGAGGTTGTGGCTACGTTTAACAATATAACTTAACCTTTTAGATTTTTAAAATTAATTAGACTTAACAGACATTTCTTTAGTTAGTGTACATTCAAAGGCTGTATTTATTGTATGGATAAAAGGCTGTATATAACATTAATGACTCTATTTATTCGAAGTAAGTAATGCCAGCTTATGGAGGTTATGTACGACAATGTAACTTAAATAAAAATTTACTTTGTTAGTGTACATTAAAAGGGTGTATTTATTGGAAGTACAGAAATTAGTTTACATTTATCGCACATAATTACGGTACAGAGACGATTTGGGGAGGTTGTGGCTACGTTTAATTATTTAACTTAACCTTTTAGATTTTTAAAATTAATTAGACTTAACAGACATTTCCTTAGTTAGTGTACATTCAAAGGCTGTGTATAACATTAAAGGCTGTATTTATTCAAAGTACCGGAATTAAGACGTACTTCCAATTTAGAACCTAGTAAAATCTAATGTATAACCAAACAAGTACATTAAAATCCTTTTTTCAACATAATGCAATAAAAAGCAATGTGCAGTTTCTGTTAACATGCAAATGATTAAGTATTAATAATGGGTTACAGTGGAATTTAATGTTACTACGATCTGAATTAATGCAAATAAAATTGGGAGAATCTCGTAAACATATTAAAGAATGCTTGTATATTACACACAAAATTATTACATTACGTACCTTTGTTAATGAATAGAAACAAATTTGACTCTATACTTTAGTATGTACCAATAAAATTCACCTTTTTTCAAATACCAATATCTGTTGTTTTTTTTCATACCCTTAAAAAAAGGTCATTAACAACATACATTATGAGAAAACGTGATTACAAATAACCAGCCATTAGTTACTTGTGAAGAAAATAGATATAACATTTACAAACATCAAATCTTCAATTCTCTCCCTATTTGTTTTATAAAAACTGGAGTTTCTACTGCAGGTTTTCAGTCCACTAACTACTTAATTAAATATACATAATTGTTCCTGTATCTTGTTGGGTAACATATTATATTAATACATCTGCTTCCTACTCATATGTGCAACAATGTTTTTAATGTACGGTCCTAAAATCTTTATCAACACTTTATATCTTTAAGATTTAGACAAAGTCTAATGAGCAACTTGGCCTAACCTGAATTTACATGACCTGGCTCAGAACAACTTTATTTTGGCAATTACAAAGATGAAGAGTGGTTGCAATTTACTACCATAAATGCCTGGAATGCTATGCATTAAAAATTTTTAATTAACTTTATATGGGGAAAACTGGTTTACATACATTATTTCTGAAAATAATAATCCGGAAATGTAATCAGTACTTATATCAAGTTAAGTGCAATAATTAAATTGATTCTTCAACTTGCACATTGCAAACTTAAGGTGCTAAGCCTTTACTTTATTTTTAATTTAACATCAATTTATGTTCGGCAACATTAAAAAGAACATGTTATGGCCTCTGAGAAAGTATACAGTGAGTGGAAGCTGGCTTAAATGAAGGTAAAAATTGTATCTAATAATTAGTGTCCCGTGAGGGCTGATTCTGATTGTACTACCCTCAAAACATAAAGAAAAGTCATTTTTAGAAAGATGTCTGTATGTAGAATTTTGTCTATGGCGAATGATAACTCCCGCAAATTGAAATAATTTTTTGCATATTGTAGAGGACTCAAGGTCTGTTGATTTTGGTGAAGATCGGTTAAGGAGAAGGGGTAATTTACCTACAACGTTTTGTTTTAACAATAGTAAAGTACTTAATTTTGATAAATAAAGTATCCTGAAAAGATCATAATAATCTATTGTAGAAAGGTAGATTTAATATCTATAAATGAAAAGGGGTATTCTATAATATCTATAAATGAAAATGATAGGTGAAGGGGAAGGATACTTTTTTATGTGTACTACGTTATCAGCAACATTGAAGTAGTTTGTTGATAAAATTCCTTCCCAGGCTGTTTGGCCGTGGTCCAATGTTTTCTGCAAAACCAGACGTTTCGGAAGTGACATCGACTGCCATCATCAGTGAAAATCTAGTGCGCTAACATGAGGTGGTATATGTTAGCGATCACAATTCTGTGGTTGAGGCTGAAGATAGAAGTAGTTTCTGTGGAAATATTTCATTTCTAAAATGATTTCAAATATAAATCTTAAAACATGGTAGTCATGTATGGTTCTCCATACCGATATTTTAATTACTTGCATCAAATAGTATTATTGTTTAATAAATGTTCTATCCAGATCAAATTATGTGTATACAGTTCTGGAAAAATTAGACAGGCATAATATTTTGTTTGTTTATTGTAAACTGTATTATGTTTGGAAGTATCCCAAAGTAAATTTAACATTAGTCATGTCAATCAATGAGGCCAGTCCAGTTTTTTAAGGCCAGGAGAATCTTTGAAATGTTTGGAGCATCACTAGGTCATGATGGATCGAATCATCAAACTTCAGTTTCTGTGAAAAACTGGCAGATTTGAGTAGTCACTTGATAAAGGATGGTGTTGTAAAAGCAACAATTCTTTCAGAATTTTGTATAACCCTGTCAGTCTGCAAATAATATACTGTATTACAGTATACAAATGTAGTGTAATATCTTGGCACAATACTATATGATAAATTTGGATAAAAGGCTCATTTCCAATAGAAAGGATAGCTGGTGTGATCAGACATAACAAATTTGTTGTATTAGTTTTTTGAGAATTTATTCCTATCAAACTGGAGTAAGCATATTTTCAAACCTTTATGGACGTGTGTCATGGAATTTACAGATTGCACCAAAAGAAACAGTTAAAATATATCTTTTCAATTAAACAAAAATTGGTCTTGTAATATGATTCGGTAATAGAGCAGGAACTAATCAGTTAATTGCTATTACAAAATGCCTTATTCCTTTTCCATGATGATCAGATTTTGCTATACGCCTGCATAAATAAAAATTATTAAATTGCTTAACTCTCAACACAAAGTATTTAAACTATTTAACATGAAAAGTTCATCATGTCACATATTCTAGTAACAAGGTAAGTTTTTGGAATACTGTTTTAGCTGAATTTATATGAGTATGCACTACGGTTAATAGCTTATGCTACAAGATACATGTGTTTATTTTAAAAATTAGTACAGTAACATACAAGACAGGTTACAAGAACAATTGCTGGAAGAAACGGAGAATAAACAGTTACAGTGAGGTCAAAAGACTTAGAATTGAGCACTACAGAGTCAATTGGGTTTGTAAAGAAACGTCTAACCCAATTTACTATCATTACACACAATAATGTACTATCATTACCTAACCAACCACAACACTCATGTAGAGTAGACGTATTATTTAAGAAGTATCTGTGCCTCAACCCAGTACTAAATCCAGTATACTGTAACAGGATCTACTGTTCCACACTGTAAATAAAGAAGACACGCAATAATATATATCTATGTGTAGGCTGAGGAGATTGGAATGGCTGTTTACTTACCACTTTACCTGGTATTTTGGTCACTTAACCAAATATCGGTATGGAGAACCATACGTGACTTCCATGTTCTAAGATTTATATTTAAAATGCAAAATGAAATGTTTCCATAGAAACTACTTCTTTCCACTTATTGCTTCAGCCTTAACCACAGTACTGTAGTCACTAACGTATACCACCACACGTTATCGCACTCGATTTTCACTGATGATGGCAGTCGACGGCACTGCGGAAACGTCCGGTTTTGCTGAAAACATTGGACTAAGGCCAAACAGCCCGGGAAGGAATTTTAACAACAAACTACTACTTTGTTGCCGATAACGTAGTACACATAAAAATTATCCCCTCCCCCTTCAACTATAATTTTCATTTATAGAAAATTACCCCCACCCCGTTCAACTAGCCTCTTCATTTATAGATATTTCATCTACGTTTCTACAGTGGATTATTAAGATCTTCTTATCAGGATACTTTATATCTAAATTAAGTACTTTACTCTTATTATTATATATATATAAACTTTCACATATGAACTTACTTTGGTTATCATTTTCCCATACGTTTCAAGGTGATGTGCCTCTTCTTCAGTGGGAGTAAATACTGAATGTCATTGTTACAGAATGTTACAAACTAGCTGCCTTCAGAACCATGATACATAGACTTAACAACATCCCCTTAGATGAAAAAGACTACAAAGACGAACTAAACACGATAAAATATCTAGCAGAATCTAATGGATATGACAGAACAATAGTCAGTAAACTCCTACACAAAACACAAAACAAACAACAGACAAAGACAGAAAACAACAAATTCATAACACTAACATACATCAACAAACAAATTGAAAAAATAGCCCACAAATTTAAAAAAGCAGGATACAGAATCGCTTACAAAACTACTAACAAAACAGAACACACACTATCAAAACACACACACAAAGCACAAAACAAATTCGATCTACCCGGTGTTTACAAGCTAAATTGCTCAAATTGCAATAAATTCTACATAGGCCAGACAGGACGTTGCTTCAAACAGAGATACATTGAACACACAAAGGCACTCCACTCCACTACAGAATCCACCTTTGCAAACCACCTCATTGAAGCAAACCACACATATAAAAACATCGACAATAACATGAACATTCTACACGTACACACAAAAGGCCGAAAACTAGACACTCTAGAACAATTGGAATATACAAACACACAAAAACAAATAAAAACGACATCCTAAATGAACAGACACAATTCAAATCACACGCATTATTCGAACATATCTCACCCCACACACACAGCATCGATCTTTCGAAATTCGATTCCGTCACCCACAACAAGACGGGCAGCGCTACCAGCGGCAGCCTCTGAAGAAGCCTTTTAAAGGAGAAAACCGGTTCAGGCTGTAAGGTAAAACTTTACGCTTTTACTTATAAAAAAAATAGTGTTCCGAGTCGTTAATGTAATAGTGATATTTAGTTAAGTAACGGACATGTCATGGACAACGAAATCCAAGAAATAACAAGAATATAGAATAAAGTAATTTGTAAATATCGTTATACTTCTGACATGTAAAGTAGTATACATCAATAGTCTACTCTCATACAGTATACGAATTTGTTGGAAAATATCAGGCACACTACTTGGCAAGTGTTCAACACTGATTTAAATGTTTTGTTTAATGCAAACACTGAAACACACTATACACAAGAAATAGAACTCATCATGAACATAACGTGATTATATTACTTCTTATGGTATAAGAATATGATATCGGTTTTTTGTTTAATATCCACTTGTAAAGGAAAAAATACAGCAGATAATTATTTTATAAATAACTTTGTTACAGCTGCTGTGAAGTTGTTTAGATTAAATAATGTAACCTAACCAACTTTTAAGTATTGAATATTAAAGTATAAGTATATTTAATCCTGAGAGAAAATGAACAATTAACACCAGTTTTTGAAAGAACCATGAAAGGAGAGAAGATGAGCTTGTGTACGAAATGCAAAGTGGAGTATCTTATGTAGAGATGAAAGCTCAAAAGTTCAAGGCAAATACATATGAATGGAGATGATTGGTAATATCTGGGACCTGTCACACAACAGAACACCATACAATGATGATACTGTGTATGTATGATGTAATGTGCCCGCTTTTAATATTTTCAAAGGATTTTAATACTTTGTTTCGACTGGTTTCACTGTGTAAATTACAAACCTGAATATAGTGCTAGAAGTTTCAGTTCCTCAGCCTGCGTAATGATGATGTAGGCCTAAATGTTTCTACCCTTTTCTTGTGCCTGCAAAGAAAAATAAATTAGGCCTACATCACCGGACACACAAAGTACTGACATATGAACATTAATCAATTATTTTGTTTAATCAGTCAACATTCTAGGAGACCAATATTAAAGGGTTTACAGATTATTGACCCGTCCACCAAAACACATACACACAGGTTCTGATATGTGTTACAATTGTGTCTTATTTTCAGCCAACCGTTCTTTTACAAGTGAAATCAGTACAATTATACCTCGTGAGTATAAGGTTAGTTTAATCTGTAACCTATGATATTAAAAATAATAATACACTGGACATGATTATTACACTTTATATGATATCAGCTTTTTGGCTTAATATCCACTTGTAAAAGAAAATATATAAAATGATTATTATTTTATAATTAACTTTGTTACAGCTGCTGTGAAGTTGTTTAGATTAAATAGTGTAACCTAACCTACTTTTAAGTACTGAATACTTTTAATGTGTCATGTACTGTGTTCAATAAGGAAACAAAATACTTTTACAGAATACTTAAAATCCTTGAAAATGGTATTGGATTAAGCTTGAGCAATGAATAATTAAACTAAGCAAGTGATTTCAAAGTCAATATCATTATGAAAACGTATTCTAAATAGAACATACTTACCAAAATTTATAATACTTACCAAAATCATATTTGTTTTTAGTAAGAAGGGGGCTCATATTTGTTGATGGTTTCCAGCATTTTCTGGAACAAATCCTCATTTCTATTTCTTGTTCGCCACATGAACTCACTTAAATAGGAATCTAAGCGTTCCCTTCTCGTACCACATTCAATCATGTTTCGCCGTTTACAGGACCGCCACATGCTTTCTACGCCTTGAGTATGAGCTCCAGTTTCAGGATCCACAAAGTTATAACTATGGTTTACAGTCAAATGACTGTACTGTTGTGGCAAATTAACAATTTGACGGTACGAACGCCACTCATCTGACATTATAGTAGACCCTGGTTCAATATTTGCAACTATGAGAGGTAGGAGGGTAGCGGCTGATCTATCTTCCACACTACACAGAAAGCATTCCTTTGTTTCTCGGCAGTATCCACCGAACACCCACTGTTGTGGATACACTCGGCCAACATTATTTTTCCTCTTGGCAAACACACTTTCGTCAATTTCAACTGTTAAATTTGGCCCTCCAATTTTCTTTGGGTTTCTCATGACGTCTACGGTACAGATATATCTTAAGTAAGCCGTCCACTCTGTGTGTGTGTTGACGCCGATTTCCAGTTGTTTTTTTACTGTTTTTCACACTACTTTGGCCTTCACACCACAAATAAATAAATTTTATTATTGTTCTCAGCGGTAATTTGGACCCTTCTAAAAATGTGCCCTTGCGAACTACTTTATACTCACGGCAAGTCCTCTTATTACAGCACCAACGCTGTTGCTGCCCAAGAGCTAATACCATGTCGTGTCCTTGTTCACATCGACGAGGATTGTGAATCAAACCTTTTTCTTGAAGAAAAGAAATTGCATCCTCTTCTGTACCAATAACACTCAACAGTTCATCGTAGCTAATCATTTTTTAATTAAATGAATGTCAAACTCACAACACAACACTGATTAAAAATGTAATGAAACAAGCGAACAAGCGTCATACCTATTCGCGCGTCAGCCATCGTAACAACACAATTTTACCGCGTGCTGTAAAGTGTAATGTAAAATAAAAGACCACGTGGTGTCTTTAGCTATTCTAAGCAAAATTAAAGAGCTTTAGGAAAAAACTTTAAAACAAATTTAAAGACTCCCTGTATTAAGTCTTTTAAAGTCTACTAAAATAAACGTTTCTTTTTCATACATGTTATTTCAATTTATTTTCATAGCAATTAAAATTAAAAGTGCTAACTGAAGATAGCGACACACCATACATTTGCGGTTAGGTGGGGTAATTGTAAACGGAAAATGGATTGAAACATTTTGATTGATTAAAAATTGTGTATACATTTTAAAATTGAAATAACTGCAAATATTTCAACCTTTTGTTATTATGTTGCGTACAAAAAATTGTTTAAATATAAATAATAAATACAGCCCTAAAATTCAATTTACGGGTACCCCAATTTACAATTACCCTTGACATCTTAGAAGTAATTGTAAACAAGTGTTTTCTTTATCCTTTGAAACTAAAAAACTGACACTCCTCTTGAAATTGAAAAAAGATTTTAGGGTACCCAGATTTTAATGTACTTGTTTGGTTATACGTTAGACTGTACTAGGTTATAAATTGGAAGTAAATTCCGGTACTTCGAATAAATACAACCTTTATAATTCTACACATGGATATTTCTATTATTTGCATCAAATAGTATTATTGTTTAATACACGTTCAATGAGGCCAGTCCAGTTTTTTAAGGCTAGGAGAAACCTTGAAATGTTTGGAGCATCAGTAGGTCATCATGATGGATCTAATAATCAAACTTCAGTTTCTGTGAAAAGCTGGCAGATTTGAGTAGCCACTTGATAAAGGATGGTATTGTAAAAGCAACAATTCTTTCAGAATTATTTTATAACCCTGTCAGTCTGCAAATAACTATCACTCCTTTAGATCATCAGCAGATTTAAACTTTTCTTATTTGTGCTAGGAATGTATCATGTAAAACTGCTGGAAGCATGGTATACAAAGTTTCTATTATCCTTTTCAAGGTTGATGACCAAAACAAAAAGTACTACTTATAATTCATCATTGTAGCAGTTACACAGCAGTATACTAAACATCTCTTGGTTAATACCTGTACTCTGGTCAGGTAGGACACAATGAATCATTCAAAACAAGTACAATTCAGTGTCAATGTCTAGTGTTTAGGTGTCACTGCTACCCATAGTGAATCATTTGTATTGTACATAACAAATAGTATTCTGACTGTACACGTTTTTCATCTGACAAGAATTTTATACTTAGGCAAACTCATTTAATGGTGTAACCTTCTGTAATATGTGCCAAACAAGTATTCATAAAATTAATATTTGTGTCAAATTGTGTTTTATTTATTTCAAACAAAATCTGTTTTGTGGACATAACTTTATGTCCAATACAATTATTATGTTATTTCTTTTTAGTATCCCTTATAGATTTGCGTGATCAAAACTTTTAATACTAAAACTTTTTTTCAGCTGATAACCATGCTTTGTTGAGATTATTAAAGAAAAGTTTTGCTCATTCAGTGATGTGGCATCTTCAGTGATAAAGTTGAGTCTCATCGTGGTAAAACTACTGAAGACTTCATAGAATTGGAAAATTAATGAGAATAATATTCTTACAACCAGTGACAAGAATTATGAACTTAAAACAGTGGAATGAATTACTGAATACCAGATACTCTCAACTGCTAAAACAAACACACTTATATTACAACAGTTCTCTTTATATAATTATCCAGGACACACTGTATAGCCTACAAACAGTAATAAAAAAATCACAATAGTTTACAACACAAGTAAACAATTGATCATTTGTCACTTTTATTAAAAACTGCTGTCTAATATCATCCTATCTGAATGCACAACCTACTACACCAACTTTCTAAAACTCAGCTGGTGGCAACATCCTAATTATCAGGCTAATGTGATAAAGTTCCAGATGAATGCCAAGAGTGTGGCTCTAGAATATTCTGCAGTGCTGCTGATTAACAGTATGTGATCAGCATCACATAGAGTACTACACATTTAAGCTATCTAATTGACTTGGTATTAGAATATTAGTAAAATGTGCTTGTTAACCAAATAGTGTGTTGTTACTCCTGAAAATCCCATTTGACTAAGAGCATTTTAGAAGTCTGGGTTATCTTTTATGTTTCACTCCACAAACATGCCTTTAGTTCAGCATTTCTTAACCTATTGGGCATGAGCCACTGCAGGGTCCCGAGAGGGCATTTGGTGGGTTGCAAAGTCAGGTTCGGAAATTTATTTACTATGTCTTAAAAAGCTACTACATGTAAATAACTAAGATATATCATTTTAACAATTTAAATTCAACCTGTTTTATACATAGTCTAAACTGTACATTTTTGTTATTCATGCTCTACCATTGTTTTTTACCAGCTCTGATGTTTAACTCTCTATAACCAGATTGAAAGTTGCTTCCCAGAGGGATACAGCGAATTCAATTGGATTCAAGACCCATTCTTGTATTTTGAAAGTTCTAACATGTTGTCAGTAAAACTAAATGAGCAATTGTGTGATATCATCTGTGATGCTGGGATTAAAACTAAATTTTTAGTAAATTATTTTGTATAGTTAGTGATAACATGAGACATGTCATGGACAACAAAATCCATAAACTTTTAGATTCTGACTTAACAAAGTTCTGGATATCTTTAAGAGATGAATATCCTGAACTTTCGGAGTTGCTCATCCCATTCACCACCTCATTCTTGAGTGAAATGGGATTTTCATCTCAAGTGAAAAGCAAGCACACAAATAGACTTGACGCACACTCAGATTTATGACTTAATTTAACCACTCTTGAATCCAACATACCCCAGCTTTTGCAGAAAAAGCAGCTCCAACTGTCACATTAGTAACTAATGATTAGTTAGGCAAGTAAAAACTCTTTTGTTTTTAACTTCAGCATGTGTTTATTAGAGCAAATTAGTCTTTTGAATTACATTTTTGCTTTTCTATAATTAAGTGTATATATAATTTGTTTAAGCATAAAAGAAGGCTTAAAGTTCTCAGTGTTACCAAAAAAATGATTATAAAGTGGGTGCACAAGTAGTTCTGCCATGCACACCCCTACAAGTCTAATTAATTTCAAAAATCTAAAAGGTTAAGTTAGATAATTAAACGTAGACACAACCTCCCAAAATCGTCTGTGTACCGTAATTATGTGCGATAAATGGAAACTAATTTCTGTACTTCCAACAAATACACCCTTTTAATAAAATATGTGCCAATAAACCCCAATAAAATATGCAAATAGGTTATAGGTCTACGTTCTAAATTGGAACTAGGTTTTAATTCCGGTACTTCGAATAAATACAGCCTTTAATGTTATGTACAGCAGCCTTGTATGCATACAATAATTTAATGTACACTAACAAAGGAAATTTTTGTTAAATCTAATTAATTTTAAAAATCTAAAAGGTTAAGTTGCATTGTTAAACGTAGACACAACCTCCAAAAATCGTCTGTGTACCGTAATTATGTGCGATAAATGGAAAATTATTTCTGTACTTCCAGTAAATACACCCTTTTATTGTACACTAACAAAGTAAATTTTATTTAAGTTACATTGTCTACATAACCTCCATAAACTGGCATTAGTTACTTGTGAAGAAAACAGTTCTAGTACACATCGAACACGGAAAAAAATACAAACGTGGAGACGGAAGTTGTCTTTGGCCGCAGGAAACAGTGAAAGACCCGACTATTCCCCAAGACCCGATGTTTCAAATGCCGCTCCATTTCGTCTCAATATAAGTAGCTTTTAAAAATATATATTGTTTAGTAACTAGGGGGTCACCCTAACTAGGCTTATTACATAAAAAGAATAGTTCATCATTTACTTCTGATCTGTATATGAAGTAGACCCTACATCGTTTTTTCACAATTACATAAAACCTAACCTAAAACTTCCGGCTCCACGTTTGTACATATTTGGTGTCCTGAAGTGTACTACATCTGTTTTATTCACAAGTAACTAATGCCACGTTATGGAGGTTATGTATGATAATGTAACTTAAAGATAATTTACTTTGTTAGTGTAAATTAAAAGGGTTTATTTATTGGAAGTACAGAAATTAGTTTCCATTTATCGCACATAATTACGATACAGAGACGATTTTTGGAGGTTGCGTCTATGTTTAACAATCTAACTTAACCTTTTAGATTTTTAAAATTAATTAGACTTAACAAAAATTTCCTTTGTTTGTGTACATTAAATTACTGTATGGATAAAAGGCTGTATTTATTCGAAGTACCGGAATTAAAACCTGGTTCCAATTTATAACCTACTACATTATTGGTACATATTTTATTGGGGTTTATTCGTACATATTTTATTAAGTCTATTTATTGGAAGTACAGAAATTAGTTTCCATTTATCGCACATAATTACGGTACAGAGACGATTTTGGGAGGATGTGTCTACGTACAATGTAACGTATAACCAAACAAGTTCATTAAAATCCTTTTTTCAATTTCAAGAGGAGTGTCAGTTTTTTATGTTTTTTCAATAAATACAAATGAGAGGAGGGAGAGAGAGAGAGAGAGAGAGAGAGAGAGAGAGAGAGAGAGAGAGAGAGAGACCAAAAGAATTTTATGCCTATCTAATTTTTCCAGAACTATGTACACATAGCAATAATGGAATTTCTACAAAGTTTAGGTTAAATGAAAATGATGAAAGTATTGTTAGCGTTTAACAAATACAGAAATGAAGGAAATTGACAGACAAATTGTCTACGTGTTCCCTGGATATGTTTGAAAAGTGATAAACTTTTATTCTATCATTTACTTGTTACATTATGTAACAGAACAACATTTCTTTTATTAGGTATTTATTTACGATTTTTAATATAGGGCCTACATAGTATTTGAATTAACTTGTTTCCATTTATTTTCCATATAGATGAAGACAGGGTACTGGTAATTGTAAACATGCAGTTAGGATTATAAACACAACATGAAATAGTACAATGACAAGAAGTTTACAGCTGTCACTATTTTTGTTTCAATATTTCAAAGGATAAAGAAAACACCAGTAACTCTAAGATGAGTTATGAGAAAACATGATTACAAATCATAACATTTACAAACAAGAAATCTTCAATTCCCTCCTTATTTGTTTGATAGAAACTGGGGTTTCTACTGCAGGTTTTTAAGTCCACTAACTACTTAATTTAATATACATAATTGTTCCTGACCTTGTTGGGTAACATTATATTTATACATCTGCTTCCTACTCATATGTGCAAGCAATGTTTTTAATGTATGGTCCTAAACATCTTTAAAATTTAGACAAAGTCTAATGAGCAATTAGACCTAACCTGAATTACTACATCTAAGAATATCTTATTAGGCCACTTAGCTGTATTTATACATTTAATGAATCTTAATTAGTACACTAATAACACTACTCTGTCTTACAGTAACACAATACATTACAATAACTCTAAAGAATTTCTTGTTTTCAGTTTAAAAATAGTTGAAATTATGTATTCTTTTCTTTTCCATTCACTTTTTGTGAAACAACCTATATTAATATGTGTACGCTTACTATATTGAAATCCAGTGTTCACTATCCAATAGTTAAAAATTTTGTGGAATTTAATTGTGAAATTAGTGACACTATGTACTAATGTGTGATTATCAGTTGAATCTCTGAATTCCTTTGATTCATTAACAAATTTTACTAATTTGTTTCTTTATGTCTATTGAATGATTTCTTATAAGTTTTTAATCTTTGCGTTTTCATTATTCATTTGTAAATTCTTGGATTTTGTTGTCCATGACATGTCCATTGGTTAACTAATTATCATTAAAACACACAGAGGACTGATCCTCTTTTGCAAGATCACAAGTATGTTTCAAGACTATTTGCAGGTCAGGTATTGTTCTGTCTGTTCACTTTCTGAAAGTGGTTGAGGAGCAAGGGGGAAGATGTCTCCATTAAAACACACACTAGCACACACACAATTCCTTTTTTTCTTTATTTAATTTGAATTCTGTATTAGAACAAATGTTTTCAGAGTTTACAAGTTTTTTTTAATTTCTTGGGTTAATTTTTTTTAATTTTATGCAATGTGGACACATACAGAGGAGTGTCAGTTTTTTATGTTTTATCAATAAATAAAAATGAGAGGGGGAAGAGAGAGAGAGAAATTTCATCAGAACTTTTCCTGATAGTAAAAAAAAATAACTAAATAATGAATGGCGAAGAACATTAACAAAATTAATGGAAATTATAGTTATAATTTCTTGTCTAATGAACAGGTACTAGTAATGGCTCCATATACTTCACATGTTAAATTATAAACCTATTATAAACATATTTGGCATACTCAGCTTGAAACAAACGTTCAGACCAACAAAAATGGTTTAAATGTTGCCATGCTGCATTATTAGTAGGTACTGTTGAAACAGCAGGTTGATTATAATTGTTTTTAGAACAGATTCTGGAATGCTGTGTGCAAGTGTATTGTGTTCAAGTAGCAAGTTTCCACTACTTTATAAAACATATCCTAGAAGCAAACTTTGACATCCAGTTGCTGTTGCTGAGAAACCTTACTAAGGGACTTATAAAAAAAAAAAGAAAAACAACAATTACATGCTTGCTCTTTTGAACATCTGATGAAAAGGTTTTGTAAAGTGTACCTAACCTAAAAATTGTACAATGCTCGACTTGTCTTTATATTCCATACTTCTAGATGATATATTGCTAAGTACTGGAATTAAAACGTACTTCCAATTTAGAACCTAGTACAATCTAATGTATAACCAAACAAGTACATTAAAATCCTTTTTTCAACATAATGCAATAAAAAGCAATGTGCAGTTTCTGTTAACATGCGAATGATTAAATATTAATAATGGGTTACAGTGGAATTTAATGTTACTACGGTCTGAATTAATGCAAATAAAATTGGGAGAATCTCGTAAACATATTAAAGAATGCTTGTATATTACACACAAAATTATTACAGTACGTACCTTTGTTAATGAATAGAAACAAATTTGACTCTATATTTTAGTATGTACCAATAAAATTCACCTTTTTTCAAATACCAATATCTGTTGTTTTTTCATACCCTTAAAAAAGGTCATTAACAACATACATTATGAGAAAACGTGGTTACAAATAACCAGCCATTAGTTACTTGTGAAGAAAATAGATATAACATTTACAAACATCAAATCTTCAATTCTCTCCCTATTTGTTTTATAAAAACTGGAGTTTCTACTGCAGGTTTTAAGTCCACTAACTACTTAATTAAATATACATAATTGTTCCTGTATCTTGTCGGGTAACATATTATATTAATACATCTGCTTCCTACTCATATGTGCAAACAATGTTTTTAATGTACAGTCCTAAAATCTTTATCAACACTTTATATCTTTAAAATTTAGACAAAGTCTAATGAGCAACTTGGCCTAACCTGGATTTACATGACCTGGCTCAGAACAACTTTATTTTGGCAAATACAAAGATGAAGACTGGTTGCAATTTCTTCAGGGCTCACACCTGCTGCCAGGCTTAGTTCTATAACATGATAAGGAAGAAAGAAATCAGCCCAAACCTGCAACCGCTGTGGGAAGGCTTTTACACCATTACCAATAAGATTAATGATGTCATCTAAGAATAACTCATTAGCTTTATTTATACATTTAATGCATCTTAATTAGTACACTAACAGCACTGCTCTGTCTTACAGTAACACAACACGTTACACTAACTCAAAAGAATTTCTTGTTTTCAGTTTAAGAAAGTTGAAATCGTGTATTTATTTTCTTTTCCATTCACTATTTGTAAAACGTGCTTAAAATTAATGTGTGTACACTTACTATATTGAAATCCAATGTTCACTATCCAATAATTACAAATTTTGTGGAATTGTGAAATTAGTAACACCATGTCCACATTCCACACAATTCCACACTAGCTTCATTTGACATAACAAACCTATACACCAATGTTCCCATAAAAGAAACTATAACTACATTAGAACAATTACTAAAATTAAACAACACACCTGAAACACACATAAAAGAGATCATCCATCTAACTAAATTCATCACTGATCAAAATTATTTCACACACAATAACATGTTTTACACAAACAGATGGACTACCCATGGCCTCCCCTATATCAGGTATACTAGCCGAAATATTTGTACACACCATAGAACAGGAACACATACTGCACAATAACAAATACACCGATAAAATAATATATTGGCACAGGTATGTTGACGACATTTTACTCCTCTACAACGGCAACAAAAGACAAATAGAAAATTTCCACACATACATTAACACTATACACCATAAATTAAAATTCACACTTGAAATAGAACTAAACAATAGCATAAACTTCTTAGACCTCACAATCACCAAAACAAACAACACATACACAACACATACAAAATATACAGGAAACCCACCACATCAGACATGGTCATACATAACTCATCCAACCACCCAACTCAACACAAACATGCAGCATTCAACTACATGCTCCATAGGCTCACTTCAGTACCCCTAAACACACATGACTACCAAGAAGAATTAAACACAATCAAATATATAGCAGTCAAAAATGGATACAACCCCGATGTGGTATATAAAATACACAAACGCATCCTAAGCACAAAAAGTAAAACACATCAGACCAACAGCACACAACCCAGTAAATACATAACACTTACATACTACAATTCCAATACACACAAAATTGCTAACACATTTAGGAAACACAATTATAAAGTAGCCTACAGAACCAACAACACCATTAGGAAACACATAAATAATACTAACAAAGGCACAGACACATACAGCAAAACAGGGGTTTATAAATTAAATTGTAATGATTGTCACCAATTCTACATTGGCCAGACGGGAAGATCTTTTTCCTCCAGATTTTCAGAACATTTAAAAGCCCTCACCACAAATTACATACATTCCACATTTGCCACACATTTACAAAACGAAAACCACAGTTACACAAACATAGAACACAACATGGAAATATTACACTACTTACCTAAAAGTAGAAAACTAAACACAGCTGAACAATTCGAAATATACAGATATCACACACTACAACCAAACAACATATTAAATGAACAGTTACATTATAGATCACATACACTATTCGATACACTGATCCAAACACACAATTTGAACCTCAGCGCCAATTCCCTCCCACCATCAACCCCCACCACACACACCTATAGTCCATAACCGTTATTCTGTAAAATGACATTCAGTATTTACTCCCACTGAGGAAGAGGCACATCACCTTGAAACGTATGGGAAACGATAACCAAAGTAAGTTCATATGTGAAAGTTTATATATATAATAATATTTAAAAAAGTGAACGAAGAGAATGAATCAACAAGATAATTATAGTAACACTATGTACTAATGTGTGATTATCAGTTGAATTTCTGAATTCCTTTGATTCATTAATAAATCTTACTAATTTGTTTCTTTATGTCTATAATGATTTCTTCTTAGTTTTTAATCTTTGTGTTTTCATTATTCATTTGTAAATTTTTGCATTTTGTTATCCATGACATGTTCATTGATTAACTAATTATCATTAAAACACACAGAGGACTGATCCTCTTTTGCAAGATCACAAGTATGTTTTTAATTTTTTTAGTTGTATGCAATGTGGACACATACAGAGGAGTGTCAATTTTTTTTATGTTTTTTCAATAAATAACAATGAGAGAGGGAGAGAGAGAGAGAGAGAGAGAGAGAGAGAGAGAGAGACCAAAAATAACACGTACAGAAATTACATCAGAACTTTTCCTGACAGTAAAAAAATAACTAAATAATGAATGGCAAAGAACATTAACAAAATTAATGGAAATTATAGTTATTATTTGTTGTCTAATGAACAGGTACTAGTAAAGGCAAACTAATTATTGAACTAATAATTTTCTTTATTGAGTATCCAGTTTATTACTGCTGTATGGAGTATAGGTTTTATCGTTTTTAACAATTTTTAATGCAGTTTACTGGAGTAAAATCTTCTTATTGATAATGTTCTTATTAGTTTCATTACCCCATTATTCTTATCTCTTTTTATTATCTCAGACAATATTTGTAGTATACAATTTTAGTTAATGACTTAGTATTTTGTTCTTCATGTATCATGGTCATGAAATGGTTTAAGTTGGGGCCTATTTTATGTAAGGGGAAAACATAATGTTACAATATTGTAATTACTTTTATTTCTATAATTATTACTTGTACAAACAAAACTGGCTTAGAAATGGGTCTACTTAGGAAATTATGAAATTCTGCTGAAATTTTGAATAGTTCTGGAGGGGAATTGATCCCCAGATAACCCCCCACCGCAAGTTACTCCACTGATCCAACTCTACACAGTTCCAAGAAATCCTGTATTTAGAAGTTCAAAAGAAAGTGATACAGACTCTAAAGATCTCATTGTAGCATTCACTACTGGGACAGTTCATGGTTTAGAGCTTCCCTTATGTGCCTGGTAAGTGAAGGAGAAGGGATCTATTTAACGTGCAAGTTGAAGAATATATTTAATTATTGCACTTAACTTGATATAAGTACTGATTACATTTCAGGATTATTATTTTCAGAAATAATGTATGTAAACCAGTTTTCCCCATATAAAGTTAATTAAAATTCTTTAATGCATAGCATTCCAGGCATTTACAGTAGTAGATTCGTATTACTAAATTTGAATTTACACAAATAATTCTCTTTGATTAACTAGAGTTACACACACAAACTAAATGCTGAGTGTCCTCCTAGTGTATAAATTCAGCTAAAACAGTATTCCAAAAACTTACCTTGTTACTAGAATATGTGACATGATGAACTTTTCAAACTTTGTGTTGGGAGTTAAGCATTTTAATAATTTTTGTTTATGCAGGCGTATAGCAAAATCTGATCATCATGGAAAAGGAATAAGGCATTTTGTAATAGCAATTAACTGATTAGTTCCTGCTCTATTACCGAATCATATTACAAGACCAATTTTTGTTTAATTGAAAAGATATATTTTAACTGTTTCTTTTGGTGCAATCTGTAAATTCCATGACACACGTCCATAAAGGTTTGAAAATATGCTTACTCCAGTTTGATAGGAATAAATTCTCAAAAAACTAATACAACAAATTTGTTATGTCTGATCACACCAGCTATCCTGTCTATTGGCAATGAGTCTTTTATCCAAATTTATCATATAGTATTGTGCCAAGATATTACACTACATTTGTATACTGTAATACAGTATATTATTTGCAGACTGACAGGGTTATACAAAATTCTGAAAGAATTGTTGCTTTTACAACACCATCCTTTATCAAGTGACTACTCAAATCTGCCAGTTTTTCACAGAAACTGAAGTTTGATGATTAGATCCCCTAGTGATGCTCCAAACATTTCAAGGATTCTCCTGGCCTTAAAAAACTGGACTGGCCTCATTTATTGACATGACTAATGTTAAATTTACTTTGGGATACTTCCAAACATAATACAGTTTACAATAAACAAACAAAATATTATGCCTGTCTAATTTTTCCAGAACTGTATACACATAATTTGATCTGGATAGAACATTTATTAAACAATATTACTATTTGATGCAAATAATTAAAATATCGGTATGGAGAACCATACATGACTACCATGTTTTAAGATTTATATTTGAAATCATTTTGGAAATGAAATATTTCCACAGAAACTACTTCTATCTTCAGCCTCATCCACAGAATTGTGATCACTAACATATACCACCTCATGTTAGCGCACTCGACTCTCACTGATGATGGCAGTCGACGGCACTTCCGAAACGTCTGATTTTGCAGAAATCATTGGACCACGGCCAAACAGCCTGGGAAGGAATTTTATCAACAAACTACTTCAATGTTGCTGATAACGTAGTACACACATAAAAAATTATCCCCTCCCCTTCACCTATCATTTCCATTTATAAAAAATTATCCCCTCCCCCTTATCCTTTTCATTTATAGATATTTCATCTACCTTTCTACAGTGGATTATTATAACCTTTTCAGGATACTTTATTTATCAAAATTAAATACTTTACTCTTGTTAAAACAAAACGTTGCAGGTAAACTACCCCTTCTCCTTAACCGATCTGCACCAAAATCAACAGACCTTGAGTCCTCTCTACAATATGCAAAAAATTATTTGAATTTGCGGGAGTTATTATTCGCTATAGACAAAATTCTACACACAGACATCTTTCTAAAAATGACTTTTCTTTATGTTTTGAGGGTAGTACAATCAGAATTAGCCCTCACGGGACACTAATTGTTAGATACAATTTTTACCTTCATTTAAGCCAGCTTCCACTCACTGTGTACTTTCTCAGAGGCCATAACATGTTCTTTTTAACGTTGCCAAACATAAATTGATGTTAAATTAAAAATAAAGTACAGGCTTAGCACCTTAAGTTTGCAACGTGCAAGTTGAAGAATCTATTTAATTATTGCACTTTACTTGATATAAGTACTGATTACATTTCAGGTTTATTATTTTCAGAAATAATCTATGTAACCCAGTTTTCCCCATATAAAGTTAATTAAAATTCTTTAATGCATAGCATTCCAGGCATTTATGGTAGTATATTTGTATTACTAAATTTGAATTTACACAAATAATTCTCTTTGATTAACCAGAGTCACACACACAAACTAAATGCTGAGTGTCCTCCTAGTGTATAAATTCAGCTAAAACAGTATTCCAAACACTTACCTTGTTACTATGGTGTCTTCGACGGGTACATTGGTATATAAATTTGTTATGTCAAATGATGCTAATGTTGAGTTGTGTGGTATATGGATGTGTTCTAGTTTTTTGACAAGTTCTATGTTGTTTTTAACAGAAGTGTTGTTGGTTAGATTTATATGTTTTCTGATTAGTTTATCTAGGTGTCTGGCGATTTTGTGGGAGGGTGCTTATGTGTTATTTATCAAAGGTCAAATGGGTATATTGGGTTTGTGTATTTTCGGTAATGCGTTTAGTTTTGGGGGGTTAGGTTTAATTTCTTTTTAGGTATTTTATGTTTTCTGTTTGGATTATGTATTTTGCACTATTTATGAATTTGGTTTTTGGTATTTTATTGTGGGATCTTTGGTTATTTGAGTTATATTGTTTTTGGAGAAGAATTTCTCAGTTTTATTGTTTATTTTATAACCTCTTCTCTTGAGTTATAACTTAGGGAACCAGTGATAATTGGATGTGCCAATTATACCGGCTGCCTTCGTTGTGAAGCACTGAAAATAATCACAACAAATAAACAATTTATATAGCAGGATATTAGGAAGGGGAGACTGTTGATTTATGCACTCATTTTACTCAGTACTTAGATGACATCTCTTTATTACATTTGGTGATTAAGTTCTCTATTGAAAGTTCTCAAACAATATAGTTTACTATATGATTAAATATATAAATTACTACTTTACAAAGGGGCCTCAAAATATGATGTACATCTTATAGATTAATTCCACGGATCCGGGATTAAATATATTAAATGAATTATGGTCACCTTGCCATGTACAATATTGAAACTCTAACCAATTTGAAGAATGGTTTTTTGTTTTTACTAATCTTCTAAAACAACAAAACTTTTAGTTTAAACTTTACCTTTTTGCTATAACTAGCGTTATTAGATTTTATACTACATGTTACCTAAAATGTCAGGTTTTTAAAGTCTTTAATGTTATTACATTTAAACATAAGTTTTCAAGTCTTTAATATGATAATTTAAATTGTCTTTTTGGGTTTATAATTTTGTAACTCTTAACCATGGAAGACAAGCCTCCATGTCACCTGTGTGTTTCCTGAAGTTGCTGCAGAATTCGTCCTTCGGTCCTCCTGATGTTTCTTGAAGTTCAGTCGTTACCTTATCATACTGTGATGGTGAAGTTCTAGAAGTATGTGAAATCATTCCTGGTGTGGTACATTCATCTCCGGCGACTGTAGTTATTCTTAGTAATTCTTGTAGTTAGAATACATAGATAGAAAGTTTGTTTCACTGTTATACACTTCACATGATGATAGATTAGTTGACTATCACCTTCTAGGTTGTAATACTGTATTATTTACATAGTCAGTTAGTTTATAATATAGAGAGATGTCATCACCACACAAATTACTTATTTAAATAGTCATTGTATCAACCCTTTCACATTTTTATATATACACGTAGCGAAACAACGCTTTGCGCTGCTTACGGCGTGAGCGCTCCATTACAAGTCGCAGAAAATAGTTAAGGGGAGCGTAGTAATCTCAAGACAATTACTAGGCAACATAAAAGTAGTTCCGTTTTTCTAATTTTAATTAAAGGACTACGGTTGATTAAATAATTAAATCGTGATATTCTTAGTTGCAGAAGTTATCAAAGTACGTAACAATGGTCTTAATTAATTATTTAAATAATAACAAATTTACAATAATACTTAGTTTATTTAGGGGTCAGAAAACAAGTTAATTCTGGTCAGTTCTTGTTTATGCAGGAATAAATTAATAAGCTTTACCCTTTCTGTACAATTCTATTCCCTTTTAATTTTATTATTAGACTTATATTAAATATTATTATTATTAGATGATTGCCATCAGATTTAGTTTACAATGTGAGATTTTATTAAGAATTTAAAATTTCTCCGCCTATATATTATCAACTTAATTAATTAACATATTTTTATTAATGAAATCGTCACATACTCCGCCGCTTAAGCCACAGACGCCGGTATAATTTTTTTTTGAATATACCGAGAGTATGTTTAGGGATTTCCGTGTGTAATTTCTCTCACCCGTTTCTCTCTGTATGTAATTATGAGTTACACACGTCAGTCTCAAATTGTTCATTCTTACTATCTACATATCATACTTTACAGACTAATTCTAATAGTACATAAAATTCACACATTATAAAACATATAGTTAACATTCTAATTTTCTTAACACTACTACTTATGACTACTACCGGGTTTTTCTTTAGTTGGGAGTTATTCTAGTGATAGAATTACTCATTAAGTAATTTGTTACTTAATTATTTCTCATATTTGCTGCCAGCTGACTTCTTACTTTGCTCTACTTTTGAAGAATAGGATTCAAGGGTGATCAGGCCTCGTACCTATCTATACCATTAGCTAGCTAAACGTTACTCTAGTACTCCTTTGCAGTTGAGTACAAAACATATACCTTTCTTTTTTCTTTACATTTATTTAACTTGCACTCTACCATTACCTTCTTTGTGATAATGTTTTATCTGAGAAATATGTGTCCTTCGTACATATTTTTGAGTAGAGGGTTCATACAGTGCTACGGTTACTGGAGTTAAATATTTGTGAATTTGATAAGGACCGCACCATCGGTATGATAGCTTGGAAGTGGTCTTATCGATTGCACTACTCGTAGGATGTGTTTTACACATAACTAAGTTACCGATTTGGTACTTTACTTCATTATTTTTATTTCGCTCGTGATATTTCCTTGATTTCGCTAAGTTTTTTCGCAAATTAGCACGCGCTTCATTCCATATTTTCCTAATATTTTTATCCCTAATTTCATGGGGTAACAATTCATGTATTTTCCACTTAGTGGATAATGGGTGGTTGGGTTTATATTTGAACAATAATTCAAATGGGGTCGACTTATGTCCTTCATGATATGCAGAATTAAAAGCGAACTGTATCCAGGATAAGTTCTGGTCCCAAGAAGTATGGTCGTTAGCATGGTAGGCAATTAAAGCAGATTTTAGGTTTCGCAAATACCTCTCAGCTATATTACCTTGCGGACGATACTCTGTAGTGGTAATATGGTTTATACCTAGTTTGAAACACATGTTCCTGAATTCCTTGGACTTAAACTGTGGTCCGTTATCCGACACTAGATGGACAGGAATACCAAATTCTTTAAATAATCTATGCTGTAAAATATTTACTGTGGTTGTAGCTAAGGCTCGCCGCATGGGGTACATCCAGACGAATTTGCTAAAAGAGTCTACACAAATTAGTAACATTGTATTTCCTGATTTGGAACGCGGATAGGGTCCTGAAAAGTCTAAATAAATTTTGGAGAACGGGGTAGCAGGAATCTCAGAGATTAACTGACTTATTTGGCTGTTTCTAGCGGGTTTGCTGAGTGCACACAACTTACACTTTTTTACAAAATTGGCGATCTCACTGTTCATATTTTCCCAGTGATATTCTTTACGAATTCGGTGTATAGTTTTATTTATTCCCATATGTGCTCCAATGGTGGAAGAGTGATAATATTCCATCAGCATAGGTTTAATAATATCAGGGGCAATTATTCGTAGATATTTTCCGTTCGCTATTTTACAACATAATACTCTCCTACTTAATATGTATGTCTCTGACTTATTTCCTTTTTCAACTTGTTCAATAATTGGACTCAAACGTGGGTCTTGTATTTGATACTGGGCTAAATCCGTAAATGCAAGAGGAAATTCGGTAATTAAAGTATTAATAATCGGCGTTTCTCTACTCTTGTTTTCGTAAGTAAGTTTATTACTACTAGGCTGGAACATACGTGACAGTGTATCGGCAACTACGTTTTGGGTGCCTCTAATATCTTGTACTTTGAATTTAAAACAATTTAATCTTAATACCCATCTTCCGATACGGCCTAATTGTTTTGGGTGATTTAGTAGCCAAGATAACGCTTGATTATCTGTTTCTAATAATAACTCCTTATGTTCTAAAAATGGTTTGAACTTCTCAAAAGCGAAAACTATAGCTAAACATTCTAATTCGTATGCGGAGTATTTCTTTTCTTGCTCAGTTAGGGTGCGAGAAGCGTAACTAATAGGTAACCTTGAGTTATCTACTTCCTGATATATTACTGCACCTAGGGCGACACTAGAACTGTCTGTCTGCACTACAAATGGTTTTGTAAAGTCGGCTAATTGTAGTACGGGGGTGATATTATGCTTTCTTTTAATTTCTCGAATGCGGTTTGGTGTTGCTCATTCCATTCAAATTTAATTCCCTTCTTTCTTAAGGTATTTAGCGGTGCTGCAATTTCGGCTAGATGTGGGATGTACTTATGGAAATAATTTATCATTCCTAAAAATCGGGCTATTCCTTTCGCATCCCGCGGCGGTAAAAATTCTCTTATGGCACGGGTTCGCTCTGGGTCTATGCTTACCTTTCCGTTGGCTTTTACGATGTGACCTAAAAATGAGAATTGTGTCACAGCAAAATTTACTTTACTGGGATTTACGGTTAATCCAGCTTTCTCCAATCGGGTTAGTACTTCACGTAGATGATTAAGATGTTGCTCAATTGACTCACTGTAGATAACAATGTCATCTAGGTAGTGGTACACATATTTAAACTTTATGTCATGAAATAATTTTTCTAATAATCTGCTACATACAGAACTACCTTGGGATATACCAAAAGGTACCCTTGTAAATTGGTACAGGTTGAAAGGGACGGCAAAGGCGGTAAGACGTTTTGATTCTTCCGAAAGAGGTATCTGATGAAATGCCTGATTTAAATCCATAATGGTAAAGATTTTTGCTTTAGTAAAATAATGAAATGCACTGTGGATGTCGGGAAGGGGTATAGATTCAAATTCTATCCGTTTATTTAGTTGTCTGTAGTCCACCACTAATCTATGTTTGTCGTTACTTTTGGGTACTAAAAACGCAGGTGATGAATAAGATGACGTAGAGGGTTCGATGACTCCTTGTTCTAACAATTTATTAATTTGGTTCCTCATCACTTCCATTTTCGGTGGTGATAATTTGTATGGGGCTAAACGAATTACTTTGTTGTCGCTCAAATTTATTTTGTACTCTATCAGATCCGTTAGTCCTAATTTTGGGGTGAGGACGTTGGAGAATTGTTTTATTAAAGTCTGTATGTTCCGTCTATCTTTACTTTTTAGATGACTTAATTCAGGTTCGTGATGCTTTATATGTGTAGAAGTGGTGCTAGTACTTTCTCTGTTATTTGCATTATCATGCAAGTTATATTTCCGTGAACGATCGAATCCAAAGTAAAATATCTTCTCGTGAATGTCTAAAATTATTCCTGTTTTACTGATAAAATCAGCTCCCAATATTAATTCGGGTCCTAATTCGTCGCATACCAACATTGGAAAATACCACGTTAGATTTTTAATTTTTACTTTAAACGTGATGATAAGTTTTATCATTAAGTTTTGCTTATTAGCTGTAGCGCATCTAATATTTACTGATTGACTGCGTTTAACTAAATTGTGTTTAAATAATTGATCGGCTAGCTCTTGACTAATTAAACTTCGCGTGGATCCGGAATCAATTAATCCGAGGCTGGATGTAACACCAATGTCAACTTGTATATACGGTAATTCACACCTATTGTAATCACATTTACTAATAGAGTTACATTTATCGATAAATTTCCTAACATAGGGGTCTAATTTTCTTTTGTTATTATTATTAGTATTTTGTTTAAACTTGTGGTTTCTCAGGGGTTTACCTGTTTTCACGATGCTGCGGAAGACACAGGGTTTCGGATCTCCCTGCCTTACATGTTTTTTGGATAATGAGTTTTCTGGTGATACTGTTTCCGTTTACTGTTTCTACTGAGGTGTCCAGGTTTTCCGCAGTTATAGCATATATTTTCTTTACGCGGGGTCTCACTGGTTTCGTGTCTAGGTGGTGGCTCTTTGGACTTACCGTGGCCATGAACATAGGTTGGTCGCCGAAATGGGCGTCGTTCTCGTAGACTTCTTGTATCTGAGGATAGGGCTTGCGTTTCCTTTCTATGTGGTGTTGTGGATACCGGTGCATGTCGATGCTGATCTGCATACCACACATTTGAAGAGTGCACACTACATTGTTCAAGGTCAGCGAAAGTAAGGGGTCTACTTATTAGAGCTAAACGGGAGCGTTCTTCAGGAGATAAGCCTACCAATATAGTATCGACCAATTGTTTTTCAGTCCAGTCGACTTGCAGTAGACGTGAAGATTCTCTGATGTCTGCGATATAGTGGGCCAGTGTTTCTTGAGCTCTTTGTACTCGAAGTACGGTATTTCTTTTTATCTCCTCATATATTCCAGTGGGAATAAAATATTTGATTATATTTGTATGAAGTTCTTCTACCGGAAGATTCGAGTTTAATGTTTCGAGCACACGATCTCGTAAAGGTGGTTTACACTTGGGTAAGATGACCTGCAGTATTTGCCAATCGCTCAATTGTTGTAGATCTTTTATTTGCAGTAGATATCTGATAAAAGTCAATAGAGTCGTGATGCTTAAGCCATCGGTGTAAGGAATATCATTAATTATTTTCTCTACTGGGTGGGAAATCTTTCCGTAGAGGTCTACATTAAAACATACGTTAGGTGTACTTTTCGAAAGATTGGTGTTTGCATTGGGATTTGTAATCGCATATTCACTAGTGCGAGTATGCTGAACATTTGGCGGTGGGGGTTCTGACATAGTGTGGGTATTTAATTCTCTACTAGGTAATGGTTCATGACTCGGTTGTATCTTCGATACGGTGGGTGATTCGGGGTTCGAGGTGGAGAGAGGGTTTTCTAAAGTAGGGGATTGAACTGGGGAGATATATAATTTTCGTAAGTAGTGCTCAATTTCCTCCATTCTCGATGAGTCTGATTTTCGTCGTAAGTCATTGATAATTATGGGTAATTGGCTTAATGCCTCCTCCGCAAATTTCTGCACATGGGGGGGGGTTACGGTGACGTCGGGCCAGCTTAATAAATTATTTAACCGGCGGGTTAAATGTTCTATACGTTGCGTAACGCGCAAAAATTCCGTAGGTGATTTCTTGTCCTCAAGGTTTTGAGATAATACTATCAATTCCCTATATTTCGCATAACAGGTTTCTCGTTCGCCGTCATAATCGAGTTCACGCAATCTATCTAACTGCGATGGTGTATCTGATCCGGTTTGGCGTAATGATTTTCGTAACTCCGACACGGTTACATTTACGTGTTTTAGACCTCGTAAAAGTGCCTCGTAGCATAGCTCATCTTTTAATAACAGATCAGGATTAAATTCGGCCATTTTAGTAACGTGAGCGGCTATAACTAATTATTCTACTATTTGCCTTAATTGTTATACAACGCTTCCTTTTTCTTTTACACAAAAATATAAAACTATAAACCAATCGTGTTCTTACTCCTTTTTCTTTTTTTTTACAAATAAACACATAAAATGTTATGACAACCTTTATCGTTTTACTTTGAGAGAGAGAGAGAAATTTCACACATGCATGAATATGCGTACGACAAAAGATTCCCCCTTCGGTTACTAACACATGAACAGACACGCTTCTTATAACAATAGACCACACAAGGAGGGTGACTTATTTTCAACTCAACTAAACAATGACAATTTTAAACAAACGGCAGCAGGAAACTACCCGTCCGAGATTGTCGAGAATGTGGCACGTTTATGAATGGGACTTTTAACAAGTACCGACATGGGTTGTTTACATTGGATTATATGCTAATATTACGTTACACATATTATATTTACTAATAAAGTTATTTATACTATATTACTATAATATTAATTACTATTTTTATCTTATTAAAACTCTCACACATATTGAAATACATGAGTGTATAGATCAACAGCTTTTGTGCGTGGGATATCGGGACGCAATTACTTCTTTCTTTTCTCTTACGCAAAATAGCAAATTAGCAAAATAAGCAACTAGCCGCAGAATAGAAGCAAATAGAAGCAGAGTCGCGCAAATTATAACCTCTTCTCTTGAGTTATAACTTAGGGAACCAGTGATAATTGGATGTGCCAATTATACCGGCTGCCTTCGTTGTGAAGCACTGAAAATAATCACAACAAATAAACAATTTATATAGCAGGATATTAGGAAGGGGAGACTGTTGATTTATGCACTCATTTTACTCGGTACTTAGATGACATCTCTTTATTACATTTGGTGATTAAGTTCTCTATTGAAAGTTCTCAAACAATATAGTTTACTATATGATTAAATATATAAATTACTACTTTACAAAGGGGCCTCAAAATATGATGTACATCTTATAGATTAATTCCACGGATCCGGGATTAAATATATTAAATGAATTATGGTCACCTTGCCATGTACAATATTGAAACTCTAACCAATTTGAAGAATGGTTTTTTGTTTTTACTAATCTTCTAAAACAACAAAACTTTTAGTTTAAACTTTACCTTTTTGCTATAACTAGCGTTATTAGATTTTATACTACATGTTACCTAAAATGTCAGGTTTTTAAAGTCTTTAATGTTATTACATTTAAACATAAGTTTTCAAGTCTTTAATATGATAATTTAAATTGTCTTTTTGGGTTTATAATTTTGTAACTCTTAACCATGGAAGACAAGCCTCCATGTCACCTGTGTGTTTCCTGAAGTTGCTGCAGAATTCGTCCTTCGGTCCTCCTGATGTTTCTTGAAGTTCAGTCGTTACCTTATCATACTGTGATGGTGAAGTTCTAGAAGTATGTGAAATCATTCCTGGTGTGGTACATTCATCTCCGGCGACTGTAGTTATTCTTAGTAATTCTTGTAGTTAGAATACATAGATAGAAAGTTTGTTTCACTGTTATACACTTCACATGATGATAGATTAGTTGACTATCACCTTCTAGGTTGTAATACTGTATTATTTACATAGTCAGTTAGTTTATAATATAGAGAGATGTCATCACCACACAAATTACTTATTTAAATAGTCATTGTATCAACCCTTTCACATTTTTATATATACACGTAGCGAAACAACGCTTTGCGCTGCTTACGGCGTGAGCGCTCCATTACAAGTCGCAGAAAATAGTTAAGGGAGCGTAGTAATCTCAAGACAATTACTAGGCAACATAAAAGTAGTTCCGTTTTTCTAATTTTAATTAAAGGACTACGGTTGATTAAATAATTAAATCGTGATATTCTTAGTTGCAGAAGTTATCAAAGTACGTAACAATGGTCTTAATTAATTATTTAAATAATAACAAATTTACAATAATACTTAGTTTATTTAGGGGTCAGAAAACAAGTTAATTCTGGTCAGTTCTTGTTTATGCAGGAATAAATTAATAAGCTTTACCCTTTCTGTACAATTCTATTCCCTTTTAATTTTATTATTAGACTTATATTAAATATTATTATTATTAGATGATTGCCATCAGATTTAGTTTACAATGTGAGATTTTATTAAGAATTTAAAATTTCTCCGCCTATATATTATCAACTTAATTAATTAACATATTTTTATTAATGAAATCGTCACAATTTCTTAAATATTAGAATTACCTTGGTTCCTTCTTTGCAATTATGTTTATTTCTTGTTTGTTCATTATGACTGTTGTAATTTCTATAGATACTTTTGGTGTGTTTGTTGTAATTTTGTGTTTTACATAATCTTTTGTGATTAAATCATTTGGTGTAAATGTTTCTGATTATAAAATACACCTCACAGTTTTAACATACAATATATATAGTAACACCTGTATACATAGTAACAGGTATATCAATATGCCTGTAATCACAGGTATGGGAAAGTAATGGCAAATCTTGCATAATCTTGTTATCAGTTATTGTTATTATTCAGCTAGTGCTATTAAATTCATATTGGCCCAAAGTGATCACAAAAGGAATTTATTATATTTGTTTACAGTCATCAGTGTAAATTCCAAGTGATGATTTGAAATTTATATAAATTAATTTTGACTCACATGAATGAAGTTGCAACCGTAAAGAAATACAGAATATATTTTCTATGACAGCAGACAAGACAGGACACTTGTATTTTGCCTTTTATGTGTGTACATACATTCAGACATCATTTATTTGGATTGGCTTCTGCAAGCTTGAAATCAGATACTAATAATGTTTTATGAATATTAATTACTACACTTTCACATGTGAAACTTACTTTGTTTATTTTCCTCGTACGACGTTCCAGTGTGGTGTTCGCTTTCCTCAGCGAGGTATGATACAGAATGTCCGGAACTTGTAACGGTTTGTCTAGTTGGTAGGTTGTGTGGGGGAGTGGGGAGGTGGAAGGGGGTTATATAAAATTATAATCCTCAAAGTATAATATTGAATTAATTGGGATGTTTTGTAAAATAATAATATATATAAAACTTTCATAATGAACTTACTGTTATCACTTCCCAAACGTTTCGAGGTATTGTTTCTCTTCTTCAGTGGGTGTAATACTGACTGTCGATTACAGAATAACCGTTACGGAAAAATGGTGTGTGTGGTGGGGGTTGATGGTGGGAAGGGATTGGCGCTGAGGTTCGAACTGTGTGTGTGGATCAGTGTGTCGAATAGTGTAATACATTAACACTATAAACCATAAATTAAAATTCACACTTGAAATAGAATTAAATAACAGCATAAACTTTTTAGACCTTACAATCACCAAAACAAACAACACACACACATACAAAATATACAGAAAACCCACCACATCAGACATGGTCATACACAACACATCCAACCACCCAACTCAACACAAACATGCAGCTTTCAACTACATGCTCCATAGGCTCACTTCAATAGCCCTAAACACACATGACTACCAAGATGAATTAAACACAATTAAATACATAGCAGTCAAAAATGGGTACAACCCCGAATTAATAAATAAACTACACAAACGAATCCTCAACACAAAAAGTAAAACACACCTGACCAACAGCACACAACCCAGTAAATACATAACACTTACATACTACAATTCCAATACACATAAAATTGCAAACACATTTAGGAAACACAATTATAAAGTAGCCTACAGAACCAACAACACCATTAGAAAACACATAAATAATACTAACAAAGACAGTGACACATACAGCAAAACAGGGGTTTATAAATTAAATTGTACTGATTGCCAACAATTCTACATCGGCCAGACGGGAAGATCTTTTTCTTCCAGATTTTCTGAACATTTAAAAGCCCTCACCACAAACTACATACATTCCACATTTGCCACACATTTACATAACGAAAACCACAGTTACACAAACATAGAACACAATATGGAAATATTACACTACTTACCTAAAAGTAGAAAACTAAACACAGCTGAACAATTTGAAATATACAGATATCACACACTACAACCAAACAACACATTAAATGAACAAATACATTATAAATCACATACACTATTCGACACACTGATCCACACACACAATTCGAACCTCAGCGCCAATCCCTTCCCACCATCAACCCCCACCACACACACCATTTTTCCGTAACGGTTATTCTGTAATCGACAGTCAGTATTACACCCACTGAAGAAGAGAAACAACATCTCAAAACGCAGGGGGAGCCATTCCGGCTTCCCGCGCTAACCTAGCGATCAGCTGTTTTTGCCGCGTGACGTGACTGGTGGAAGAAATACGCGCGAGTCTTGATTTACCATGCAATCTTACCTGAGACAATGTCCTACTTAGCATCTCTCTGCTGTTTACACGAAATATTAACAATAATTGTAATGAGCTATTCATATAGAAAAAGGATTAAACAACAAGATTAAATGGTTTGCGGCAAAAAATAATGGTAAAATTTATTTCTACATTTAATAGAAAAGTAAGCAAGTCTGTCCACATATAACATTGACAAAATGGCACAAGATGTAAAATTAAGTCGGAAAGGAGGCGATATTATATATATATATATATAATTTTTTATTATTCGTTAATTTTATATTAATAGAATTATTTCGATTGTTATTAATTTACTTAGAAACCTCTGATGATACTGATATTTTTCAGTGAAACGTGCGTCAGGTGTTAAAAAGAATATACGAAATTATACTACTTGCAGAAGAAACAAATTGAAAACATCACAAATTTTATATATATTATAACGGAACCAAATATTAACTATTTGGGGTTATATGTTTACCGCATGCTGAAACCATATTTAAATAAAAATTAACAGTTAAAACTCCATTTGAATGTAGCGCATTGAAAATAATGCTGTGTAAAGCAACGCACACGTTGTCGTTATGTAATCAGTTCGCGGTACAAGGAAGCGACCACACCCAAACTGTTAATTATTAATATCTCGGAGACTAATAAATAAAGGCGAAATCTAACATAGCCAAAATGTTTGCCGAGATATTAATGATGACGTGTGCAAATTTGATGCAATATAATTAACAAATGTAAGAGTTAATTAAAATAATTAAATAACTTCTGTAAAAATAGAGATACAGTAAAGAGATTTTAGTATGTTATAAAGATAATAATTTGTGACAGATTGTATATTTTAGATTTCACACAACTTGATTTGCAACCAAGTTATTGCAAAATTAAATAAGTACAGGATATCCTGAGCGACAAAGTGGTTCCGCCGGATAATTAAATATTAGATAATAATTCTATTCTCCGTCTGTGGGAACCAGACTTCATTCTCACGGACTAAGGGAATTCTAAATTTTATGTGGTAGGGAGAGTGTTTCGACCAATGAAATCATTTCATGCAGCCCCGGCCAGTGCGGTGTTTTCTGGTGGAAAAATCACTCTTCTGTCAGTACTCACGAAGTTAAGACGTAGTCCTTCGATCGTCTAGTAGCCAAAGCGGTGAAGATCAACAAGAAGACTCTACGGGGTCAACACACACGCAATTACGAACACACTAACTACAGATCATCTGTATAGCTCGTAATTGTTGCGTAAAGGCGAGATACTCTTCAGGACATCAACCAAGCTTATTGTGTACTACCAGTTAGTCATAAGCACGCAAGAGATCCACCCGACTTCAAGACCAGACTTCAAGAATACAGCAGAGAGGCCGTCTAAATCATTGGTTAACAGCTGACGAGCAGAGTGACCGCCCGAACGAAGCACACACACACACACACGCTGACTTGCAACGTGCAAATCGACGGAGAACAGGAAGCAGTTCCAGCAGACAACAGCAGACGTTAAAATATTCACAAACAGCAGGGAAGCAGAGTGTTGCCGAATTTTGAACTGCACGACCGAATCCAGCAGTTCTAAGCAGATTACTTTCTCTAACCAAGGACTCGAATCGACGAGGGACAAATCGGAACGACATCCTCTTCAGTAACAGGAAAGCAAAATCTATTTATTTATTTTTCAGATCAAATTTTCTATTTTTCAATTAAATCATTGTAATTCAAATAATTCAGGTGCCAAACAAACAAAAAGCAAAGACTCTAGTAATTAAAAAGTAAATTCGTTGTGATAATCTGTATAGCAGTTTAAGGCTTTAGTAAGTTATAGTTAAGAAATAGAAGTAGTATAAAAGCGCTATACAAATCTTAACTGACAATCTAATCTTAGATCATACTGCAGTAGATCAGGAGTAGAATCACTAGAAATGAAATAACGTGAACTAGACTGTCACGTCTAATTTATTTTAATTAATTATTCTAATTAATTTCAGAGTTTTATATTTTGTTTCATGAACACTTAGATTCAAATTAATTAAATAAATTCAATTAAATTCAAATCAATTAATAAAGTAAAATTTAAATTGCAATTAACTCGCAAAGAACGAGTTCAGTTTCTTTCAACTATTAATCAATCGAAAAACATCGATTCATTGTATAGACTATAAGAAAATTCATAATATTATAACCATTCTATTCTTGTGTGTTGTTGGTGTAATAAACAACGTTTTATTACCCCATATAACAGTGTTTTATTGTTGTACGATAAAGCCTACCAGTTTCACAAAACTCTCCCCCTTTAAAGTAACTTACTTTGTGTGTTGTTGTAAAAATTTGAGATTACTAGCTTGCGAACTTCAAATCCAAAATCCACACGCCCTAGTCGGAAGAATCTGCAAGATCAGACAGCAGGTGGGTACTCACACACAACATTACATTACAATAACGCATAGTAGTGGTAGAGTTATAAATGTCGGCCAACGTGGGGCACGATCAAATTAAATTAAATTAATTAAATTCAATTTAAATTTAATTTTCACTTTAAAACAAACTTTGCTGTTTTAATTAGTAAAACAGCTGGCGTCCAACTAAACAATCCCCAAAGAGTTTTGTGACTGGTGTGTGTACAACAGTAAAGTTATTGTGTGTATTTGAAACTGTTCTGTGTATTTTAAATTGTGTATATTTGAGATTGCTGTGTATTTAAAATGGAAACTGATAAAATGCTTAAACAGTTATTACAAGAAATGAAACAAAACGCGGCTAAAGCGGAAAAAGCGAACGCGGAAATGAAACAAGCTAACGCGGAGTTGACCGCTAAAATAGACGCGAAATTTGAACAGAGTGCAGCCAAAGCTGAGCTCAGTATAGCGGAATTAACTTCTAAAATCGAAGCGCAAAAAGTTAGTCTAACCGAAGCATTAGAACAAAGTAACGCTGACATAAACGCCGAGATTAAGCAAAGTAATAAAGAAAGTAGTAAAGAATTAACCGCGAAAATAGACGAAAGCGTAACCGAGTTAACGGTGAAAGTCGCGGAAATCGCCGAAAAAGTAAATACGGTCGATACTAAAATCAATGAACGGTTTAAGGTTTTTGAGACCACTATGCAAAAATCGTTTATTGAACAAGTAACACGTATGGAGGGCCGGTTTAAGGAACACATAAGCCGTTGTGAAAAGCAAACACTAGAGGTTTCCAAAAAGGTGGAATCCCTAGAGGTAAAAATTCACGCGGACGTGACCGAAACGCAACGACGAGTAGATAAATTAGACGCTTCAATTGTAGAGACGCGGTCTAACATTGACTCTAATAAAGAGAGTGTTTTACAAACGTTAAGCGACGAGATTCTGAAAGTACGACAGGAGGTACGAAGGAGATCTGCTCCAAATATTTTGGTACAAGGTCCTGCCGACGAGAAAAATCGCGTGTATTTTACGGGGGAAAATAACGAAAACCCCATTGAATTTTTATTAGCGTGTGAGAGTGAGATGGCTAGAGTAGGTTCCCGACAAGAAGATCAAGACAAAATACAGTGGGTGGTTAACGCGATGCGTGATTCGGCGCGTAAGTGGTATAACATTGTACGCGATAGAGTGTCCACATACGCGGAGTTCAAACAAAACTTTGAAAGCCGGTACTGGAACTCGCATACCCAACGACTTCTGCGCAATGAACTGGAATATGGCCGTTTTGACAAGAAAATGAATATTACCGCCGAAAATTATATAATCCAGCAGGTCGAACGCGCGAAGCATTTAACCCCAGCATTTGCGGAGATTGACATAGTCACCAAGCTTGCCTACCATTTTAATCATAACATTAGAGTAGCTGTATTTACGCAGGGTATTCGCACGGTAGACGAACTCCTCATTCTAGTGTCCCAAAGTGAGACGGTTTTTGATTTTGGTGGGTGGCGGTGTAATCCCGATTTTCGCCGTAATAATGAAGGGCAGAATACGCGAGAACAATACCAGCAACCTGACCAGAGACCGAGTACTAGTTCTACTCCACCCCAAACATCGTCAAAACCCCCAGATAAGACCTTTGAATACAAAGGCAAACAAAATATTGCTAGATCAAAAGGGCAATATAAGGGTAACGACGGGGCCCCGATTAGAGCTATGCAAACGGTTGAGATATCTAGGACCGATACAATAGAGCAAGACAGCGATACTCCTAGTAATAAAGACACCAATGAGAGGAGAAAGAATCGTAAGTTTCCAAAAAACTTGGAAACAGGGGCCTCCAGGGGGGAAGCGCCATAAATTATGCCAAAACCTATCGCAATAAAGTAGGTAAAAATAAAAAAAATGCTAGGTTTAAGAAAAGTGAATTTTATACAGAAATTTGTACGCCAGTTGACAAAGTATTTCAACCGGAAGGTAAGGAAACGTGGTTGGCCGTTAACACAATGCAACAATGGGCACCGACAAAAGCACATCCGCCAGAGCAGGAAAGTGACGACGACGTTCCCACCCAGTCAGCGTGGGAAGACGTAGAAATCATATCCGGGGACGCGTACGAATTCGACGAGTACGTAGCGGAATATTGTCGAGCCACCCATAAAAATGCATATGATATACTGGATGCACTTTAGAGATAATAATAATTGTATTATAATAATTAAAATTAAAATAAGTAATTTGTGTTTTATAATATTATTAATAATAATTATAGATAACTTGTGTACTAATAATAATGTTTTCCTAGCGCGATAAATAATAAGCGTATACAACCAAGTGAACGAGCTCCCGGCAGGAAATCGTTACGTCACGCGATAAGCTACCTGACCCACATTTGAAACTAGGTCAAGCAATTAGGCGCGAGACCAGCGATAACGTTTTAAATACTGTCAGCAAAATTCCTTTGACGCGTGCCATTGTTTATATACAAAGGCTACTACTCGTTTTAAAAACATTATACGCAATAAGTTGCAAATATAATAGTTTAATACATGTATTTAGAGTTAAATTGTATATAATGTAATAACATTAACACTTGTGTACGTGTCTTCAGAATAAGTAATACAATGTATAGTCAATAAGAATAATGATTACAGAATATGTGTGTAATGATTAAGAAAAAAAAATAACTGTAATTATTACATTCATTTTTTTTTAAAGCGGGTGTGGGAATATATAACGGAACCAAATATTAACTATTTGGGGTTATATGTTTACCGCATGCTGAAACCATATTTAAATAAAAATTAACAGTTAAAACTCCATTTGAATGTAGCGCATTGAAAATAATGCTGTGTAAAGCAACGCACACGTGGTCGTTATGTAATCAGTTCGCGGTACAAGGAAGCGACCACACCCAAACTGTTAATTATTAATATCTCGGAAACTAATACATAAAGGCGAAATCGAACATAGCCAAAATGTTTGCCGAGATATTAATGATGACGTGTGCAAATTTGATGCAATATAATTAACAAATGAAAGAGTTAATTAAAATAATTAAATAACTTCTGTAAAAATAGAGATACAGTAAAGAGATTTTAGTATGTTATAAAGATAATAATTTGTGACAGATGGTATATTTTAGATTTCACACAACTTGATTTGCAACCAAGTTATTGCAAAATTAAATAAGTACAGGATATCCTGAGCGACAAAGTGGTTCCGCCGGATAATTAAATATTAGATAATAATTCTATTCTCCGTCTGTGGGAACCAGACTTCATTCTCACGGACTAAGGGAATTCTAAATTGTATGTGGTAGGGAGAGTGTTTCGACCAATGAAATCATTTCATGCAGCCCCGGCCAGTGCGGTGTTTTCTGGTGGAAAAATCACTCTTCTGTCAGTACTCACGAAGTTAAGACGTAGTCCTTCGATCGTCTAGTAGCCAAAGCGGTGAAGATCAACAAGAAGACTCTACGTGGTCAACACACACGCAATTACGAACACACTAACTACAGATCATCTGTATAGCTCGTAATTGTTGCGTAAAGGCGAGATACTCTTCAGGACATCAACTAAGCTTATTGTGTACTACCAGATAGTCATAAGCACGCAAGAGATCCACCCGACTTCAAGACCAGACTTCAAGAATACAGCAGAGAGGCCGTCTAAATCATTGGTTAACAGCTGACGAGCAGAGCGACCGCCCGAACGAAGCACACACACACACACACGCTGACTTGCAACGTGCAAATCGACGGAGAACAGGAAGCAGTTCCAGCAGACAACAGCAGACGTTAAAATATTCACAAACAGCAGGGAAGCAGAGTGTTGCCGAATTTTGAACTCCACGACCGAATCCAGCAGTTCTAAGCAGATTACTTTCTCTAACCAAGGACTCGAATCGACGAGGGACAAATCGGAACGACATCCTCTTCAGTAACAGGAAAGCAAAATCCACTTGTTTATTTTTCAGATCAAATTTTCTATTTTTCAATTAAAACATTGTAATTCAAATAATTCTGGTGCCAAACAAAAGCAAAGACTCTAGTAATTAAAAAGTAAATTCGTTGTGATAATCTGTATAGCAGTTTAAGGCTTTAGTAAGTTATAGTTAAGAAATAGAAGTAGTATAAAAGCGCTATACAAATCTTAACTGACAATCTAATCTTAGATCATACTGCAGTAGATCAGAAGTAGAATCACTAGAAATGAAATAACGCGAACTAGACTGTCACGTCTAATTTATTTTAATTAATTATTCTAATTAATTTCAGAGTTTTATATTTTGTTTCATGAACACTTAGATTCAAATTAATTAAATTCAAATCAATTAATAAAGTCAAATTTAAATTGCAATTAACTCGCAAAGAACGAGTTCAGTTTCTTTCAACTATTAATCAATCGAAAAACATCGATTCATTGTATAGACTATAAGAAAATTCATAAGATTATAACCATTCTATTCTTGTGTTTTGTTGGTGTAATAAACAACGTTTTATTACCCCATATAACAGTGTTTTATTGTTGTACGATAAAGCCTACCAGTTTCACAAAACTCTCCCCCTTTAAAGTAACTTACTTTGTGTGTTGTTGTAAAAATTTGAGATTACTAGCTTGCGAACTTCAAATCCAAAATCCACACGCCCTAGTCGGAAGAATCTGCAAGATCAGACAGCAGGTGGGTACTCACACACAACATTACATTACAATAACGCATAGTAGTGGTAGAGTTATAATATATATATATATATATATATATTATAACGGAACCAAATATTAACTATTTGGGGTTATATGTTTACCGCATACTGAAACCATATTTAAATAAAAGTAACAGTTAAAACTCCATTTGAATGTAGCGCATTGAAAATAATGCTGTGTAAAGCAACGCACACGTGGTCGTTATGTAATCAGTTCGCTGTACAAGGAAGCGACCACACCCAAACTGTTAATTATTAATATCTCGGAAACTAATAAATAAAGGCGAAATCCAATATAGCCAAAATGTTTGCCGAGATATTAATAATGACGTGTGCAAATTTGATGCAATATAATTAACAAATGAAAGAGTTAATTAAAATAATTGAATAACTTCTGTTAAAATAGAGTTACAGTAATGAGATTTTAGTATGTCATAAAGATAATTATTTCTGACAGATTGTATATTTTAGATTTCACACAACTTGATTTGCAACCAAGTTATTGCAAAATTAAATAAGTACAGGATATCCTGTGCGACAAATTGGTTCCGCCGGATAATTATGTTAGATAATAATTCTATTCTCCGTCTGTGGGAACCAGACTTCATTCTCACGTACCAAGGGAATTCTAAATTTTATGTAGTAGGCAGAGTGCGTCGACCAATGAAATCATTTCATGCAGCCCCGGCTACTGCGGTGTTTTATGGTTGAAAAATTCACTCTTCTGTCAGTACTCACGAAGTTAAGACGTAGTCCTTCGATCGTCTAGTAGCCAAAGTGGTGAAGATCAACAAGAAGACTCTACGTGGTCAACACACACGCAATTACGAACACACTAACTACAGATCATCTGTATAGCTCGTAATTGTTGTGTAAAGGCGAGATACTCTTCAGGACATCAACCAACCTTATTGTGTACTACCAGTTAGTCATAAGCACGCAAGAGATCCACCCGACTTCAAGACCAGACTTCAATAATACAGCAGAGAGGCCGTCTAAATCATTGGTTAACAGCTGACGAGCAGAGCGACCGCCCGAACGAAGCACACACACACACACGCGGACTTGCAACGTGCAAATCGACGGAGAACAGGAAGCAGTTCCAGCAGACAACAGCAGACGTTCAAATATTCACAAACAGCAGGGAAGCAGAGTGTTGCCGAATTTTGAACTCCACGACCGAATCCAGCAGTTCTAAGCAGATTACTTTCTCTAACCAAGGACTCGAATCGACGAGGGACAAATCGGAACGACATCCTCTTCAGTAACAGGAAAGCAAAAACCACTTATTTATTTTTCAGATCAAATTTTCTATTTTTCAATTAAAACATTGTAATTCAAATAATTCTGGTGCCAAACAAAAGCAAAGACTCTAGTAATTAAAAAGTAAATTCGTTGTGATAATCTGTATAGCAGTTTAAGGCTTTAGTAAGTTATAGTTAAGAAATAGAAGTAGTATAAAAGCGCTATACAAATCTTAACTGACAATCTAATCTTAGATCATACTGCAGTAGATCAGAAGTAGAATCACTAGAAATGAAATAACGTGAACTAGACTGTCACGTCTAATTTATTTTAATTAATTATTCTAATTAATTTCAGAGTTTTATATTTTGTTTCATGAACACTTAGATTCAAATTAATTAAATTCAAATCAATTAATAAAGTCAAATTTAAATTGCAAATAACTCGCAAAGAACGAGTTCAGTTTCTTTCAACTATTAATCAATCGAAAAACATCGATTCATTGTATAGACTATAAGAAAATTCATAAGATTATAACCATTCTATTCTTGTGTGTTGTTGGTGTAATAAACAACGTTTTATTACCCCATATAACAGTGTTTTATTGTTGTACGATAAAGCCTACCAGTTTCACAAAACTCTCCCCCTTTAAAGTAACTTACTTTGTGTGTTGTTGTAAAAATTTGAGATTACTAGCTTGCGAACTTCAAATCCAAAATCCACACGCCCTAGTCGGAAGAATCTGCAAGATCAGACAGCAGGTGGGTACTCACACACAACATTACATTACAATAACGCATAGTAGTGGTAGAGTTATAATATATATATGTATATATATATTATAACGGAACCAAATATTAACTATTTGGGGTTATATGTTTACCGCATACTGAAACCATATTTAAATAAAAGTAACAGTTAAAACTCCATTTGAATGTAGCGCATTGAAAATAATGCTGTGTAAAGCAACGCACACGTGGTCGTTATGTAATCAGTTCGCTGTACAAGGAAGCGACCACACCCAAACTGTTAATTATTAATATCTCGGAAACTAATAAATAAAGGCGAAATCCAATATAGCCAAAATGTTTGCCGAGATATTAATAATGACGTGTGCAAATTTGATGCAATATAATTAACAAATGAAAGAGTTAATTAAAATAATTGAATAACTTCTGTTAAAATAGAGTTACAGTAATGAGATTTTAGTATGTCATAAAGATAATAATTTCTGACAGATTGTATATTTTAGATTTCACACAACTTGATTTGCAACCAAGTTATTGCAAAATTAAATAAGTACAGGATATCCTGTGCGACAAATTGGTTCCGCCGGATAATTATGTTAGATAATAATTCTATTCTCCGTCTGTGGGAACCAGACTTCATTCTCACGTACCAAGGGAATTCTAAATTTTATGTAGTAGGCAGAGTGCGTCGACCAATGAAATCATTTCATGCAGCCCCGGCTACTGCGGTGTTTTATGGTTGAAAAATTCACTCTTCTGTCAGTACTCACGAAGTTAAGACGTAGTCCTTCGATCGTCTAGTAGCCAAAGTGGTGAAGATCAACAAGAAGACTCTACGTGGTCAACACACACGCAATTACGAACACACTAAGTACAGATCATCTGTATAGCTCGTAATTGTTGTGTAAAGGCGAGATACTCTTCAGGACATCAACTAAGCTTAGTGTGTACTACCAGCTAGTCATAAGCACGCAAGAGATCCACCAGACTTCAAGACCAGACTTCAAGAATACAGCAGAGAGGCCGTCTAAATTATTGGTTAACAGCTGATGAGCAGAGTGACCACTCGAACGAAGCACACACACACACGCTGACGTGCAACGTGCGAATCGACGAGGCACAGCACGCAGTTCCAGCAGACAACAGCAGACGTTAAAATATTCACAAACAGCAAGGAAGCAAAGTGTTGCCGAATTTTGAACCCCACGACCGAATCCAGCAGTTCTAAGCAGATTACTTTCTCTAACCAAGGACTCGAATCGACGAGGGACAAATCGGGACGACATCCTCTTCAGTAACAGGAAAGCAAAATCCACTTATTTATTTTTCAGATCAAATTTTCTATTTTTCAATTAAAACATTGTAATTCAAATAATTCAGGTGCCAAACAAAAAGCAAAGACTCTAGTAATTAAAAAGTAAATTCGTTGTGATAATCTGTATAGCAGTTTAAGGCTTTAGTAAGTTATAGTTAAGAAATAGAAGTAGTATAAAAGCGCTATACAAATCTTAACTGACTATCTAATCTAAGATCATACTGCAGTAGATCAGAAGTAGAATCACTAGAAAGGAAATAACGTGAACTAGACTGTCACGTCTAATTTATTTTAATTAATTATTCTAATTAATTTCAGAGTTTTATATTTTGTTTCATGAACACTTAGATTCAAATTAATTAAATAAATTCAATTAAACTCAAATCAATTAATAAAATAAAATTTAAATTGCAATTAACTCGCAAAGAACGAGTTCAGTCTCTTTCCACTATTAATCAATCGAAAAACATCGATTCATTGTATAGACTATAAGAAAATTCATAATATTATAACCATTCTATTCTTGTGTGTTGTTGGTGTAATAAACAACGTTTTATTACCCCATATAACAGTGTTTTATTGTTGTACGATAAAGCCTACCAGTCTCACAAAACTCTCCCCCTTTAAAGTAACCCATTATGTGTGTTGTTGTAATAATTTGAGATTACTAGCTTGCGAACTTCAAATCCAAAATCCACACGCCCTAGTCGGAAGAATCTGCAAGATCAGACAGCAGGTGGGTACTCACACACAACATTACATTACAATAACTCATAGTAGTAGGTAGTGTTACAAATGGCTTGCCCGGAACGTGGGGCACGATCAAATTAAATTAAATTAATTAAATTCAATTTAAATTTAATTTTCACTTTAAAACAAACTTTGCTGTTTTAACTCGTAAAACAGCTGGCGTCCAACTAAACAATCCCCAAAGAGTTTTTTGACTGGTGTGTGTACAACAGTAAAGTTATTGTGTGTATTTGAAACTGTTCTGTGTATTTTAAATTGTGTATATTTGACATTGTTGTGTATTTAAAATGGATATGGATAAAATACTTAAACAAATACAGCAAATGAACGCGGAAATGAAACAAGCTAACGCGGATTTGACCGCTAAAATAGACGCGAAATTTGAACAGAGTGCAGCCAAAGCTGAGCTCAGTATAGCGGAATTAACTTCTAAAATCGAAGCGCAAAAAGTTAGTCTAACCGAAGCATTAGAACACAGTAACGCTGACATAAACGCCGAGATTAAGCAAAGTAATAAAGAAAGTAGTAAAGAATTAACCGCGAAAATAGACGAAAGCGTAAACGAGTTGACCGCTAAAGTCACCGAAATCGCGGAAAGCAATGCAAAAATCGCGGAGAGTAATAAAGAGCTAACCGGGAGAGTCGCAGAGATCGGTGAAAGAGTAAATACGGTCGATACTAAAATCAATGAACGGTTTAAGGTTTTTGAGACCACTATGCAAAAATCGTTTATTGAACAAGTAACACGTATGGAGGGCCGGTTCAAGGATCACATAAGCCGTTGTGAGAAACAGACACTAGAGGTCTCTAGGAAGGTCGAATCCCTAGAGGTAAAAATTCACGCGGACGTGACCGAAACACAACGACGAGTAGATAAATTAGACGCTTCAATTGTAGAGACGCGGTCTAACATTGACTCTAATAAAGAGAGTGTTTTACAAACGTTAAGTGACGAGATTTTGAAAGTACGACAGGAGGTACGAAGGAGGTCTGCTCCAAATATTTTGGTACAAGGTCCTGTCGACGAGAAAAATCGCGTGTATTTTACGGGGGAAAATAACGAAAACCCCATTGAATTTTTATTAGCGTGTGAGAGTGAAATGGCTAGAGTAGGTTCCCGACTAGAAGATCAAGACAAAATACAGTGGGTGGTGAACGCGATGCGTGATTCGGCGCGTAAGTGGCATAACATTGTACGCGATAGAGTGTCCACATACGCGGAGTTCAAACAAAAATTTGAAAGCCGATACTGGAACTCGCATACCCAACGACTTTTTGCGCAATGAACTGGAATATGGCCGTTTTGATAAGAAAATGGGTATTACCGCCGAAAATTATATAATCCAGCAGGTCGAACGCGCGAAGCATTTAACCCCAGCATTTGCGGAGATTGACATAGTCACCAAGCTTGCCTACCATTTTAACCATAATATTAGAGTAGCTGTATTTACGCAGGGTATTCGCACGGTAGACGAACTCCTCATTCTAGTGTCCCAAAGTGAGACGGTTTTTGATTTTGGTGGGTGGCGTTATAATCCCGATTTTCGCCGAAATAATGAAGGGCAGAATACGCGACTACAGTACCATCAGCAAACGGATCAAAAACCGAGTACCAGTTCTACTCCACCCCAAACACCGTCAAAACAGCCAAATAAAACCTTTGAGTACAAGGGAAAACAAAATTTTGGTAGACCAAAGGGGCAGGGTAAGGGTAACGACGGGGCACAAATTAGAGCGATTCAAACGGTCGAGTTAGCCAAAGCTGATACAACTGAAAAAGACAGCGACTCCCAGGGCAATAAAAATTCGAACAATAAATCGAAAAATTACCAAGCTACAAAAAACGTGCCAAAATGCGCATCCAGCAAGGACGCGCTATAAATTCGGCAAAATTGTGTAAATATAAGCATGTTAATTAGAAGGATTATATATTGTGTGAAATGTGTACTCTTAATTATGCAACTTGTGTGCCCGTTAATAATGTGTTCCCACCGGATGTCAGGGATCCGTTGCTAGAATCCGGTCCCACGCGACAAAGGCCCGTGAGCGCGGCGTGTCCGGTGTTACACGCCTTTGTCAATAGCGTTCCCACGCGGATTTTGTTGGATACCGGTAGTGTTGTATCCGGCGTCAGTGAAAGGTTCCTGCGTACCAATAAAAAATATTTTCGTACGGCCCCATCACTCCCAATCAATCAATTTTATATACGAACCGCTACCGATACAAAAGAAAAAATTGACACTCAATACTATCTAACTATCATGCTAGACGAAGTGCAATTTGAAGTGTGTATAGTGGCTATAAACAATTTAATATGTGATATGTTATTGGGGGTAGATGTATTGGAACAAATACGTGCGGAAATTAACACCAGTGAACACTTATTAAAATGTACCATAGACAATGTTAGTTACACTTTTAAATTGAACACACAGACACACACACAAAACCATGGTGACCCAATTAAAATCACACGGCCGCCAAAACAAGTAATTCACTATAAAGAATGTGAAGAGGGGGAGACCACCTTAGATTCCCGAACTGAACGGAGATTGTCGTCGCTGCAAGAAGAATTCAGCGATATCTTCAGTGAAGAACATTCAATCTCGTCAGTGTATGAACACAGAATCCACCTCACAGAGCCGGAGAAGTTCATAAGGAGAATCTACCAGGTCCCTATAAAATACCAGGCCGAGGTCCAGCACGAGATACAGCGGATGTTGGAAGAAGATATTATTGAAAGATCTAATAGCAGCTTCCTCAACCCACTGCTGGTCGTCCGCAAGAAGACTGGAGAGATCCGACTCTGCCTGGATATGAGGAACTTAAACAGTCTCGTAGAGAAAGAGTTTGACTGCGCACCGACAGCGGAGGACCTCTTCATTAAATGTGAAGGAGCCAGGTACCTCACGAAGCTAGATCTAACAGCAAGCTTCTGGCAGGTCCCGCTGTGTGAGCAAGATCGTAAGTATACAGCATTTATATTTAATAACAAATGCTATCAACACAAGGTGGTACCTTTTGGCCTTAGCACGAGTCTCGCTGCGATTGTAAGATGCCTCGAGAGAGCTCTAGGACCTGAGGTAGACCCATACACGGTAATATTCGTGGATGACATCCTCGTCATATCCCGCACGTTGGAGGAACACTTCGAGCACCTGCGGAGCGTCTTCCAGAAGCTGAGGTTAGCAAACATCAAGCTCAAACTACACAAGTGCGAGTTTGTAAAGTCCCAAATGAAGTTCCTGGGACATATAATCTCAGCTACAGGTATCAGTACGGACCCAGAGAAGCTCAGGAGTATTATGGAATTCCCGGTGCCCAAGAACCTCAAAGCACTGCGAGCATTCCTTGGACTCACGGGATACTACAGGAAATTTACCAGCAAATACGCAGAATATACAGTCCCGTTGCTACAGCTGGTACGCAAAAATATAAAGTGGAAATGGGGTTCTGAACAGAACGATGCGTTTGAGAGGGTTAAAGGCCTGTTCCAATCTAATTTACAATTGTTCCATCCACAGCAGGGTAGGAAGTACGTAATGTACACTGACGCTAGCGAGTACGCTATCGGCGCCGTGTTGCATCAAGAAGACGAACAAGGTAGTCTTCATGTTGTAGCATACGCCAATAGAACGCTCAAAGGCGCTGAGTTGCACTATTGTACTTCCGAGAAAGAAATACTCGCCATAATAAACGCACTCAGAAAATTCAGACACTACCTATACGGTACCCATTTCGAGATTCACACTGATAATCAGGCGTTATCGTTTATATTAAAATGTCGATTAGCAAATTCCCGACTAACACGATGGGTGTTAGCTATTCAGGAGTACTCATTCACTATTAAATATTGCAAAGGATCAGAGAATACCACCGCAGACACTCTAAGTAGATATCCGCCCGTAGAAAAGGAGGAAGTATATGAAGCAGCTGACGACGAGTTGAGAGTGTTAAATATGCAATACACTGTCGCGCCTGAAGCTACTAATATGCTACAGAACTTAGGACGCGAGCAGGACGATAACCTCGCACTCCTTGCTAAAAAGCTAATGTTAGCAGCTCACCCAAATCCTCACTATCTTATACAAGACAATATATTGTATAAATTGTTACAGGGCGAATGGAAAGTGGTATTGTCTCCAGCGATGCTTGCGTGTATAACACAATCTTTACATATAAAAATGGCGCACGCATCTCCTGTAAAATGTGTCAAAATATTGCAGGAGGATTTTACAATAACCAACATGTACCGTAGGGTAAAGAAATTGCTAAAAACATGTTATCCATGCCAGACAGCGAAAGTACCAAACGTGCACACGTACGTGCCCATGGCCAATGTGATAACGGAAGGTAAGGGACAGATGATCGCCATCGACTTTCTGGGACCATTACCCAAGGCTACCAGAAATCTAAAACACATGGTAGTTTGCGTCGATGTGTTTACTAAAAAAGTTAGCCTTTATGCGATCCCTAGGCCCACCACGAAGTCCGTTTTAAATATTATACTTAATAAGTATATCCCACAACATGGACCAATAAGGAACGTACTTAGTGATCAGGGAAAGCAGTTCCAAAACAAACACTGGGCAGCCACCCTGGAACGTAACGGTATCAAAGCAGTCTTAACCTCGATACGACGACCACAGGGAAACCTTGCCGAAAGGGTGAATCGGGAAATCGTTAAAATGTTCCGTATCTATTGCTATAAGGAACAAAGTAAATGGCCCGAGTTCTTACCGTTCTTCGAAAAGGCAATAAATGAGAGTTATCATGATACCACGGAATACACACCGGCAGAATTAGACTCTGGAACCACGCCAGAGAGGTTTTGGGATAATTATTTAAGTAAGCCAAAAACTTATAATCTACCTCTGCCGGTGCAATGTAAAAATCAACTTGTGAGGGAAAGAATAGTTGAAAAAGGGCGAAAAAGGGCAGACAAATTTAATACGACTCACAAACTAACGAACTTTGTAGTAGGCGAGAAAGTATTGCTCAAGGCGAATCCTGTAGGCCGAAGAGACATAAATGTGGCTGCAAAGTTTTTTCGCTTATATAATGGTCCCTATCTGTTGGCTCAACAACTCGCACCTCACACGTTTATCGTTACGACGCTGGACCGAACGAAAACGATCGGTAAATTCCATGCGAGCTCTTTGAGAAAATACTTTGAGTAGCATGGCGTTCCAAAGCGCGTCGCGACGAAATAATAAGACTTTAAAAAGATAAATAGTATTTAGAGTTAATAATAATTGTATTATAATAATTAAAATTAAAATAAATAATTTGTGTTTTATAATATTATTAATAATAATTATAGATAACGTGTGTATTAATAATAATGTTTTCCTAGCGCGATAAATAATAAGCGTATACAACTGAGTGAACGAGCTCGCGGCAGGAAACAGTTACGTCACGCGATAACTACCTGACCCACATATGAAACTAGGTCAAGCAATTAGCCGCGCGCCAGGCGATAACGGTTCTAAATGCTGTCAGCAAATTCTTTGTACGCGTGCCACTGTTTATAAACAAAGGGTACTACTCGTTTTAAAAACATTATACGCAATAAGTTGCAAATATGATATTTTAATACATGTATTTAGAGTTAAATTGTATATAAAGCAATAACATTAACACTTGTATACGTGTCTTCAGAATAAGTGATACAATGTATAGTTAATAAGAATAATGATTACAGAATATGTGAGTAATGATTAAGAAAAAAAAATAACTGTAATTATTACATTCATTTTTTTTTAAAGCGGGTGTGGGAATATATAACGGAACCAAATATTAACTATTTGGGGTTATATGTTTACCGCATACTGAAACCATATTTAAATAAAAGTAACAGTTAAAACTCCATTTGAATGTAGCGCATTGAAAATAATGCTGTGTAAAGCAACGCACACGTGGTCGTTATGTAATCAGTTCGCTGTACAAGGAAGCGACCACACCCAAACTGTTAATTATTAATATCTCGGAAACTAATAAATAAAGGCGAAATCCAATATAGCCAAAATGTTTGCCGAGATATTAATAATGACGTGTGCAAATTTGATGCAATATAATTAACAAATGAAAGAGTTAATTAAAATAATTGAATAACTTCTGTTAAAATAGAGTTACAGTAATGAGATTTTAGTATGTCATAAAGATAATAATTTCTGACAGATTGTATATTTTAGATTTCACACAACTTGATTTGCAACCAAGTTATTGCAAAATTAAATAAGTACAGGATATCCTGTGCGACAAATTGGTTCCGCCGGATAATTATGTTAGATAATAATTCTATTCTCCGTCTGTGGGAACCAGACTTCATTCTCACGTACCAAGGGAATTCTAAATTTTATGTAGTAGGCAGAGTGCGTCGACCAATGAAATCATTTCATGCAGCCCCGGCTACTGCGGTGTTTTATGGTTGAAAAATTCACTCTTCTGTCAGTACTCACGAAGTTAAGACGTAGTCCTTCGATCGTCTAGTAGCCAAAGTGGTGAAGATCAACAAGAAGACTCTACGTGGTCAACACACACGCAATTACGAACACACTAAGTACAGATCATCTGTATAGCTCGTAATTGTTGTGTAAAGGCGAGATACTCTTCAGGACATCAACTAAGCTTATTGTGTACTACCAGCTAGTCATAAGCACGCAAGAGATCCACCAGACTTCAAGACCAGACTTCAAGAATACAGCAGAGAGGCCGTCTAAATTATTGGTTAACAGCTGATGAGCAGAGCGACCACTCGAACGAAGCACACACACACACACGCTGACGTGCAACGTGCGAATCGACGAGGGACAGCACGCAGTTCCAGCAGACAACAGCAGACGTTAAAATATTCACAAACAGCAAGGAAGCAAAGTGTTGCCGAATTTTGAACCCCACGACCGAATCCAGCAGTTCTAAGCAGATTACTTTCTCTAACCAAGGACTCGAATCGACGAGGGACAAATCGGAACGACATCCTCTTCAGTAACAGGAAAGCAAAATCCACTTATTTATTTTTCAGATCAAATTTTCTATTTTTCAATTAAAACATTGTAATTCAAATAATTCAGGTGCCAAACAAAAAGCAAAGACTCTAGTAATTAAAAAGTAAATTCGTTGTGATAATCTGTATAGCAGTTTAAGGCTTTAGTAAGTTATAGTTAAGAAATAGAAGTAGTATAAAAGCGCTATACAAATCTTAACTGACTATCTAATCTTAGATCATACTGCAGTAGATCAGAAGTAGAATCACTAGAGAGGAAATAACGTGAACTAGACTGTCACGTCTAATTTATTTTAATTAATTATTCTAATTAATTTCAGAGTTTTATATTTTGTTTCATGAACACTTAGATTCAAATTAATAAAATTTAAATTGCAATTAACTCGCAAAGAACGAGTTCAGTTTCTTTCCACTATTAATCAATCGAAAAACATCGATTCATTGTATAGACTATAAGAAAATTCATAATATTATAACCATTCTATTCTTGTGTGTTGTTGGTGTAATAAACAACGTTTTATTACCCCATATAACAGTGTTTTATTGTTGTACGATTAAGCCTACCAGTCTCACAAAACTCTCCCCCTTTAAAGTAACCCATTATGTGTGTTGTTGTAATAATTTGAGATTACTAGCTTGCGAACTTCAAATCCAAAATCCACACGCCCTAGTCGGAAGAATCTGCAAGATCAGACAGCAGGTGGGTACTCACACACAACATTACATTACAATAACGCATAGTAGTAGGTAGAGTTATAATATATATATATATATATATTTCAAACACTTTCTGCTACAGTCCGTTTCTTGATGTATATAATACTATAATACTTATAACTATTTTACCTCAAGATGTATTTTTTCCTTTAGGGACATGTTTCGGGAGATCCTGTTCTCCCATCTTCAACCTTCGCCATCTTGCTTCTGGTGCAGTATTTGTGTGTTGGCTTCTGGATGTTATTATGGTGGTTTGTTGGTCTTTGGTCCTTCAATGTTGCATTATTGTGTGTGGTTGTGGTATCTGTTTTTGTATTTTGTGTATTTTCGATGTTGAGTGCTTTGAATATTGTGTCATGTTTTGTATTGATTTGTATTTGTTCTGGTATTAATTTGTTTTGTATTTTATGTTTGTAAATCTGTAAACCCTAAACAAACAAGAAACTGACAAAGAAAGAAATATAATATACCAAATTGGTTATGCAAATGGATACAATAAAAATACTATGATCAAAATAGAAAATAAAATCAAATACAAAATAAAAACTGAACAATTAAGAATTAATCAAACTGAACAACACATAAATAATAACAACAACAAAAAATGGGCCACATTCACATATATAAATAATAAAATGTCAAAACTAACAAAACTATTTAAAAACACAGATATAAAAATAGCATACAGAACTAATAAAAATAAATTACAAAATCTAAATAACTCACACAACAAAGATAATACAACAACCAACGGTATATACAAAATTAAATGCCAAGATTGCAATAAATGTTATATAGGACAAACAAAAAAACAGCTGAAAAAACGTTATTTTGAACACCTAAATGCATACAAAAAACCAAACATATATAAATCCAATTTAGCCACACATGCAATAAACACAGGACATGAATTTCCAGACATAACCAATGTAACACTAATAAAACATATACCACACAAAGGCACCATAATGAACATTTGGGAAAATTTACAGATTTACAAACATAAAATACAAAACAAATTAATACCAGAACAAATACAAATCAATACAAAACATGACACAATATTCAAAGCACTCAACATCGAAAATACACAAAATACAAAAACAGATACCACAACCACACACAATAATGCAACATTGAAGGACCAAAGACCAACAAACCACCATAATAACATCCAGAAGCCAACACACAAATACTGCACCAGAAGCAAGATGGCGAAGGTTGAAGATGGGAGAACAGGATCTCCCGAAACATGTCCCTAAAGGAAAAAATACATCTTGAGGTAAAATAGTTATAAGTATTATAGTAATATATATATATATAATATGCCTGCGTGGGTGGGTGCGCGTGCGTGCACACGCGTGCGCGCATGAGTGCGTGTATAAACATTTCTATGTAGTATAATATATTTGAAACAAACTTCCAATTATTGTAATTATAATCAATATCATAATCATTTTCTTTATCTACATTTTCATTGTTATTTCATTGTTACTAGTTTCAGTTAAAAACTGAAGCTAGTACGTTTAGTTGTAAACATAAATACTTTTATCAACGAAATGAAAATGGTTATTTAGTTGATACATACCTTCATAGGTGACTTAAATTTTTGAAGACGAAGCTACCCAGAGCCGACTCTTTGTTGCTGCATACTTTTAAGTGACTTGAGTTTGAGCTGTTTGTTCAGATGGCGGATTCTGATGAATTAGAGGTCTGTTTGCCAAGTGGAAGCAACCCATTTATTATGATTTTGATGTGACCATGACAGATGTATTGCTTAAAAGCATTATCAGTGCCGTTGAGAGCAGTAATATTCATGTAGCGGCTGTGACGTGTGATATGGGGGGAAAGAATTCAAAAGTCTGGAAGGAATTAGATGTAAACACAGAAAAAAATTTCTTCATTAACCCGTCTACAAACGATAAGGTGTGGGTTTTCTGTGACGTACCTCATCTTTTGAAGCTGCTTAGAAATCATTTTCTAGACCATGGGTTGTTACTTTGCGACGGCACTGAGCTTAAAAAAGATACAATCGAAAATCTGTTACAGCAACAGAAAGGAGAATTGACGATTTTACCCAATATTAGTCAGATACACCTTAACGTAACTGGTCGATCTCGTCAAAATGTAAGATTTGCTGCACAGTTGTTTTCTAATCGTACAGCAAAGGCGCTGAAGTATGTTGCAAATAAAGAGCGCGAAAGCAGGTTCATCGAACTGGTAAACGATGCATTTGCTGTTTTAAACTCAAGACTTCCAAAAGACCAGAAAACGCCCCTCAGAAGTGGGTACGGCATGAATTTAAGGAGCCAAGAAAATGCTTTAAAAAGGTTTTTGGAAGTAATAACTAACATGCGAGTAGCAAGTAAAAAACGTTTACTACCTTTTCAGAAAGGTTTCGTTATATCTTTAAATTCATTGTTCGGCCTTTATGAACAAATGACAATGATTCATGGGGTGACGTACATTTTGACCGCTAGATTCAATCAAGATTGCCTTGAACACTTTTTTTCACGAATTCGGGGATTAGGCGTCTTTTATAATAATCCCACTCCCTTTGAAGTGCGCAACAGAATTCGGCTCTTACTTTTAACGGGTAGCACGGACGATATACCGTTATCTGGAAGTGCGTCTGTGGCTGAGGATGGTAGCATTCATTCCACTGAAGTTATGGAATCAAATGACTCTGACGAGGATTTCATCCAGTTTGTTACCAATGAACTATGCATAGACATAGTTGAACATACGTTAATACCAAGTTCTCCGAATAATGACACCGACGAAACAGAATTGTTAAAAACAGAGGACTTGGCCCCGTCTGCAAGTGACAACGATGTTCCTCAAGATGCCTTAAAATATCTGGCCGGGTACATCGCATTCAAGTGCCGCTTCATTGATGAAAGTCTAGGTGTGAGAGGCGAAACATTGTGTCTTTCCGGGGAACATAGTCATGACTGGATATCGATTATATCAAAGGGGGGGCTTACCCATCCGTCAGACGAGTGGTTACAAAAACTGATTCAGTTTGAGATAGTTTTTACTTCTTTCCACGGACGTACAGTATCAAAACAAGTGAAAGTTATCTCTTATTTAACCACCTTACTCAAATCTAAATTTCCAGAGGTGGACGAGAAAGTCATTTGTCTGTACGTCAGGACAAGAACATTCATCAGAATCCGCCATCTGAACAAACAGCTCAAACTCAAGTCACTTGAAAAGTATGCAGCAACAAAGAGTCGGCTCTGGGTAGCTTCGTCTTCAAAAATTTAAGTCACCTATGAAGGTATGTATCAACTAAATAACCATTTTCATTTCGTTGATAAAAGTATTTATGTTTACAACTAAACGTACTAGCTTCAGTTTTTAACTGAAACTAGTAACAATGAAATAACAATGAAAATGTAGATAAAGAAAATGATTATGATATTGATTATAATTACAATAATTGGAAGTTTGTTTCAAATATATTATACTACATAGAAATGTTTATACACGCACTCATGCGCGCACGCGTGTGCACGTACGCGCACCCACCCACGCAGGCATATTATATACATATTATAACGGAACCAAATATTAACTATTTGGGGTTATATGTTTACCGCATGCTGAAACCATATTTAAATAAAAATTAACAGTAAAACTCCATTTGAATGTAGCGCATTGAAAATAATGCTGTGTAAAGCAACGCACACGTGGTCGTTATGTAATCAGTTCGCTGTACAAGGAAGCGACCACACCCAAACTGTTAATTATTAATATCTCGGAGACTAATAAATAAAGGCGAAATCTAACATAGCCAAAATGTTTGCCGAGATATTAATAATGACGTGTGCAAATTTGATGCAATATAATTAACAATTGTAAGAGTTAATTAAAATAATTAAATAACTTATGTAAAAATACAGATACAGTAAAGAGATTTTAGTATGTTATAAAGATAATAATTTGTGACAGATTGTATATTTTAGATTTCACACAACTTGATTTGCAACCAAGTTATTGCAAAATTAAATAAGTACAGGATATCCTGAGCGACAAAGTGGTTCCGGCGGATAATTAAATATTAGATAATAATTCTATTCTCCGTCTGTGGGAACCAGACTTCATTCTCACGGACTAAGGGATTTCTAAATTTTATGTAGTAGGGAGAGTGCGTCGACCAATGAAATCATTGCATGCAGCCCCGGCCAGAGCGATGTTTTCTGGTGGAAAAATCACTCTTCTGTCAGTACTCACGAAGTTAAGACGTAGTCCTTCGATCGTCTAGTAGCCAAAGTGGTGAAGATCAACAAGAAGACTCTACGCGGTCAACACACACGCAATTACGAACACAATAACTACAGATCATCTGTATAGCTCGTAATTGTTGTGTAAAGGCGAGATACTCTTCAAGACACCAACCAAGCTTATTGTGTACTACCAGATAGTCATAAGCACGCCCTAATAAGTACTACCTAAGTCATAATTTGAGATTACTAGCTTGCGAACTTCAAATCCAAAATCCACACGCCCTAGTCGGAAGAATCTGCAAGATCAGACAGCAGGTGGGTACTCACACACAACATTACTCTTCAAGACACCAACCAAGCTTATTGTGTACTACCAGATAGTCATAAGCACGCAAGAGATCCACCCGACTTCAAGACCAGACTTCAAGAATACAGCAGAGAGGCCGTCTAAATCATTGGTTAACAGCTGACGAGCAGAGCGACCGCCCGAACGAAGCACACACACACACTCGCTGACGTGCAACGTGCAAATCGACGGAGAACAGGAAGCAGTTCCAGCAGACAACAGCAGACGTTAAAATATTCACAAACAGCAGGGAAGCAGAGTGTTGCCGAATTTTGAACTCCACGACTGAATCCAGCAGTTCTAAGCAGATTACTTTCTCTAACCAAGGACTCGAATCGACGAGGGACAAATCGGAACGACATCCTCTTCAGTAACAGGAAAGCAAAATCTATTTATTTATTTTTCAGATCAAATTTTCTATTTTTCAATTAAAACATTGTAATTCAAATAATTCAGGTGCCAAACAAACAAAAAGCAAAGACTCTAGTAATTAAAAAGTAAATTCGTTGTGATAATCTGTATAGCAGTTTAAGGCTTTAGTAAGTTATAGTTAAGAAATAGAAGTAGTATAAAAGCGCTATACAAATCTTAACTGACAATCTAATCTTAGATCATACTGCAGTAGATCAGAAGTAGAATCACTAGAAATGAAATAACGTGAACTAGACTGTCACGTCTAATTTATTTTAACTAATTATGCAAATTAATTTTAGAGTTTTATATTTTGTTTCATGAACACGTAGATTCAAATTAATTAAATAAATATAATTAAATTCAAATCAATTAATAAAGTCAAATTTAAATTGCAATTAACTCGCAAAGAACGAGTTCAGTTTCTTTCAACTATTAGACAATCGAAAAACATCGATTCACTGTATAGACTATAAGAAAATCCATAACATTATAACCATTCTATTCTTGTGTGTTGTTGGTGTAATAAACAACGTTTTATTACCCCATATAACAGTGTTTTATTGTTGTACGATAAAGCCTACCAGTCTCACAAAACTCTCCCCCTTTAAAGTAACACATTTTCTGTGTTGTTGTAATAATTTGAGATTACTAGCTTGCGAACTTCAAATCCAAAATCCACACGCCCTAGTCGGAAGAATCTGCAAGATCAGACAGCAGGTGGGTACTCACACACAACATTACATTACAATAACGCATAGAAGTGTAGTTATAAATGTCGCCCTGTACGTGGGGCCAGAAATTAAATTCAATTTAAATTTAATTTTCACTTTAAAACAAACTTTGCTGTTTTAATTCGTAAAACAGCTGGCGTCCAACTAAACAATCCCCAAAGAGTTTTGTGACTGGTGTGTGTACAACAGTAAAGTTATTGTGTGTATTTGAAACTGTTCTGTGTATTTTAAATTGTGTATATTTGACATTGTTGTCTATTTAAAATGGATATGGATAAAATACTTAAACAAATGCAGCAAATGAGTGCGGATTTGACCGCTAATATGAACGCGAAATTTGAGAAAATAGACGCGAAATTTGAACTTAGCAACGCAGAAATAAAGTCCCAAATCGAAGCGCAAAAAGTTAGTCTAACCGAGAAATTAGATCAAAGTAATGCTGACATAAACGCCGAGATTAAGCAAAGTAACAAAGAAAGTAGTAAAGAATTAACTGCGAAAATAGACGAAAGCGTAACCGAGTTAACGGTGAAAGTCGCGGAAATCGCCGAAAAAGTAAATACGGTCGATACTAAAATCAATGAAAGGTTTAAGGTTTTTGAGACCACTATGCAAAAATCGTTTATTGAACAAGTAACACGTATGGAGGGCCGGTTCAAAGACCACATAAGCCGTTGTGAAAAGCAAACACTAGAGGTTTCCAAAAAGGTGGAATCCCTAGAGGTAAAAATTCACGCGGACGTGACCGAAACGCAATGACGAGTAGATAAATTAGACGCTTCAATTGTAGAGACGCGATCTAACATTGACTCTAATAAGGAGAGTGTTTTACAAACGTTAAGCGACGAGATTCTGAAAGTACGACAGGAGGTACGAAGGAGGTCGGCTCCAAATATTTTGGTACAAGGCCCTGTCGACGAGAAAAATCGCGTGTATTTTACGGGGGAAAATAACGAAAACCCCATTGAATTTTTATTAGCGTGTGAGAGTGAAATGGCTAGAGTAGGTTCCCGACTAGAAGATCAAGACAAAATACAGTGGGTGGTTAACGCGATGCGTGATTCGGCGCGTAAGTGGTATAACATTGTACGCGATAGAGTGTCCACATACGCGGAGTTCAAACAAAAATTTGAAAGCCGATACTGGAACTCGCATACCCAACGACTTCTGCGCAATGAACTGGAATATGGCCGTTTTGACAAGAAAATGAATATTACCGCCGAAAATTATATAATCCAGCAGGTCGAACGCGCGAAGCATTTAACCCCAGCATTTGCGGAGATTGACATAGTCACCAAGCTTGCCTACCATTTTAATCATAACATTAGCGTAGCTGTATTTACGCAGGGTATTCGCACGGTAGACGAACTCCTCATTCTAGTGTCCCAAAGTGAGACGGTTTTTGATTTTGGTGGGTGGCGGTATAATCCCGATTTTCGCCGAAATAATGAAGGGCAGAATACGCGAGAACAATACCAGCAACCTGACCAGAGACCAAGTACTAGTTCTACTCCACCCCAAACATCGTCAAAACCCCCAGATAAGACCTTTGAATACAAAGGCAAACAAAATATTGCTAGATCAAAAGGGCAATATAAGGGTAACGACGGGGCCCCGATTAGAGCTATGCAAACGGTTGAGATAGCTAGAACCGATACAATAGAGCAAGACAGCGATACTCCAAGTAATAAAGATCCCAACGAGAGGAAAAAAAATCGTAAGTTTCCAAAAAACTTGGAAACGGGCGCCTCCAGGGGGGAAGCGCCATAAATTATGCCAAAACCTATCGCAATAAAGTAGGTAAAAATAGAAAAAATGCTAGGTTTAAGAAAAGTGAATTTTATACAGAAATTTGTACGCCAGTTGACAAAGTATTTCAACCGGATGGTAAGGAAACGTGGTTGCCCGTTAACAGAATGCAACAATGGGCACCGACAAAAGCACATCCGCCAGAGCAGGAAAGTGACGACGACGTTCCCACACAGTCAGCGTGGGAAGACGTAGAAATCATATCCGGGGACGCGTACGAATTCGACGAGTACGTAGCGGAATATTGTCGAGCCACCCATAAAAATGCATATGATATACTGGATGCACTTTAGAGATAATAATAATTGTATTATAATAATTAAAATTAAAATAAGTAATTTGTGTTTTATAATCGTATTAATAATAATTATAGATAACGTGTGTATTAATAATAATGTTTTCCTAGCGCGATAAATAATAAGCGTATACAACCGAGTGAACGAGCTCGCGGCAGGAAATCGTTACGTCACGCGATAAGCTACCTGACCCACATTTGAAACTAGGTCAAGCAATTAGGCGCGAGACCAGCGATAACGTTTTAAATACTGTCAGCAAAATTCCTTGGTACGCGTGCCATTGTTTATATACAAAGGCTACTACTCGTTTTAAAAACATTATACGCAATAAGTTGCAAATATGATATTTAATACATGTATTTAGAGTTAAATTGTATATAATGCAATAATATTAACACTTGTGTACGTGTCTTCAGAATAAGTATTACGATGTATAGCTAGTAAGAATAATGATTACAGAATATGTGTGTAATGATTAAGAAAAAAAAAATAACTGTAATTATTACATTCATTTTTTTTTAAAGCGGGTGTGGGAATATATAACGGAACCAAATATTAACTATTTGGGGTTATATGTTTACCGCATGCTGAAACCATATTTAAATAAAAATTAACAGTAAAACTCCATTTGAATGTAGCGCATTGAAAATAATGCTGTGTAAAGCAACGCACACGTGGTCGTTATGTAATCAGTTCGCTGTACAAGGAAGCGACCACACCCAAACTGTTAATTATTAATATCTCGGAGACTAATAAATAAAGGCGAAATGTAACATGGCCAAAATGTTTGCCGAGATATTAATAATGACGTGTGCAAATTTGATGCAATATAATTAACAATTGTAAGAGTTAATTAAAATAATTAAATAACTTATGTAAAAATAGAGATACAGTAAAGAGATTTTAGTATGTTATAAAGATAATAATTTGTGACAGATTGTATATTTTAGATTTCACACAACTTGATTTGCAACCAAGTTATTGCAAAATTAAATAAGTACAGGATATCCTGAGCGACAAAGTGGTTCCGGCGGATAATTAAATATTAGATAATAATTCTATTCTCCGTCTGTGGGAACCAGACTTCATTCTCACGGACTAAGGGAATTCTAAATTTTATGTAGTAGGGAGAGTGCGTCGACCAATGAAATCATTGCATGCAGCCCCGGCCAGTGCGATGTTTTCTGGTGGAAAAATCACTCTTCTGTCAGTACTCACGAAGTTAAGACGTAGTCCTTCGATCGTCTAGTAGCCAAAGTGGTGAAGATCAACAAGAAGACTCTACGCGGTCAACACACACGCAATTACGAACACAATAACTACAGATCATCTGTATAGCTCGTAATTGTTGTGTAAAGGCGAGATACTCTTCAAGACACCAACCAAGCTTATTGTGTACTACCAGATAGTCATAAGCACGCAAGAGATCCACCCGACTTCAAGACCAGACTTCAAGAATACAGCAGAGAGGCCGTCTAAATCATTGGTTAACAGCTGACGAGCAGAGCGACCGCCCGAACGAAGCACACACACACACTCGCTGACGTGCAACGTGCAAATCGACGGAGAACAGGAAGCAGTTCCAGCAGACAACAGCAGACGTTAAAATATTCACAAACAGCAGGGAAGCAGAGTGTTGCCGAATTTTGAACTCCACGACCGAATCCAGCAGTTCTAAGCAGATTACTTTCTCTAACCAAGGACTCGAATCGACGAGGGACAAATCGGAACGACATCCTCTTCAGTAACAGGAAAGCAAAATCTATTTATTTATTTTTCAGATCAAATTTTCTATTTTTCAATTAAAACATTGTAATTCAAATAATTCAGGTGCCAAACAAACAAAAAGCAAAGACTCTAGTAATTAAAAAGTAAATTCGTTGTGATAATCTGTATAGCAGTTTAAGGCTTTAGTAAGTTATAGTTAAGAAATAGAAGTAGTATAAAAGCGCTATGCAAATCTTAACTGACAATCTAATCTTAGATCATACTGCAGTAGATCAGAAGTAGAATCACTAGAAATGAAATAACGTGAACTAGACTGTCACGTCTAATTTATTTTAACTAATTATGCAAATTAATTTTAGAGTTTTATATTTTGTTTCATGAACACGTAGATTCAAATTAATTAAATAAATATAATTAAATTCAAATCAATTAATAAAGTCAAATTTAAATTGCAATTAACTCGCAAAGAACGAGTTCAGTTTCTTTCAACTATTAGACAATCGAAAAACATCGATTCATTGTATAGACTATAAGAAAATCCATAACATTATAACCATTCTATTCTTGTGTGTTGTTGGTGTAATAAACAACGTTTTATTACCCCATATAACAGTGTTTTATTGTTGTACGATAAAGCCTACCAGTCTCACAAAACTCTCCCCCTTTAAAGTAACACATTTTCTGTGTTGTTGTAATAATTTGAGATTACTAGCTTGCGAACTTCAAATCCAAAATCCACACGCCCTAGTCGGAAGAATCTGCAAGATCAGACAGCAGGTGGGTACTCACACACAACATTACATTACAATAACGCATAGAAGTGTAGTTATAAATGTCGCCCTGTACGTGGGGCCAGAAATTAAATTCAATTTAAATTTAATTTTCACTTTAAAACAAACTTTGCTGTTTTAATTCGTAAAACAGCTGGCGTCCAACTAAACAATCCCCAAAGAGTTTTGTGACTGGTGTGTGTACAACAGTAAAGTTATTGTGTGTATTTGAAACTGTTCTGTGTATTTTAAATTGTGTATATTTGACATTGTTGTCTATTTAAAATGGATATGGATAAAATACTTAAACAAATGCAGCAAATGAGTGCGGATTTGACCGCTAATATGAACGCGAAATTTGAGAAAATAGACGCGAAATTTGAACTTAGCAACGCAGAAATAAAGTCCCAAATCGAAGCGCAAAAAGTTAGTCTAACCGAGAAATTAGATCAAAGTAATGCTGACATAAACGCCGAGATTAAGCAAAGTAACAAAGAAAGTAGTAAAGAATTAACTGCGAAAATAGACGAAAGCGTAACCGAGTTAACGGTGAAAGTCGCGGAAATCGCCGAAAAAGTAAATACGGTCGATACTAAAATCAATGAAAGGTTTAAGGTTTTTGAGACCACTATGCAAAAATCGTTTATTGAACAAGTAACACGTATGGAGGGCCGGTTCAAAGACCACATAAGCCGTTGTGAAAAGCAAACACTAGAGGTTTCCAAAAAGGTGGAATCCCTAGAGGTAAAAATTCACGCGGACGTGACCGAAACGCAATGACGAGTAGATAAATTAGACGCTTCAATTGTAGAGACGCGATCTAACATTGACTCTAATAAGGAGAGTGTTTTACAAACGTTAAGCGACGAGATTCTGTAAGTACGACAGGAGGTACGAAGGAGGTCGGCTCCAAATATTTTGGTACAAGGCCCTGTCGACGAGAAAAATCGCGTGTATTTTACGGGGGAAAATAACGAAAACCCCATTGAATTTTTATTAGCGTGTGAGAGTGAAATGGCTAGAGTAGGTTCCCGACTAGAAGATCAAGACAAAATACAGTGGGTGGTTAACGCGATGCGTGATTCGGCGCGTAAGTGGTATAACATTGTACGCGATAGAGTGTCCACATACGCGGAGTTCAAACAAAAATTTGAAAGCCGATACTGGAACTCGCATACCCAACGACTTCTGCGCAATGAACTGGAATATGGCCGTTTTGACAAGAAAATGAATATTACCGCCGAAAATTATATAATCCAGCAGGTCGAACGCGCGAAGCATTTAACCCCAGCATTTGCGGAGATTGACATAGTCACCAAGCTTGCCTACCATTTTAATCATAACATTAGAGTAGCTGTATTTACGCAGGGTATTCGCACGGTAGACGAACTCCTCATTCTAGTGTCCCAAAGTGAGACGGTTTTTGATTTTGGTGGGTGGCGGTATAATCCCGATTTTCGCCGAAATAATGAAGGGCAGAATACGCGAGAACAATACCAGCAACCTGACCAGAGACCAAGTACTAGTTCTACTCCACCCCAAACATCGTCAAAACCCCCAGATAAGACCTTTGAATACAAAGGCAAACAAAATATTGCTAGATCAAAAGGGCAATATAAGGGTAACGACGGGGCCCCGATTAGAGCTATGCAAACGGTTGAGATAGCTAGAACCGATACAATAGAGCAAGACAGCGATACTCCAAGTAATAAAGATCCCAACGAGAGGAAAAAAAATCGTAAGTTTCCAAAAAACTTGGAAACGGGCGCCTCCAGGGGGGAAGCGCCATAAATTATGCCAAAACCTATCGCAATAAAGTAGGTAAAAATAGAAAAAATGCTAGGTTTAAGAAAAGTGAATTTTATACAGAAATTTGTACGCCAGTTGACAAAGTATTTCAACCGGATGGTAAGGAAACGTGGTTGCCCGTTAACACAATGCAACAATGGGCACCGACAAAAGCACATCCGCCAGAGCAGGAAAGTGACGACGACGTTCCCACACAGTCAGCGTGGGAAGACGTAGAAATCATATCCGGGGACGCGTACGAATTCGACGAGTACGTAGCGGAATATTGTCGAGCCACCCATAAAAATGCATATGATATACTGGATGCACTTTAGAGATAATAATAATTGTATTATAATAATTAAAATTAAAATAAGTAATTTGTGTTTTATAATCGTATTAATAATAATTATAGATAACGTGTGTATTAATAATAATGTTTTCCTAGCGCGATAAATAATAAGCGTATACAACCGAGTGAACGAGCTCGCGGCAGGAAATCGTTACGTCACGCGATAAGCTACCTGACCCACATTTGAAACTAGGTCAAGCAATTAGGCGCGAGACCAGCGATAACGTTTTAAATACTGTCAGCAAAATTCCTTGGTACGCGTGCCATTGTTTATATACAAAGGCTACTACTCGTTTTAAAAACATTATACGCAATAAGTTGCAAATATGATATTTAATACATGTATTTAGAGTTAAATTGTATATAATGCAATAATATTAACACTTGTGTACGTGTCTTCAGAATAAGTATTACGATGTATAGCTAGTAAGAATAATGATTACAGAATATGTGTGTAATGATTAAGAAAAAAAAAATAACTGTAATTATTACATTCATTTTTTTTTAAAGCGGGTGTGGGAATATATAACGGAACCAAATATTAACTATTTGGGGTTATATGTTTACCGCATGCTGAAACCATATTTAAATAAAAATTAACAGTAAAACTCCATTTGAATGTAGCGCATTGAAAATAATGCTGTGTAAAGCAACGCACACGTGGTCGTTATGTAATCAGTTCGCTGTACAAGGAAGCGACCACACCCAAACTGTTAATTATTAATATCTCGGAGACTAATAAATAAAGGCGAAATGTAACATGGCCAAAATGTTTGCCGAGATATTAATAATGACGTGTGCAAATTTGATGCAATATAATTAACAATTGTAAGAGTTAATTAAAATAATTAAATAACTTATGTAAAAATAGAGATACAGTAAAGAGATTTTAGTATGTTATAAAGATAATAATTTGTGACAGATTGTATATTTTAGATTTCACACAACTTGATTTGCAACCAAGTTATTGCAAAATTAAATAAGTACAGGATATCCTGAGCGACAAAGTGGTTCCGGCGGATAATTAAATATTAGATAATAATTCTATTCTCCGTCTGTGGGAACCAGACTTCATTCTCACGGACTAAGGGAATTCTAAATTTTATGTAGTAGGGAGAGTGCGTCGACCAATGAAATCATTGCATGCAGCCCCGGCCAGTGCGATGTTTTCTGGTGGAAAAATCACTCTTCTGTCAGTACTCACGAAGTTAAGACGTAGTCCTTCGATCGTCTAGTAGCCAAAGTGGTGAAGATCAACAAGAAGACTCTACGCGGTCAACACACACGCAATTACGAACACAATAACTACAGATCATCTGTATAGCTCGTAATTGTTGTGTAAAGGCGAGATACTCTTCAAGACACCAACCAAGCTTATTGTGTACTACCAGATAGTCATAAGCACGCAAGAGATCCACCCGACTTCAAGACCAGACTTCAAGAATACAGCAGAGAGGCCGTCTAAATCATTGGTTAACAGCTGACGAGCAGAGCGACCGCCCGAACGAAGCACACACACACACTCGCTGACGTGCAACGTGCAAATCGACGGAGAACAGGAAGCAGTTCCAGCAGACAACAGCAGACGTTAAAATATTCACAAACAGCAGGGAAGCAGAGTGTTGCCGAATTTTGAACTCCACGACCGAATCCAGCAGTTCTAAGCAGATTACTTTCTCTAACCAAGGACTCGAATCGACGAGGGACAAATCGGAACGACATCCTCTTCAGTAACAGGAAAGCAAAATCTATTTATTTATTTTTCAGATCAAATTTTCTATTTTTCAATTAAAACATTGTAATTCAAATAATTCAGGTGCCAAACAAACAAAAAGCAAAGACTCTAGTAATTAAAAAGTAAATTCGTTGTGATAATCTGTATAGCAGTTTAAGGCTTTAGTAAGTTATAGTTAAGAAATAGAAGTAGTATAAAAGCGCTATGCAAATCTTAACTGACAATCTAATCTTAGATCATACTGCAGTAGATCAGAAGTAGAATCACTAGAAATGAAATAACGTGAACTAGACTGTCACGTCTAATTTATTTTAACTAATTATGCAAATTAATTTTAGAGTTTTATATTTTGTTTCATGAACACGTAGATTCAAATTAATTAAATAAATATAATTAAATTCAAATCAATTAATAAAGTCAAATTTAAATTGCAATTAACTCGCAAAGAACGAGTTCAGTTTCTTTCAACTATTAGACAATCGAAAAACATCGATTCATTGTATAGACTATAAGAAAATCCATAACATTATAACCATTCTATTCTTGTGTGTTGTTGGTGTAATAAACAACGTTTTATTACCCCATATAACAGTGTTTTATTGTTGTACGATAAAGCCTACCAGTCTCACAAAACTCTCCCCCTTTAAAGTAACACATTTTCTGTGTTGTTGTAATAATTTGAGATTACTAGCTTGCGAACTTCAAATCCAAAATCCACACGCCCTAGTCGGAAGAATCTGCAAGATCAGACAGCAGGTGGGTACTCACACACAACATTACATTACAATAACGCATAGAAGTGTAGTTATAAATGTCGCCCTGTACGTGGGGCCAGAAATTAAATTCAATTTAAATTTAATTTTCACTTTAAAACAAACTTTGCTGTTTTAATTCGTAAAACAGCTGGCGTCCAACTAAACAATCCCCAAAGAGTTTTGTGACTGGTGTGTGTACAACAGTAAAGTTATTGTGTGTATTTGAAACTGTTCTGTGTATTTTAAATTGTGTATATTTGACATTGTTGTCTATTTAAAATGGATATGGATAAAATACTTAAACAAATGCAGCAAATGAGTGCGGATTTGACCGCTAATATGAACGCGAAATTTGAGAAAATAGACGCGAAATTTGAACTTAGCAACGCAGAAATAAAGTCCCAAATCGAAGCGCAAAAAGTTAGTCTAACCGAGAAATTAGATCAAAGTAATGCTGACATAAACGCCGAGATTAAGCAAAGTAACAAAGAAAGTAGTAAAGAATTAACTGCGAAAATAGACGAAAGCGTAACCGAGTTAACGGTGAAAGTCGCGGAAATCGCCGAAAAAGTAAATACGGTCGATACTAAAATCAATGAAAGGTTTAAGGTTTTTGAGACCACTATGCAAAAATCGTTTATTGAACAAGTAACACGTATGGAGGGCCGGTTCAAAGACCACATAAGCCGTTGTGAAAAGCAAACACTAGAGGTTTCCAAAAAGGTGGAATCCCTAGAGGTAAAAATTCACGCGGACGTGACCGAAACGCAATGACGAGTAGATAAATTAGACGCTTCAATTGTAGAGACGCGATCTAACATTGACTCTAATAAGGAGAGTGTTTTACAAACGTTAAGCGACGAGATTCTGAAAGTACGACAGGAGGTACGAAGGAGGTCGGCTCCAAATATTTTGGTACAAGGCCCTGTCGACGAGAAAAATCGCGTGTATTTTACGGGGGAAAATAACGAAAACCCCATTGAATTTTTATTAGCGTGTGAGAGTGAAATGGCTAGAGTAGGTTCCCGACTAGAAGATCAAGACAAAATACAGTGGGTGGTTAACGCGATGCGTGATTCGGCGCGTAAGTGGTATAACATTGTACGCGATAGAGTGTCCACATACGCGGAGTTCAAACAAAAATTTGAAAGCCGATACTGGAACTCGCATACCCAACGACTTCTGCGCAATGAACTGGAATATGGCCGTTTTGACAAGAAAATGAATATTACCGCCGAAAATTATATAATCCAGCAGGTCGAACGCGCGAAGCATTTAACCCCAGCATTTGCGGAGATTGACATAGTCACCAAGCTTGCCTACCATTTTAATCATAACATTAGAGTAGCTGTATTTACGCAGGGTATTCGCACGGTAGACGAACTCCTCATTCTAGTGTCCCAAAGTGAGACGGTTTTTGATTTTGGTGGGTGGCGGTATAATCCCGATTTTCGCCGAAATAATGAAGGGCAGAATACGCGAGAACAATACCAGCAACCTGACCAGAGACCAAGTACTAGTTCTACTCCACCCCAAACATCGTCAAAACCCCCAGATAAGACCTTTGAATACAAAGGCAAACAAAATATTGCTAGATCAAAAGGGCAATATAAGGGTAACGACGGGGCCCCGATTAGAGCTATGCAAACGGTTGAGATAGCTAGAACCGATACAATAGAGCAAGACAGCGATACTCCAAGTAATAAAGATCCCAACGAGAGGAAAAAAAATCGTAAGTTTCCAAAAAACTTGGAAACGGGCGCCTCCAGGGGGGAAGCGCCATAAATTATGCCAAAACCTATCGCAATAAAGTAGGTAAAAATAGAAAAAATGCTAGGTTTAAGAAAAGTGAATTTTATACAGAAATTTGTACGCCAGTTGACAAAGTATTTCAACCGGATGGTAAGGAAACGTGGTTGCCCGTTAACACAATGCAACAATGGGCACCGACAAAAGCACATCCGCCAGAGCAGGAAAGTGACGACGACGTTCCCACACAGTCAGCGTGGGAAGACGTAGAAATCATATCCGAGGACGCGTACGAATTCGACGAGTACGTAGCGGAATATTGTCGAGCCACCCATAAAAATGCATATGATATACTGGATGCACTTTAGAGATAATAATAATTGTATTATAATAATTAAAATTAAAATAAGTAATTTGTGTTTTATAATCGTATTAATAATAATTATAGATAACGTGTGTATTAATAATAATGTTTTCCTAGCGCGATAAATAATAAGCGTATACAACCGAGTGAACGAGCTCGCGGCAGGAAATCGTTACGTCACGCGATAAGCTACCTGACCCACATTTGAAACTAGGTCAAGCAATTAGGCGCGAGACCAGCGATAACGTTTTAAATACTGTCAGCAAAATTCCTTGGTACGCGTGCCATTGTTTATATACAAAGGCTACTACTCGTTTTAAAAACATTATACGCAATAAGTTGCAAATATGATATTTAATACATGTATTTAGAGTTAAATTGTATATAATGCAATAATATTAACACTTGTGTACGTGTCTTCAGAATAAGTATTACGATGTATAGCTAGTAAGAATAATGATTACAGAATATGTGTGTAATGATTAAGAAAAAAAAAATAACTGTAATTATTACATTCATTTTTTTTTAAAGCGGGTGTGGGAATATATAACGGAACCAAATATTAACTATTTGGGGTTATATGTTTACCGCATGCTGAAACCATATTTAAATAAAAATTAACAGTAAAACTCCATTTGAATGTAGCGCATTGAAAATAATGCTGTGTAAAGCAACGCACACGTGGTCGTTATGTAATCAGTTCGCTGTACAAGGAAGCGACCACACCCAAACTGTTAATTATTAATATCTCGGAGACTAATAAATAAAGGCGAAATGTAACATAGCCAAAGTGTTTGCCGAGATATTAATAATGACGTGTGCAAATTTGATGCAATATAATTAACAATTGTAAGAGTTAATTAAAATAATTAAATAACTTATGTAAAAATAGAGATACAGTAAAGAGATTTTAGTATGTTATAAAGATAATAATTTGTGACAGATTGTATATTTTAGATTTCACACAACTTGATTTGCAACCAAGTTATTGCAAAATTAAATAAGTACAGGATATCCTGAGCGACAAAGTGGTTCCGGCGGATAATTAAATATTAGATAATAATTCTATTCTCCGTCTGTGGGAACCAGACTTCATTCTCACGGACTAAGGGAATTCTAAATTTTATGTAGTAGGGAGAGTGCGTCGACCAATGAAATCATTGCATGCAGCCCCGGCCAGTGCGATGTTTTCTGGTGGAAAAATCACTCTTCTGTCAGTACTCACGAAGTTAAGACGTAGTCCTTCGATCGTCTAGTAGCCAAAGTGGTGAAGATCAACAAGAAGACTCTACGCGGTCAACACACACGCAATTACGAACACAATAACTACAGATCATCTGTATAGCTCGTAATTGTTGTGTAAAGGCGAGATACTCTTCAAGACACCAACCAAGCTTATTGTGTACTACCAGATAGTCATAAGCACGCAAGAGATCCACCCGACTTCAAGACCAGACTTCAAGAATACAGCAGAGAGGCCGTCTAAATCATTGGTTAACAGCTGACGAGCAGAGCGACCGCCCGAACGAAGCACACACACACACTCGCTGACGTGCAACGTGCAAATCGACGGAGAACAGGAAGCAGTTCCAGCAGACAACAGCAGACGTTAAAATATTCACAAACAGCAGGGAAGCAGAGTGTTGCCGAATTTTGAACTCCACGACCGAATCCAGCAGTTCTAAGCAGATTACTTTCTCTAACCAAGGACTCGAATCGACGAGGGACAAATCGGAACGACATCCTCTTCAGTAACAGGAAAGCAAAATCTATTTATTTATTTTTCAGATCAAATTTTCTATTTTTCAATTAAAACATTGTAATTCAAATAATTCAGGTGCCAAACAAACAAAAAGCAAAGACTCTAGTAATTAAAAAGTAAATTCGTTGTGATAATCTGTATAGCAGTTTAAGGCTTTAGTAAGTTATAGTTAAGAAATAGAAGTAGTATAAAAGCGCTATGCAAATCTTAACTGACAATCTAATCTTAGATCATACTGCAGTAGATCAGAAGTAGAATCACTAGAAATGAAATAACGTGAACTAGACTGTCACGTCTAATTTATTTTAACTAATTATGCAAATTAATTTTAGAGTTTTATATTTTGTTTCATGAACACGTAGATTCAAATTAATTAAATAAATTTAATTAAATTCAAATCAATTAATAAAGTCAAATTTAAATTGCAATTAACTCGCAAAGAACGAGTTCAGTTTCTTTCAACTATTAGACAATCGAAAAACATCGATTCATTGTATAGACTATAAGAAAATCCATAACATTATAACCATTCTATTCTTGTGTGTTGTTGGTGTAATAAACAACGTTTTATTACCCCATATAACAGTGTTTTATTGTTGTACGATAAAGCCTACCAGTCTCACAAAACTCTCCCCCTTTAAAGTAACACATTTTCTGTGTTGTTGTAATAATTTGAGATTACTAGCTTGCGAACTTCAAATCCAAAATCCACACGCCCTAGTCGGAAGAATCTGCAAGATCAGACAGCAGGTGGGTACTCACACACAACATTACATTACAATAACGCATAGAAGTGTAGTTATAAATGTCGCCCTGTACGTGGGGCCAGAAATTAAATTCAATTTAAATTTAATTTTCACTTTAAAACAAACTTTGCTGTTTTAATTCGTAAAACAGCTGGCGTCCAACTAAACAATCCCCAAAGAGTTTTGTGACTGGTGTGTGTACAACAGTAAAGTTATTGTGTGTATTTGAAACTGTTCTGTGTATTTTAAATTGTGTATATTTGACATTGTTGTCTATTTAAAATGGATATGGATAAAATACTTAAACAAATGCAGCAAATGAGTGCGGATTTGACCGCTAATATGAACGCGAAATTTGAGAAAATAGACGCGAAATTTGAACTTAGCAACGCAGAAATAAAGTCCCAAATCGAAGCGCAAAAAGTTAGTCTAACCGAAAAATTAGATCAAAGTAATGCTGACATAAACGCCGAGATTAAGCAAAGTAACAAAGAAAGTAGTAAAGAATTAACTGCGAAAATAGACGAAAGCGTAACCGAGTTAACGGTGAAAGTCGCGGAAATCGCCGAAAAAGTAAATACGGTCGATACTAAAATCAATGAAAGGTTTAAGGTTTTTGAGACCACTATGCAAAAATCGTTTATTGAACAAGTAACACGTATGGAGGGCCGGTTCAAAGACCACATAAGCCGTTGTGAAAAGCAAACACTAGAGGTTTCCAAAAAGGTGGAATCCCTAGAGGTAAAAATTCACGCGGACGTGACCGAAACGCAATGACGAGTAGATAAATTAGACGCTTCAATTGTAGAGACGCGATCTAACATTGACTCTAATAAGGAGAGTGTTTTACAAACGTTAAGCGACGAGATTCTGAAAGTACGACAGGACGTACGAAGGAGGTCGGCTCCAAATATTTTGGTACAAGGCCCTGTCGACGAGAAAAATCGCGTGTATTTTACGGGGGAAAATAACGAAAACCCCATTGAATTTTTATTAGCGTGTGAGAGTGAAATGGCTAGAGTAGGTTCCCGACTAGAAGATCAAGACAAAATACAGTGGGTGGTTAACGCGATGCGTGATTCGGCGCGTAAGTGGTATAACATTGTACGCGATAGAGTGTCCACATACGCGGAGTTCAAACAAAAATTTGAAAGCCGATACTGGAACTCGCATACCCAACGACTTCTGCGCAATGAACTGGAATATGGCCGTTTTGACAAGAAAATGAATATTACCGCCGAAAATTATATAATCCAGCAGGTCGAACGCGCGAAGCATTTAACCCCAGCATTTGCGGAGATTGACATAGTCACCAAGCTTGCCTACCATTTTAATCATAACATTAGAGTAGCTGTATTTACGCAGGGTATTCGCACGGTAGACGAACTCCTCATTCTAGTGTCCCAAAGTGAGACGGTTTTTGATTTTGGTGGGTGGCGGTATAATCCCGATTTTCGCCGAAATAATGAAGGGCAGAATACGCGAGAACAATACCAGCAACCTGACCAGAGACCAAGTACTAGTTCTACTCCACCCCAAACATCGTCAAAACCCCCAGATAAGACCTTCGAATACAAAGGCAAACAAAATATTGCTAGATCAAAAGGCCAATATAAGGGTAACGACGGGGCCCCGATTAGAGCTATGCAAACGGTTGAGATAGCTAGAACCGATACAATAGAGCAAGACAGCGATACTCCAAGTAATAAAGATCCCAACGAGAGGAAAAAAAATCGTAAGTTTCCAAAAAACTTGGAAACGGGCGCCTCCAGGGGGGAAGCGCCATAAATTATGCCAAAACCTATCGCAATAAAGTAGGTAAAAATAGAAAAAATGCTAGGTTTAAGAAAAGTGAATTTTATACAGAAATTTGTACGCCAGTTGACAAAGTATTTCAACCGGATGGTAAGGAAACGTGGTTGCCCGTTAACACAATGCAACAATGGGCACCGACAAAAGCACATCCGCCAGAGCAGGAAAGTGACGACGACGTTCCCACACAGTCAGCGTGGGAAGACGTAGAAATCATATCCGGGGACGCGTACGAATTCGACGAGTACGTAGCGGAATATTGTCGAGCCACCCATAAAAATGCATATGATATACTGGATGCACTTTAGAGATAATAATAATTGTATTATAATAATTAAAATTAAAATAAGTAATTTGTGTTTTATAATCGTATTAATAATAATTATAGATAACGTGTGTATTAATAATAATGTTTTCCTAGCGCGATAAATAATAAGCGTATACAACCGAGTGAACGAGCTCGCGGCAGGAAATCGTTACGTCACGCGATAAGCTACCTGACCCACATTTGAAACTAGGTCAAGCAATTAGGCGCGAGACCAGCGATAACGTTTTAAATACTGTCAGCAAAATTCCTTGGTACGCGTGCCATTGTTTATATACAAAGGCTACTACTCGTTTTAAAAACATTATACGCAATAAGTTGCAAATATGATATTTAATACATGTATTTAGAGTTAAATTGTATATAATGCAATAATATTAACACTTGTGTACGTGTCTTCAGAATAAGTATTACGATGTATAGCTAGTAAGAATAATGATTACAGAATATGTGTGTAATGATTAAGAAAAAAAAATAACTGTAATTATTACATTCATTTTTTTTTAAAGCGGGTGTGGGAATATATAACGGAACCAAATATTAACTATTTGGGGTTATATGTTTACCGCATGCTGAAACCATATTTAAATAAAAATTAACAGTAAAACTCCATTTGAATGTAGCGCATTGAAAATAATGCTGTGTAAAGCAACGCACACGTGGTCGTTATGTAATCAGTTCGCTGTACAAGGAAGCGACCACACCCAAACTGTTAATTATTAATATCTCGGAGACTAATAAATAAAGGCGAAATGTAACATAGCCAAAATGTTTGCCGAGATATTAATAATGACGTGTGCAAATTTGATGCAATATAATTAACAATTGTAAGAGTTAATTAAAATAATTAAATAACTTATGTAAAAATAGAGATACAGTAAAGAGATTTTAGTATGTTATAAAGATAATAATTTGTGACAGATTGTATATTTTAGATTTCACACAACTTGATTTGCAACCAAGTTATTGCAAAATTAAATAAGTACAGGATATCCTGAGCGACAAAGTGGTTCCGGCGGATAATTAAATATTAGATAATAATTCTATTCTCCGTCTGTGGGAACCAGACTTCATTCTCACGGACTAAGGGAATTCTAAATTTTATGTAGTAGGGAGAGTGCGTCGACCAATGAAATCATTGCATGCAGCCCCGGCCAGTGCGATGTTTTCTGGTGGAAAAATCACTCTTCTGTCAGTACTCACGAAGTTAAGACGTAGTCCTTCGATCGTCTAGTAGCCAAAGTGGTGAAGATCAACAAGAAGACTCTACGCGGTCAACACACACGCAATTACGAACACAATAACTACAGATCATCTGTATAGCTCGTAATTGTTGTGTAAAGGCGAGATACTCTTCAAGACACCAACCAAGCTTATTGTGTACTACCAGATAGTCATAAGCACGCAAGAGATCCACCCGACTTCAAGACCAGACTTCAAGAATACAGCAGAGAGGCCGTCTAAATCATTGGTTAACAGCTGACGAGCAGAGCGACCGCCCGAACGAAGCACACACACACACTCGCTGACGTGCAACGTGCAAATCGACGGAGAACAGGAAGCAGTTCCAGCAGACAACAGCAGACGTTAAAATATTCACAAACAGCAGGGAAGCAGAGTGTTGCCGAATTTTGAACTCCACGACCGAATCCAGCAGTTCTAAGCAGATTACTTTCTCTAACCAAGGACTCGAATCGACGAGGGACAAATCGGAACGACATCCTCTTCAGTAACAGGAAAGCAAAATCTATTTATTTATTTTTCAGATCAAATTTTCTATTTTTCAATTAAAACATTGTAATTCAAATAATTCAGGTGCCAAACAAACAAAAAGCAAAGACTCTAGTAATTAAAAAGTAAATTCGTTGTGATAATCTGTATAGCAGTTTAAGGCTTTAGTAAGTTATAGTTAAGAAATAGAAGTAGTATAAAAGCGCTATGCAAATCTTAACTGACAATCTAATCTTAGATCATACTGCAGTAGATCAGAAGTAGAATCACTAGAAATGAAATAACGTGAACTAGACTGTCACGTCTAATTTATTTTAACTAATTATGCAAATTAATTTTAGAGTTTTATATTTTGTTTCATGAACACGTAGATTCAAATTAATTAAATAAATATAATTAAATTCAAATCAATTAATAAAGTCAAATTTAAATTGCAATTAACTCGCAAAGAACGAGTTCAGTTTCTTTCAACTATTAGACAATCGAAAAACATCGATTCATTGTATAGACTATAAGAAAATCCATAACATTATAACCATTCTATTCTTGTGTGTTGTTGGTGTAATAAACAACGTTTTATTACCCCATATAACAGTGTTTTATTGTTGTACGATAAAGCCTACCAGTCTCACAAAACTCTCCCCCTTTAAAGTAACACATTTTCTGTGTTGTTGTAATAATTTGAGATTACTAGCTTGCGAACTTCAAATCCAAAATCCACACGCCCTAGTCGGAAGAATCTGCAAGATCAGACAGCAGGTGGGTACTCACACACAACATTACATTACAATAACGCATAGAAGTGTAGTTATAAATGTCGCCCTGTACGTGGGGCCAGAAATTAAATTCAATTTAAATTTAATTTTCACTTTAAAACAAACTTTGCTGTTTTAATTCGTAAAACAGCTGGCGTCCAACTAAACAATCCCCAAAGAGTTTTGTGACTGGTGTGTGTACAACAGTAAAGTTATTGTGTGTATTTGAAACTGTTCTGTGTATTTTAAATTGTGTATATTTGACATTGTTGTCTATTTAAAATGGATATGGATAAAATACTTAAACAAATGCAGCAAATGAGTGCGGATTTGACCGCTAATATGAACGCGAAATTTGAGAAAATAGACGCGAAATTTGAACTTAGCAACGCAGAAATAAAGTCCCAAATCGAAGCGCAAAAAGTTAGTCTAACCGAGAAATTAGATCAAAGTAATGCTGACATAAACGCCGAGATTAAGCAAAGTAACAAAGAAAGTAGTAAAGAATTAACTGCGAAAATAGACGAAAGCGTAACCGAGTTAACGGTGAAAGTCGCGGAAATCGCCGAAAAAGTAAATACGGTCGATACTAAAATCAATGAAAGGTTTAAGGTTTTTGAGACCACTATGCAAAAATCGTTTATTGAACAAGTAACACGTATGGAGGGCCGGTTCAAAGACCACATAAGCCGTTGTGAAAAGCAAACACTAGAGGTTTCCAAAAAGGTGGAATCCCTAGAGGTAAAAATTCACGCGGACGTGACCGAAACGCAATGACGAGTAGATAAATTAGACGCTTCAATTGTAGAGACGCGATCTAACATTGACTCTAATAAGGAGAGTGTTTTACAAACGTTAAGCGACGAGATTCTGAAAGTACGACAGGAGGTACGAAGGAGGTCGGCTCCAAATATTTTGGTACAAGGCCCTGTCGACGAGAAAAATCGCGTGTATTTTACGGGGGAAAATAACGAAAACCCCATTGAATTTTTATTAGCGTGTGAGAGTGAAATGGCTAGAGTAGGTTCCCGACTAGAAGATCAAGACAAAATACAGTGGGTGGTTAACGCGATGCGTGATTCGGCGCGTAAGTGGTATAACATTGTACGCGATAGAGTGTCCACATACGCGGAGTTCAAACAAAAATTTGAAAGCCGATACTGGAACTCGCATACCCAACGACTTCTGCGCAATGAACTGGAATATGGCCGTTTTGACAAGAAAATGAATATTACCGCCGAAAATTATATAATCCAGCAGGTCGAACGCGCGAAGCATTTAACCCCAGCATTTGCGGAGATTGACATAGTCACCAAGCTTGCCTACCATTTTAATCATAACATTAGAGTAGCTGTATTTACGCAGGGTATTCGCACGGTAGACGAACTCCTCATTCTAGTGTCCCAAAGTGAGACGGTTTTTGATTTTGGTGGGTGGCGGTATAATCCCGATTTTCGCCGAAATAATGAAGGGCAGAATACGCGAGAACAATACCAGCAACCTGACCAGAGACCAAGTACTAGTTCTACTCCACCCCAAACATCGTCAAAACCCCCAGATAAGACCTTTGAATACAAAGGCAAACAAAATATTGCTAGATCAAAAGGGCAATATAAGGGTAACGACGGGGCCCCGATTAGAGCTATGCAAACGGTTGAGATAGCTAGAACCGATACAATAGAGCAAGACAGCGATACTCCAAGTAATAAAGATCCCAACGAGAGGAAAAAAAATCGTAAGTTTCCAAAAAACTTGGAAACGGGCGCCTCCAGGGGGGAAGCGCCATAAATTATGCCAAAACCTATCGCAATAAAGTAGGTAAAAATAGAAAAAATGCTAGGTTTAAGAAAAGTGAATTTTATACAGAAATTTGTACGCCAGTTGACAAAGTATTTCAACCGGATGGTAAGGAAACGTGGTTGCCCGTTAACACAATGCAACAATGGGCACCGACAAAAGCACATCCGCCAGAGCAGGAAAGTGACGACGACGTTCCCACACAGTCAGCGTGGGAAGACGTAGAAATCATATCCGGGGACGCGTACGAATTCGACGAGTACGTAGCGGAATATTGTCGAGCCACCCATAAAAATGCATATGATATACTGGATGCACTTTAGAGATAATAATAATTGTATTATAATAATTAAAATTAAAATAAGTAATTTGTGTTTTATAATCGTATTAATAATAATTATAGATAACGTGTGTATTAATAATAATGTTTTCCTAGCGCGATAAATAATAAGCGTATACAACCGAGTGAACGAGCTCGCGGCAGGAAATCGTTACGTCACGCGATAAGCTACCTGACCCACATTTGAAACTAGGTCAAGCAATTAGGCGCGAGACCAGCGATAACGTTTTAAATACTGTCAGCAAAATTCCTTGGTACGCGTGCCATTGTTTATATACAAAGGCTACTACTCGTTTTAAAAACATTATACGCAATAAGTTGCAAATATGATATTTAATACATGTATTTAGAGTTAAATTGTATATAATGCAATAATATTAACACTTGTGTACGTGTCTTCAGAATAAGTATTACGATGTATAGCTAGTAAGAATAATGATTACAGAATATGTGTGTAATGATTAAGAAAAAAAAAATAACTGTAATTATTACATTCATTTTTTTTTAAAGCGGGTGTGGGAATATATAACGGAACCAAATATTAACTATTTGGGGTTATATGTTTACCGCATGCTGAAACCATATTTAAATAAAAATTAACAGTAAAACTCCATTTGAATGTAGCGCATTGAAAATAATGCTGTGTAAAGCAACGCACACGTGGTCGTTATGTAATCAGTTCGCTGTACAAGGAAGCGACCACACCCAAACTGTTAATTATTAATATCTCGGAGACTAATAAATAAAGGCGAAATGTAACATAGCCAAAGTGTTTGCCGAGATATTAATAATGACGTGTGCAAATTTGATGCAATATAATTAACAATTGTAAGAGTTAATTAAAATAATTAAATAACTTATGTAAAAATAGAGATACAGTAAAGAGATTTTAGTATGTTATAAAGATAATAATTTGTGACAGATTGTATATTTTAGATTTCACACAACTTGATTTGCAACCAAGTTATTGCAAAATTAAATAAGTACAGGATATCCTGAGCGACAAAGTGGTTCCGGCGGATAATTAAATATTAGATAATAATTCTATTCTCCGTCTGTGGGAACCAGACTTCATTCTCACGGACTAAGGGAATTCTAAATTTTATGTAGTAGGGAGAGTGCGTCGACCAATGAAATCATTGCATGCAGCCCCGGCCAGTGCGATGTTTTCTGGTGGAAAAATCACTCTTCTGTCAGTACTCACGAAGTTAAGACGTAGTCCTTCGATCGTCTAGTAGCCAAAGTGGTGAAGATCAACAAGAAGACTCTACGCGGTCAACACACACGCAATTACGAACACAATAACTACAGATCATCTGTATAGCTCGTAATTGTTGTGTAAAGGCGAGATACTCTTCAAGACACCAACCAAGCTTATTGTGTACTACCAGATAGTCATAAGCACGCAAGAGATCCACCCGACTTCAAGACCAGACTTCAAGAATACAGCAGAGAGGCCGTCTAAATCATTGGTTAACAGCTGACGAGCAGAGCGACCGCCCGAACGAAGCACACACACACACTCGCTGACGTGCAACGTGCAAATCGACGGAGAACAGGAAGCAGTTCCAGCAGACAACAGCAGACGTTAAAATATTCACAAACAGCAGGGAAGCAGAGTGTTGCCGAATTTTGAACTCCACGACCGAATCCAGCAGTTCTAAGCAGATTACTTTCTCTAACCAAGGACTCGAATCGACGAGGGACAAATCGGAACGACATCCTCTTCAGTAACAGGAAAGCAAAATCTATTTATTTATTTTTCAGATCAAATTTTCTATTTTTCAATTAAAACATTGTAATTCAAATAATTCAGGTGCCAAACAAACAAAAAGCAAAGACTCTAGTAATTAAAAAGTAAATTCGTTGTGATAATCTGTATAGCAGTTTAAGGCTTTAGTAAGTTATAGTTAAGAAATAGAAGTAGTATAAAAGCGCTATGCAAATCTTAACTGACAATCTAATCTTAGATCATACTGCAGTAGATCAGAAGTAGAATCACTAGAAATGAAATAACGTGAACTAGACTGTCACGTCTAATTTATTTTAACTAATTATGCAAATTAATTTTAGAGTTTTATATTTTGTTTCATGAACACGTAGATTCAAATTAATTAAATAAATTTAATTAAATTCAAATCAATTAATAAAGTCAAATTTAAATTGCAATTAACTCGCAAAGAACGAGTTCAGTTTCTTTCAACTATTAGACAATCGAAAAACATCGATTCATTGTATAGACTATAAGAAAATCCATAACATTATAACCATTCTATTCTTGTGTGTTGTTGGTGTAATAAACAACGTTTTATTACCCCATATAACAGTGTTTTATTGTTGTACGATAAAGCCTACCAGTCTCACAAAACTCTCCCCCTTTAAAGTAACACATTTTCTGTGTTGTTGTAATAATTTGAGATTACTAGCTTGCGAACTTCAAATCCAAAATCCACACGCCCTAGTCGGAAGAATCTGCAAGATCAGACAGCAGGTGGGTACTCACACACAACATTACATTACAATAACGCATAGAAGTGTAGTTATAAATGTCGCCCTGTACGTGGGGCCAGAAATTAAATTCAATTTAAATTTAATTTTCACTTTAAAACAAACTTTGCTGTTTTAATTCGTAAAACAGCTGGCGTCCAACTAAACAATCCCCAAAGAGTTTTGTGACTGGTGTGTGTACAACAGTAAAGTTATTGTGTGTATTTGAAACTGTTCTGTGTATTTTAAATTGTGTATATTTGACATTGTTGTCTATTTAAAATGGATATGGATAAAATACTTAAACAAATGCAGCAAATGAGTGCGGATTTGACCGCTAATATGAACGCGAAATTTGAGAAAATAGACGCGAAATTTGAACTTAGCAACGCAGAAATAAAGTCCCAAATCGAAGCGCAAAAAGTTAGTCTAACCGAGAAATTAGATCAAAGTAATGCTGACATAAACGCCGAGATTAAGCAAAGTAACAAAGAAAGTAGTAAAGAATTAACTGCGAAAATAGACGAAAGCGTAACCGAGTTAACGGTGAAAGTCGCGGAAATCGCCGAAAAAGTAAATACGGTCGATACTAAAATCAATGAAAGGTTTAAGGTTTTTGAGACCACTATGCAAAAATCGTTTATTGAACAAGTAACACGTATGGAGGGCCGGTTCAAAGACCACATAAGCCGTTGTGAAAAGCAAACACTAGAGGTTTCCAAAAAGGTGGAATCCCTAGAGGTAAAAATTCACGCGGACGTGACCGAAACGCAATGACGAGTAGATAAATTAGACGCTTCAATTGTAGAGACGCGATCTAACATTGACTCTAATAAGGAGAGTGTTTTACAAACGTTAAGCGACGAGATTCTGAAAGTACGACAGGAGGTACGAAGGAGGTCGGCTCCAAATATTTTGGTACAAGGCCCTGTCGACGAGAAAAATCGCGTGTATTTTACGGGGGAAAATAACGAAAACCCCATTGAATTTTTATTAGCGTGTGAGAGTGAAATGGCTAGAGTAGGTTCCCGACTAGAAGATCAAGACAAAATACAGTGGGTGGTTAACGCGATGCGTGATTCGGCGCGTAAGTGGTATAACATTGTACGCGATAGAGTGTCCACATACGCGGAGTTCAAACAAAAATTTGAAAGCCGATACTGGAACTCGCATACCCAACGACTTCTGCGCAATGAACTGGAATATGGCCGTTTTGACAAGAAAATGAATATTACCGCCGAAAATTATATAATCCAGCAGGTCGAACGCGCGAAGCATTTAACCCCAGCATTTGCGGAGATTGACATAGTCACCAAGCTTGCCTACCATTTTAATCATAACATTAGAGTAGCTGTATTTACGCAGGGTATTCGCACGGTAGACGAACTCCTCATTCTAGTGTCCCAAAGTGAGACGGTTTTTGATTTTGGTGGGTGGCGGTATAATCCCGATTTTCGCCGAAATAATGAAGGGCAGAATACGCGAGAACAATACCAGCAACCTGACCAGAGACCAAGTACTAGTTCTACTCCACCCCAAACATCGTCAAAACCCCCAGATAAGACCTTCGAATACAAAGGCAAACAAAATATTGCTAGATCAAAAGGGCAATATAAGGGTAGCGACGGGGCCCCGATTAGAGCTATGCAAACGGTTGAGATAGCTAGAACCGATACAATAGAGCAAGACAGCGATACTCCAAGTAATAAAGATCCCAACGAGAGGAAAAAAAATCGTAAGTTTCCAAAAAACTTGGAAACGGGCGCCTCCAGGGGGGAAGCGCCATAAATTATGCCAAAACCTATCGCAATAAAGTAGGTAAAAATAGAAAAAATGCTAGGTTTAAGAAAAGTGAATTTTATACAGAAATTTGTACGCCAGTTGACAAAGTATTTCAACCGGATGGTAAGGAAACGTGGTTGCCCGTTAACACAATGCAACAATGGGCACCGACAAAAGCACATCCGCCAGAGCAGGAAAGTGACGACGACGTTCCCACACAGTCAGCGTGGGAAGACGTAGAAATCATATCCGGGGACGCGTACGAATTCGACGAGTACGTAGCGGAATATTGTCGAGCCACCCATAAAAATGCATATGATATACTGGATGCACTTTAGAGATAATAATAATTGTATTATAATAATTAAAATTAAAATAAGTAATTTGTGTTTTATAATCGTATTAATAATAATTATAGATAACGTGTGTATTAATAATAATGTTTTCCTAGCGCGATAAATAATAAGCGTATACAACCGAGTGAACGAGCTCGCGGCAGGAAATCGTTACGTCACGCGATAAGCTACCTGACCCACATTTGAAACTAGGTCAAGCAATTAGGCGCGAGACCAGCGATAACGTTTTAAATACTGTCAGCAAAATTCCTTGGTACGCGTGCCATTGTTTATATACAAAGGCTACTACTCGTTTTAAAAACATTATACGCAATAAGTTGCAAATATGATATTTAATACATGTATTTAGAGTTAAATTGTATATAATGCAATAATATTAACACTTGTGTACGTGTCTTCAGAATAAGTATTACGATGTATAGCTAGTAAGAATAATGATTACAGAATATGTGTGTAATGATTAAGAAAAAAAAAATAACTGTAATTATTACATTCATTTTTTTTTAAAGCGGGTGTGGGAATATATAACGGAACCAAATATTAACTATTTGGGGTTATATGTTTACCGCATGCTGAAACCATATTTAAATAAAAATTAACAGTAAAACTCCATTTGAATGTAGCGCATTGAAAATAATGCTGTGTAAAGCAACGCACACGTGGTCGTTATGTAATCAGTTCGCTGTACAAGGAAGCGACCACACCCAAACTGTTAATTATTAATATCTCGGAGACTAATAAATAAAGGCGAAATGTAACATAGCCAAAGTGTTTGCCGAGATATTAATAATGACGTGTGCAAATTTGATGCAATATAATTAACAATTGTAAGAGTTAATTAAAATAATTAAATAACTTATGTAAAAATAGAGATACAGTAAAGAGATTTTAGTATGTTATAAAGATAATAATTTGTGACAGATTGTATATTTTAGATTTCACACAACTTGATTTGCAACCAAGTTATTGCAAAATTAAATAAGTACAGGATATCCTGAGCGACAAAGTGGTTCCGGCGGATAATTAAATATTAGATAATAATTCTATTCTCCGTCTGTGGGAACCAGACTTCATTCTCACGGACTAAGGGAATTCTAAATTTTATGTAGTAGGGAGAGTGCGTCGACCAATGAAATCATTGCATGCAGCCCCGGCCAGTGCGATGTTTTCTGGTGGAAAAATCACTCTTCTGTCAGTACTCACGAAGTTAAGACGTAGTCCTTCGATCGTCTAGTAGCCAAAGTGGTGAAGATCAACAAGAAGACTCTACGCGGTCAACACACACGCAATTACGAACACAATAACTACAGATCATCTGTATAGCTCGTAATTGTTGTGTAAAGGCGAGATACTCTTCAAGACACCAACCAAGCTTATTGTGTACTACCAGATAGTCATAAGCACGCAAGAGATCCACCCGACTTCAAGACCAGACTTCAAGAATACAGCAGAGAGGCCGTCTAAATCATTGGTTAACAGCTGACGAGCAGAGCGACCGCCCGAACGAAGCACACACACACACTCGCTGACGTGCAACGTGCAAATCGACGGAGAACAGGAAGCAGTTCCAGCAGACAACAGCAGACGTTAAAATATTCACAAACAGCAGGGAAGCAGAGTGTTGCCGAATTTTGAACTCCACGACCGAATCCAGCAGTTCTAAGCAGATTACTTTCTCTAACCAAGGACTCGAATCGACGAGGGACAAATCGGAACGACATCCTCTTCAGTAACAGGAAAGCAAAATCTATTTATTTATTTTTCAGATCAAATTTTCTATTTTTCAATTAAAACATTGTAATTCAAATAATTCAGGTGCCAAACAAACAAAAAGCAAAGACTCTAGTAATTAAAAAGTAAATTCGTTGTGATAATCTGTATAGCAGTTTAAGGCTTTAGTAAGTTATAGTTAAGAAATAGAAGTAGTATAAAAGCGCTATGCAAATCTTAACTGACAATCTAATCTTAGATCATACTGCAGTAGATCAGAAGTAGAATCACTAGAAATGAAATAACGTGAACTAGACTGTCACGTCTAATTTATTTTAACTAATTATGCAAATTAATTTTAGAGTTTTATATTTTGTTTCATGAACACGTAGATTCAAATTAATTAAATAAATTTAATTAAATTCAAATCAATTAATAAAGTCAAATTTAAATTGCAATTAACTCGCAAAGAACGAGTTCAGTTTCTTTCAACTATTAGACAATCGAAAAACATCGATTCATTGTATAGACTATAAGAAAATCCATAACATTATAACCATTCTATTCTTGTGTGTTGTTGGTGTAATAAACAACGTTTTATTACCCCCATATAACAGTGTTTTATTGTTGTACGATAAAGCCTACCAGTCTCACAAAACTCTCCCCCTTTAAAGTACCACATTTTCTGTGTTGTTGTAATAATTTGAGATTACTAGCTTGCGAACTTCAAATCCAAAATCCACACGCCCTAGTCGGAAGAATCTGCAAGATCAGACAGCAGGTGGGTACTCACACACAACATTACATTACAATAACGCATAGAAGTGTAGTTATAAATGTCGCCCTGTACGTGGGGCCAGAAATTAAATTCAATTTAAATTTAATTTTCACTTTAAAACAAACTTTGCTGTTTTAATTCGTAAAACAGCTGGCGTCCAACTAAACAATCCCCAAAGAGTTTTGTGACTGGTGTGTGTACAACAGTAAAGTTATTGTGTGTATTTGAAACTGTTCTGTGTATTTTAAATTGTGTATATTTGACATTGTTGTCTATTTAAAATGGATATGGATAAAATACTTAAACAAATGCAGCAAATGAGTGCGGATTTGACCGCTAATATGAACGCGAAATTTGAGAAAATAGACGCGAAATTTGAACTTAGCAACGCAGAAATAAAGTCCCAAATCGAAGCGCAAAAAGTTAGTCTAACCGAGAAATTAGATCAAAGTAATGCTGACATAAACGCCGAGATTAAGCAAAGTAACAAAGAAAGTAGTAAAGAATTAACTGCGAAAATAGACGAAAGCGTAACCGAGTTAACGGTGAAAGTCGCGGAAATCGCCGAAAAAGTAAATACGGTCGATACTAAAATCAATGAAAGGTTTAAGGTTTTTGAGACCACTATGCAAAAATCGTTTATTGAACAAGTAACACGTATGGAGGGCCGGTTCAAAGACCACATAAGCCGTTGTGAAAAGCAAACACTAGAGGTTTCCAAAAAGGTGGAATCCCTAGAGGTAAAAATTCACGCGGACGTGACCGAAACGCAATGACGAGTAGATAAATTAGACGCTTCAATTGTAGAGACGCGATCTAACATTGACTCTAATAAGGAGAGTGTTTTACAAACGTTAAGCGACGAGATTCTGAAAGTACGACAGGAGGTACGAAGGAGGTCGGCTCCAAATATTTTGGTACAAGGCCCTGTCGACGAGAAAAATCGCGTGTATTTTACGGGGGAAAATAACGAAAACCCCATTGAATTTTTATTAGCGTGTGAGAGTGAAATGGCTAGAGTAGGTTCCCGACTAGAAGATCAAGACAAAATACAGTGGGTGGTTAACGCGATGCGTGATTCGGCGCGTAAGTGGTATAACATTGTACGCGATAGAGTGTCCACATACGCGGAGTTCAAACAAAAATTTGAAAGCCGATACTGGAACTCGCATACCCAACGACTTCTGCGCAATGAACTGGAATATGGCCGTTTTGACAAGAAAATGAATATTACCGCCGAAAATTATATAATCCAGCAGGTCGAACGCGCGAAGCATTTAACCCCAGCATTTGCGGAGATTGACATAGTCACCAAGCTTGCCTACCATTTTAATCATAACATTAGAGTAGCTGTATTTACGCAGGGTATTCGCACGGTAGACGAACTCCTCATTCTAGTGTCCCAAAGTGAGACGGTTTTTGATTTTGGTGGGTGGCGGTATAATCCCGATTTTCGCCGAAATAATGAAGGGCAGAATACGCGAGAACAATACCAGCAACCTGACCAGAGACCAAGTACTAGTTCTACTCCACCCCAAACATCGTCAAAACCCCCAGATAAGACCTTTGAATACAAAGGCAAACAAAATATTGCTAGATCAAAAGGGCAATATAAGGGTAACGACGGGGCCCCGATTAGAGCTATGCAAACGGTTGAGATAGCTAGAACCGATACAATAGAGCAAGACAGCGATACTCCAAGTAATAAAGATCCCAACGAGAGGAAAAAAAATCGTAAGTTTCCAAAAAACTTGGAAACGGGCGCCTCCAGGGGGGAAGCGCCATAAATTATGCCAAAACCTATCGCAATAAAGTAGGTAAAAATAGAAAAAATGCTAGGTTTAAGAAAAGTGAATTTTATACAGAAATTTGTACGCCAGTTGACAAAGTATTTCAACCGGATGGTAAGGAAACGTGGTTGCCCGTTAACACAATGCAACAATGGGCACCGACAAAAGCACATCCGCCAGAGCAGGAAAGTGACGACGACGTTCCCACACAGTCAGCGTGGGAAGACGTAGAAATCATATCCGGGGACGCGTACGAATTCGACGAGTACGTAGCGGAATATTGTCGAGCCACCCATAAAAATGCATATGATATACTGGATGCACTTTAGAGATAATAATAATTGTATTATAATAATTAAAATTAAAATAAGTAATTTGTGTTTTATAATCGTATTAATAATAATTATAGATAACGTGTGTATTAATAATAATGTTTTCCTAGCGCGATAAATAATAAGCGTATACAACCGAGTGAACGAGCTCGCGGCAGGAAATCGTTACGTCACGCGATAAGCTACCTGACCCACATTTGAAACTAGGTCAAGCAATTAGGCGCGAGACCAGCGATAACGTTTTAAATACTGTCAGCAAAATTCCTTGGTACGCGTGCCATTGTTTATATACAAAGGCTACTACTCGTTTTAAAAACATTATACGCAATAAGTTGCAAATATGATATTTAATACATGTATTTAGAGTTAAATTGTATATAATGCAATAATATTAACACTTGTGTACGTGTCTTCAGAATAAGTATTACGATGTATAGCTAGTAAGAATAATGATTACAGAATATGTGTGTAATGATTAAGAAAAAAAAAATAACTGTAATTATTACATTCATTTTTTTTTAAAGCGGGTGTGGGAATATATAACGGAACCAAATATTAACTATTTGGGGTTATATGTTTACCGCATGCTGAAACCATATTTAAATAAAAATTAACAGTAAAACTCCATTTGAATGTAGCGCATTGAAAATAATGCTGTGTAAAGCAACGCACACGTGGTCGTTATGTAATCAGTTCGCTGTACAAGGAAGCGACCACACCCAAACTGTTAATTATTAATATCTCGGAGACTAATAAATAAAGGCGAAATGTAACATAGCCAAAATGTTTGCCGAGATATTAATAATGACGTGTGCAAATTTGATGCAATATAATTAACAATTGTAAGAGTTAATTAAAATAATTAAATAACTTATGTAAAAATAGAGATACAGTAAAGAGATTTTAGTATGTTATAAAGATAATAATTTGTGACAGATTGCATATTTTAGATTTCACACAACTTGATTTGCAACCAAGTTATTGCAAAATTAAATAAGTACAGGATATCCTGAGCGACAAAGTGGTTCCGGCGGATAATTAAATATTAGATAATAATTCTATTCTCCGTCTGTGGGAACCAGACTTCATTCTCACGGACTAAGGGAATTCTAAATTTTATGTAGTAGGGAGAGTGCGTCGACCAATGAAATCATTGCATGCAGCCCCGGCCAGTGCGATGTTTTCTGGTGGAAAAATCACTCTTCTGTCAGTACTCACGAAGATAAGACGTAGTCCTTCGATCGTCTAGTAGCCAAAGTGGTGAAGATCAACAAGAAGACTCTACGCGGTCAACACACACGCAATTACGAACACAATAACTACAGATCATCTGTATAGCTCGTAATTGTTGTGTAAAGGCGAGATACTCTTCAAGACACCAACCAAGCTTATTGTGTACTACCAGATAGTCATAAGCACGCAAGAGATCCACCCGACTTCAAGACCAGACTTCAAGAATACAGCAGAGAGGCCGTCTAAATCATTGGTTAACAGCTGACGAGCAGAGCGACCGCCCGAACGAAGCACACACACACACTCGCTGACGTGCAACGTGCAAATCGACGGAGAACAGGAAGCAGTTCCAGCAGACAACAGAAGACGTTAAAATATTCACAAACAGCAGGGAAGCAGAGTGTTGCCGAATTTTGAACTCCACGACCGAATCCAGCAGTTCTAAGCAGATTACTTTCTCTAACCAAGGACTCGAATCGACGAGGGACAAATCGGAACGCCATCCTCTTCAGTAACAGGAAAGCAAAATCTATTTATTTATTTTCCAGATCAAATTTTCTATTTTTCAATTAAAACATTGTAATTCAAATAATTCAGGTGCCAAACAAACAAAAAGCAAAGACTCTAGTAATTAAAAAGTAAATTCGTTGTGATAATCTGTATAGCAGTTTAAGGCTTTAGTAAGTTATAGTTAAGAAATAGAAGTAGTATAAAAGCGCTATACAAATCTTAACTGACAATCTAATCTTAGATCATACTGCAGTAGATCAGAAGTAGAATCACTAGAAATGAAATAACGTGAACTAGACTGTCACGTCTAATTTATTTTAACTAATTATGCAAATTAATTTTAGACTTTTATATTTTGTTTCATGAACACGTAGATTCAAATTAATTAAATAAATTTAATTAAATTCAAATCCATTAATAAAGTCAAATTTAAATTGCAATTAACTCGCAAAGAACGAGTTCAGTTTCTTTCAACTATTAGACAATCGAAAAACATCGATTCATTGTATAGACTATAAGAAAATCCATAACATTATAACCATTCTATTCTTGTGTGTTGTTGGTGTAATAAACAACGTTTTATTACCCCCATATAACAGTGTTTTATTGTTGTACGATAAAGCCTACCAGTCTCACAAAACTCTCCCCCTTTAAAGTAACACATTTTCTGTGTTGTTGTAATAATTTGAGATTACTAGCTTGCGAACTTCAAATCCAAAATCCACACGCCCTAGTCGGAAGAATCTGCAAGATCAGACAGCAGGTGGGTACTCACACACAACATTACATTACAATAACGCATAGAAGTGTAGTTATAAATGTCGCCCTGTACGTGGGGCCAGAAATTAAATTCAATTTAAATTTAATTTTCACTTTAAAACAAACTTTGCTGTTTTAATTCGTAAAACAGCTGGCGTCCAACTAAACAATCCCCAAAGAGTTTTGTGACTGGTGTGTGTACAACAGTAAAGTTATTGTGTGTATTTGAAACTGTTCTGTGTATTTTAAATTGTGTATATTTGACATTGTTGTCTATTTAAAATGGATATGGATAAAATACTTAAACAAATGCAGCAAATGAGTGCGGATTTGACCGCTAATATGAACGCGAAATTTGAGAAAATAGACGCGAAATTTGAACTTAGCAACGCAGAAATAAAGTCCCAAATCGAAGCGCAAAAAGTTAGTCTAACCGAGAAATTAGATCAAAGTAATGCTGACATAAACGCCGAGATTAAGCAAAGTAACAAAGAAAGTAGTAAAGAATTAACTGCGAAAATAGACGAAAGCGTAACCGAGTTAACGGTGAAAGTCGCGGAAATCGCCGAAAAAGTAAATACGGTCGATACTAAAATCAATGAAAGGTTTAAGGTTTTTGAGACCACTATGCAAAAATCGTTTATTGAACAAGTAACACGTATGGAGGGCCGGTTCAAAGACCACATAAGCCGTTGTGAAAAGCAAACACTAGAGGTTTCCAAAAAGGTGGAATCCCTAGAGGTAAAAATTCACGCGGACGTGACCGAAACGCAATGACGAGTAGATAAATTAGACGCTTCAATTGTAGAGACGCGATCTAACATTGACTCTAATAAGGAGAGTGTTTTACAAACGTTAAGCGACGAGATTCTGAAAGTACGACAGGAGGTACGAAGGAGGTCGGCTCCAAATATTTTGGTACAAGGCCCTGTCGACGAGAAAAATCGCGTGTATTTTACGGGGGAAAATAACGAAAACCCCATTGAATTTTTATTAGCGTGTGAGAGTGAAATGGCTAGAGTAGGTTCCCGACTAGAAGATCAAGACAAAATACAGTGGGTGGTTAACGCGATGCGTGATTCGGCGCGTAAGTGGTATAACATTGTACGCGATAGAGTGTCCACATACGCGGAGTTCAAACAAAAATTTGAAAGCCGATACTGGAACTCGCATACCCAACGACTTCTGCGCAATGAACTGGAATATGGCCGTTTTGACAAGAAAATGAATATTACCGCCGAAAATTATATAATCCAGCAGGTCGAACGCGCGAAGCATTTAACCCCAGCATTTGCGGAGATTGACATAGTCACCAAGCTTGCCTACCATTTTAATCATAACATTAGAGTAGCTGTATTTACGCAGGGTATTCGCACGGTAGACGAACTCCTCATTCTAGTGTCCCAAAGTGAGACGGTTTTTGATTTTGGTGGGTGGCGGTATAATCCCGATTTTCGCCGAAATAATGAAGGGCAGAATACGCGAGAACAATACCAGCAACCTGACCAGAGACCAAGTACTAGTTCTACTCCACCCCAAACATCGTCAAAACCCCCAGATAAGACCTTTGAATACAAAGGCAAACAAAATATTGCTAGATCAAAAGGGCAATATAAGGGTAGCGACGGGGCCCCGATTAGAGCTATGCAAACGGTTGAGATAGCTAGAACCGATACAATAGAGCAAGACAGCGATACTCCAAGTAATAAAGATCCCAACGAGAGGAAAAAAAATCGTAAGTTTCCAAAAAACTTGGAAACGGGCGCCTCCAGGGGGGAAGCGCCATAAATTATGCCAAAACCTATCGCAATAAAGTAGGTAAAAATAGAAAAAATGCTAGGTTTAAGAAAAGTGAATTTTATACAGAAATTTGTACGCCAGTTGACAAAGTATTTCAACCGGATGGTAAGGAAACGTGGTTGCCCGTTAACACAATGCAACAATGGGCACCGACAAAAGCACATCCGCCAGAGCAGGAAAGTGACGACGACGTTCCCACACAGTCAGCGTGGGAAGACGTAGAAATCATATCCGGGGACGCGTACGAATTCGACGAGTACGTAGCGGAATATTGTCGAGCCACCCATAAAAATGCATATGATATACTGGATGCACTTTAGAGATAATAATAATTGTATTATAATAATTAAAATTAAAATAAGTAATTTGTGTTTTATAATCGTATTAATAATAATTATAGATAACGTGTGTATTAATAATAATGTTTTCCTAGCGCGATAAATAATAAGCGTATACAACCGAGTGAACGAGCTCGCGGCAGGAAATCGTTACGTCACGCGATAAGCTACCTGACCCACATTTGAAACTAGGTCAAGCAATTAGGCGCGAGACCAGCGATAACGTTTTAAATACTGTCAGCAAAATTCCTTGGTACGCGTGCCATTGTTTATATACAAAGGCTACTACTCGTTTTAAAAACATTATACGCAATAAGTTGCAAATATGATATTTAATACATGTATTTAGAGTTAAATTGTATATAATGCAATAATATTAACACTTGTGTACGTGTCTTCAGAATAAGTATTACGATGTATAGCTAGTAAGAATAATGATTACAGAATATGTGTGTAATGATTAAGAAAAAAAAAATAACTGTAATTATTACATTCATTTTTTTTTAAAGCGGGTGTGGGAATATATAACGGAACCAAATATTAACTATTTGGGGTTATATGTTTACCGCATGCTGAAACCATATTTAAATAAAAATTAACAGTAAAACTCCATTTGAATGTAGCGCATTGAAAATAATGCTGTGTAAAGCAACGCACACGTGGTCGTTATGTAATCAGTTCGCTGTACAAGGAAGCGACCACACCCAAACTGTTAATTATTAATATCTCGGAGACTAATAAATAAAGGCGAAATGTAACATAGCCAAAGTGTTTGCCGAGATATTAATAATGACGTGTGCAAATTTGATGCAATATAATTAACAATTGTAAGAGTTAATTAAAATAATTAAATAACTTATGTAAAAATAGAGATACAGTAAAGAGATTTTAGTATGTTATAAAGATAATAATTTGTGACAGATTGTATATTTTAGATTTCACACAACTTGATTTGCAACCAAGTTATTGCAAAATTAAATAAGTACAGGATATCCTGAGCGACAAAGTGGTTCCGGCGGATAATTAAATATTAGATAATAATTCTATTCTCCGTCTGTGGGAACCAGACTTCATTCTCACGGACTAAGGGAATTCTAAATTTTATGTAGTAGGGAGAGTGCGTCGACCAATGAAATCATTGCATGCAGCCCCGGCCAGTGCGATGTTTTCTGGTGGAAAAATCACACTTCTGTCAGTACTCACGAAGTTAAGACGTAGTCCTTCGATCGTCTAGTAGCCAAAGTGGTGAAGATCAACAAGAAGACTCTACGCGGTCAACACACACGCAATTACGAACACAATAACTACAGATCATCTGTATAGCTCGTAATTGTTGTGTAAAGGCGAGATACTCTTCAAGACACCAACCAAGCTTATTGTGTACTACCAGATAGTCATAAGCACGCAAGAGATCCACCCGACTTCAAGACCAGACTTCAAGAATACAGCAGAGAGGCCGTCTAAATCATTGGTTAACAGCTGACGAGCAGAGCGACCGCCCGAACGAAGCACACACACACACTCGCTGACGTGCAACGTGCAAATCGACGGAGAACAGGAAGCAGTTCCAGCAGACAACAGCAGACGTTAAAATATTCACAAACAGCAGGGAAGCAGAGTGTTGCCGAATTTTGAACTCCACGACCGAATCCAGCAGTTCTAAGCAGATTACTTTCTCTAACCAAGGACTCGAATCGACGAGGGACAAATCGGAACGCCATCCTCTTCAGTAACAGGAAAGCAAAATCTATTTATTTATTTTCCAGATCAAATTTTCTATTTTTCAATTAAAACATTGTAATTCAAATAATTCAGGTGCCAAACAAACAAAAAGCAAAGACTCTAGTAATTAAAAAGTAAATTCGTTGTGATAATCTGTATAGCAGTTTAAGGCTTTAGTAAGTTATAGTTAAGAAATAGAAGTAGTATAAAAGCGCTATACAAATCTTAACTGACAATCTAATCTTAGATCATACTGCAGTAGATCAGAAGTAGAATCACTAGAAATGAAATAACGTGAACTAGACTGTCACGTCTAATTTATTTTAACTAATTATGCAAATTAATTTTAGAGTTTTATATTTTGTTTCATGAACACGTAGATTCAAATTAATTAAATAAATTTAATTAAATTCAAATCAATTAATAAAGTCAAATTTAAATTGCAATTAACTCGCAAAGAACGAGTTCAGTTTCTTTCAACTATTAGACAATCGAAAAACATCGATTCATTGTATAGACTATAAGAAAATCCATAACATTATAACCATTCTATTCTTGTGTGTTGTTGGTGTAATAAACAACGTTTTATTACCCCATATAACAGTGTTTTATTGTTGTACGATAAAGCCTACCAGTCTCACAAAACTCTCCCCCTTTAAAGTAACACATTTTCTGTGTTGTTGTAATAATTTGAGATTACTAGCTTGCGAACTTCAAATCCAAAATCCACACGCCCTAGTCGGAAGAATCTGCAAGATCAGACAGCAGGTGGGTACTCACACACAACATTACATTACAATAACGCATAGAAGTGTAGTTATAAATGTCGCCCTGTACGTGGGGCCAGAAATTAAATTCAATTTAAATTTAATTTTCACTTTAAAACAAACTTTGCTGTTTTAATTCGTAAAACAGCTGGCGTCCAACTAAACAATCCCCAAAGAGTTTTGTGACTGGTGTGTGTACAACAGTAAAGTTATTGTGTGTATTTGAAACTGTTCTGTGTATTTTAAATTGTGTATATTTGACATTGTTGTCTATTTAAAATGGATATGGATAAAATACTTAAACAAATGCAGCAAATGAGTGCGGATTTGACCGCTAATATGAACGCGAAATTTGAGAAAATAGACGCGAAATTTGAACTTAGCAACGCAGAAATAAAGTCCCAAATCGAAGCGCAAAAAGTTAGTCTAACCGAGAAATTAGATCAAAGTAATGCTGACATAAACGCCGAGATTAAGCAAAGTAACAAAGAAAGTAGTAAAGAATTAACTGCGAAAATAGACGAAAGCGTAACCGAGTTAACGGTGAAAGTCGCGGAAATCGCCGAAAAAGTAAATACGGTCGATACTAAAATCAATGAAAGGTTTAAGGTTTTTGAGACCACTATGCAAAAATCGTTTATTGAACAAGTAACACGTATGGAGGGCCGGTTCAAAGACCACATAAGCCGTTGTGAAAAGCAAACACTAGAGGTTTCCAAAAAGGTGGAATCCCTAGAGGTAAAAATTCACGCGGACGTGACCGAAACGCAATGACGAGTAGATAAATTAGACGCTTCAATTGTAGAGACGCGATCTAACATTGACTCTAATAAGGAGAGTGTTTTACAAACGTTAAGCGACGAGATTCTGAAAGTACGACAGGAGGTACGAAGGAGGTCGGCTCCAAATATTTTGGTACAAGGCCCTGTCGACGAGAAAAATCGCGTGTATTTTACGGGGGAAAATAACGAAAACCCCATTGAATTTTTATTAGCGTGTGAGAGTGAAATGGCTAGAGTAGGTTCCCGACTAGAAGATCAAGACAAAATACAGTGGGTGGTTAACGCGATGCGTGATTCGGCGCGTAAGTGGTATAACATTGTACGCGATAGAGTGTCCACATACGCGGAGTTCAAACAAAAATTTGAAAGCCGATACTGGAACTCGCATACCCAACGACTTCTGCGCAATGAACTGGAATATGGCCGTTTTGACAAGAAAATGAATATTACCGCCGAAAATTATATAATCCAGCAGGTCGAACGCGCGAAGCATTTAACCCCAGCATTTGCGGAGATTGACATAGTCACCAAGCTTGCCTACCATTTTAATCATAACATTAGAGTAGCTGTATTTACGCAGGGTATTCGCACGGTAGACGAACTCCTCATTCTAGTGTCCCAAAGTGAGACGGTTTTTGATTTTGGTGGGTGGCGGTATAATCCCGATTTTCGCCGAAATAATGAAGGGCAGAATACGCGAGAACAATACCAGCAACCTGACCAGAGACCAAGTACTAGTTCTACTCCACCCCAAACATCGTCAAAACCCCCAGATAAGACCTTTGAATACAAAGGCAAACAAAATATTGCTAGATCAAAAGGGCAATATAAGGGTAGCGACGGGGCCCCGATTAGAGCTATGCAAACGGTTGAGATAGCTAGAACCGATACAATAGAGCAAGACAGCGATACTCCAAGTAATAAAGATCCCAACGAGAGGAAAAAAAATCGTAAGTTTCCAAAAAACTTGGAAACGGGCGCCTCCAGGGGGGAAGCGCCATAAATTATGCCAAAACCTATCGCAATAAAGTAGGTAAAAATAGAAAAAATGCTAGGTTTAAGAAAAGTGAATTTTATACAGAAATTTGTACGCCAGTTGACAAAGTATTTCAACCGGATGGTAAGGAAACGTGGTTGCCCGTTAACACAATGCAACAATGGGCACCGACAAAAGCACATCCGCCAGAGCAGGAAAGTGACGACGACGTTCCCACACAGTCAGCGTGGGAAGACGTAGAAATCATATCCGGGGACGCGTACGAATTCGACGAGTACGTAGCGGAATATTGTCGAGCCACCCATAAAAATGCATATGATATACTGGATGCACTTTAGAGATAATAATAATTGTATTATAATAATTAAAATTAAAATAAGTAATTTGTGTTTTATAATCGTATTAATAATAATTATAGATAACGTGTGTATTAATAATAATGTTTTCCTAGCGCGATAAATAATAAGCGTATACAACCGAGTGAACGAGCTCGCGGCAGGAAATCGTTACGTCACGCGATAAGCTACCTGACCCACATTTGAAACTAGGTCAAGCAATTAGGCGCGAGACCAGCGATAACGTTTTAAATACTGTCAGCAAAATTCCTTGGTACGCGTGCCATTGTTTATATACAAAGGCTACTACTCGTTTTAAAAACATTATACGCAATAAGTTGCAAATATGATATTTAATACATGTATTTAGAGTTAAATTGTATATAATGCAATAATATTAACACTTGTGTACGTGTCTTCAGAATAAGTATTACGATGTATAGCTAGTAAGAATAATGATTACAGAATATGTGTGTAATGATTAAGAAAAAAAAAATAACTGTAATTATTACATTCATTTTTTTTTAAAGCGGGTGTGGGAATATATAACGGAACCAAATATTAACTATTTGGGGTTATATGTTTACCGCATGCTGAAACCATATTTAAATAAAAATTAACAGTAAAACTCCATTTGAATGTAGCGCATTGAAAATAATGCTGTGTAAAGCAACGCACACGTGGTCGTTATGTAATCAGTTCGCTGTACAAGGAAGCGACCACACCCAAACTGTTAATTATTAATATCTCGGAGACTAATAAATAAAGGCGAAATGTAACATAGCCAAAATGTTTGCCGAGATATTAATAATGACGTGTGCAAATTTGATGCAATATAATTAACAATTGTAAGAGTTAATTAAAATAATTAAACAACTTATGTAAAAATAGAGATACAGTAAAGAGATTTTAGTATGTTATAAAGATAATAATTTGTGACAGATTGCATATTTTAGATTTCACACAACTTGATTTGCAACCAAGTTATTGCAAAATTAAATAAGTACAGGATATCCTGAGCGACAAAGTGGTTCCGGCGGATAATTAAATATTAGATAATAATTCTATTCTCCGTCTGTGGGAACCAGACTTCATTCTCACGGACTAAGGGAATTCTAAATTTTATGTAGTAGGGAGAGTGCGTCGACCAATGAAATCATTGCATGCAGCCCCGGCCAGTGCGATGTTTTCTGGTGGAAAAATCACTCTTCTGTCAGTACTCACGAAGTTAAGACGTAGTCCTTCGATCGTCTAGTAGCCAAAGTGGTGAAGATCAACAAGAAGACTCTACGCGGTCAACACACACGCAATTACGAACACAATAACTACAGATCATCTGTATAGCTCGTAATTGTTGTGTAAAGGCGAGATACTCTTCAAGACACCAACCAAGCTTATTGTGTACTACCAGATAGTCATAAGCACGCAAGAGATCCACCCGACTTCAAGACCAGACTTCAAGAATACAGCAGAGAGGCCGTCTAAATCATTGGTTAACAGCTGACGAGCAGAGCGACCGCCCGAACGAAGCACACACACACACTCGCTGACGTGCAACGTGCAAATCGACGGAGAACAGGAAGCAGTTCCAGCAGACAACAGAAGACGTTAAAATATTCACAAACAGCAGGGAAGCAGAGTGTTGCCGAATTTTGAACTCCACGACCGAATCCAGCAGTTCTAAGCAGATTACTTTCTCTAACCAAGGACTCGAATCGACGAGGGACAAATCGGAACGCCATCCTCTTCAGTAACAGGAAAGCAAAATCTATTTATTTATTTTCCAGATCAAATTTTCTATTTTTCAATTAAAACATTGTAATTCAAATAATTCAGGTGCCAAACAAACAAAAAGCAAAGACTCTAGTAATTAAAAAGTAAATTCGTTGTGATAATCTGTATAGCAGTTTAAGGCTTTAGTAAGTTATAGTTAAGAAATAGAAGTAGTATAAAAGCGCTATACAAATCTTAACTGACAATCTAATCTTAGATCATACTGCAGTAGATCAGAAGTAGAATCACTAGAAATGAAATAACGTGAACTAGACTGTCACGTCTAATTTATTATAACTAATTATGCAAATTAATTTTAGAGTTTTATATTTTGTTTCATGAACACGTAGATTCAAATTAATTAAATAAATTTAATTAAATTCAAATCAATTAATAAAGTCAAATTTAAATTGCAATTAACTCGCAAAGAACGAGTTCAGTTTCTTTCAACTATTAGACAATCGAAAAACATCGATTCATTGTATAGACTATAAGAAAATCCATAACATTATAACCATTCTATTCTTGTGTGTTGTTGGTGTAATAAACAACGTTTTATTACCCCATATAACAGTGTTTTATTGTTGTACGATAAAGCCTACCAGTCTCACAAAACTCTCCCCCTTTAAAGTAACACATTTTCTGTGTTGTTGTAATAATTTGAGATTACTAGCTTGCGAACTTCAAATCCAAAATCCACACGCCCTAGTCGGAAGAATCTGCAAGATCAGACAGCAGGTGGGTACTCACACACAACATTACATTACAATAACGCATAGAAGTGTAGTTATAATATATATATAAAATTTGTGATGTTTTCAATTTGTTTCTTCTGCAAGTAGTATAATTTCGTATATTCTTTTTAACACCTGACGCACGTTTCACTGAAAAATATCAGTATCATCAGAGGTTTCTAAGTAAATTAATAACAATCGAAATAATTCTATTAATATAAAATTAACGAATAATAAAAAATTATATATATATATATATATATATATATATAATATCGCCTCCTTTCCGACTTAATTTTACATCTTGTGCCATTTTGTCAATGTTATATGTGGACAGACTTGCTTACTTTTCTATGAAATGTAGAAATAAATTTTACCATTATTTTTTGCCGCAAACCATTTAATCTTGTTGTTTAATCCTTTTTCTATATGAATAGCTCATTACAATTATTGTTAATATTTCGTGTAAACAGCAGAGAGATGCTAAGTAGGACATTGTCTCAGGTAAGATTGCATGGTAAATCAAGACTCGCGCGTATTTCTTCCACCAGTCTACGTCACAGCGAAGCAACCAATGGGAGCGTAATTGGCCGGAGTGGCCTACCTTATATTCTAGTTACATTGCTCGAAACGTTTGGGAAGTGACAACAGTAAGTTCATTAAAAAGTTTTATATATATTAGCCTATTAAATTAATAAAGTGAACGAAGAGGATGCAACAACAAGATAATTTGTAAAATAGTTATGACGGTCTCACCGATCGTCACATAGTACAGTGGAAACCAAAATAAAACACACTTATGAATTTGCAAATTACATTTATTATATACTAGATGACCCGACAGACGTTGTCCTGTCCAAATTTTAATAAATTTGTTTGTGATCGTTTTGTGAATTTGTGAAAAGCTATTGGAAATGTGTAAACAAAGTAAAAATGAGAATAAAACGTATTTCTGAGTGTTCATTGTATCTATTAACGATTGTGGCCATGGATATTCAATTTGAGGAGGAGTACATTCAGAAGTACGCCAATGGGAAATTTTACATGTGAGATGAATTCTATCGGCAGTACACTGCTGAAATGCTGGAAATGTGTGATGTGCCTGGAATGTGATCGACTTGGAACCATGCGGTTTTGTTCCAAAATTTAAGACACAATTGAATTAAGTCAGAATTTCATGTCAACCAAATGATTTATTTTCTTCCATTAAATTTGAAATCACAATGAATCTCAAGGTGTTTTATTTACATTTCGATTTCGATTGCAAGATCGATGTTCAAGTAAACAATCAAAACAAAGAAATGCTTTGTTTCGATTGGTTTGCTGTGACATCACCATTTCGTTCATTGCAATGCTTTATGATACACGACATTTTTTGTTTTGTTGTCTGGCGCGTAAACAAACAAAGCTGATGGTTTTCCGACACGGGAACAGGCGACATACAATTGACCATGCGAGAAGCATGTGTAAATGCGACCTAATGCATCGGTGGACAATACATGTGGGTAACCTGGAACTGGATTTCCTTGTTTCCGTCGTTGAAATTTCTTTGACGATTGATTCCAAGTATAATATCTTGGCATTTCGGAGTATAGCAGCGTTCGGGCGAAGTCGTCATTCTGGCACATTTCAAAAAAACTGGTCAATGTTATAGATGGCGGTCGATCAGCTCGTTGTAATGCGTTCTCCGCAGTGAAGTATAATCTTTGACCATTTTCCAGATGTACGGCCAAGTGAACAACAGTGGGATGTCTTTCATGAATGGCGAATGAAAAAATGCGCCAAATTGCTTCGTTACTGGTAACATAGCGGCCCATTTGATATTGAATGACTTCATCGTTGGAATTCTCCGCACCAACTCCAATCACAGCCATGGCACTTCATTTGGTCACATACTTGCAGATGTATTTGATGGATTTCACGGAATGGCAAGATTCGACGTTGATGTGCGCTTTGAATGTCTTCGAGTGTAATGGCGAATACGGAACAATCCAACGATTATCAACTTCAATGTCCTGTTGATTCACTTTGACCAACAAATTGTTGATCTTCCATTGTCCGCAGTCGATCGGCGACGATACAGTGGATAACCGTCATTTCCGGTAATTGTTTCTGCTACTAATGCCCGTGGATAACGCTTCGAACATTTTCCGTCGACCATACACGGAGAATTGTTATTTAATGTTCCACAGGGGCCATGAATCATGTTCTTAGTAACAACCTAATGCAAGCCTGGATCTTCTTCTTCATCGGGAATTTCCGCTGATATCACATCATCGATTTCATTCGGCCTTATCTTCTCAATCAACCAAATGAGAATATGTGCGTGTGGCAATTCGCGTTTCTGCCACTCCACTGAATACATCCAGCAGCGCGTCTCGCCGAACACGCGATGCTTCACAATGAAATCCATCAGTGATTTCAATTTCTGTTTGAAGACTCTCGCGGTGATGTCATGGCGATCGATGGGTGATTGGCCAGGGAATAACTCTTGCCGAATTTCTATCCACTGCGGATTGCACGTAAACGTGATGAACAAATCTGGTGTGCCGTAATGGCGAACATACGACATGGCATCTTGAGCGTATTCATGCATATGTCGCGGACTTCCGACGTACGTTGCTGGGAGAATCGTCATTCGTCCGACATTCTGTGCATTTCCGTCAGCATTGATGGCATCTCGAAGGTGAATATACTCTTCGGAACGGAGTTTTGTCTGGTTCAATCTGATGAATGTCAATCGCTCAGTTTCAACTTTGACGTACATATCGACAGCATATTGGTGAAATAGACGCCGACATTTCAAGATGTGATTGTCCTCATTTTCACGACCATCAGTCGATATGAATAATAGTTCATTGAACTGACTTTTTTGTTCGTTTCAGCGCCTGTAAATGAATTTTTGTGTCAATGAAATGAATTAATCTTATTAGGAAAAATATAGATTTGCTATTCACCTGTAAGCGGATTTATCATCTTGATCGAGAAATGATAACCGTCTTCACCTTGCCAAAATATGATGGGATATTGCAACGCATCATATGATCGGTGCGTTTCGTACACACGCTGCAGCTGATTGTTCCGCCGATGTAGAACGATATCACGGGATTTCAAATTTTCACCAACGACGACAATGGCGACTTCATCAATTGTTGGCGCATTGAAACGTCTTGCGTGTTCTCCCGCAGGCGTCTTATCGGCTGTGATTACAATTTTGTGATTATCAGTTGGCATGCGGTCCAGTGCGGTTTTGAACAATGCAATCAATTCATTGTATTGATGAAAAAAAAATTTGCAGTTGTTCCACAATTGGTCTTTTCACCGAACTGTTGTGTGCACAACGCTTATCTACTTCTTGTGGTGAATTGCCCATGAAATAAATCTGCAGAAATTTATAGTCTGCATCCGGCGATGGCAATAGCGAACCTGCTCGATGATATATTTGACCTTGAATCTATAAAGGTTAAAGAAGCGATATATAGGCTGCTATATATTATATACAGCACGAATTTAATTTTTATTTATATAGAAGATAATATAATAATGATAACAATGTTGTTGTCGAATAATCATGTTGTGTGGAAGTGTCGAATGGTGTGAAAGATGATTGTGTTGCAATTACCTTGAAAGTGGGCATGAAATTGTCCCGAACCACATTTGTTGCGCCAAATGAAGTCATTTGGAAGCAACTGTTGTATTTCTGGATTTGTGTCAGGAAATGTGTGGAATCTGTTCCTGTTCAAGAAAGCAATGAGCGCAATGGCTCTGGTGGCGAGACCAATGGCTCCAATTTGACTTTGCCACTTGCACAACACAATCCATGGGTTTCATTTCTGTATTTCAATGCCTTACAATGTGGGCACACAACGCTCATCGATCCAATAGCAACGGATTGGTCTGCACTGTAATCAATTGTCACGTTGTAACGGAATACAGCTCGATGAGTATTCAACGCAACATTTGTTTGTCTTCTTGCACGATTATTCAAATTCATTATCGCGCGATTGGTTTCTACTGACCGATGATGTCTCATTCGATGCATATCACCTTCGTTTGCATTTTCTCTTTCTTCTTGTGTACGTGCTGAACGTATTTGTGATAATCGATTCCGTTCAATTTCATTTCGCTCTTCGCGTTGCTCTGCAGTTCGATTAGATCGAAAATTCGTTTGGTTTGTAGCATTGCGAGTTCTGCGACCTAAATTGCTCCGTCTTATTGGCGGCATTGCAATGCGATTAAATTGTGTCAATTCAATTCAATTGTGTCGATTGCGACACAATGTGCGATGCGAAGAATCACAATTCAACTGAAAATGGACAATTGATTCACTTTGTTGTTACTGTATAACAGTTTGTCACTTCAAAACTCACCGTATTTCGTAGGTAAATATATAAATTTGTTTGAGATAAAACGTTTAAAAAATTTTTCGTCACTATGTAACCGATTGGCTTGATTCACAATGTGACAATCAGCTGTCAAACGACATTTGCGCACGTATAGCGAAATATGTCGGAAAACCATCAGCTTTGTTTGTTTACGCGCCAGACAACAAAACAAAAAATGTCGTGTATCATAAAGCATTTCAATCAACGAAATGGTGATGTCACAGCCACCAATGGAAACAAAGCATTTCTTTGTTTTGATTGTTTACTTGAACATCGATCTTCCAATCGAAATCGAAATGTAAATAAAACGATCACAAACAAATTTATTGAAATTTGGACAGGACAACGTCTGTCGGGTCAGCTAGTAGCGAAATAAATTGGAATAGAAATAAAGTAACTACATTTTTCTCCAGATCTTCCAGATTTTTTTTCAATTGAAAACATTCAATTGAGTTATTTCCATCCCGGGATCATAACGAACAAAAAAAAAAAAAAGAATCAACCAAATATGTCGTTCCTATCGTCAGTTATGATCGACAGTGCATACAAAAATTATGATTTTTGCAGTTTGTCCGAATTTTCCTTTGTAATTGTCCCGATTTTTTTCCCTGAAAACTTTTCCAGGACCATAACGAACAAAACAAAAAAGAATTATGCATATCCATCGTTTGAATCGTGAGTTATGGTCTTGAGGTCATACAAAAATCCCATAGAAAAAAGCACTTTCATTTTTTCCCGAATTTTCCGGGCAACTTTTCCAATTTTTCTTTCCCTAAAAACCTTATTCGGACTATTACGAACATTTAAAAAAAAATTAGCCAAATCGGTCCAGCCGTTCTCAAGTGATGCGCTTACCAACGAACAGCGTTTAATTTTTATTTATATAGATTTAATTGGTGTTGTTACATGCTTGTTCACTTCTTTTGTTACATTTAAATCAGTGTTGTGTTGTGATTAGCTACGATGGTAGTGTTATTAGTACAGACGAGGATGCTGCAGTTTCTTTTCTTAAAGAAAAAGATTTGGTTCACAATCCTCGTCAATGTGGTAATGGACATGATATGATTTTAGCGCTTGGGCAGCAACAGCATTGGTGTTGCAATAAGAAGACTTGCCGTGAGTATAAGGTAGTTTACAAGGACACATTTTTAGAGGGGTCCAAATTACCGCTGAGAACAATAATACAATTTATTTTTGACTGGTGTGAAGGGCGTAGTAGTGTGAAAAACAGTAAAAATCAACTGAAAATTGACGCCAAAACACACGCACATTGGACGGCTTACTTAAGACATATCTGTGCCGTAGACATCATGAGCAACCCACAGAAAATTGGAGGACCGAATTTAACAGTTGAAAATGACGAGAGTCTCTTTGCCAAGAGAAAAAATAATGTTGGCCAGGTGTATCCACAACAGTGGGTTTTCGGAGGATTCTATCGAGAAACAAAGGAATGTTTCTTGTGTCGTATCGATGATCGGTCAGCAGGTACCCTCCTACCTCTCATAGTGGCAAATATTGAACCAGGGTCCATTATAATGTCAGATGAGTAGCGTTCGTACCGTCAAATTGTTAATTTGCCACAACAGTACACTCATTTGACTGTAAACCGTAGTTATAACTTTGTGGATCCTCAAACGGGAGCGCATACACAAGGCATAGAAAGCATGTGGCGGTCCTGTAAACGCCGAAACGTGATTGAATGTGGTACGAGAAGGGAACACTTAGATTCCTATTTAAGTGAGTTCATGTGGCGAACAAGAAATGCAAACCAGGATTTGTTCGAGTTCATGTGGAGGTCCGCAGAGGTCCAGTATATCTTTCCAGGTGATGATCGACAATAATTGTGTAGTTACTGGAACAATCTGGGGATTCACAGACACTTAACTCGCTGTGTTAATGTAGAAGCGTGTAGAGTCACCTCCTTACCACTCACGACTACCTGTAACAATATTGTAAATAATTAAAAGCTGATCACTTTCGAAAAAAGTGCTAAGTGAAGGAAGAAAAAGTGTAATATAATGAGTGATCAGTAATAACAGAAAAGACTGTTAAAATTAATGATTCACCCAAAATGTATGAAACAAAAGAAACATAGACTATAAGTAAGATTAAGGGAGACATGATTTACATTATTTTGAATGTTCAGCAACATTGTATTAATTAGGATTTAAAGCCAAGTCCTATATTTGTTTCAAGGGAAAAGACTACAATTAGAAGGTTCAATTTGTTTAATTAATTGTATTAAGAGTTAGTTATGTTTAAATATGTTTTGTGTGTAATAATGTTAGTAATATTGCTAAGAATATTATGGCTATTATGAATTGTCAAAGAAGAAAAAGGTTGTAAGAAAATAGACACACTGTTATGTATAAAATACCATAGATACCTAAATTAGGCTCAGACACACTAAATAGAATCAATCAGTCAACAAAATTTGGCAAACTAAGGAAAAAATTACTACTATGGAATGTAAACCAGTTTGTAATAAGTAATAATCCCATCAATCAATGTAATCCCAGCCATAAAGGCACAACTCTAAAGTAGCATGTCTGTAATTCCTGTTTTAAGGTAATATTACTGTTGGAAGGTAATAGAAGCATTCATTTCAGATAATCAAACCACTATAAACTACTCCTTTCCCTTAACCGATCTTCACAAAGAACAATACGTCTTGAGTACTCTACAAATCAGGGCTGTACGCAGAAAATTATTTTATTCAGTTTGAATTTGCGGCTCTTATTGTTTGCCACAGAAAATACCCTTGTTAAAACATTGCAGGTAAACTACCCCTTTCCGTTAACCAACCTTCACCAAAACCAATAGGTCTTGAGTACTACACAAATCAGGGCTGTATGTAAAAAATTATTTGATTCTAAATATAATTATTACACTACTATTGTGTTCTGGGTCATAGTGTAATAATTATATTTAGTTAATTAATGGACACGTCATGGACAACGAAATCCAAGTATTCGATTCTGTTTGAATTTGTGGCTGTTATCGTTTGCCATAGAAAAAAATCTACACACAAACACACACACACACATACACTTTTCGAAAAATTACTTTTCATGTTTTGGGGGTAGTACAATCAGAATCTGCAAAAATCTCGAACACGATTTTTTTTGCCATCACCATACTTCCATTTCCTTAAGGACATGGAAGTAAAAGGTAAGGGGCTTAACAATATCTACCACTTTTTAGATAAAGAAGGAGTATGCACTACGGTTAATAGCTTATGCTACAAGATACATAAGTGTTTATTTTAAAAATTAGTACAGTAACATACAAGACAGGTTACATGAACAATTGCTGGAAGAAACGGAGAATAAACAGTTACAGTGAGGTCAAAAGACGTAGAATTGAGCACTACAGAGTCAATTGGGTTTGTAAAGAAACATCAAACCCAATGTACTATCATTACACACAACAATGTACTATCATTACCTAACCAACCACAACACTCATGTAGAGTAGATGTATTATTTAGGAAGTATCTGTGCCTCAACCCAGGACTAAATCCAGTATACTGTAACAGAATCTACTGTTCCACACTGTAAATAAAGAAGACAGGCAATAATATATATTGTAACGTTTATCCCTTTTTCTTACCTTTAAATCTGTAGTATCTTGTAGTTACCTTGTAGTATTCTATATTATAATAGATGTATTGGTATTGTTTTTGTATTCATCAGTCTCACCTAACGTTATAGTTAAATTGTGTACCTTTAATTCAATTGTAAAGAAGACTGTTTGCATTAAATGTAATGTAATAATGTAACAATATCTATGTGTAGGCTGAGGAGAATGGAATGGCTGTTTACTTACCACTTTACCTGGTACTTTGGTCACTAAACCAAAAATTTGCCCATTTTAAGTACAGACTCTAACCTATCAGATTGCAATGTAACTGGAATTTGTTGAAAACAAGATCACTCATATATTCAACCCCCCCCCCCACAGAGATAGGGAGGGGGAAGAGAGAGAGTTATATATCATTGTTGAATAATTAAGATATTCCTTTTAACAAAAATATACTTTTTAATTAAATTATTACAACTATTTATTTTTACTTTAATTATATTTATGTTTCTGAAGTAATATTAAATACAATACAATAATTAAAATAAAAGTATATTTTTGTTAAAAAGTATTTTATTTTTTATTGAATAATAATAATATAAGTATATAGAATAAAGTAATTTGTAAATATATAGTTATACTTCTGACATGTAAAGTAGTATACATCAATTGTCTACTCTCATACAGTATACGAATTTGTTGGAAAATATCATGCATACTACTTGGCAAGTGTTAAACACTGATTTAAAAATGTTTTGTTTAATGCAAACACTGAAACACACTATACACAAGAAATAGAACTCATCATGAACATAACGTGATTATATTACTTCTTATGGTATAAGAATATGATATCGGTTTTTTTGTTTAATACCCACTTGTAAAGGAAAAAATACAGCAGATAATTATTTTATAAATAACTTTGTTACAGCTGCTGTGAAGTTGTTTAGATTAAATAATGTAACCTAACAAACTTTTAAGTATTGAATATTAAATATAAGTATATTTAATCCTCAGAGGAAATGAACAATTAACACCAGTTTTTGAAAGAACCATGAAAGGAGAGAAGATGAGCTTGTGTACGAAATGCAAAGTGGAGTATCTTATGTAGAGATGAAAGCTCAAAAGTTCAAGCCAAATACATATGAATGGAGATGATTGGTAATATCTGGGACCTGTCACACAACAGAACACCATACAATGATGATAGTGTGTATCACTTATTTCATCACATCTCTTACCATGTAATGTGCCTGCTTTTAATAATATTCTCAAAGGATTTTAATACTTTGTTTTGATTGGTTTCACTGTGTAAATTACAAACCTGAATATAGTGCTGGAATACATACGGTAATCAATTTTTCCATTCACAGCCACGTTTCGCATTAAATCACGAATGCCTGCAAAGAAAAATAAATTACATCACCGGACACACAAAGTACTGACATATGAATATTAATCAATTATTTTGTTTAATCAGTCAACATTCTAGGAGACCAATATTAAAGGGTTTACAGATTATTCATGCATCCACCAAAACACACACACACAGGTTGTGATATGTGTTACAATTGTGTCTTATTTTCAGCCAACCGTTCTTTTACAGGTGAAATCAGTACAATTAGGATACCTCGTGAGTATAAGGTTAGTTTAATCTGTAACCTATGATATTAAACATAATAATACACTGAACATGATTATTACACTTTATATGATATCAGCTTTTTGGCTTAATATTCACTTGTAAAAGAAAAAATACAAAATGATTATTATTTTATAATTAACTTTGTTACAGCTGTTGTGAAGTTATTTAGAATAATAATGTAACCTAACCTACTTTTAAGTACTGAATACTTTTAATGTGTCATGTACTGTGTTCAATAAGGAAACGAAATACATTTACAGAGTACTTAAAATCCTTGAAAATGATATTATTGGATTAAGCTTGAGCAATGAATAATTAAACTAAGCACATGATTTCAAAGTCAATATCATTATGAATTACATATTCTAAATAGAACATACCAAATTGATAATACTTACCAAAATCATGTAAAACAAGAATCATAAAGGGGCCTCATATTTTTTATAACTTCAAGCATTTTCTCGAACAAATCCTGGTTTGCATTTGTTCGATATTTCGGATCGAACCGGTCAATAATTTTTTCGAAGTTGGCACTATGGCGTTTGTAGAGTCCATGCATGCACTGGACCTGAAGCTTTTGTCGTACGCCAACCTTTGTAGTGTTAACATCCACGAGCCGGACTCTTCGGCAGGTAGAAATCCTTTGCATGTAACCCGTCCTCTTCCCAACCAGTCTATCCTGCCTGAGTGTCAGGATCAACCCATTCGTGAGATTACGGTAAGTTATTTTACTATTAATTATTTCACGTTAGCATTTCTGCATGCTATGCTGCTATAGAGCTCACCAGAGGCTATCAAATTATACTGTAAGAAAACCGTCTTACCTTCAGACTGTCAAAATAACAGGCGTGAATTCTCCATATGTGCGACGTGTGCGCCGCACGCGTCAAAATTATTGCTGTGAATAAATAATTTAAAACTCTACTTATGTTTCAAAAGAAGATGTGTTATTGCAAGGAATGTGTGCGCTGGGAGCGGCCGCACCTCTCATGGCTATTGCTGAGGTAGCTGACTGGCGAGAAGTGCGTGCTAGACTTGAAGAGGGGAGTGGAGAGGTAAAGTGGGGTGCAGCGGTGTTAGCATGCCTTGAGTGCGTCTTCAGTACCGCACCAACCAGGCGTGCCGAGAGTTGTATGGTTTCTAAAGTTCTTTGAGATTTTCGAATAATTTCTGTTGAATCATGATTCTGTTTTTGTGACGTGCTTCTAAATCATGGAAAATCATAATTGTACAATTGATGACATTTTGAAAAATGGATTTTCATGTAGAAGTTTCGAAGAAAAACTTAAAATTGTTACAAATGGAAGACCGTGCCCTCCGTTGCCTAATTTAACAACTAAACACAAGGACAAAAAGGAAGAATATACTAGACACTTTTCAGTATCATCTTTCAACTCGATTCCATGGTTAACTGGCTGTGAGAAATTAAATAAATTATTTTGTTGGCCATGTATTCTTTTTTCCAAAGAAAAAGTGTGTGGATGAAAACTGGATTTTCCGATCTCAGTCATTTATCCTCTGCACAGCAACGACACGAAAGATCGCAGTCTCATGTAGAATCATTTCTTAAATGCAAGATGTTTGGAAAGCAGAGAATTGACGTTTTAACTGACTCCCAACATAAAGACAATATCAGCAAACACAATGAGCTTGTTAAAAAAAATCGAGACATATTGAAGAGATTAATAGATGCTGTTTGTTATCTTGCAAAGCAGGAACTTCCTCTGAGAGGCCATGATGAATCAGCCGACTCATTAGACAAAGGAAATTACTTGGAGTTTCTTGAGGCACTCAGAGCATATGATCCTCTTTTAGACAACCATCTAAAAACAGCTACTGTGTTTCGAGGTACATCTCCAGCAATACAAAATGACATAATCCATGCTGTACGGGATGTTATTATAGACGAAATAAAGGAAGAAGTTTCTTCAGCAACCTTGACTTCTTTCATGCTGGACGAGTCGTCTGATATCTCATGTAAATCCCAACTTTCAACTGTGCTCCGGTTTGTTAAGGATGGTGCTGCTTGTGAACGCTTTGTTGGATTTACTGACGTAAGTTCAGATAGAACAGCTGAAGGACTATTTGCACATGTGACAAGTTTCGTGGAAGAGTTTAATATCAGTGACAGATTGGTAGGGCAGACATATGATGGTGCCGCAGTAATGAGCAGTCACTTGAACGGGCTTCAAGCTAAAGTTCTAGAATCTTACCCAAAGGCTCTCTTTACACATTGTTATGCCCATGTTTTAAACTTAGTTCTTCAACAATGTCTCTCAAATATAAAAGACTGCAGGATATTTTTTCAAACACTTAGTGGACTTACAGCGTTCTTTTCCAAATCCTCAAAAAGGACAATTGCTTTGGAAGAATTTGTACAGAGGAAACTGCCATCAGTTGCTCCTACCAGATGGAATTTTACTTCAAGGTTAGTGCAAACTGTCAAAGAATATAGTGTTCAACTTATAGAATTTTTTGAAAGTATTGTGGAAAACTGTAGTGAATGGGAAAGTGATACAGTAGTCAAATCAAGAGGTTTTCTCTCTTTTTTGAGTGAGTTCAGTACCGTATTTTTGTTGGAAGTATTTTCCAAACTGTTTTCATACACATATGTACTGTATAATATTCTCCAGAGTGAATCTGTAGATATAATGTACTGTCATCAAAAAGTTATTGATACTGTACAACAATTGCAAAGTGAGAGACAAAATCGTTTTGATGCGCTATGGATAGCAGCTAAAGGTGAGAGAAGAGGAGCTGAGCCTAGAACTAAAAGAATTTGTCAGGACTCTGAGGACAACTATTGTCGTCGATTGTTCTGTGAAATCATTGACAATATTGTGCAACAAATAGATGTGAGGTATGGTTCAGTTTCGAAGTTGAGATTCTGTCATCTCCTCTCACCTAATAAATTTTCCATTTACAAGGAAAATTTTCCGTCTGCCCTTCTGGAGTCCTTAGGATCAGTGTATGAGTCATTATTTGATCTTGTAAGACTCAAAAGTGAACTTTTAGTGGTATATTCCTGTGATGAATTTCATGGTCTACATGTCTTTGAGTTGGTCAGGTTTCTAAAGAACAATGACTTAATTTCTGCATTCAAAGAAGTATACATGTTAGCTGAGTTAATTCTGACTATATAGTCTGGTTGCTAAATGGCATTTTTAACCTAAACCTGGAAGTAAACCTGCTGGTAACTGATTTGATGAATGTGTTCTGTTTGAATGTTGCACTTGAATCATGTTTTTCAGAGTTGATTTAGTCTCTGACTCCCTCATATTACCATTATTATCAAACATTGATGTAGGCACAGGAGATAGTTCATGATGAAATATTTTTTCTTTATCGAGTTCACGTGAGCTTACTAAAACCATGAATTGGGAAAATATAAATTCTGTACAAAAACATCTTTTGTTCCTAATACAAATTTTTTCTTTTCATTAGCCATTGTTATAACCAGATGCAGTGTTAACAATTCCTTCAGATTGAACTTCTTCTGGTTTCAAAGGATCAATGCACCGGCTCAACATTTCTCTACTTTTTGAGCGGTCTTTCTCGTCAGCATTGATTCGTGCAGGCATCTCTTCTTTGTGTCTATTTATCATAATTGTTCTATCTCCAGTAATAACATCAATATCATGTACTAAGTTGCTGCAGATATTCATACTCATCGCCCAGCATTTTACAGTACTTGGATTCAAGGTGATACCTATTATACCTCCTGGTCCCTTGCCATAGCGCATGAATGTCGATTCAATAAACTGATTGGACCATATTCCATTAAAGATTCCTTGTCGATGCCGCATTACATGTTCTCCTTTATCAAATCTGTCTAGCATCTCTTTCGGAATACGTTGCATCGATCGAAGATAGTATAACCCATATCTTGTTTATGTACATACATAGTTGATGTGGCCAGCAGCGAAAAAATAAAGAATCATCTGTTCGAAAGCCCAAAGGTGTAACAACCACTCTACTTCTCTTTCTGCTCGTATGAATGCCATCATAATATAAATGTTAAAGCAGAAATGTATATTTTATCACCAAGATAATCCGTTATTAGTATTCCCTGACCCTGAAAACATAGTATTAGACACCAAAATGATTATGCTGTGTGTTCTATACGCGAAGATATGGCCGATATATGATTTTTAAGCCATCTCGGCCGCCATCTTGAATATTTAAATTAGCTCAAGGGTGACAAAGTGGCACCCTGCAGATTTTTATTCTGTATGCCTTGAAGAAACAGAAATTACTAAAAAACATTGGGCGGACCTTACTTCCAGGTTTTTTGACCTGCTACCAGACTAATACCAAGTACCACAAGTTCAGTTGAACTTTCTTTTTCGGCTCTAAAACGCATTCACAACTACTGCAGGAGCACTCAGAGCGAGGACAGGTTAAGCCGTTTAAGTATTATTTCTATTGAGAAAGAAATACTCCACAGACTGAGACTCAAAGACTCATTTCATGAAAGGGTAATTGAGAAGTTTTTATATAAAGAAAGAAGAGCAGAACTTGTTTATAAATAGATATGTAAACAGGAGAAAAGTTGACTGAACTAACTTTTAGGATACTTTTATTATTATTATTATTATTATTTTGTTGTTGCATTTCCCTAAATAATGCAGCTTATAAACTTGATAATTAAATAGTTTCATAGTAGACGGATATGATTATTTTTTAAGCAGCACACCCACCTTGTCAAAGCAGGATACGCCCCTGCAAAATAATATCGTACATCTAATTACTACCAGAGGATTCATGAAGTTGCTAAATTTTTCAATTAAATTGCTTGCCGTCACGAATGGGAGCACGTGTTTTGTAATTTTGTGCATGTTGCTGCTGGCGGTTTGAGTAAATGGGTTATAAGCCAGTTTTGGCTGCGCGATTTTTATTTTAATTACCAACGTGCCGTGCCGTTTCGTTTTTTTTGTGCCTGCTCGTGGTTGTTTTGCATGCGGTTAATTTCTAAATTACATAAATGTTCGTCATTTGCATGCTATGGCACGGAAGCACGTTGGTATGATACGCATGTGAACCATTATTTTGCGTTTAGTGCTGTTGGTTGTGTTGAGCAGTTTCGTCGCGTGTGCGTGGCCGGGTAAGCAAATATTGTTTCAAAATTTTGCACCTTGTTTTTTGGTAATCGTTTGATTACTGGGTCAATTCTTGTGAAGTTTGTTCCCGTCCTGTTAAGGTCTGCTTTACACGTGAAATTGACGTGTTACGTGTTTGCGACTGTGTCAGGCGTGTGGGGAACGGTTTGGTTTTAGGTTATCCGGGTTTTTCGGTATAGCCTGCCTTTATATTTAATTTTTTTGGCATTGACTATTACCTTTTGGTGCGGTTTATATTTTGCATATGCGATATCCTGTCCATACACGCCGCGTTGACCATCAATTTTTGCATTTAATGTGTCCAAGTTATTGTGTTTGGCTCGGTAACTGGTGAATTGTTGTATATTGTACTTTGCTGTGTTTTTGTGTGTATTTTTTCTATTTGGTATTATGCATGTTTTTTGGGTACACTTTTGTGTACCATTATTTTGCACCGTATGTGCTGTAATCTTGTGCAACTTGTGTTTTTTTTATCGTGCTTTTGCACTGTGTAAGTCAATTTGTTGCGTGTTTTTTGAGTATGTAATTTATTGTGTTTGGTACTATTAGCCTGTTGGATTGTGTAAATTGTATTTTGCCTTGCACTAATTACTTTTGTATTTATCTTGCTCGGTATTGTTTATAAAAACTAGTTGTGTCAGAGGCCTATTTATCTGGATCACTGTTAGGCTAGGTCTGGTCGTGATTATTGTTCAATTTCTAATTCTCTCATTCAGGGTGGTTGTCGGTTGCGCGATAATTTTTAATTCAGTATGCCTGCTAAATTGTCGCTGGCAGCTTTTGACCGGACCACTTCGGTGGGAATACTTGCTTTGCAACACTTAATAAATCGGTTGGAAGGGTTGCCGCAATTGAGAGTTGTGGATCAACATGAAGCCGGTATCTTGGCCTCCAGGTTGTCCGAAAAATATCAGGACCTTCTAGGTAAGGTGGATCCTTACCTATCGGCAAAGTCATTGCCCGAGGGATTGGACGAGGACCACATTTTTACGGTGGTAGCGCAAATTGAGGATATTTATGTCCGGGGAAGCGTTTTAGCGTCAAAACTAACTAAACCAGAGACACTGGTTGGTTCCGGTCAGTCTTCATCGGCAAGTGGCGGGCACTCAGGTGTTCTCGTTCATGAGTTGCCGAAGCTTTCTTTACCTTGTTTTGATGGCCAGGCCAAATGTTGGTCCGAGTTTTGGTCAAAGTTCACCACACTAGTGGACGAAAGTCCTGCCCTCACTCCAAAGCAGAAATTGTTATATTTATTGACTCATCTTAAGGGTGAGGCTTATGAGAAGGTTGCCGCGCTTCCCATAGTTGACGACAGTTATTCACTTGCACTGTCAACTCTTAAAAGCCGTTATCACAATCCTCGTTTGGCCGCCCGGGTCTATTGTACCAATCTGCTTCAGTTACCAGCCGCTTCTATGCGATCAGCTGCGTCTGTTAGAAAATTGGTAGACAGCTTCAATGCTAACTTTTCAGCGTTGTCAGCTCTAAACATTGCTGATATATATCAAGCAATATATGCGTCTTTTGTATTGTCAAGGCTGGATCTATCATTGCGTGAACGCTTTGAGGCGTCTGTTACGGACAAAGAGAATCTCGTGGCCCTAACAGAAATTATGACATTTTTAACCGCCATGGCGGAACAGAAAGAACAGGCATCTTTGGAATCGGCTTTACCTGCTCTTCCTAGCACTAGCCACCAGAAAACCCAGAAGGTTTCCTTTTCTAAGGCTACTCCTCTTGCTGTGTCTACGTTATCTGCGGAGGTTACGCAACGGGATTCATCTATCATGTTGCCTTCATTGCGATTCCCGGACCCATGTGCTTCTCAAGTGTCCAGCGTGGCTGAGTACGGACCCTAGGGCTCGATTTCAAAGTCTTAAGAATAAAAAATGTTGTCTTTCGTGCCTCCAACATAAACATTCGGGATGGTGCAAAAATAGGTGCAAAACGTGTGGCTCTAAGTACACATTACTTCATTTCAAAAATGCCCGTCCGCCTCCGTCTCGTTCACAGATTTCTGAAACAGCTGAACTCAAGGCTTCGGGGTCATCGCTTGTTGACCAAGTTGATCTGTCTAGCACTACTCTGACCGTGTCTCTGCCCCATCCTGCAGGGGTTCTGTTAGCCACATGTCTGACAGTCTTGTCGTCTCCCAATGGTGGTTATATCGTAGTTAGGGCCATCGTGGATAGCGCGTCCCATGCTTCTTTCATCACTGAAGCATGTGCATCTCGCTTAAAGTGCGCTTGTTTTGACGCTTCAATAAGTGTCAATGGGGTAGGTGATATTGCCACCAAAGCAAAAAAGGTGTGCCATCTTTCCTTGGAAACTTTAAAACGCGAGGTTGTGGCGTCTAACCATGCTTTCGTAATTCTGTCTAAGATCTCGTCGGACTCACCTAGGTTCCAGGTGTTGCCTGAAGTTAAGCAGGCTACAAAAGACCTTTTGTTAGCTGACCCTGTGCCGAGTCTAAAATAGATCGGCGCGTATTCGGTATTTAACGCCAAAGCTGACGAAAAATGCCGTACTGTGTTTAACAGATACACGCAAACTATACTGTAATAAGGTATTTAAGTGTGCCCGGTTAGTGCTGCACTCTAGTGCTCGCCGCTGTTTGCAAGTGAGAAACCCGGAACTGGGTTTGGTTAAAGTTGTCTCTGGCTGGCCGACTAAGCGTTCGCTTCGCCTGCATTTTCCTCCGACAGAAAGGAGCTTTTGTTCAACCATCTACTACCTATGGCAGGCTAAACAAATACAGATCTGCGGTAAGTTACGGCAATATGATTATATACATCAATTTAAAGTAATACGAAAGAAAAAATTGTTTAATAAGCCCACTTTAAGTAAATTCAGTTAACCTATTACGCCACGTGGTGAGTTGTGAAATGCGTAATTTAAATGTAACTTTTATTGGTAATTATAGTAATACTATATTAATTTCAGAAGTCTTAACTAAGGCACCAGAATTGAGAATAATGTAAATGCAAAAAGGTATTTGTTTAATAAGTACAGAAATGACTGTAATCAGTTAACCTTTCACACCACGTGGCCAATAAGCCTATGTGTAAATTTTATTAATGTTATAACAAACTGAATAATTATAGAATCATAATTGAATTATGTTAACCCACAGGGGTAAAGTTTATAATATGAAATTTAACAAAACTAAATGTTTTCAAGATAGGGCCAGGTGGCCATATAACCGTTGCAAAGTGTGTCAAATTATCATTTTAAATAGCCCTAAAGCTGAGTTAATATTATATATGGATTTTGGTGCGTGTGAGGTTTCTGTGGGAATTAGTTTTGAGAACTTATCGCTGATAATATGTTGTATGACAGGGTCCCCCGCTGAAGAAGGGGAACAGCTCCATCCTGAACCCTTAACATCTAGACTCTCTCTCAACTTCATCTGCCGGAGGAGAATAGCGAGGACGAACCACAAACACCCTATCATGTAGGCCAGGAGATCACCGCTTCACACAATGCAATATATAAGGTGACATCAATCCATATTATTTTTTACACAGTGTGATGTAACCCACTAGAACCAGTGGACATAGAGTCACTATACAACTACGACTTTAAGCTTTAAACATTTTAATTGGGTCCCCGGTTAACGGGACAGAATAGTGCGTGGACTTGGGGGGGGGGGAATCTTTTGTACATTTTGTAAATCTGTTGTATAAATTGTGAGCCCAGGGGTTGACATGTATCTGTGGCTGCTCACCATTCAGACGTGTAAATTTCCTTCTTATTTTCAGTATAAGGGTTTCCTTACTGCTACTAATTTGTTTCATCCACATGTAATTTACTGGTTCAATTTAGTTTTCATTTTAGGCATTAATTTCTCATTTTTAAATTCAGTTTGGATCATATAGGGATAGCAGTTTCTTTGGTAGTTAAGTCGGGTCACCAGTTTAATCCTGTATAGGTGCATTTTCATGCAGAGTTGAACATGCTCTTGGGACAGGTTGAGTTATGCACTATCTTGCCTAGGAACATGTCGGCCTTTGGGCCAAATTACTTTTAATAAGGTTATAAGGTTTATGACACGTTACTATTTTCAAGACTTAACAAAATTTATCAATATTTAAATTCTTTTAATTAATTATGATCACTGGGGGGTTCACTGTATTCTAATTATAATTACTCCAAGTCTAAGTGCTCAATGTGACGGCACTTTATAATAGTATCAGGCACTATGCCAACTCTTGAATTTATTATGTCCTGGGGCCACTGGTGTTACCACATAATCAGTTATACACATAAGATGTTATACACATATTAAGTATTAAAACCTAATATGGATATTTATAAATTGTTAATGATGTACCTCATGGCGTGGAAAAGGGTGTGGCAAGAGATAGATGTTATAATTGTCCTGTGTTGTGGAACATGTATATGTATTGTATATTTGTGTGTATTTTTGGGGGTTATATATGTATTGTACATTCGTGTGTATTTTTGGGGGGTTAGATATAGGGCTAAAAAGAAAATATAAAACATAGGTTTTATATATATTTATTAATTTCTAATGACAATTTTTAAAGGGAGAATATGGATTATAAATATTAATTTCAAAAGACATTTTTTTAAAGGAGAATATAGATTTTATCTCTATTAATTTTCAATTAATATTTTTTTAAGGAGAATTAATTTTTAATTAATACTTTTCAAGGAGAATTAATTTTTTCAATTAATATTTTTTAAGGAGAACATAGAATCTAAATGTCATATTTATTGATTTTTGTAGGTAACAATTTTAAAGGAGATATAATAATAAAAAAGGATTTTATTGATTGTTAATTTTGTGAGTTTTAATTGCAAGTCCCGTCTCACTGGATCCAGCACATTTTTGGCTTCTCTATGCTTTGGCCTAGTTTTAATTATCTTGTGGCCTCTCTTTAAAAAAAAACAAAAAAAAATTTAAAAAAAAAAAATTTTTTTTACAAGTCAAAGTTAAAGAGGGGTTACAATTGGTAGCAGAGCGTGGTTGAGATTAGGATCAACCCTTGGGTCCTTTGGGTGTGACGGGGCTTGCAAACTCAGGAAACATTTTGGGGTTCGAATAGAACTTAGAAGAATCTCTAAAAGTCCCTATATCTAAAAGTGACTATGTCTTGTTAGGTTTAAGTTTTGTGTATAATATGTGTATGTACTTGCCCGCCTGTTGGTATCGTTGAACGGTAGGTTGCCACGCGGTGTGAAATTTTAAAGGGGGACATTCCTTTGGAAATGCGAATTATCGCAGATCTGTGCCTAGGTGGAGAAATGGTTCGCGTATTACCTTGCCCATAATAGGGGAGGTGTTTCATTTATGCGGTATGGCCCGATCGGCAGTCGGTCTCCTCCGAGATATGGGAGCCGAAGTCATTACAAATTTTTTGGGGAATTTGTCGTTGGTCGGTAGATTTTGTCATGTTGTGTGTTTGTGTGTGTGTCGCATTCCTTAATGTGTAGTGTTGTTGAGAGCAGTTCAGGTAAGTGGGCTGGGTCCTCGCAACGGTAGGGGGACCCGCAGTCTGCTCGAAGGAAGAGTATAGTACTCGAGTTTTTTCTGATTCCTGTGTTATTATTGTCATTATTTTGTAGGGTGTTAGGTGTTTTGTGGGAATTATGTTTTGTTGATTGTGTGTTGTGAATTGTGAAATTCTGGCGGCGGTATGCTTTCAGAAATTGCCCCACCCCCTTTCAGGAGTTCTCCAGAAACTTTCGGTGGTAGATGGAATAGATGAGGACGGGTTGCTGGTTTTCTTGGACCTTGTCCTGCAGTTGGCAGATTTCCCGGGGGTGTCCGATGGGGAGGTCTTGTCCCTTATATACCCGTATTGCCGGGGTTCATTGGCAGGGTTGGTCACCAACTCTCTGCGTCGGGGCGGCAGTGTCGACGCTTTTCATGGGAAAGTGTTGGATTTCTTCATACCCCATCGACGATGTTCCCAGCTTAAGTTAGATTCATTCTATCGCCTACAGGCCAACGGAGAGGCGTTGGGGGACTTCGTGCATGATGTACGGAAAGCTGCCCGGGTATTAAGATTAGGGTTGCCCGAGACGGAAGTAATACAAGCAATTCTGGAAGGACTGAATCCCCAAGAGAGATCGCGTTTGATATTCGCAGACCGTCCACGTTGTTTCGCGGATCTGTACCGGTTGTGTGTGGTTTCTAAGACTGTCCAGGCAGGGGACGAGTCCCGGGGAAGAGCTGCTATGGATGTCCAATACTCCAGTGGTTCGTTAGGAAGAGCCAAAAGGGACAAACATGGCGGTTGGAGAAAAACACAAGAGACTGTCAGAAAAACTGAATATTCCGGAAGTAATGGAGGCTACAAGGGGGTGGCAAGTGAGAAGACGGTAGCAACGGTTACAGCAGAGAAAAGAAATAAGTATGAAATTAACAGGGAAAGAAGAAGTTACATTAGTAAACCAACATCGGCAAGTAGGGAGCCGGTAGCAAGGCGTTATTCCTATTTGGAGAAAAAAGAAACTTTGAAGCTTCCAGAGGAATTACCAGTGCCTAATAGAGTAGTGGATGAAGAAGGGGAGGAGAAAGAAGAAAAGCGAAGTAACTTCTGTGGATCAATACAAGACGACAAGAACACGTCTGTTGATACTGAATTACAGGACTCAGAGAGGACGTCATGGTTGAATCCAGATGCCGCAGAATTTGTTCCGGTATCTCCATCTCGGTTCATGACGGATCCAGATCCGGTAACATCATCATCGCCTACGCCGGGAGATGAGAAGTCACTTGATGGTGGAGCTTTACCATCATCAGTAGAATTTAATTTAGACATTGCACATGGACCTGGACAGCTGGATTCCAGGTTGGGAAATGTTGAGGAAGTTGTAGTTGCTGAGAGTGGTGAAGAAGAGGAATCGAAGGAAGAGGCAGAAGAGCGGTCTGCACATGCGGCGCAGGGGAGTATAAGTGTAAGTGTTAGGGAGGCTGCAAGTGTTTCTGAGGTTGCGGATGGACAAGGGGATATCCATGCTGCAAGTGTGGTAGAAGTAGATGAGGTAGAAGTTGAGGAGAAACTGGGTGGCAGCGTTGTGGAGTGTGTGAGTGAGAATAATGTAGTGTGTGAAGATGTGCAGACGCTTTCTGTAAGTAGTGTTGAGGATTCCGAGGAATGGAAAGAAGTTTCGGGCGGACCAGGTGAGCAACTAGAGGATGAAGATGTGCAGTGTCGTGATGGTGATTTGGATTATGTAGAGGAGGAAAAGGAAGAGGTGGAAGAAAGAGAACCAGGGGAGGTAGAAGCAGAGGAGTTAGATGTTGAAGATAATCCAAATCGGGGTAAAAGTAGTCAGGTAAGTTGCCTTGATTCTAATTCAGGAGAAACAAATCAGTACAGCTCAACACGAGATAGTTTCTCAGAGAATGGTATCCAAAAGGAACGAGTACCTAAAGTTCGTCATAAAAAGGTGAGAAGAAGCGGTTAACGGGTAGCGGGTAGATGTTCCCCACAGTCCCAGTGGTGTACGTCTACTTCAGGGTTGCGCCCCTGCCTCCGCGAGCCTTGGTTTTCTCCACCCATCCTTATTCTCGGAGGGAACCATGTCCTTACCCTTAGTCCTAGCTATTGACCTTTCAAGGATCCTTGCCCTTTTCATCTTCCCAATTTTCCTACCCCTCCCCTTAGAAAAAAAAATAAAAATTAGAAAGGAAAAAGAAAAAAAATTAGAAAAGGAAAAAAGAAAAATATCAGAGAGGAGTTAGAAAAGAAGTTAGTTGGAAGAGTTGTGACTAGGTTGGTGTAGTGATGTTAGTGTTGGATTGTTGGTGTAGTTTTCATTTTTCTTTGTGGTAGTTTGTTGTTGATTATTGTAGGGTCGGGGCCATGCCGCATTCCCTGGTTGATTTCCCTGGTATGTTATTTTTGCATTAAGTGTGGGTTGGTAGACGATGCCGTGCGGAAGTAAACCCCCCCTTGCTAGTTATGCAGTATTTAATGAGTAAGAGAAGGGATAATGTTCGCGTGCCCTCTATGCGGTTTTCTCTGTCCGGCTAAGCGGGGCCGTCCGCCCTAGTGTAGGGATGTGGGCCAGCCATATGGCAAGGATGGAGATGCCTTGTTGGTGCATGTGGCTGGTCGGTCCGAGAGGTGGGCGAGAGGAGTAGTACGGTCACTCACATATCAAGATGGGTGATACCTTGTTGGGTCTTCGGACGAGTATGTGAGTGGGACCAGTAGAAGTAGGTGGTGGTCACCAGAGAGGGTGACGTGTTGGGGCGGTCCCGTGGGGTTGGCATGGCGGAGAGGGTCGCATGGGGATGGTTGCAGTTGTGAGGTTTTTTTTTGTTCTGGTCCTCTGTCTAAGTGTGGGGCAACTATGTTGCCCTTTTGGGGTGGGGGTGTGCCGAGTCTAAAATAGATCGGCGCGTATTCGGTATTTAACGCCAAAGCTGACGAAAAATGCCGTACTGTGTTTAACAGATACACGCAAACTATACTGTAATAAGGTATTTAAGTGTGCCCGGTTAGTGCTGCACTCTAGTGCTCGCCGCTGTTTGCAAGTGAGAAACCCGGAACTGGGTTTGGTTAAAGTTGTCTCTGGCTGGCCGACTAAGCGTTCGCTTCGCCTGCATTTTCCTCCGACAGAAAGGAGCTTTTGTTGCACCATCTACTACCTATGGCAGGCTAAACAAATACAGATCTGCGGTAAGTTACGGCAATATGATTATATACATCAATTTAAAGTAATACGAAAGAAAAAATTGTTTAATAAGCCCACTTTAAGTAAATTCAGTTAACCTATTACGCCACGTGGTGAGTTGTGAAATGCGTAATTTAAATGTAACTTTTATTGGTAATTATAGTAATACTATATTAATTTCAGAAGTCTTAACTAAGGCACCAGAATTGAGAATAATGTAAATGCAAAAAGGTATTTGTTTAATAAGTACAGAAATGATTGTAATCAGTTAACCTTTCACACCACGTGGCCAATAAGCCTATGTGTAAATTTTATTAATGTTATAACAAACTGAATAATTATAGAATCATAATTGAATTATGTTAACCCACAGGGGTAAAGTTTATAATATGAAATTTAACAAAACTAAATGTTTTCAAGATAGGGCCAGGTGGCCATATAACCGTTGCAAAGTGTGTCAAATTATCATTTTAAATAGCCCTAAAGCTGAGTTAATATTATATATGGATTTTGGTGCGTGTGAGGTTTCTGTGGGAATCAGTTTTGAGAACTTATCGCTGATAATATGTTTTATGACAGGGTCCCCCGCTGAAGACGGGGAACAGCTCCATCCTGAACCCTTAACATCTAGAATCTCTCTCAACTTCATCTGCCGGAGGAGAATAGCGAGGACGAACCACAAACACCCTATCATGTAGGCCAGGAGATCACCACTTCACACAATGCAATATATAAGGTGACATCAATCCATATTATTTTTTACACAGTGTGATGTAACCCACTAGAACCAGTGGACATAGAGTCACTCTACAACTATGACTTTAAGCTTTAAACATTTTAATTGGGTCCCCGGTTAATGGGACAGAATAGTGCGTGGACTGGGGGGGGGGAATCTTTTGTACATTTTGTAAATTTGTTGTATAAATTGTGAGCCCAGGGGTTGACATGTATCTGTGGCTGCTCACCATTCAGACGGGTAAATTTCCTTCTTATTTTCAGTATTAGGGTTTCCTTAGTGCTACTAATTTGTTTCATCCACATGTAATTTACTGGTTCAATTTAGTTTTCATTTTAGGCATTAATTTCTCATTTTTAAATTCAGTTTGGATCATATAGGGATAGCAGTTTCTTTGGTAGTTAAGTCGGGTCACCAGTTTAATCCTGTATAGGTGCATTTTCATGCAGAGTTGAACATGCTCTTGGGACAGGTTGAGTTATGCACTATCTTGCCTAGGAACATGTCGGCCTTTGGGCCAAATTACTTTTAAAACGGTTATAAGGTTTATGACACGTTACTATTTTCAAGACTTAACAAAATTTATCAATATTTAAATTCTTTTAATTAATTATGATCACTGGGGGGTTCACTGTATTCTAATTATAATTACTCCAAGTCTAAGTGCTCAATGTGGCAGCACTTTATAATAGTATCAGGCACTATGCCAACTCTTGAATTTATTATGTCCTGGGGCCACTGGTGTTACCACATAATCAGTTATACACATAAGATGTTATACACATATTAAGTATTAAAACCTAATATGGATATTTATAAATTGTTAATGATGTACCTCATGGCGTGGAAAAGGGTGTGGCAAGAGATAGATGTTATAATTGTCCTGTGTTGTGGAACATGTATATGTATTGTATATTTGTGTGTATTTTTGGGGGTTATATATGTATTGTACATTCGTGTGTATTTTGGGGGGGGTTAGATATAGGGCTAAAAAGAAAATATAAAACATAGGTTTTATATATATTTATTAATTTCTAATGACAATTTTTAAAGGGAGAATATGGATTATAAATATTAATTTCAAAAGACATTTTTTTAAAGGAGAATATAGATTTTATCTCTATTAATTTTCAATTAATATTTTTTTAAGGAGAATTAATTTTTAATTAATACTTTTCAAGGAGAATTAATTTTTTCAATTAATATTTTTTAAGGAGAACATAGAATCTAAATGTCATATTTATTGATTTTTGTAGGTAACAATTTTAAAGGAAATATAATAATAAAAAAGGATTTTATTGATTGTTAATTTTGTGAGTTTTAATTGCAAGTCCCGTCTCACTGGATCCAGCGCATTTTTGGCTTCTCTAGGCTTTGGCCTAGTTTTAATTATCTTGTGGCCTCTCTCAAAAAAAAAAAAAAAAAAAAAATGTACAAGTCAAAGTTAAAGAGGGGTTACAACCCTACCTTCGATGTAGCAGCCCCAATTGATGCGTTGTTTGGAGCCGATATTGTAGCGGCTATTCTTTTGGGAGAGACTATTCCCTTGGGTGCAGGTTTGCCTGTTGCAGTTAGGACACGTTTTGGGTTTGTGATTATGGGTAGAGCCCCAATTTCACTTAATTGACTTGTGCTAGCGGTCTCACTGGCCTTCCTTTGGATCTGGTGTCTGCACACCAGCTTCACTGTCATTTCCACCACTTTTATCCTTCCGTCACAACATTATCAACGGATACAACAAACCTGCTTGAGCAAGTTCATCGGTTGTGGGAGGTCGAAGAGCCCCAGCTGCGCCCCACCAATTATCTGAAGAGGATCACTTTGCTGAAAGGTTTTATATGGAGTCAACAAGTCGGTTGCCGTCGGGTCGTTACCAGGTGCGCTTGCCGTTCTTCAAAAACTCTTCTCACACTTTGGGAAATTCCCTTAAGGGAGCCATGTCTCGGTTTTTCGCGTTAGAAAGGAAATTTGCGTCTAACAGTCAGTTTAAGAGCCAGTATGTGCAATTTATAACTGATTATGTCGCTCAGGGGCATATGTCGTTGGTGTCTGACCCCAATTTTCCAAAATATTTCATCCCTCATCATGGTATCTTTAAAGTTAGAGGCGATACTTCAAAAATAAGGGTGGTGTTTGACGCCAGCATGAAGACGTCCTCCGGGATTTCCTTAAATGGCGTGTTATGCGTCGGGCCTAAGTTGCAGACCTTACTCTCCGACGTTTTGACTTTGTTTCGGCGGTTTAGCCATGTTTTCACGTGCGACATCGAACAGATGTATCGCCAAATTGCCATGCATCCTGATGACTCGGCGTACCTGTGTATTTTATGGCGTGAGGAGGTTACCGCCCCACTAAGGGTTTTCGCTTTGCGTACCGTTACTTACGGGCTGGCTTGCGCCCCTTTTCAGGCGTTGCGAACCTTGCAGCGGCTGGCTCAGGATGAGGCAATTAATTTTCCTGCGGGAGCGGCGGTACTTAGCCGTAATATTTTTTTTGATGATATTGCAGCTGGTGCTGATTCAAAATCAGAGCTTTGCAATTTACAACAGGAATTAATTCTGTTGTTATCGTCAGGAGGTTTCAATTTGAAAAAATGGTGTACTAATCAACCTGACTGCCTACCTGAATCAGCCGCTCAGAGTGATTCCGTCGTGTCTAAGGATATTCTGGGTTTAAGTTGGGACCATTCAACCGATTGGTTCTCATTTCCTCCTTTGGCCTGTTGCAGCAATGCTCAGGTTCACTTTACCAAACGTGTCGTGTTATCCCAGATGACACAATTATTTGACCCATGTGGTTAGCTTTCGCCAGTGATTTTCAGGGCCAAGGCTTTTTTCCAAAAACTCTGTGCTGAGGGCTTGGAATGGGATGCTCCTCTCAATAATGACTTAAATGATTATTGGAGTCAATTCCTGTCCTCTCTGAATCATCTTTCGGTAATCACTATTTCTCGGCCATTCCTCCCTAACGGTGGGCATATTGAAAGGGTTATATTACATGGTTTCTGTGATGCTTCCCAGTTGGGTTACGCGGCCGTCCTTTACCTGTCCATTTATACTGACTCTGGTCCTCCGTGGTTTCGTTGGTGTCTTTTAAAACTAAAGTGGCACCTCTTAAAACTTTATCAATCCCACGTTTGGAGTTGTTGGGAGCTTATCTTTTAGCCAAACTTGTTCGTCATTATGTTGGCTTATTCTCTTCATGTATTCAAATGAGTCAAGTTTTCTTATGGACGGACTCGACGATTGTCTTGGATTGGCTGAATATGCCTACTTTTAAATTGAAGACGTTTATTGCTAATCGGGTGGCTGCCATTACCGAGTGGGCCGATACTAAGTCTTGGCGTCATGTTCATCGTGTTTCTAACCCCGCTGATTTAGCCTCTAGAGGTACTTCACTCTCCAGCCTCCAGTCGTCGACATTGTGGTGGTCAGGGCCAGATTGGCTAAAGCTTGATACTCTGCACTGGCCCCCTATTAATTATCGCCCGAATCACGACGTGCAAGATGTTGCCTTGGAGGCCAAGGTCTCTTCGTTTCTCACTCAGGAGCCCCGGGTGGAATTGTTCGATCACTTGTCCTCGTGGCCCTTAGTGGTGGGGGTTACCTCAGCTATCTTAAGGTGGGCTATGCCTTCGCGGATTGAAGCTTCCACAGCCGTGGGTTGGAAGAGGTTGGCTGTTAAGTATATTTTACGCTACATTCAGCGCAGCGTGTTTGGACAGGAGCTCGCGGGTCTTCGTTTAGGTAAGCGGCTCCCGGTCCGCATTGAGCGCCTGGTCCCGTGTATAGATGATTTTGGCCTCATTCGAGTACGCGGTCGCTTGACCAACTCTACGGTAACTAGAAATCGTTTTCCGGTTTTACTGCCCAAGCATCACCATCTAGTAGGGTTGCTAATTCATCACACCCACGTGTGGTTAGGTCATGCTGGGCCCTTGCAATTTCAATTTCAGCTTGCTCAAAATTATTGGATTTTGTCCGCACGTCAGGTCATAAGAACCATAATTTGGAAATGTCTTCCTTGTTTCAGGGCGCGTCCTCGCCCCACCAACCCGTTAATGGGGGATCTGCCAATTCCTAGGGTTAATCCGGCACCTCCATTTTATTCTTCCGGCATGGATTATGCTGGCCCCTTTTGGTACGGGCTTACGCTGTTCGGAAGGGACCTATAGTCAAAGCTTATCTATGCATTTTCATTTGTTTAGCCACTAAAGCAGTTCACTTTGAAGTAGCTACGGATCTTTCAACGCCACAGTTTATTGATGTGTTGAGGCGGTTTATTAGTCGTCGTGGTACTCCTAAAACACTGTATTCGGATTGTGGCAGGAATTTTGTGGGGTCGCGCTCGGAACTTAAACGGGAGCTCAAAAATGTTCTTTCCAATCCTGACATGTCAGCTCAGAAAACAGCTTTTGCTGTTGATAACAACATTGAGTTTAAATTTATCCCTCCGTCTGCCCCTCATCAGGGTGGCTTGTGGGAACGGGCTGTCCAGTCGGCCAAGATTCATATGAAACGCATGATTGGGACCAGGTCGTTGACTGTAGCAGAATTTTCGTCTTTATGCATTCGTATTGAGGCAATCTTAAATACCCGTCCTTTAACTGCCCTATCTTCAGATCCAAGTGATTACCAGGCTCTAACGCCTGGTCATTTTCTGGTCGGCCGTCCCATTACCGCGCCCCCGGAAGCTGAAGTCTCGTTAAATGAAGGGACCGTCCGTCATTACAAACAAATTGCCGCTTTGCTCCAAGCATTTTGGAAAAGGTAGCGTTTGGAATACTTGACGGCACTTCATGCCAGATCGAAGTGGTCGTCTAAGTCCAGAAACTTAATGGTTGGGGACCTGGTGGTTATGGAGGAACAGAATTCTCCTCCCCTGTTCTCTTGGCCGAGTCTCAGCTGTGTTTCCGTGGAGCGACGGGGTTGTTCGTCGCGTTTTAGTTAAAACTTCCACAGGTTTTTTTGAACGACCTGCTATCAAATTATACAGGTTGCCTATATCTTCTTGATTGGGTTTGTCTTGTTTTCGGGTGAGCAGAGTTAGTTTCAATGATTGTGTTGGGGACTTACTTGACACTTTTCTGGGATTTCCCAGGTGATTCCTTCCAGCTGTTGTCCGCAGTGAAGTTTACATTGTGGAATGTTTCTGGCATGGCGTTGTGCCAGTTTATTGGGAGTTATGGATGCTCAACAAATCAACAACAAAAATAAGCAAAAAAAAATGATAAATATCGGTATGAAGAACCATACATGACTTCCATGTTCTAAGATTTATATTTAAAATCATATTCGAAATGAAATATTTCCATAGAAACTACGTCTTTCTACTTATTGCTTCAGCATTAACCACAGTACTGTGGTCACTAACGTATACCACCTCACATTTTCACACTCGATTTTCACCGATGATGGCAGTCGATGGCACTGCCGAAAAGTCTGGTTTTGCATAAAACATTGGACTACGGCTAAAGAGCCCGGGAAGCAATTTTAACAAAAAACTACTTCTTTGTTGCCGATAATGTAGTACACATATAAAAAATTCTCCACTCCACCTTCAACTATAATTTTTAATAATAGAAAATTACCCCCACCCCGTTCACCTAACTTCTTCATTTATAGATATTTCATCTACGTTTCTACAGTGGATTACTATGAGCTTCTTATCAGGATACTTTATTTATAAGTACTTTACTCTTGTTAAATCATAAAATGTTTCAGGTAAACTACCCCTTTCTCTTAACCGATCTTCTCCAAAATCAACAGACCTTCCGTCCTCTACAATTCAGGGAAGCATGCAAAAAAATATTTGATTCTGTTTGAATGTGCGGCAGTTATCGTTCGTCATGGAAACATTTCTCTTGTTACAACATAAAATGTTGCAGGTAAACTACCCCTTTCCCTTAACCGATCTTCACCAAAATCAATAGACCTTGAGCTCTCTGCAACTCAGGGGGTGCAAAAAATTATTTGATTCTCATTGAATTTTCGGCAGTTATCGTTCGTCATAAAAAAATTACCTTCTTTAAAACATAAAACGTTGCTGATAAACTACCCCTTCCCTTAACCGATCTTCAACAAAATCAAAAGACCTTGAGTTCTCTTTAGTTCAAAAAGGTATGCAAAAACCTAGTTGATTCTGTTTGAATTTACGGCAGTTCTCGTTCGTCATATAAAAAATTACCCTTGTTAAAACATAAAATGTTGCTGGTAAACTACCCCTTTCCCTTAACCGATCTTCACCAACACCAATAGGTATTGAGAACTCTACAATACAGGGCTGTATGCAAAACATCATTTGATTCTGTTTGAATTTGCGGCTGTTATCGTTTACTATAGAAAAAAATTACCCTTGATAAAAAACCGTTGCAGGTAAACTACCCCTTTCCCTTAACCGATCTTCATCAAAAACGACAGGTCTTGGGTACTCTACAATTCAGGTTGTATGCAAACAATTATTTGATTCTGTTTAAATTTGCGGCTGTTATCGTTTGCCATAGAAAACACCCTTGATAAAACATAAAACGTTGCTGGTAAACTACCCTATTCCATTAACCGATCTTCACCAAAAACAATAGGTCTTGAGAACTCTACAATTCAGGGCTGTATGCAAAACATTAGTTGATTTTCTTTGAATTTACGGCAGTTATCGTTCGTCATAGAAAAAATACCCTTGTTAAAACATAAAACGTTGCAGGTAAACTACCCCTTTCCCTTAACCGATCTTCAACGAAATCAACAGACCTTGAGATCTGTATAATTCAAAAAGGTATGCAGAAGAGTAGTTGATTCTGTTTTAATGTACGGCAGTTATCGTTCGTCAAATAAAAATTACCCTTGATAAAACATAAAATGTTGCTGGTAAACAACCCTATTCCCTTAACCGATCTTCACCAAAACCAACAGGTCTTGAGAACTCTACATTTCAGGGCTGTATGCTAAATATTATATGATTCTGTTTGAATTTGCGGCTGTTATCGTTTGCCATATAAAATACCCTTGATAAAACAAAAAACGTGTCTGGTAAACTACCCCTTTCCCTTAACCGATCTTCACCAAAAACAATAGGTCTTTAGTACTCAACAAAACAGGGCTGTATGCAAAAACGTATTTGATTCTGTTTGAATTTGCGGCTGTTATCGTTTACCATAAAAAAAAATTACCCTTGATAAAAAACCGTTGCCGGTAAACTACCCCTTTCCCTTAACCGATCTTCACCAACACCAAAGGGTATTGAAAACTCTACAATACAGGGCTGTATGCAAAACATCATTTTATTCTGTTTGAATTTGCGGCTCCTATCGTTTGCCATAGAAAATATTTAAAACATAAAACGTTCCTGGTAAACTACCCCTTTCCCATAACCGATCTTCACCAACACCAAAGGGTATTGAAAACTCTACAATACAGGGCTGTATGCAAAACATCATTTGATTCTGTTTGAATTTGCGGCTGTTATCGTTTACCATAAAAAAATATCGGTATGGAGAACCATACATGACTTCCATATTCTAAGATTTATATTTAAAATCATTTTCAGCCAAACAGCCAGGCTGTGTCTTACCTGCCTTTTTATTGCTGTATTAAATGAAAAATATTATATTACATTAAAATGAAAAAATTATAATTGTATTGCCTGGCAACAAAATTATTTTATTTTTAACAATTACCATTGTTTCAAAAAGTTTAAATAAATTTTCAAGTACTTTACTCTTGTTAAAACGTAAAAGGTTGCAGGTAAACTACCCCTTCCTCTTAACCGATCTTCACCAAAATCGAAAGTCATAGAGACCTCTACAATTCAGGGACGTATGCAAAAAATTATTTGATTCTGTTTGAATTTGCGGCTGTTATCGTTTGCCATAGAAAATACGCTTGATAAAAAACGTTGCAGGTAAACTACCCCTTCCCCTTAACCGATCTTCACCACAAACAATAGGTCTTGAGTACTCTACAAATCAGGGCTGTATGCAAAACATTATTTGATTCTGTTTGAATTTGCGGCTGTTATCGTTTGCCATAGAAAATACCCTTTTAAAACATAAAACGTTGCAGGTAAACTACCCCTTTCCCTCAACCGATCTTCACCAAAAACAATAGGTCGCGAGTACTCTGCAAATCAGGGCTGCATGCAAAAAATTATTTGATTCTGTTTGAATTTGCGGCAGTTATCGTTTGGCATTAAAAAAAAATCTACAGACAGACAGACAGACACACAGACAGACAGACACACAGACAGACAGACACACACAGAGACACTTTTCGGAAAACGACATTTTTTCATGTTTTGAGTGTAGTAGAATCAGAATCTGCAATAATCTCGAACACGATTTTTTTTGCCATCACCATACTTCCATTCCTTAAGGAATATGGAAGTAAAATTACCCTTGATAAAAAACCGTTGCCGGTAAACTACCCCTTTCCCTTAACCGATCTTCACCAAATACGATAGATCTTGAGAACTCTACAATTCAGGGCTGTATGCAAAATATTATATGATTTTGTTTGAATTTGCGGCTGTTATCGTTTGCCATACAAAATACCCTTGATAAAACAAAAAACGTGGCTGGTAAACTACCCCTTTCCCTTAAACGATCTGCACCAAAAACAATAGGTCTTTAGTACTCAAGCAATCAGGGCTGTATGCAAAAACGTATTTGATTCTGTTTGAATTTGCGGCTCTTATCGTTTGCCATAGAAAATACCCTTTTAAAACATAAAACGTTGCAGGTAAACTACCCCTTTCCCTTAACCGATCTTCACCAAAACAAAAGGTCTTGAGTACTCTACAATTCAGGGCAGTATGCAAAGCATTATTTGATTATGTTTGAATTTGCGGCTGTTATCTTTTGCCATATAAAATACCCTTGATAAAACAAAAAACGTGGCTGGTAAACTACCCCTTTCCCTTAAACGATCTGCACCAAAAACAATAGGTCTTTAGTACTCAAGCAATCAGGGCTGTATGCAAAAACGTATTTGATTCTGTTTGAATTTACGGCTGTTATCGTTTGCCAAACAAATAAAATTACCCTTGCTAAAAAAAAACCGTTGCAGGTAAACTACCCCTTTCCCTCAACCGATCTTCACCAAAAACAATAGGTCGCGAGTACTCTGCAAATTAGGGCTGCATGCAAAAAATTATTTGATTCTGTTTGAATTTGCGGCAGTTATCGTTTGGCATAAAAAAAAATCTACAGACAGACAGACAGACACACAGACATACAGACACACAGACAGACAGACACACACAGAGACACTTTTCGGAAAACGACTTTTTTTCATGTTTTGAGTGTAGTAGAATCAGAATCTGCAATAATCTCGAACACGATTTTTTTTGCCATCACCATACTTCCATTCCTTAAGGAATATGGAAGTAAAATTACCCTTGATAAAAAAACCGTTGCCGGTAAACTACCCCTTTCCCTTAACCGATCTTCACCAAATACGATAGATCTTGAGAACTCTACAATTCAGGGCTGTATGCAAAATATTATATGATTTTGTTTGAATTTGCGGCTGTTATCGTTTGCCATACAAAATACCCTTGATAAAACAAAAAACGTGGCTGGTAAACTACCCCTTTCCCTTAAACGATCTGCACCAAAAACAATAGGTCTTTAGTACTCAAGCAATCAGGGCTGTATGCAAAAACGTATTTGATTCTGTTTGAAATTGCGGCTCTTATCGTTTGCCATAGAAAATACCCTTTTAAAACATAAAACGTTGCAGGTAAACTACCCCTTTCCCTTAACCGATCTTCACCAAAACAAAAGGTCTTGAGTACTCTACAATTCAGGGCAGTATGCAAAGCATTATTTGATTATGTTTGAATTTGCGGCTGTTATCTTTTGCCATATAAAATACCCTTGATAAAACAAAAAACGTTCCAGGTAAACTACCCCTTTCCCTTAACCGATCTTCACCAAAAACAATAGGTCTTTAGTACTCAACAAAACAGGGCTGTATGCAAAAACGTATTTGATTCTGTTTGAATTTGCGGCTGTTATCGTTTACCATAAAAAAAAATTACCCTTGATAAAAAACCGTTGCCGGTAAACTACCCCTTTCCCTGAACCGATCTTCACCAACACCAAAGGGTATTGAAAACTCTACAATACAGGGCTGTATGCAAAACATCATTTGATTCTGTTTGAATTTGCGGCTGTTATCGTTTACCATAAAAAATATCGGTATGGAGAACCATACATGACTTCCATATTCTAAGATTTATATTTAAAATCATTTTCGAAATGAAATATTACCATAGAAACTACTTCTTTCTACTTACTGCTTCAGCCTTAACCACAGTACTGTGGTCACTAATGTATACCACCTCACGTTATCGCACTCGATTTTCACTGATGATGGAAGTCGATGGCATTGCCGAAATGTCTGGTTTTGTAGAAAACATTGGACTACGGCCAAATATCCCGGGAAGGAATTTTAACAAAAACTACTTCTTTGTTGCCGATAACGTTGTACACATATATATCAGTGGCGAAGTTACATGGAGGCAATTGAGGCAATGCCTACCCTAACAAATTCTGTAGAATAAAAATTATAAATACGTATGAACTACATAACGTAAAGATTATACATTGTTACTGTGACTGTCAAAATTATTAAACCGAAACGTGCTTTATTGAGCGACCGCTAGATGGTGACAGGTGAGATTCGGCATAGTTCGTTTAAAGCGAATGAGGCAACCTGAACTTGCCTCAGCGTTTTTTGTATACGTCGTATGTAAGCAATGTAGTGGTGTGATAGGGAAGTGTAGGGAGGGGGGATTGTCCCGCGCTGTACACATAGAGCGTTGAGGCATGCCTCACTTCTGTGGTCCAAACAGTTAAGTTAAAGCGCCTGTGTTGTTTCTAAGTGTTTATTTTATGCGGTTATTAAAAGTGTCACTGTTATTCCGCTGAACTAACAGATGATCAAGATTGTTATTTGAATTATTTGTAACATTAAACATATATATAGAAACTAACCAAGTTTAAAAATTTGAAGTTTAATCAGTTGTATTATTGTGTATGACTAATACAAGGATTGTTCAATAGACACACGTATAGAGCTGTAAAGCATTTTTTATTCAACGATTTTAAAAGAAGTCTCCAATAACATTAAGACATGAGTTCCACTGTTGCGCTAACCTGTAGATTCCCTGCTAGTAAAATTCTTACGGCTGTTTGTGGAACCATTCGGTTACAGCAAACTCTACCTCAGCGTCCGATTTGACCCACCGTCCTTTTAGTGATTCCTTAAAAAAAATTTAAGATAAGATTTTTGCCTACCCATTCATTAACTACTAGCTTCGCCAGTAAGCAAATTGATGTCCATTTTTTCGGCTTGCACGCGTTATGTTGGTGTGGGTTTCGGCACTTTCCATTTAAAAAGCGTGCAAACGTAAGAAAATAAACATGAGTGAGGCCAGAAATAACGTGAATTGTGTGTTTGTGTCTTACCTGCCTTTTTATTGCCATATTAAATGAAAAATATTATATTACATTAAAATTAAAAAATTTTAATTTTATTGCCTGGCAACAAAATTATTTTATTTTTAACAATTACCATTGTTTCAAAAAGTTTAAATAAATTTGCAAGTACTTTACTCTTGTTAAAACGTAAAAGGTTGCAGGTAAACTACCCCTTCCCCTTAACCGATCTTCACCAAAATCGAAAGTCCTTGAGACCTCTACAATTCAGGGACGTATGCAAAAAATTATTTGATTCTGTTCGAATTTGCGGCTGTTATCGTTTGCCATAGAAAATACGCTTGATAAAAAAACGGTGCAGGTAAACTACCCCTTCCCCTTAACCGATCTTCACCAAAAACAATAGGTCTTGAGTACTCTACAAATCAGGGCTGTATGCAAAACATTATTTGATTCTGTTTGAATTTGCGGCTGTTATCGTTTGCCATAGAAAATACCCTTGTTAAAAAAACGTTGCAAGTAAACTACCCCTTTCCCTCAACCGATCTTCACCAGAAACAATAGGTCTTGAGAACTCTACAATTTAGGGCTGTATGCAAATAATCGTTTGATTCTGTTTGAATTTGCGGCTGTTATCGTTTGCCATAGGAAATACCCTTGTTAAAACATAAAACGTTACAGGTAAACTACCCCTTTCCCTTAACCGATGTTCACCAAAAACAATAGGTCTTGAAAACTCTACAATTCAGGGCTGCATACGAAACATTATTTAAGTCTGTTTGAATTTGCGGCTGTTATCGTTTGCCAAAAAAAAAATTTCCATTGATAAAAAAAACCGTGCAGGTAAACTACCCCTTCCCCTCAACCGATCTTCACCAAAAACAAAAGGTCGCGAGTCCTCTACAAATCAGGGCTGTATGCAAAAAATTATTTGATTCTGTTTGAATTTGCGGCAGTTATCGTTTGCCATAGAAAAAAAATCTACAGACACACACACAGACACACAGACAGACACACAGACACACACACACACACACACAGGCACTTTTCGGAAAACGACTTTTTTTCATGTTTTGAGTGTAGTAGAATCAGAATCTGCAATAATCTCGAACACGATTTTTTTTGCCATCACCATACTTCCATTCCTTAAGGAAATATGGAAGTAAAAATTACCCTTGATAAAAAACCGTTGCCGGTAAACTACCCCTTTCCCTTAACCGATCTTCACCAAATACGATAGATCTTGAGAACTCTACAATTCAGGGCTGTATGCAAAATATTATATGATTTTGTTTGAATTTGCGGCTGTTATCGTTTGCCATACAAAATACCCTTGATAAAACAAAAAACGTGGCTGGTAAACTACCCCTTTCCCTTAAACGATCTGCACCAAAAACAATAGGTCTTTAGTACTCAAGCAATCAGGGCTGTATGCAAAAACGTATTTGATTCTGTTTGAAATTGCGGCTCTTATCGTTTGCCATAGAAAATACCCTTTTAAAACATAAAACGTTGCAGGTAAAAAACCCCTTTCCCTTAACCGATCTTCACCAAAACAAAAGGTCTTGAGTACTCTACAATTCAGGGCAGTATGCAAAGCATTATTTGATTATGTTTGAATTTGCGGCTGTTATCGTTTGCCATATAAAATACCCTTGATAAAACAAAATATCGGCATGGAGAACCATACATGACTTCCATATTCTAAGATTTATATTTAAAATCATTTTCAGCCAAACAGCCAGGCTGTGTCTTACCTGCCTTTTTATTGCTGTATTAAATGAAAAATATTATATTACATTAAAATGAAAAAATTATAATTTTATTGCCTGGCAACAAAATTATTTTATTTTTAACAATTACCATTGTTTCAAAAAGTTTAAATAAATTTTCAAGTACTTTACTCTTGTTAAAACGTAAAAGGTTGCAGGTAAACTACCCCTTCCCCTTAACCGATCTTCACCAAAATCGAAAGTCATTGAGACCTCTGCAGTTCAGGGACGTATGCAAAAAATTATTTGATTCTGTTTGAATTTGCGGCTGTTATCGTTTGCCATAGAAAATACGCTTGATAAAAAAACGTTGCAGGTAAACTACCCCTTCCCCTTAACCGATCTTCACCAAAAACAAAAGGTCTTGAGTACTCTACAAATCAGGGCTGTATGCAAAACATTATTTGATTCTGTTTGAATTTGCGGCTGTTATCGTTTGCCATATAAAATACCCTTGTTAAAAAAACGTTGCAGGTAAACTACCCCTTTCCCTCAACCGATCTTCACCAAAAACAATAGGTCTTGAGAACTCTACAATTTAGGGCTGTATGCAAATAATGTTTGATTCTGTTTGAATTTGCGGCTGTTATCGTTTGCCATAGGAAATACCCTTGTTAAAACATAAAATGTTACAGGTAAACTACCCCTTTCCCTTAACCGATCTTCACCAAAAACAATAGGTATTGAGTACTCTACAAATCAGGGCTGTATGCAAAACATTATTTGATTCTGTTTGAATTTGCGGCTGTTATCGTTTGCCATAGAAAATACACTTGTTAAAAAAACGTTGCAGGTAAACTACCCCTTTCCCTCAACCGAACTTCACCAAAAACAATAGGTCTTGAGAACTCTACAATTTAGGGCTGTATGCAAATAATCTTTTGATTCTGTTTGAATTTGCGGCTGTTATCGTTTGCCATAGGAAATACCCTTGTTAAAACATAAAACGTTACAGGTAAACTACCCCTTTCCCTTAACCGATCTTCACCAAAATCAACAGATCTTGAGACCTCTACAATTCAGGGCTGTATGCGAAACATTATTTGATTCTGTTTGAATTTGCGGCTGTTATCGTTTGCCAAACAAACAAAATTACCCTTGCTAAAAAAAAACCGTTGCAGGTAAACTACCCCTTTCCCTCAACCGATCTTCACCAAAAACAATAGGTCGCGAGTACTCTGCAAATCAGGACTGCATGCAAAAAATTATTTGATTCTGTTTGAATTTTCGGCAGTTATCGTTTGCCATAGAAAAAAAATCTACAGACAGACACACAGACAGACAGACAGACAGACAGACAGACAGACAGACAGACAGACACACACACAGACACTTTTCGGAAAACGACTTTTTTTCATGTTTTGAGTGTAGGAGAATCAGAATCTGCAATAATCTCGAACACGATTTTTTTTGCCATCACCATACTTCCATTCCTTAAGGAATATGGAAGTAAAAACGTTCCAGGTAAACTACCCCTTTCCCTTAACCGATCTTCACCAAAAACAATAGGTCTTTAGTACTCAACAAAACAGGGCTGTATGCAAAAACGTATTTGATTCTGTTTGAATTTGCGGCTGTTATCGTTTACCATAAAAACAAATTACCCTTGATAAAAAACCGTTGCCGGTAAACTACCCCTTTCCCTTAACCGATCTTCACCAACACCAAAGGGTATTGAAAACTCTACAATACAGGGCTGTATGCAAAACATCATTTTATTCTGTTTGAATTTGCGGCTCTTATCGTTTGCCATAAAAAATATTTAAAACAAAAAACGTTGCTGGTAAACTACCCCTTTCCCATAACCGATCTTCACCAACACCAAAGGGTATTGAAAACTCTACAATACAGGGCTGTATGCAAAACATCATTTGATTCTGTTTGAATTTGCGGCTGTTATCGTTTACCATAAAAAAAATTACCCTTTATAAAAAACCGTTGCCGGTAAACTACCCCTTTCCCTTAACCGATCTTCACCAAATACGATAGATCTTGAGAACTCTACAATTCAGGGCTGTATGCAAAATATTATATGATTTTGTTTGAATTTGCGGCTGTTATCGTTTGCCATACAAAATACCCTTGATAAAACAAAAAACGTGGCTGGTAAACTACCCCTTTCCCTTAAACGATCTGCACCAAAAACAATAGGTCTTTAGTACTCAAGCAATCAGGGCTGTATGCAAAAACGTATTTGATTCTGTTTGAATTTGCGGCTCTTATCGTTTGCCATAGAAAATACCCTTTTAAAACATAAAACGTTGCAGGTAAACTACCCCTTTCCCTTAACCGATCTTCACCAAAACAAAAGGTCTTGAGTACTCTACAATTCAGGGCAGTATGCAAAGCATTATTTGATTATGTTTGAATTTGCGGCTGTTATCGTTTGCCATATAAAATACCCTTGATAAAACAAAAAACGTTCCAGGTAAACTACCCCTTTACCTTAACCGATCTTCACCAAAAACAATAGATCTTTAGTACTCAACAAAACAGGGCTGTATGCAAAAACGTATTTGATTCTGTTTGAATTTGCGGCTGTTATCGTTTACCATAAAAAAAAATTACTCTTGATAAAAAACCGTTGCCGGTAAACTACCCCTTTCCCTTAACCGATCTTCACCAACACCAAAGGGTATTGAAAACTCTACAATACAGGGCTGTATGCAAAACATCATTTTATTCTGTTTGAATTTGCGGCTCTTATCGTTTGCCATAGAAAATATTTAAAACATAAAACGTTGCTGGGAAACTACCCCTTTCCCATAACCGATCTTCACCAACACCAAAGGGTATTGAAAACTCTACAATACAGGGCTGTATGCAAAACATCATTTGATTCTGTTTGAATTTGCGGCTGTTATCGTTTACCATAAAAAAATTACCCTTGATAAAAAACCGTTACCGGTAAACTACCCCTTTCCCTTAACCGATCTTCACCAAAAACGATAGATCTTGAGAACTCTACAATTCAGGGCTGTATGCAAAATATTATATGATTTTGTTTGAATATGCGGCTGTTATCGTTTGCCATACAAAATACCCTTGATAAAACAAAAAACGTGGCTGGTAAACTACCCCTTTCCCTTAAACGATCTGCACCAAAAACAATAGGTCTTTAGTACTCAAGCAATCAGGGCTGTATGCAAAAACGTATTTGATTCTGTTTAAATTTGCGGCTCTTATCGTTTGCCATAGAAAATACCCTTTTAAAACATAAAACGTTGCAGGTAAACTACCCCTTTCCCTTAACCGATCTTCACCAAAACAAAAGGTCTTGAGTACTCTACAATTCAGGGCAGTATGCAAAGCATTATTTGATTATGTTTGAATTTGCGGCTGTTATCGTTTGACATAGAAAAAAAATCTACAGACATACAGACACAACACAGACAGACACGCACACAGACACTTTTCGAAAAACGACTTTTTTTCATGTTTTGAGTGTAGTACAATCAGAATCTGCAATTATCTCGAACACGATTTTTTTTGCCATCACCATACTTCCATTTCCTTAAGGAACATGGAAGTAAAAAATCATATTCGAAATGAAATATTTCCATAGAAACTACGTCTTTCTACTTGTTGCTTCAGCATTAACCACAGTACTGTGGTCACTAACGTATACCACCTCACGTTTTCGCACTCAATTTTCACCGATGATGGCAGTCGATGGCACTGCCGAAAAGTCTGGTTTTGCAGAAAACATTGGACTACGGCTAAAGAGCCCGGGAAGCAATTTTAACAAAAAACTACTTCTTTGTTGCCGATAACATAGTACACATACAAAAATTCTCCCCTCCACCTTCAGCTATAATTTTTAATAATAGAAAATTACCCCCACCCCGTTCACCTAACTTCTTCATTTATAGATATTTCATCTACGTTTCTACAGTGGATTACTATGAGCTTCTTATCAGGATACTTTATTTATAAGTACTTTACTCTTGTTAAATCATAAAATGTTTCAGGTAAACTACCCCTTTCTCTTAACCGATCTTCTCCAAAATCAACAGACCTTCCGTCCTCTACAATTCAGGGAAGCATGCAAAAAAATATTTGTTTCTGTTTGAATGTGCGGCAGTTATCGTTCGTCATGGAAACATTTCTCTTGTTACAACATAAAATGTTGCAGGTAAACTACCCCTTTCCCTTTACTGATCTTCACCAAAATCAATAGACCTTGAGCTCTCTGCAACTCAGGAAAGGATGCAAAAAATTATTTGATTCTCGTTGAATTTTCAGCAGTTATCGTTCGTCAAAAAAAAATTACCCTTTTTAAAACATGAAACGTTGCTGATAAACAGCCCCTTCCCTCAACCGATCTTCAACAAAACCAACAGACCTTGAGTTCTCTTCAGTTCAAAAAGGTATGCAAAAACCTAGTTGATTCTGTTTGAATTTACGGCAGTTATCGTTCGTCATATAAAAAATTACCCTTGTTAAAACATAAAATGTTGCTGGTAAACTACCCCTTTCCCTTAACCGATCTTCACCAACGCCAATAGGTATTGAGAACTCTACAATACAGGGCTGTATGCAAAACATCATTTGATTCTGTTTGAATTTGCGGCTGTTATCGTTTACTATAGAAAAAAATTACCGTTGATAAAAAACCGTTGCAGGTAAACTACCCCTTTCCCTTAACCGATCTTCACCAAAAAACGACAGGTCTTGGGTACGCTACAATTCAGGCCTGTATGCAAACAATTATTTGATTCTGTTTGAATTTGCGGCTGTTATCGTTTGCCATAGAAAACACCCTTGATAAAACATAAAACGTTGCTAGTAAACTACCCTATTCCATTAACCGATCTTCACCGAAAACAATAGGTCTTGAGAACTCTACAATTCAGGGCTGTATGCAAAACATTAGTATATTCTGTTTTAATGTACGGCAGTTATCGTTCGTCATAGAAAAAATACTCTTGTTAAAACATACAACGTTGCAGGTAAACTACCCCTTTCCCTTAACTGATCTTCAACAAAATCAACAGACCTTGAGTTCTGTATAATTCAAAAAGGTATGCAGAAGAGTAGTTGATTCTGTTTTAATGTACGGCAGTTATCGTTCGTCAAAAAAAAAAAATACCCTTGATAAAACATAAAATGTTGCTGGTAAACAACCCTACTCCCTTAACCGATCTTCACCAAAACCAACAGGTCTTGAGAACTCTACATTTTAGGGCTGTATGCAAAATATTATGTGATTCTGTTTGAATTTGCGGCTGTTATCGTTTGCCATATAAAATACCCTTGATAAAACAGAAAACGTGTCTAGTAAATTACCCCTTTCCCTTAACCGATCTTCACCAAAAACAATAGGTCTTTAGTACTCAACAAAACAGGACTGTATGCAAAAACGTATTTGATTCTGTTTGAATTTGCGGCTCTTATCGTTTGCCATACAAAATACCCTTTTAAAACATAAAACGTTTCAGGTAAACCACCCCTTTCCCTTAACCGATCTTCACCAACACCAATAGGTATTGAGAACGCTACAATATAGGGCTGTATGCAGAATAGTATATGATTTTGTTGAAATTTGCGGCTGTTATCGTTTGGCATACAAAATACCCTTGATAAAACAAAAAATGTGGCAGGTAAACTACCCCTTCCCCTTAACCGATCTTCACCAAAAACAATATGTCTTTAATACTCAAGAAATTAGGGGTGTATGCAAAAACTTATTTGATTCTGTTTGAATTTGCGGCTCTTATCGTTTGCCATAGAAAATACCCTTTGAAACATAAAACGTGGCCGGTAAACTACCCCTTTCCCTTAACCGATCTTCACCAAAAACAAAAGATCTTGAGAACTCCACAATTCAGGGCAGTATGCAAAACATTATTTGATTATGTTTGAATTTGCGGCTGTTATCGTATGCCATAGAAAATACCCTTGTTAAAACATAAAACGTTGCAGGGAAACTACCCCTTTCCCTTAACCGATCTTTACCAAAATCAACAGATCGTGAGAACTCTACAACTCAGGGCTGTATGCGAAACATTATTTGATTCTGTTTGAATTTGCGGCTGTTATCGTTTGCCAAACAAACAAAATTACCCTTGATAAAAAAAAACCGTTGCCGGTAAACTACCCCTTTCCCTCAACCGATCTTCACCAAAAACAATAGGTCGCGAGTACTCTACAAATCAGGGCTGTATGTAAAAAATTATTTGATTCTGTTTGAATTTGCGGCTGTTATCGTTTGCCATAGAAAAAAATCTACAGAAACACACACAGACACACACACAGACACACACGCAGACACACACACAGACACTTTTCGAAAATGACTTTTTTTCATGTTTTAAGTGTAGTACAATCATATTCTGCAATAATCTCGAACACGATTTTTTTTGCCATCACCATACTTCCATTTCCTTAAGGAACATGGAAGTAAAAATAAAGGGAATAAAAAAAAATAAAAAAGGAAAAAAATGTAAAAAAACTAGGAAATATTAACTAAGTTGATTTGCTGAGTTTTACGTTGTGTTTGGCTTGGCCATTGTTTATTGCATGGTGTTGGGTTTTGTCTGCTCTACCCGAACCTTTCAGATTGCTCGCCTGGTCGATGCGCCCGCGGCGGAGTTATTCGGCATTCTTTTGTCTAATTAATTGCATGTTTTTCTGTATGTTTGAATTTTCTTGTGTTTGCGTGTGACCCCCTCCTATGTTGGAGGGTAATTTTCAGAGAGTGTTCCTGTTCACTAAAAACCAAATTTTTGTAATGTATTTTGGCCATTTCTTTTGGTGTAGTTGGTTGTTGACCCATTGCGGTCAACGGGGGCCGGTGTTCGATATTTCGGATCGAACCGGTACATTCCTTTGTTTCTCGACAGAATCCTCCTAAAACCCACTGTTGTGGATACACCCGGCCAACATTATTTTTTCTCTTGGCAAAGAGACTCTCGTCAATTTCAACTGTTAAATTCGGTCCTCCAATTTCCTGTGGGTTGCTCATGATGTCTTCGGCACAGATATGTCTTAAGTAAGCCGTCCAATGTGCGTTTATTTTGGCATCGATTTTCAGTTGAGTTTTACTGTTTTCACACTACTACGCCCTTCACACCAGTCATAAATAAATTTTATTATTGTTCTCAGGGGTAATCTGGTCCCCTCTAAAAATGTGTCCTTGCGAACTGGCTTATACTCACGGCAAGTCTTCTTATTGGAACACCAACGCTGTTGCTGCCCAAGCACTAAAATCATATCCTGTCCATTACCACACTGACGGGGATTGTGAACCAAAACTTTTTCTCGAAGAAAAGAAAGTGCATCCTCTTCTGTAACAATAACACTTGACAGTTCATCATAGCTAATCATAATTAATTAATAATTAATGTGAAACTCCCAACACAACACTGATTTAAAATGTAACAAATTCGGTAATTGTCATTCGGTAAATGTTACAAATTTGGATAAAAGTCTCATTGCCAATAGACAGGATAGCTGATGTGATCAGACATAACAAATTTGTATTTGTTTTTTGAGAATTTATTCCTATCAAACTGGAGTAAGCATATTTTCAAACCTTTATGAACATGTGTCATGGAATTTACAGATTGCACCAAAAGAAACAGTTAAAATATATCTTTTCAATTAAACAAAAATTGGTCTTGTAATATGTTTGGTAATACAGCAGGAACTAATCAGTTAATTGCTATTACAAAATGCCTTATTCCTTTTCCATGATGATCAGATTTTGCTATACGCCTGCATAAATAAAAATTATTAAAATGCTTAACTCCCAACACAAAGTTTGAAAAGTTCATCATGTCACATATTCTAGTAACAAGGTAAGTTTTTGGAATACTGTTTTAGCTGAATTTATACACTAGGAGGACACTCAGCATTTAGTTTGTGTGTGTAACTCTGGTTAATCAAAGAGAATTATTTGTGTAAATTCAAATTTAGTAATACGAATCTACTACTGTACATGCCTGGAATGCTATGCATTAAAGAATTTTAATTAACTTTATATGGGGAAAACTGGTTTACATACATTATTTCTGAAAATAATAATCCTGAAATGTAATCAGTACTTATATCAAGTTAAGTGCAATAATTAAATATATTCTTCAACTTGCACGTTAAATAGATCCCTTCTCCTTCACTTACCAGGCACATGAGGGAAGCTCTAAACCATGAACTGTCCCAGTAGTGAATGCTACAATGAGATCTTTAGAGTCTGTATCACTTTCTTTTGAACTTCTAAATACAGGATTTCTTGGAACTGTGTAGAGTGGGATCAGTGGAGTAACTTGTGGAGGGGGGTTATCAGAGGATCAATTCCACTCCAGAAATATTCGAAATTTCAGCAGAATTCCATAATTTCCTAAGTAGACCCATTTCTAAGCCAGTTTTGTTTGTACAAGTAATACTTACAAATAATTATAGAAATAAAAGTAATTACAATATTGTAACGTTATGTTTTCCCCTTACATAAAATAGGCCCCAACTTAAACCATTTCATGACCATGATACATGAAGAACAAAATGCTAAGTCATTAACTAAAATTGTATACTATAAATATTGTCTGAGATAATAAAAAGAGATAAGAATAATGGGGTAATGAAACTGATAAGAACATTATCAATAAGAAGATTTTACTCTAGTAAACTGCATTAAAAATTGTTAAAAAAGTTAAAACCTATACTCCATACTGCAGTAATAACCTGGATACTCAATAAAGAAAATTATTAATTCAATAATTAGTTTGCCTTTATTACCTGTACCTGTTCATTATTACATGTACCTGTTCGTTAGACAACAAATAATAACTATAATTTCCATTAATTTTGTTAATGTTCTTTGCCATTCATTATTTAGTTATTTTTTTACTGTCAGGAAAAGTTCTGATGTAATTTCTGTACGTGTTATTTTTGCTCTCTCTCTCCCCCTCTCATTGTTATTTATTCAAAAAACATAAAAAAATTGACACTCCTCTGTATGTGTCCACATTGCATACAATTAAAAAAATTAAAAACATACTTGAAACATACTTGTGATCTTGAAAAAGAGGATCAGTCCTCTGTGTGTTTTAATGATAATTAGTTAATCAATGAACATGTCATGGACAACAAAATGCAAAAATTTACAAATGAATAATGAAAACACAAAGATTAAAAACTAAGAAGAAATCATTATAGACATAAAGAAACAAATTAGTAAGATTTATTAATGAATCAAAGGAATTCAGAAATTCAACTGATAATCACACATTAGTACATAGTGTTACGAATTTCACAATTCCACAAAATTTGTAATTATTGGATAGTGAACATTGGATTTCAATATAGTAAGTGTACACATATTAATTTTAAGCACGTTTTACAAATAGTGAATGGAAAAGAAAATAAATACACGATTTCAACTTTCTTAAACTGAAAACAAGAAATTCTTTTGAGTTAGTGTAATGTGTTGTGTTACTGTAAGACAGAGGAGTGCTGTTAGTGTACTAATTAAGATGCATTAAATGTATAAATAAAGCTAATGAGTTATTCTTAGATGACATCATTAATCTTATTGGTAATGGTGTAAAAGCCTTCCCACAGCAGTTGCAGGTTTGGGCTGATTTCTTTCTTCCTTATCATGTTATAGAACTAAGCCTGGCAGCAGGTGTGAGCCCTGAAGAAATTGCAACCAGTCTTCATCTTTGTATTTGCCAAAATAAAGTTGTTCTGAGCCAGGTCATGTAAATTCAGGTTAGGCCAAGTTGCTCATTAGACTTTGTCTAAATTTTAAAGATATAAAGTGTTGATAAAGATTTTAGGACCGTACGTTAAAAACATTGTTTGCACATATGAGTAGGAAGCAGATGTATTAATATAATATGTTACCCAACAAGATACAGGAACAATTATGTATATTTAATTAAGTAGTTAGTGGACTTAAAACCTGCAGTAGAAACTCCAGTTTTTATAAAACAAATAGGGAGAGAATTGAAGATTTGATGTTTGTAAATGTTATATCTATTTTCTTCACAAGTAACTAATGGCTGGTTATTTGTAATCACGTTTTCTCATAATGTATGTTGTTAATGGCCTTTTTTTAAGGGTATGAAGAAAACAACAACAGATATTGGTATTTGAAAAAAGGTGAATTTTATTGGTACATACTAAAGTATAGAGTCAAATTTGTTTCTATTCATTAACAAAGGTCCGTACTGTAATAATTTTGTGTGTAATATACAAGCATTCTTTAATATGTTTACGAGATTCTCCCAATTTTATTTGCATTAATTCAGACCGTAGTAACATTAAATTCCACTATAACACATTATTAATACTTAATCATTTGGATGTTAACAGAAACTGCACATTGCTTTTTATTGCATTATGTTGAAAAAAGGATTTTAATGTACTTGTTTGGTTATACATTAGATTATACTAGGTTCTAAATTGGAAGTACGTTTTAATTCCGGTACTTTGAATAAATACAGCCTTTAATGTTATATACAGCCTTTGAATGTACACTAACTAAGGAAATGTCTGTTAAGTCTAATTAATTTTAAAAATCTTAAAGGTTAAGTTATTAAATATCACTATAATATTGACGACTCGGAACACTAACATTAGTGTTCCGAGTCGTCAATATTATAGTGATATTTAGTTAAGTAACGGACACGTCATGGACAATGAAATCCAAGAGGTTAAGTTATATTGTTAAACGTAGCCACAACCTCCCAAAATCGTCTCTGTACTGTAATTATGTGTGATAAATGTAAACTCATTTCTGTACTTCCAATACCCTTTTAATGTACACTAACAAAGTAAATTTTATTTAAGTTACATTGTCGTACATAACCTCCATAAGCTGGCATTACTTACTTCGAATAAATACAGCTGTTAATGTTATATACAGCCTTTTATCCATACAATAAATACAGCCTTTGAATGTACACTAACTAAGGAAACGTTTGTTAAGTCTAATTAATTTTAAAAATGTAAAAGGTTAAGTTATATTGTTAAACATAGCCACAACCTCCCAAAATCGTCTCTGTACCGTAATTATGTGCGATAAATGTAAACTAACTTCTGTACTTCCAATAAATACACCCTTTTAATGTACACTAAAATTTACTATGTTAGTGTACAATAAAAGGGTGTATTTATTGGAAGTACAGAAATTAGTTTCCATTTATCGTACATAATTACGGTACAGAGACGACTTTGGGAGGTTGTGTCTACGTTTAATTATCTAACTTAACCTTTTAGATTTTTAAAATTAATTAGACTTGTAGGGATGTGCATGGCAGAACTACTTGTAGGGGTGTGCACCCACTTTATAATCATATTTTTGGTAACACTGAGAACTTTAAGCCTTCTTTTATGCTTAAACAAATTATATATACACTTAATTATAGAAAAGCAAATATGTAATTCAAAAGACTAATTTGCTCTAATAAACACATGCTGAAGTTAAAAACAAAAGAGTTTTTACTTGCCTAACTAATCATTAGTTACTAATGTGACAGTTGGGGTTGCTTTTTCTGCAAAAGCTGGGGTATGTTGGATTCAAGAGTGGTTAAATTAAGTCACAAATCTGAATGTTTTTTCAATAAATAAAAATGAGAGGAGTGAGTGAGTGAGAGAGAAAGAGAGAGAGAGAGAGAGAGAGAGAGAGAGAGAGAGAGAGAGAGAGAGAGAGAGAGAGAGAGAGAGAGAGAGAGAGAGAGAGAGAGAGAGAGAGAGAGAGAGAGACAGACAGACAGACAGACAGACAGAGAGACAGAGACCAAAAATAACACATACAGAAATTTCATCAGAACTTTTCCTTTCTCATTGTAAAAAAATAACTAAATAATGAATGGGAAAGAACACTAACAAAATTAATGGAAATTATAGTTATTATTTGTTGTCTAATAAACAGGTACTAGTAATGGCTTCATATACTTCACATCTTAAATTATAAACCTATTATAAACATATTTGGTATAGGCTACTCAGCTTGAAACAAAAGTTCAGACCAATAAAAATGGTTTAAATTTTGCCATGCTGCATTATTAATACTGTTGAAACAGCAGTTTGATTATAATTGTTTTTAGAACAGACTTCTGGAATGATGTGTGCAAAATGATTAAAGCATACCTCCTTACAGTGTATAATAAAATAAGTTATACTTTGTAAAACATCCTAGAAACAAACTGTGAAATCCAGTAACTGTTACTGAGAAACCTTACTAAGGGGCTTATAAAAAAAAATTACAAGCTTGCTCTTTTGAGCATCTGATGAAAAGGTTTTGTAAAGTGTACCTAACATAAAAACGTACAATGTTTGATTTGTCCTTGTATTGCATACTTCCATAAACCTTAGTTAGTGTGTGTATTTATTGTATTGATAAAAGGCTGTATATAACATTAAAGGCTGTATTTATTCGAAGTACCGGAATTTACTTCCAATTTATAACCTAGTACAATCTAACGTATAGCCAAGCAAGTACATTAAAATCCTTTTTTCAATTTCAAGAGGAGTGTCAGTTTTTTAGTTTCAAAGGATAAAGAAAACACTTGTTTACAATTACCTCTAAGATGTCAAGAGTAATTGTAAATTGAATTTTAGAGCTGTATTTATTATTTATATTTAAACAATTTTTTGTACGCAACATAATAACAAAAGGTTGAAATATTTGCAGTTATTTCAATTTTAAAACGTATACACAATTTTTAATCAATCAAAATGTTTCAATCCATTTTCCGTTTACAATTACCCCACCTAACCGCAAAAGTATGGTGTGTCGCTATCTTCAGTTAGCACTTTTATTTAAATTGCTATGAAAATAAATTGAAATAACATGTATGAAAAAGAAACGTTAATTTTAGTAGACTTTAAAAGACTTAATACAGGGAGTCTTTAAATTTGTTTTAAAGTTTTTTCCTAAAGCTCTTGAATTTTGCTTAGAATAGCCAAACACCCAATGCCATTTGTACACCACATGGTAAAATTGTGTTGTTACAATGGCGGACGCGCGAATAGATGTGAGGCTTGTTCGCATGTTTCATTACATTTTTAATCAGTGTTGAGTTGTGAGTTTGACATTCATTTAATTAAAGAATGATTAGCTATGATGAACTGTTGAGTGTTATTAGTACAGAAGAGGATGCAATTTCTTTTCTTCAAGAAAAAGGTTTGGTTCACAATCCTCGTCAATGTGAACAAGGACACGACATGGTATTAGCCCTTGGGCAGCAACAGTGTTGGTGTTGCAATAAGAGGACTTGCCGTGAGTATAAGGTAGTTCGCAAGGGCACATTTCTACAGGGGTCCAAATTACTGCTGGGAAAAATAATAACATTTATTTATTTCTGGTGTGAAGGGCGTAGTAGTGTGAAAAACAGTAAAAATCAACTGGAAATCGGCGTCAACACACACACACAGAGTGGACGGCTTACTTAAGATATATCTGTGCCGTAGACGTCATGAGAAACCCACGGAAAATTGGAGGACCGAATTTAACAGTTGAAATTGACAAGAGTGTGTTTGCCAAGAGAAAAAATAATGTTGGCCAAGTGTATCCACAACAATGGGTATTCGGTGGATACTGCCGAGAAACGAAGGAATGCTTTTTGTGTAGAGTGGAAGATAGATCAGCCGCTGCCCTCCTACCTCTCATAGTGGCAAATATTGAACCAGGGTCTACTATAATGTCAGATGAGTGGCGTTCGTACTGTCAAATTGTTAATTTGCCACAACAGTACAGTCATTTGACTGTAAACCATAGTTATAACTTTGTGGATCCTGAAACGGGAACGCATACACAAGGCGTAGAAAGCATGTGGCGGTCCTGTAAACGCCAAAACATGATTGAATGTGGTACGAGAAGGGAATGCTTAGATTCCTATTTAAGTGAGTTCATGTGGCCAACAAGAAATAGATAAGAGGATTTGTTCCAGAAAATGCTGGAAACCATCAACAAATATGAGGCCCCTTTTTACTAAAAACAAATATGATTTTGGTAAGTATTATCAATTTTGGTAAGTATGTTCTATATACAATTTTATTAAAAAAAAAAAAGATCAAACCAAGCACTTGTCTGTAATGAACAGAACACTGTGTAATAACTGAAATATATGAGAGTTTTATTTAAGGTTATTGCTGGCTCTCACATCCTACCTTCCAGTATTTGCGTATCATCCGTCAGAACAGTGAATAACTCAACAGGATACGAAGTCATTCTTACTACTGTTCAGATGCATTTAGCATGTACACCAGAGGCAGATTTATGCATAGGCAAAGTAGGCAACTGCCTACGGGCGGCAAATTTTGTAAAGGTCATTATGTTGTTTTTATACCTAAGAGATGTTTCAAATGCCGCTCCATTTCATCATTATATGATAATTAAAAGCAATATTTAAAAGCAACATGATAAGAAGCTTTTAAATATATATATTGTTTAGTAACAAGGCTTATTACATAAAGAGAATAGTTCATCATTTACTTCTGATCTGTATATGAAGTAGGCCCTACATCGTTTTTTCACAATTACATTTACATACATTATATATGTGATACTTCCATTATATTAATTATTTAACTATTAATTTGTTTACATTCAAATTTCGAACATCCTTTACCGACTCTGTAATTTGACATGAGTGAATGTCAATAGATGCCACTAGCTGCTAACAGACAGACTATGAGCATAGTATAATTTCATACCCAACTCTAGTGCCAGTTGAGCTTCGACCTGCCAAGGAGGGAAATAAGAGGTCTACACATAGTACGTGTCCGTTAAACACCTGTTGTATTTTACATAAATCGTTAAATATATATTCATCAAATAAATTGATAGGCAAAAAGTGATAAGTGAAAGGATGATTATGTCAAAAGATGTGTATATAATGTATTTTCATTTATTATGTTAGGGTAATATTAGTGGAATGATAATATTCTACCACAACTGTATTACAGTATACAAATGTAGTGATATATCTTGGCACAATACTATGTAATAAATTTGGATAAAAGGCTCATTTCAAATACAAAGGATAGCTGGTGTGATCAGACATAACAAATTTGTATTAGTTTTTTGAGAATGTATTCCTATCAAACTGCAATAAGCATATTTTCAAACCTTTATGGATGTGTGTCATGGAATTTACAGATTGCACCAAAAGAAACAGTTAAAATATATCTTCAATTAAACAAAAATTGGTCTTGTAATATGAGTCAGTAATACAGAAGGAACTAATCAGTTAATTGCTATTACAAAATGCCTTATTCCTTTTTCATGATGATCAGATTTTGCTATACGCCTGCATAAATAAAAATTATTAAATTGCTTAACTTTCAACACAAAGTATTTAAACTATTTAACATGAAAAGTTCATCGTGTCACATATTCTAGTAACAAGGTAAGTTTTTGGAATAGTGTTTTAGCTGAATTTATACACTAGGAGGACACTCAGCATTTAGTTTGTGTGTGTAACTCTGGTTAATCAAAGAGAATTATTTGTGTAAATTCAAATTTAGTAATACAAATCTACTACCATAAAGGCCTGGAATGCTATGCGTTAAAGAATTTTAATTAACTTTATATGGGGAAATCTGGTTTACATACATTATTTCTGAAAATAATAATCCTGAAATGTAATCAGTACTTATATCAAGTTAAGTGCAATAATTAAACAGATTCTTCAACTTGCACATTGCAAACTTCAGGTGCTAATCCTTTACTTTATTTTTAATTCAACATCAATTTATGTTCGGCAACGTTAAAAAGAACATGTTATGACCTCTGAGAAAGTACACAGTGAGTGGAAGCTGGCTTAAATGAAGGTAAACATTTTATCTAATAATTAGTGTCCCGTGTTAGAAAACATGTGCAATACATATTATAAAAAGAAGGATATTGTTTTTACTTCCATGTTCCATAAGGAAATGGATGGCGAAAAAAATCGTGTTCGAGATAAGGGCTGATTCTGATTGTACTACCCTCAAAACATAAAGAAGTCATTTTTTGAAAGATGTCTGTGTGTAGAATTTTGTCTATGGCGAATGATAACTGCCGCAAATTCAAATAATTGTTTGCATATTGTAGAGGACTCAAGGTCTGTTGATTTTGGTGAAGATCGGTTAAGGAGAAGGGGTAGTTTACCTGCAACGTTTTATGTTTTAACAAGAGTAAAGTACTTAATTTTGATAAATACAGTATCCTGAAAAGGTCATAATAATCCACTGTAGAAAGGTAGATGAAATATCTATAAATAAAAGGGGTAGGGGGCAGTTGAAGGGGGAGGGGATAATTTTCTATAAATTAAAATGATAGGTGAAGGGGAGGGGATAATTTTGTTATATGTGTACTACGTTATCAGCAACAATGAAGTAGTTAGTTGATAAAATTCCTTTCCAGGCTGTTTGGCCGTGGTCCAATGTTTTCTGCAAAACCAGACGTTTCGGAAGTGCCATCGACTGCCATCGTCAGTGAAAATCAAGTGCGCTAACGTGAGGTGGTATATGTTAGTGACCACAATTCTGTGGTTGAGGCTGAAGATAGAAGTAGTTTCTGTAGAATATTTCATTTCTAAAACGATTTTAAATATAAATCTTAAAACATGGAAGTCATGTATGGTTCTCCACACCGATATTTTAATTATTTGCATCAAATAGTATTATTGTTTAATACATGTTCTATCCAGATCAAATTATGTGTATACAGTTCTGGAAAAATTAGACAGGCATAAAATTTTTTTGTTTATTGTAAACTGTATTATGTTTGGAAGTATCCCAAAGTAAATTTAACATTAATCATGTCAATCAATGAGGCCAGTCCAGTTTTTTAAGGCTAGGAGAATCCTTGAAATGTTTGGAGCATCACTAGGTCATGATGGATCTAGTCAGCAAACTTCAGTTTATGTGAAAAACTGGCAGATTTGAGTAGTCACTTGATAAAGGATGGTATTGTAAAAGCAACAATTCTTTCAGAATTATTTTATAACCCTGTCAGTCTGCAAATAACTATCACTCCTTTAGATCATCAGTAGATTTAAACTTTTCTTATTCGTGCTAGGCATGTATCATGTAAAACTGCTGGAAGTATGGAATACAAGAACAAATCAAACATTGTACATTGTTTGATCCAAGAAATTAAAAAAAAAAAACTTGTAAACTCTGAAAACATTTGTTCTAATACAGAATTCAAATTAAATAAAGAAAAAGGAATTGTGTGCGTGCTAGTGTGTGTGTGTGTGTGTGTGTGTGTGTGTGTGCGTGTGTGTGTGTGTGTTTTAATGGAGACATCTTCCCCCTTGCTCCTCAACCACTTTCAGAAATTGAACAGACAGAACAATGCCTGACCTGCAAATGGTCTTGAAACATACTTGTGATCTTGCAAAAGAAGATCAGTCCTCTGTGTGTTTTAATGATAATTAGTTAATCAATGGACATGTCATGGACAACAAAATCAAAGAATTTACAAATGAATAATGAAAACACAAAGATTAAAAACTAATAAGAAATCATTAAATAGACATAAAGAAACAAATTAGTAAAATTTATTAATGAATCAAAGGAATTCAGAAATTCAACTGATAATCACACATTAGTACATAGTGTTACTAATTTCACAAAGGTCGAAAACTCAACACAACTGAACAATACGAAATATATAAACACCACACAACACAACCAAACAACATACTTAACGATCAATTACAGTATAAATCACATACACTTATTGACACAATTATACAAAAAACAAACATTAATTTAATTTAAATCCCTGCGCCAATCCCCTTCCTCCACGCACCACCCCCACTACACCTTCCATACAACAACCGTTACTAAATACTGGCAGTCTGTCTCTAAGCTGAAGAAGGCGAATACGACGCCAAAACGCGTTCGACGAGAAGAAAAAACAGTAAGTTCACAAGTAAAAGTTGCATTTTTAGATAAAGTGTTAGTGCTGTGAAAGAAGATGATGAACAATCAAGACAACTATAATTTCACAAGTGCACAAATTTTGTAATTATTAAATTCCACTCTAATCCATTATTAATACTTAATCATTTGCGTGTTAACAGAAACTGCACATTGCTTTTTATTGCATAATGTTGAAAAAAGGATTTTAATGCACTTGTTTGGTTATATGTTAGATTGTACTGGGTTCTAAATTGGAAGTAGAATTCTTGAAAAGAATGAATCCATAATATTTTTACCATGTGGGGCGCATTCCTTGAAACATGTGGGTGTTAATGCTGCAAAACTCAATGCAGATGTGATGACATTTTTCGGGCATGTTGCAAGTCTTTACTCATTTTTCTCTAGCAGCCCTAGAGAAAAATGTTGGGAAGTTTTGAAAAAGCACATTCCTTTATCACTGCACAGCTAATAAAGCTCTTGTTCCCTGAAACAAGATGAAGTGAGAGGATCCAAGCTGTCAAACCGATAGTTAAGCACTACCCAGGAGTACTTAAATTGTTGGATATATTTTAGAAGAGATGTCTTCTAGTCTAACTCCCTCTTCGTACAACATCATATTAGGGCTTAAGAAATATTTCAATTCCACAAAGAGCTTAATGTTGGCATCTTTTTGGTTCAAAGTGCTTTCATATATTGACTAAAAAAATGTTGTTATTCAAAGTAAAGGAATCACACTCAATGTTGAAATAACTCTAGTGGAAGATTTGCTGACAGAATTGAAATTGTTGCGTGATAATCCAGACAGCATAATTGAAGAACCAAACTTAATTGCAAAAGAACTAATAAAAGTTCCTCCTTAATCTCCCAAAAGGTGGAAAAAAAGTACAGATCAATCCAATAGTGATTTTTCAGTAAACAAAGATCAAGAAAATAAATTTAAAACCTCAGTCATGTACCCAGTATTAGAGTTTGTAATGGGCAACATAAAAACACGATTCACTGCAATTAGTTCAATTCGTGACTTGTTTCCACCAGTATTGAACTTTACGGACACGGAAAATGATGAATTAAAATTGAAAGTAAAAGTTCTCATTAGCAAGTTTAAAAAGGAATTGGCAATGAATCTATTTGAAGAAATATTACACTTGAAGAACATTTATAAAACAGAGTTTGAATCAGAAAAGAATCCACTAAGCCTACTCCAAAAACCTTCAAGCTGTATTTGTGAACTTCTGTCTTGCCTATAGGCTTTTCTGTACTATTCCAGTTACAGTATCGTCTCCTGAAAAATCTTTCAGCAGGTTAGCGAATTCACTGAAAACTTGGCAGAGAAGCACTACCTACCAAGAAAGGCTTAATAATTTGGAAATTTTAGCTATTAAAAATGAATTGGCTAACAGTATTAATTTATCAGTCAGATGTTATTGACCAGTTTGCTCAAATGAAAGCAAGAAAAAAACTTTGCACTACTTAAGCCGTTTTAGAAACAGGTCTCTCACTTATAATTGGTTATACTCTTAGGCATATTTTTGTTTATCTTTGTAACAATTGACTTATGTATCACTTATGTGTTGATAAACACAGAATATGTTTATATTTTGTCTTAAATTTAGACCACAGTAACATTGAATTCCACTCTAACCCATTATTAATACTTAATCATTTGGGTGTTAACAGAAACTGCACATTGCTTTTTATTGCATTATGTTGAAAAAAGGATTTTAATGTACCGTACTTGTTTGGTTATAGGCCTACGTTAGATTGTACTGTGTTCTAAATTGGAAGTAGGTTTTAATTCCGGTACTTCGAATAAATACAGCCTTTTATCCATACAATAAATACTGCCTTTGAATGTACACTAAGTAAGGAAATATTTGTTAAGTCTAATTAATTTTAAAAATCTAAAAGGTTAAGTTAGATAATTAAACGTAGACACAACCTCCCAAAATCGTCTCTGTACCGTAATTATGTGCGATAAATGGAAAATAATTTCTGTACTTCCAATAAATACAACCTTTTAATAAAATATGTGCCAATAAACCCCAATGAAATATGCACCAATAACGAAGCCTACTATCTAAGTTAGATAATTAAACGTAGACACAACCTCCCAGAATCGTCTCTGTACCGTAATTATGTGCGATAAATGGAAACTAATTTCTGTACTGCCAATAAATACACCCTTTTAATAAAATATGTACCAATAAACTCCAATACAATATGTACGAATAACGTAGCCTACTAGGTTATACGTTCTAAATTGGAAGTAGGTTTTAATTCCGGTACTTCGAATAAATACAGCCTTTAATGTATATACAGCTGTTTATCCATACAATAAATACAGCCTTTGAATGTACACTAAGTAAAGAAATGTTTGTTAAGTCTAATTAATTTTAAAAATCTATAAAGTTAAGTTAGATAATTAAATATCACTATAATATTGATGACTCGGAACACAAAGTTTTTTATAAGTAAAAACGTAAAGTTTTACCTTACAGCCTAAACCGGCTTTCACCTATAGAAGGCTTCATCAGAGGCTGTCGTTAGTAGCGCTGCTCGTCTTGTTGTTGGCGACGAGAAAGTGTTTCGAAAGATTGAAGCTGTTGTGTGTGGTGAGATGTGTTCGAATAATGCGTGCGATTTGAATTGTGTCTGTTCGTTTAGGATGTCGTTTTTATTTGTTTTTGTGTGTTTGTATATTTCTAATTGTTCTAGAGTGTCTAGTTTTCGGCCTTTTGTGTGTACGTGTAGTATGTTCATGTTATTGTCGATGTTTTTATATGTGTGGTTTGCTTCAATGAGGTGGTTTGCGAAGGTAGATTCTGTAGTGGTGTGGAGTGCTTTAGTGTGTTCAATGTATCTCTGTTTGAAGCTACGTCCTGTCTGGCCTATGTAGAATTTACTGCAATTTGAACAATTTAGTTTATATACACCGGGTAGATCGAATTTGTTTTGTGCTTTGGGCATGCGTTTTGATAGTGTGTGTTCTGTTTTGTTAGTAGTTTTGTAAGCGATTCTGTATCCTGCTTTTTTGAATTTGTGGGCAATTTTTTCTGTTTGTTTGTTGATGTATGTTAGTGTTATGAATTTGTTGTTTTCTGTCTTTGTCTGTTGTTTGTTTTGTGTTTTGTGTAGGAGTTTACTGACTATTGTTCTGTCATATAACCATTAGATTCTGCTAGATATTTTATCGTGTTTAGTTCGTCTTTGTAGTCTATTTCATCTAAGGGGATGTTGTTAAGTCTATGTATCATGGTTCTAAAAGCAGCTAGTTTGTGTTGTATTGGGTGATTGGAGGTGTTGTGTATTAGTGTGTCAGTTGTAGTTGGTTTTCTGTATATACTGAATTTGTGCCTGTGTTCTAGTTTTGTGATGGAGAGGTCTAAGAAGTTTATGGTATTGTTGTGTTCGTATTCGGCAGTGAAGGTTATGTTTTTATGTATTTTGTTTATGTGCGTTAGTAACTGTTCACATTGTCTTTTGTTTCCCCTGTATAGTATTAGAATGTCATCAACGTATCTATGCCAATATAGTATTTTATGTGAGTGTCTGTCATTGTTTGTGAGTATTTTTGTTTTTTCTAAGTGTTGGAGGAAGACTTCTGCTAGAATGCTGGATATGGGGGAGCCCATGGGTAGGCCGTCGTTCTGTGTGTAGTATTTATTGTTGTAAGTAAAGTAGTTTTGTTTTGTGATAATGTTCAGAGTTTCTGTTATTTCATTGATAAGTTCGTCTGGTGTGTTGTTCTGTTTGAGTTTGTTTTGTAGGATGGTGATTGTTTCAGGTATGGGGATGTTTGTGTACAGGTTTTTAATGTCAAAGGAGGCTAATGTGGCGTTATGGGGGATGTGTATGTCTTTTATTTTTGTTACTAGGTCAGTGTTGTTTTTTACTGCAATGTTGTTATCTATTTGTGTGTGTTGTCTAATAATTTTGTCTAGATATTTTGCCAGTTTGTGTGCAGGGGCATTACGGTAGTTGATAATGGGGCGGATCGGAATGTCTTCTTTATGGATTTTGTTTCCATACTCCAAGCGCTTCCCAAAATCCAAATAAACCTCCAAAAATCGTCTCTGTATATATATATATATATATATATTACTATAATACTTATAACTAATTTACCTCAAGATATACTTTATAAAAGTATATCTTGAGGTAAATTAGTTATAAGTATTATAGTATTATATACATCAAGAAACGGACTGTAGCAGAAAGTGATTGAAATATATATAATTATGTGCGATAAATGTAAACTAATTTCTGTACTTTCAATAAATACACCCTTTTAATGTACACGAACAAAGTAAATGAATTTTATTTAAGTTACATTGTCGTACATAACCTCCATATGCTGGCATTAGTTACTTGTGAAGAAAACTGTTGGATGTACACATCGGATACCGAAATATAGTACACGCGTGGCGACTAAAGTTACTTTTTGCCGCTCCAAGACCCAATAATTCATAACTATAACACGCAATTAACTCTAAAGCACTGTATAAAGGAGTAAATGTAGCTTTATTATTTGTAATGTTTACAAATTGAGAGCAAAACATATATCATCAGTATGTTTCTGCCAGAAAAAGTTTATTTTTATAAAAATGATTTATTAATACCACAAGCACACTGGGTTGTACCAATAAATAAATTGCCATAACCTGTTTACAATGCAAAGTTGCGTGCGCATTGAATTTAATATGTTTACGTCATTGATATTTGAGGGAGTTTGTTATGAGTTATGAGTAATCGTTAGGCAGTGATAATAGTTGTTCTGATGTTTTTTGCGCGGTTTGGGGTGAGGTGAAATAATTGTCCATGCCTTGTAGGTTTTGAAGCACATGTGCTTTGGTTTGTGATATTTGATTAATGCCTTTACAGTTACAAATACTAGAAAATATGGAAGATATGGAGACTGAAATATCAGTTATAGACGTGTATGACATTGCTTCAGAAATAGGAAAAGAGTTTGAAAAAATAATTGATGCCCATGGGGCTGAAGCTGTTACTAGTTTGATGCCTAAAGTAATTAATGCGCTTGAACATTTGGAAGTATTAGCTACAAAAAATGAACGAGAAAACGTTATCGTACAAGAGCTGAAAGCAAAAATCGTAAAACTAGAAAGTGATAAGATTGAAAAAGCCGAAGACAGACAAAAATTTGAAAGGGTATGTTAGCTATTTACAGTTATAGTGCAGATTATTAAATAACTACTTTTTCTTACTACAGTTAATATAAGTTCATTAGTGTCCGTTCTTGTAAAGTAGGTCTTGTATTCAAAATTAAGTCTTATGCCATTGGAGGAACGGTACCCATAAGTCACATTTGTTCTGCCGATGTAATTTTGGTATAATTTTTTTCAGTTCGATTGGTAGTGTGTCATTTCTTCAGTAACGCACTGCTTTCACACACACCTTTTTTAAGGCGTGCCTAACCTATACATGAAATCTCAGAAGGACGCCTAGTTAATAAAAAAGAACATAGGCCTAACATTAAATTTGTAATGTGTACGTAGTTTGACTCAGTGAAGCCAATACATTATAAACCTTTATGTAGGTTTCTATGAAACTATACGACAGTTTCTTAGACGTTCAGTATTATACTATACTTGCAATCTATCCGAGCAACTGATATCCCAGAATAAAATGTGTGGGATACCATTGTGTTAAAGCATTGAAATGTTTAACTTCCATAATTAATCGTTCATAATAAACTGTTTTACAAAAATGTCATTTGAATATTATATTCCAACAAAAGGAATCACCCGTACTGTAGTTACTTAAATGTAGTAAACACATGGTAGGTACTTAAATTTAAGTGATTCTAAACAGCTGAGTTATCTCCAATTCTTTTCACAGTTAAGTAGATTGTTGCTTTTCATGCACAAAGTAAAGATCAGTAACATAATTGTCACAGCATTGCCCTTAGAATTTATGAAATTATCAAGAAATTACATTTAATAATATGCAATTAATAATGTTTGTTTTAGAGGAATTGGCAACTGGTAGTGATTGGTAATACTATTGTTTTTTAGGATTGTACTGTTTCTATTATACATGATGTTTGAGTTATTAGGCAAACACAGAAAATGTGGAAAGTATATTAGCTACTATTGACAAACTATATTGGCGTACAAATTAAATTCTCAAGCATTACATCTTATCATAATCTTTAATAGCATTTAATTATTTATCTTCATAGTGGATATATAACAACAAAGATTATTTTTCATAAATATTTTTCAACCTTTACACTGTATAATTCCATTGCCTCTTTGTATAACAAGTTCATGTTCCTTAGCTCTAGTACATGCATTTTCATTATGTTAAATTTTCAGATTTCAAGCTTTCTGATACAATTTGTTATAGAACTATTTATTAAGAGTAAACATTATGTATATAGTTGTCTTGATTGTTCATCTCTTCTTTCACAGCACTACTTTTAGTAAAGTATTATGTATATAATTGCAGCATTGAAACTGAGTGTATACTCAATGGTACAAAGAGTATCCTGTTCATTATTATAAACATGAACTTATTATGTACTAAGAATGTTATTGTCGTGTAGACTTTGATATTATTAATATTTTATATATACTGTATATCAGAAACAAGTAATAAACAGGAATAAGTCAGTAAATGAGTAATATATTGTATCATTGTATTTTAATTTTTTGAATTTGGAAGATGAAACCATATTTGTGGTTTAATAGTTCTGCCAGGTCGAGTTAACACTGTAAAGATTATATATATTGTAACGGGACAAACTATTGGGACGGCGCGCCGGAAGTTAAAAGAGAGTTAAAAGAGGTTACAGAATGTCCTTCAATGCAATTTGTGTTGTCATTTTCTCCAGTAGGGTACCTATTCTTTGGCAACCCTAAGATGTGCGAAAAATTCATTTTTGTGTTTCTACATGCACTGCAGGCATAAACTAGGTATGGATGCAAAAAATCAATTTAAAGTTTAAAAAAATTAAATTTTAGGAATCAAACATGCAGAAACTATGTTTTTTGCAATTCTGTATTTTTAATTAAGAAAGTTGTGTTAGTGGTTATAATCACAAACAGAATAATCACTGTTGCACACCACTATAGAAAAATTATTCCGATTAGTGCTTTTAAGCTTCACAGCTCATCATCAGATTGGAAATGATTTCCGATCCGATCTGATTTCCGATCTGACGATGAGCTGTGAAGCTTGAAAGCACTAATCGGAATAATTTTTCTATAGTGGTGTGCAACAGTGATTATTCTGTTTGTAATTCTATATTTACTACAGGTCTAAACCAGGTCAGTCAAATATATTGCAACTTACCGTCTGCGGCTTTTAGAAACAACGTCTTCATAAAGTTGACATGTTTCGGGACACTTGTCCCATCATCAGAACTTAAAATAATCGTGTATCATTTAAAGTTGATACATTTGTCAATTAATTAAAATATTAAAATCCAACATGAAACAAGTAACTTAAAACAATATGAATACTTAAATGTTTAAAGCGAGCACGAAGGTTTAACGATGTACATCGTATGGAGATTGACCGCGCACTGAATTACGTTTTGCTCCCGCCACGACAATAGCGCAAGGCAGTGTCGTACAATACATTTGACTTGAAAAGCAGTTTATCATTTAAAACACGCGGCTTGGTATCAGTATTGTTATATGCTTTATAAATTTCGTACTCTTCAAGAGCGTTCAAATATCGCCCTTTCTTACATATGTGAAGGGGTATTAAATTAGTTTTAAAATTAGTGTAATTATGATTCTCGGAAATGAGGTGTTCTGCAAATTTTGACTTGATATTGTCCAAACTGTGAAGGTGTGTAGGCGGCCTATGTTCTGTAAATCTTTTTAAAAAACTACGTCCTGTCTGGCCCACATAAAAGGCGTCACAATCGTCACATATCAATTTGTAAACACCAGTTTTGTGTTCAAGGCTGGTAGTTCTGCGGACACGAAGATTATTCATAATATTATTAGTGGTTTTGTAAGTGACCTTTATATTGCTGGTTTTATTAAAAATTGTCCCAAAAATCTTAGGCATAAGGATAAGGTATGTGTATGGTGTTGCAATGTATTTGCGTGTTGTATTCTGGCGTGTTTTATGTCCGTTAATGTTTCTATGTTTTTTCTTATGTTTTCGAAGGATGTTGTTCACCATATCGACATCATAACCATTAGCAACTGCAATGTGTTTAATGGTATCTGATTCCTCACGGTATTCTTTATCACCGAGGGGCAAAGATAAAAGTCTATAAATCATACTGTGGAAGGCAGCCAATTTCTGGGATAAAGGATGAAAGGACTTAGCATGTATTACAATATCAGTCGTTGTGGGTTTTCTATAGATGTTAAATTGTAATTTTTTATTACTGTCCTTGGCAACAGTTAAATCTAGAAAATTCAGTTTACCATTGTCTTCACTTTCAAGTGTGAACCGCATTTTGTCATTGATATTATTCAAATAACTATGTAAATTATCAATTTGCCTTTGTGTACCTTTGATTATTAAAAAGGTATCATCAACATACCTGCCATAAAATATTATGTTATTCTTGTGTTTGTTATTAGTGAGAATGAATGAATTTTCGAAATTATTCAGGTATATATCTGCAAGAAGACCTGAAAGTGGAGAACCCATTGCTAACCCATTTTGTTGGCTGAAAAATTGATTATTGTGGGTAAAATAATTTTGATCAAGAACTAACTCCAAAATGTGCATCAATTCATTTATACTATCAATAAATGAATTATTTCGTGCTTGCTTTAAACATTTAAGTATTCATATTGTTTTAAGTTATTTGTTTCATGTTGGATTTTAATATTTTAATTAATTGACAAATGTATCAACTTTAAATGATACACGATTATTTTAAGTTCTGATGATGGGACAAGTGTCCCGAAACATGTCAACTTTGTGAAGACGTTTCTAAAAGCCGCAGACGGTAAGTTGCAATATATTTGATTGAACAACACGTGGGTTGGTACTAAACATTTGGGATTTATTCCTTTTAAACACTAAACCAGGTGCTGACAAAAACTAAGGTAGGGTGGTCCAAAGGTCATTCCTTACTGGACCTTAACAGGACTCCCATTGTGCAACAGAACTCTCTTTTTAACACAATTATTTAATAAAATTTCATTCTAGATTGAATTTTTGTTATAGAATACACTTTGTAAGGCAGCTTGTTTAGTTTTTAATGCTGTATTGCTACAGCTGTGTTGCAGTTTTTTGCAACTTGCACATAAAAAGTGTGGATTTTTCATGTCTGCACCTAGTTTTGATCTATAGTACATATAGGAACACTAAAAATGTTTTTTTTTTTTCAAATTTTGTGACTGCCAGAGAGAATAGATAGTGATGCCAACTGTTACCAAAAATTAATAATTGTAATACATGAATTGATTTATTTTTGTTTCTGATTTAAAACACCTATAGTATTGTACATGAGCATAAGTCATTTGTGTATAAATTCTGGGAGTTATAGTATGTTATGATAGATGATTCAGTTTGATAGTAAGGAGAATAAACCTCTTCATTTTGTACATTATAAACATGTACACATAATTTTTTATTGGGTTATGATAAGTTAGAATATTAGTACAGAATTCCTAAGTGTATAGTAGTTACTAGTATAAAATTCTGACTTAATTTTAATGCTTTTTGTATACTTACAGGAGTTAGAACAAATTGAGGACCACTGGCGGGAGGAATCTCGAGATTTAGTTGCTATGGTTACAAAATTACAAGAGGATAACCGTAAGCTGACAAACTTGTTGGCTTCTCGTGAGGATCATTCTCCAGATGAACAATGTAAGAGAAAGCATCATTGGCAGTTGGTTTTCTTAGCATTAGTACATCCACTGATACATAAGCAAATGTTAGGTTAGCTACAATCATATATGTGAAATGTACACTGCATTAGTGCAGCCACACCTACAGGTACCCAGTTCATATTTTGAAAAATTAAAAAAAGAAGTAATACTGAATAGCCCATGTATACAACATTAATGCTTATTGAGTTGCTGTTAATTTTTTTGATAATATTACCACCCTGTCGGTATCAGCCACTTCCAAGAAAGTGTATAGGTATTATTGCATGTGTTATTTATATTTATGTCTGAGATATAGCGGAGGTCTCTTAAGTTTTATAGACTATGATATATAAAGTACCTACACAATGACCAATTGATTAAAACAGAATGTATTTCATTGGTTAAAATCTTTTTAAGTTCTGTGCTCTAATGTGTCCAAACCAAGCGATATTATGTACTTCAGTTTCAAAAAAGCTCTGAAGGATACTCACCAAATGATACATGTTCTATAGAAACTTGAAAAATACATTGAAATGCAATGTAGGAATTACAGGTAACTAAGCAGCAGATGACCTGGCATAAAAAAGGCACCAAATTACATAAAACATCACACATAACTAACTAGTGTTGTAATAGCAAAAACTTTTTATCAAAAAGAAAAATCAACAGTTAGCCAAGGAAAGTGCCAAAAACAAAACTTGAGAAAGTATAGATTTGGTAGGACTAAAAACGAACCAAGAAAAGTCTGTGTTGCTATCCTTTCACCTTAATAGAGGTCATGATTCTCTTCATCTCATTAAAAAAAAAATCAATATCTGCAGTTTAAATGTATGCAAAATTTGCCATGAACCTAACTCAAGAATGGATAAAGACCTCTTCCACTGCTAAAAACTAGATGTAAATCTTAAAAACTTGAATATCAGTTAACTATATTGAGATGTCAGAAAGGTGGTGGTCAGGAATATGGGCTAGCCATAAGCAACAATAACACTTTGTTTTAATATCTTTAGGACTGCCAACTTGTATTCAAAACAACAATTCTCAGCAGTACTCATTAATACAAACTTGCCAGTTATCTGGGCACAGTCTTGCTTTTGGTTATGGTCTGGTGTATTTCTGTGACATGTAGTATATTTATGTATAGTTGATAAAATTATCGAATATCTATGAGGAGTATAAAATTTATGCCTACTGTCAGTGTGTCCATAAAAGGAGACTGAATAACATAAGTGGTTTGTTATGTGAAAAGTGATCCAATACATGAAAAGTATATTCAGAGGGCAGCAAATGTAAAGCTTCACACCCTAATGGAGCTCTGGAAGAGCTTTTGTGAAGAGCTTTTTGTAGTTACTACCTCATTTCTCTTAATTTTTGATACACTATAAATGCTATAACAGCTGTTACACCTGCATGAGGCACAATCTGTAACGGTATAGCTCTTTTACCACTATTAAATAATATAATACCATAATAATATAATACTCACTGCTGCCAGAATTTTAGTTACCATCATAATCCCATTAAACTTACCTTATTAAACTGCCCAGGTCGCCACGATATTTTATGGTTTAATATCGAAACCTTTACGCTCTTGCCCTTATAAAAAATTAAAATAATCCCGCTATCTGACCACCCTTAAACTCAGAAAATCCCACAGAACATTAGACGAGGTTTTCAGCACAGAATAGGAAATGGTTATAGCGTAATAACTTACTCTAATACATGTTTTATATTAAACAAAATCTGAATTTATTTTAAGTCAAAATCTGAATTTACGAATTAGTAAAATAAACATTTCTTACTTGACTAGCCTATGACAAATTATTTATATTTTTAATGAACCAGTACGTAATTCATATCTGTTCCCTTAGAGATCTCTATTGTTTAGAAAAAGTCTGCAAATGCAAATGTTACAATATAGTTAAATGTTAATGTAGTTAAAAGTTCTGAATTGATAATATGTTACTCATCCTGGTAGTGGCTTCGCTCCAACTGGTGATGCACTTGTTTTATCACTCACTTCGAAAGTCGATGTATGCTCATTAAAGTAATTTTATCTTAGTACTGTTACTAATTTTTACTGTTTCCTAAAACCATATTGTTCACATTTAATGATTGTGTGGGTCAACGTAACTGTTGTACGAGCACTGATAGTTTTTTAATTAGTTGACCGCTACATAGTTCACACACTTTAATAGTTGTACTGGATAGGCCGATTATATTATTATCGGCCTATCTTGCGCCCGAGGCCACTGTTTTTTAATTCACTTTCAGACGACTGTAATCTGCTACTGTCTGATACAGACTGGTAATTAACAACCGAACGTTTTAGTTAACAACTGACTGACTGCTTAAGGTGACCGTCTGATGCAAACACTGGAGTGACAATGTATTCTTACTGTGATTCACACTGAGACTGAGCTGGCAAGCTGTTGCATAATACGTCTGGCTGGTTGACTGTAGACATCAACAGTCTGCAATAACATTGTATGTTGCTGGTTACTAGGGGGTATGCCTTAGGTGAATACAGACTACCTTGGGATTACAATTGATTTAAATTATTACTTTTAGCATACAATTCTGTACCGTTACAATACCCCCCCCCCATTGAGAGGTTTTATGCCGAAGCATAAAAACTCTCATTGCCTAAAACCTAAAAGGATCAGTGAAGATATGGCGCCGCAACCCCCCTTAGTTCTTACTAAAATCATGGGTACTTACCCCCCTAGTCCGGTGGCTGTGACTGCACCCATCCGACCTTACTGGACTTCTCTGCTCAAGATCCCAACACCATAAAATCGGATAGACACCTGCCACAGTATCACCTGACTGAAACATTCAAGCAAAATTTCAACAAATGGCCTTCCATCATTCCATATCCCCGACTGATTCGTTTCCTCTTAGTCGTACTGGTTCTTTTTTATACAAAGTACTGGTTTTTCCTTGAATTTGTAATATACATATGTCTACCTAGCAATACAAACTTACTGTCTGCTTACATTTATTTACATTGGACACATAAAAATCACATACCAGTTATATATTGGTAATCTTACTCCCCTAACAAAACATTATTCCCCGCCAAAAGTACAAATTTATTACATAACAGTCATACTGTAAAATGCATGTTACAGGTCACCAACATTTCTCCTTTAGATTTAAATAACAGTTGTAAACATTACAATATTAATCTCAAATTTCCAATTAAATAAAAACTTTAATCATTAATCAGTTCGCATTTATTTCACCATTCCAATCAAAAGACTGCATTACAATCAAAACACTAAGTTGCTTCATTATATTAGTCATAAAAAATTAACTTCATTTCATCACATCTTGTATTTCTTTTGTTTCGTATTTGTTTCATAATAAAATTTACTCATGGCAATGATTCGTCAAAACAAAAATTCTTGTTATTACCAACTCCAGCATGGCTGTAAACATTAGTCACACAAAATACAAAGTATCTATCAACAGCATCTCCGCTGCTCCACTACCAAACTATCAACATCCACATTTATTTACAAAATTTCGTCATGTTCTTTTATAATACCATTACTATAGAATGCCACCCTCAAGAATAATAAAATTCACATTTTTAACTTGAATTCATTTCAACTCAAATCAAAACAATTTAACTTTTAATTACATTATTTAAAACACTTTTAATTTAAACACACAATACAAAATAAAATTCCTTAGTACCTCCTGTTAATTATTTAGTAAAATAAAATGTTATTATTATTATAACATACTACAAACATCTGCTACATAAGCTATAGTCTACATTCCAACAATATAACCTTGACACAATACATTTAACAACCAACACATTTATTTACAAGTTTCCGTCATAATTTCCGTGTTTACCACGCCTCATTACCTAAATAAGCCAAGTAATTGCCCTTATCTCAAATAATTAAATGTTCATTTTTAAACTGTCTAACCCCGTCATCGAAAATTAATCTTTTCTGCACATAACATCGTTCATTTTTATTTATACACATCATATGGCTATCATTTGTGTAATAACCATAAAAATTTTTGTTATTCCTTTTACCATAATAATAATAATGCTCAGGGTTACCCCCCATTATTATTTTATCATAAACCAAGTCTGCATTATTATTTTTTGTCAAGTCTCCGTTAGTATTTATTGTTAACATAAGGTAAGTTATTTTATCATCATATTCCTCCACTACATTCATCACAACATCAGGTAAGTTTTTATCATTTACAACAGTATCAACAAAATAATCATCAATATCTATTTCACAAGGTAAGTCACTTTTTTCACCTCTCTCAATATCTAAACTCTGCACTAACATTTCATAACCTCTATTAATCTAAAAAATCTCTATCTCTCTCTTTCTCTCACAATACCTCTCACAACCCCCCTGAACTATCTCATTCCATGCAAAGGGCCACACAAACTTACTATATGTCTTGGCACTTCCAAAATCATCACAAAAAATAAAGGCACTATCCGAAGACACCTCGTCTTCCATACAACTACAGGAGGAAACTCTGTCCTCATTAAATACCTGTGAAACTTCTGTTTCACCATAAATTAGGGGAAAATTTGCCTCTGCCCATCTAAACTTTCATCACACTCTCTCACTAACTGACAAACCTTTGTTTCTACTACTTCATTATCACATACTACATCCACTATATTCTCAGAATTGCAATTAACATCATTATCATCACTACTCAATACTTTATTATCTAACACTACCTCTTCCACTATTTTGTCATCATCAATATTTGTCATCACTATAACATTGTCATCTAACTTCTTATGCATTATCTGATTTAATTTTCTGTCTAGATTTCTATTCATTTCGTTAATCTTTTCCTCACAACTGCTACTTATTGATTCTAATATTTGGTCTTTAATTGTATCAGAACATTCATCCATCTTGTTAACAAACTTCTTTATCACGTCTATTTTTTATTTGTAACAGTATTAACAAACAAACATATATCTGGTTTTGTTTACATTTACTAACTTTAGACACGTGTGTCCAACACACCATAATTATGGTACTTACCATAATTTGAAAAGCCTGTTGTTTCGATCTTATTATTGGTTAAGGGTCCAGGGTTTTGACTCAGCGTGAATGCTGACTGAGATAGGCATTGAAATAAAGATACGGTCATTTGAAAACATCAAATATCAATATCGGTTTATTTTCTTTTCATGTGTACACCGGACTGTTTCTTTAATGACAATGGCCAATTGTACAACCAAGAAATCAAAATGGCGGCCTTTACTTACATTACAATTCTTTTATTACAAAATTATTTTATAGATTCTTACTCGTCATGTTACCAAATTTTGTGTTACCTATGCAGCTGCTTTATTATCAAAATGACTAATTATATTCGCTTAAGCGAAACGCAAACCAACGCCCCGCTTGGCTGTCGACAATTACCATTCACTCCCCACTTCCACACTCTCACTCATTCTTATTACATTATTTCATTTAGGTTATACATATATCTGATATTTGGGTAAAAGAGCTCTTTAAATTGAATTTGGTTTTGCACTTTCCTGTTTTGTAAACTAGAAGTTCTTGACGATGGCTCACATGTTGCCTTCACAGAAGTGGCGTGGTTACATTTTGGCTATTAGTCACTGACTCTAAGTTTTAATTTTGAAAACAAACTATTGTGCACTGTCTTACTTTCTCTTCTGACTGGTTTGTAACTACATATATAGATTACATTTTGAATTGTTAAAACAACTAGGCCGGTATAAACTGCCGGCTGCCTTTAGCAAGGTGTTGCCGCTGATGCGGAGTTGTGTAGACTGGGACAAACACTACACAAATTTTACGTGTGTGTGTGTGTGTGTGCATACGTCATTGTTCTTTGTCTTTCATTAAATAAACGCCCTGTTTATTACGTATTTTATGCACGTCATTCTTTTGTTAATGACGTTTGGCGTTGTTGGCCAATGAAACAGACGTATCTAGAGGCTGTATTTGTTGGTGTATCCATTTTAAGTGTTCTTATTCGCACGTACTCTGTTGACCTTGGAATTATTTTGTTGTCTCAAAACTGCGTCGTTGCAGGCAAAACCAGGGAAATTGCACTACCCATACAAATGAATGTAAAAAAACATCGAAATACAATAATTTGCTACCTTGTATACCATAAATTTGACATCAGGTTTTTCGTACTGTCACAAAACCCCCTCAATGAAAGGTTTTGTGTCGAGACACAAAAACTTTCATTGACTCATTCACACTTTTCTAAAAGGATCAGCCCAGATATGGAGCCACAACCCCCTGTAGTGTTACCATAAAAGAAATTCAATCACTTACCCTTGGTCCAATGATGATGTTCGCACCTTCTGGCCTTACTGGACTTCTCAGGAGAGATCCCAACACCATAAGGCCATGAGGCACTTTACGCTCCTGTTCTGACGCACCGGCCAGCTCAGGACCGCGGTCACAACACCACCAAACTCTGAAACATGCAATATAAAATTTTAAACTAGTGGCCTTCTCTATATCCATATCCACAACTGATATGTTTCCTCTTAGTACTTTGGTTTGCGTCTTGGGGCATTGGTTTGCTTAACTCTACAATTTTCAAACAATGTATAACAAGAGTTAAGATAGAAAATTTCTTCTCTTTTTAATAACCTGATATTTAGTACAACTTTCTGACTCCAGTCAATTATATTTACTCTCTTTACCACATGGAAACATTTATTCTTAGCCTAAACAGAAAACACATTTTACTTTTCTAGCAACAACCATTAACTCTATTATTTTACTTCATATAACATTATAATATCTATATATCATGGCAAACAACTTTAAAGCTCTCTAAATTCTTTACGACCTTTTCTTTACGTTTAATTCCTCTATAACAGAATCATTACTGCAGAATTGATAACCAACATCAATCTCACTATTAATTCCTTAAAATTTAACATTGTTATCGTTACTATCCTTGTAGTAACCTCCCATCCACACACACTATTGCTTTTATTAGGGATGGACTGTGACGCCCATTTGCCTCCACAAGGACTGTATTCTTTTTAGAGGGATCTATCGCCTCTGTGCCCTTGCTTCGGCGTTACACTGGAAAGGTTTAGGTATCATCATACCTTTGTTATATACTTACTCGCCCTTAATGCGGGTCTACCACCTGGCTTTGCTGTTCCTCCTCGAACAGAGTGGCAGCCGCTGTTCCATAGTTCCGGGGATTCCCCTAGTTTCACCCCCCCATTAATTTCTACTATCAACCAATTTCAAATCAGCTATGGTCAAGGGACTTAAATTATGGCCATAGCTGACCGCTAGCCAAAACCATGATTAGTGCTGGTAAGGCAGTAACCGCCCGAAAAGTCGGGGAAATCTACTTTACCTTCAGGCATGTTTTACATCACATCATTATCATACACTGTACGGTCAATAATCACATATAATACAAAATTATATTAAAATTTGTACAGTGTAGTCACGCCTTCTGGAGGCCTCCGATGATGGCAACGGTCTGTGCGCTACTCATCAACCCACTTCACTAGCTACAATAGCACATGCCACTACTGCACTAGCCCAATTAATTCTAACTTAATTCCTCCTACATATACTGTTCATACAGTCCATTTTGACTTACATTTTCTAACACCAAACTACAAGAAAACACCTTTTAACCTTGCTCAAAAACAAGTTTTTCAATTATTAACAAATTTTCACATAGACACTTTACAAGTTCAAGCTTTCACCTTCACTAACAATTTCTTCTACTACAAAATAGGAAGTACAACAATGGATCACCTGATAAGATTACATAAAGATAAAACATATTCCTTGCTCCTTAAAGCAAAACAAACACTTGGAAAAGCTTATTATTGACATTACTGTAATTTTAAACATTTTGTTTCACAATTTCTGAACGAAACTACTTTAATTCGTGGAACATATGTATATAATTATCCCTTCTCCTCTTTTTTTTTTTCCACAAACTCTGGGCCCCCCTCCCCGTTCTTGCACGTTAAAATTTCTATTCACACCTTTTACCTTTTTGTGGAGCCAGACCACCGTTAGTTTCACCCCGCGGTTGAGGCTACTGCCAACCATGGTCTGCCTCCTTTGCCAAAACCACGATCAGAGGTGGTGAATCTGTGATCGCCCGGAAATGGGGGAGTGTCCCTTCTGGAAACATAAACATCAAACTAAACTCATTCACACTCATTAACATGCAATTCCTATCCAGATCCTAAGATGACCAATATAACTTCAAGTTTGTTGCATTGTGTGTTCCTACTACTTCCCTAGTCTCCCTATCCTGCAACACATATGAATTTTTCATGTTGATCCCCACTATCTCGTAAGGTCCTTCGTAAAGCAGGAAGAATTTCTTAATTTCCTTGTCCTGAGCGCTTGATAGATCGTGTCTCCTTACCAATACCAACTGTCCAACTTCATATTTTACCCACTACCTTTTGCGTCGTGTCTACGTTTTCGTCGTTCACCTTGGCTTAATAAATTCTCGTTGGCCAACCGGATCTTAATGCTCACATCCGTCCGCTCGCTCTCCGTTGGATAATCAAACAGGTGCTCCAAAATCCTTGGGGGGCGTGTTCCCTTTACTAACTCGTGAGGTGTATAGCCGGTGGACTCATGGGTGGTACTGTTTAGCCAATTTTCTACCTTCTTAACGTACAACGGCCACTCGTTGTGTTTAGCGTGACAATAGGCTCTAAAGATCCTGCATATCTCTCTCATTACACGCTCAGCCTGGTTTGACTGGGGATGGTACACAGCCGTATACTTCGTGAGGATTCCTTCCCATCCTAAGGTCTGGCGCCATTTTCCACTGATGAACTGTGGCCCATGATCCGACAAAATCACCTTCGGCTTACCCACATGAATCATATAGTCCTTAGTCACCTTCTCACTCAATACCTTACTGGTAGCTCTCTTTACGCTATACAATTTCACATACTTCGAAAAAGTGTCAAGTAATACAAAAATATACACAACTCCGCCTCTACCCTTCGGCAATGGTCCAAACAAATCTACCGCAACTAAATCAAATGGTCTCTCTACCCTTATAAAATTCAACTCACCTTCAACCCTATAGTTTACTACCTTTGATTTCTGACACAAATCACAACTCCTCAGCAATTTCCTCACTCGTCTCTCCATACTCCTTAAAACACATGACTCCTTTAACACACTAACACACTTCTTCGCCCCGAAATGACCGTATCTAAAATGACAATCCCAAATAATCTTCTCTTCCAACCCTTCTGGTATTACTAACTTCCAATCACGCTCACCCCCTACTACCCTTTTAAACAACAATCCTTTGTGAATTTGGAAAAACTGCCAATATTCTGATTCCTCGAATTCCGTTTCCAAGCTGTTCATTATCTTTCCCGACTTAACATCTGCTCTTTGCATGGTTCCGATATCCTTTAACTCTTCTCCAAAGATCTTATCCTCCTTAGTTATTTTAAAAATTTCAATTTCCTTTATATCTCTACCTGTCCTGTTACTCTCATAATCTACTCTGGAGAGAGTGTCGGGTACCTTGTTCTCTTTTCCTCAGATGTATTCCCACTCGAAGTTGTATTCCTGGAGCACGAGCACCCATCTTGTAAGATGGCTGTGAGCAAGCTTGCAAGTGTTCAAAAAGGATAACGCCTTGTGGTCCGTTCGTATGATGGTCCTGTTTCCCAGAATGTAAGTTCTAAATTTTCCAACGGCGAATACAATATTCAGTAATTCTTTTTCAGTTGTTGTATAGTTCTTCTCCGCTGGCAGCAATGATCTACTCACGAAGGCTATAGTGAGGTGCTCCTTTTCCTCATCCTCTTGATACAGCTCCGCCCCGACGGCTACATTACTGGCGTCTGTAAATAGAACACTTTCTCAAAATCCGGGTGGTTCATCATGATCATTTCACTAAATTTCCTTTTAATCTCCTCAAAGGCTCCACGCTTTATGTCGCCCCAAATCCACTGTCGGTTCTTTTGCAGTATCACACTTAATCTTGCTGTCACGTGGGCATAGTTCCTTTGAAATTTTCGGTAGAAATTGCACAGCCCTAGAAAACTTTGAAGTTGCTTTATGTTCCTCGGTTCAGGGAAGCGCATGATCAATTCGACCTTGTCTGGACTTGCTGAGATCCCTTCCGGCGTAATAATAAAACCTAAAAATTTAATTTCTGTCTGTAAAAATTCCGACTTGGCCCAATTTACTGTAAGTCCTCCTGTCTCCAATTTCGTCAGTACATACCTTAAATGTTCCAAATTATCCTCGAAAGTCCGGGATGCAATCAAAATGTCGTCCACATAAACTGTCAGGAAATCCAACGCCTTGGATCTCAAAATCTGGTCTAAGCATTTGATGAAACTCGCCACACTGGTATTTAATCCAAAAGGTAGTCTCCTGAACTGGTAATTCTTTCCATTGAATAAAAATGCGGTGTATTTTCTACTTGCCTCCGCTAACGGTACCTGCCAATATCCTGCAGTAAGGTCCAGCGATGTCATACACTTCACGCCGCTGAATTTCTGGAATATCTCATTTATCGATTCTGGTGACTCTTGGTCGGGTATAATTATCTGGTTTATTCTCCTCGCATCTAAACACAGCCTGACTCTGCCGTCCTTCTTGATTACTACCACCAGAGGATTCGAGTATGGCGATACTGATCTCTCTATAATTTTACCTTCCAGCATTTTATCCAATTCCTCTTGCACCGCTCATCTTTTGGAGTAAGGCACAGGATAACTCCGTTGCATGAATGGTGTATGTTCTCTTATCTGTAATGTACATTCATAATCTTTTGCCCTACCTGGTACATCGGCAAACACTCCCCTAAACTGCTCTATCACCTGCCATAACGCTGCACGCTGGCCACTCCCAACACCGGACCCTTCACTCCGAAACTTATCTGCCCTTATCTCCCACACTACATCATTAATATTACTCATTTCGTTATCATAATCGTAAATATACTCTGCCTCTCTACACCAATTGATTCTAGTATCGCTATAATTCTCATCTACTCGTTTCTTCAATAATTTTACCCCAGTTGTTTTAATTTTATCTATCACCCATTCAAAATTTATTTTCACCGACTGGTCACCCCCGGCTAATTCTATCACCTTTTCTTTAAAATTTATCACCGCTCTATTCCTCTGCAAAAAATCGTTACCCAAAATAATGTCCAAACTCAAACCTTTAACTACCAAGAATGTACTATCAAAATCTATACCATTTATCAAAAAGTTCAAGTGTATTTGTTTCGTCACACGCTTACTCCGTACCTCTGTGACTCCTATCACCGTAACCCCTGCTACTGGCAAAACTGGAATATTTTTGTTAAATTCTCTCAATTCATTTAAAATATTTTCTGCTATCACTGAAATTTCGCTCCCTGTATCCACCAGTGTTCTAAAATGCTTACCTTCTACATTTACCTGAATTTCTGTTAATCCTGCTCTCCCTTCCTCCAGCATATGGTTCTCCTCTTCTAATAAATCAGCTATTATGTCCGTTTTGATGACGTTGCTTGGGATGTCTTCCGTTGGTTGGACCTCATGCACTTCTCTGAACAGTGGTCGGGTCCTTGCTACCACTGTTGGTTCTAGTTTTCCGGCTGTCGTCCGCTATTATTCATCTCCTGTTGTTGTTGACCATTGGGTCGTCCTTGTCGGTGGTTGAATGTCCCACTGGTACCTGGTACGCCCCTGTCGGTCGGTACATATCGTTTCATGTGCTCTCTCCTCCTTTGTTCTTCTTTAGGTAGTTTGCATCTAAAACATTGTTGTCTGTGAGCGTAGTTCTCTCTTCCGCACCTGGAACAATTCCACTCACCTGTCTGCTGAAAATGATTTCTGGGTCTATAATTGTTATTGTGATCATTGTTTCCCTGATAGCTACTCTTATGTCGGTTAAATTCCGCGTTACTACTATGGTGGTTAGTCTGTATAGGTCGTTTAACTATTTCACGATCCCTAATACTCTGCAAAATGTCTAAAACCCGTTCTAATTCTCTTAAATTCTCTATCTCCTTCGTCATTAAGGTAATCTGCGCTTCTCTGGGTAGATGTTTACTCACGTATCTGACGAACGATTTGAATCGTATGGGCGGTTCGAGGTATTTTGCCTCATTATACAACTTTGTTACGTGCATTGTTATATTATTGTGCCCTACAAAATTACCTACTCCCATAATACGACTTCTCAAACTCTCTTGTTCTTCTTCCGGCCAAAATTTATCTTTAAATGCTCTCTCGAACGTTTCAAAACTGTCCCATTCTATTCTGTGCGCCTCCGCCCATATGATAGAATTGCCTTTAAAACATTTGATAATTTTCGTTAGTTGTATTTCCCAGTTATGATTACTAAAATGATTATATTCCCGCGTCTGATTTAAAAATCTCATAGGGTGGATTATTCTGTTCTTGTGGTTAAAATTTTCTAACTCTACTTCATTGTACATGTCTCTAGTTACGATTATTCTTTCCGTAATACCGGTATATTTCTTCTGAATTTCCCCCCGTAACTCATTTTTCACTTTCATTAAATCATTTTCAATCACATTACATTTAACATGCACATTATTATCGTTTTGTATTACTAGGTTGTCTATTTCTTTAATTTTACTTTGTAACATGCTCATTCTATCACTAGTGTTACTCTCATGTTTTGATATTGTTTGGTCTATTGTTTCAAACTGTTTGGTTATGTCTATTACATCTAACTCACATTTCTCTATTTTGTTCTGTAAAATACTAGTTTTCATTTCTATTTGTTTATTTGTTTCACAATTAGTTTTACTCTCTATCTGTTCATTAACTGTGGTTAAACATTTATTCTCTATTTGTTCATACTGTGTTTCTATTTGGTTTTGTACTGTCTCATTAATTTGTTTAATTTTGTCGTCTAATTGACTTATTTTATTGTTAAATTGCTCATTACTAGTTTCTGTTTGTTTTTGGATACCGTTACACTGTATTTCTATTTCGCTTATTCTTTCATCAAAATTGCAACCTTGTTTCTTAATTTCTTTTTTAATATCGCTAAATTGTACATCAAACTGATTTAATTTCTCATTAAAATCATCTAATTTAGTATCAAATCTGATGCTCTGCTCTTTGAAAAGCAGTTTCATCATTTTTATTATGTCATTTTCTTCCATCCTGTTATTTACTATAGGCGTTGACTGATCGCCTTCTCACATAATTTGTGATTCCGTCATGCTCGTTTCGTTATCATTTGCCATTATAAAAAATGTTAATGATTTGTTGCTTTATATTTGCGTTACCACCTAACCTACAATCGCATCCTTATATTTTTTATATAGTCACCAGTTCGGGCGGCATTTGTTAACAAACTTCTTTATCACGTCTATTTTTTATTTGTAACAGTATTAACAAACAAACGTGTATCTGGTTTTGTTTACATTTACTAACTTTAGACACGTGTGTCCAACACACCATAATTATGGTACTTACCATAATTTGAAAAGCCTGTTGTTTCGATCTTATTATTGGTTAAGGGTCCAGGGTTTTGACTCAGCGTGAATGCTGACTGAGATAGGCATTGAAATAAAGATACAGTCATTTGAAAACATCAAATATCAATATCGGTTTATTTTCTTTTCATGTGTACACCGGACTGTTTCTTTACAATGGCCAATTGTACAACCAAGAAATCAAAATGGCGGCCTTTACTTACATTACAATTCTTTTATTACAAAATTATTTTATAGATTCTTACTCGTCATCAACCCTCGAAAATTGTTGGCGTTTCCCACTCGCCAGATACCGTTTCCGGGGGGGGGGGGGGAATAAAACTTTATTATTTAATATTTACCATGTACCGCTACATTATTCATTAGCCCAGTTTATATTCTGATAGTCCCTTATCGAGTTGAAGATGAAAAATAATTGATTAAAAATAATCAAGCTGGACTAGGCTGAGGCCTCTTGTGGCCACTAACATGGCGAAGTCCCGACGAGAAATACCATTTGTCTATTGCTACACCAGGGTTGAAACCTTCTAAGGGTGGTCCATTTACTGCCAGCTGCATTAGATCTCCTAATGAAGTGATGTCCAGGGAAAGTCTCTGTTTCACTTTTATCCTGTTAACGAAGCTAAATCCTCGTTCACAAGATGCTGTTGTTACTGCCATGCATGCAACGCCGTAAAATACTTTCTTTAGCTCACCAAAATGCTCAGGAAACTTGTACAGAGTTTTTAATAGATCACCCAGTCCTTTTGAAGTTATTTGCTCTTCTTTAACCATCATTTTTAATTGAAGCCATTCCGATAGCAAAACATCCTCATTTATATCACCAGTAATAAAAACATGCGCCAATTGAAGAATCTCCTCATTGCCATATGCAGTTAGGGTGTCATCTTGAGGAAGGCACAAGAAATCCAGAACGTGGCACTTGGTGCCTACTACAGTCTCAAGTGTATCAAGACGGCACTTCAAGTAATGAACTGTGCTTTCGATCAGCTTATTACGGATTGATTTGTATTCTTCCTCCCCTTGAGACGTGTTTGTGAGAACAATTCCTTGGTCACCTTTGTATTTTGAGCAATTCAGTTTCTCTGAGTCTGAAGTGTCAGAAAGGAATTGTTTCACACTGGATCCTTCAGATGAAAGCAAGAACTGAACCATTTCCACCGTTACCATCATTGACGATCGTACCTGTGAGACCAGTAACTTTTTCAACTGTAAAACTTTACAAAATGGCTCTAGTTTCCCATACAGGTCAATCAAAAAGTTTAGTGTTTTTACAAACTTGTATGATGTAAGGATTTTTAGATAGCCTTTTGCTCTAGCTGCATCCGTAGCTTCTCCTGTTGTAGCTTTCCGGTTCGTTATATCCTCAAGATGGATGACCAGAGGTACGAGATCACGCCGCAAAGCTTTCAAAGCGTCAGATTTACTACATAGCCACCGTACATTGTGAATATTTCTGAGTTTTACTATCTCACTTCCTAAAGTTTTCGCGGTGTTTTTAAGCTCATGGAGGCGTTTTGAGGATCGTTTGTAAAATTTGTATATGTTCTTCACAGTTTCGTCAAGCTTTTCTAGGTAAGGGATGGAATTGGCAGCATCAAGTATGGCCAATTGTAGACGATGTGCGGCGCAGTGAATGCTAATTAAATGCGGAGCTTCTTCTTTCAAATGAAGTACGAAACCTGACTTTGAGCCAATCATAGACGACGCCCCGTCAGTTCCCACACTAACCATGTACTTTTCTCTTCTCCAATCAAGCCCTAAGTTATCCAAGAGCCCAGTAACAGCAGTGAAATACGACTCTGCCCTACCGCTCTCGAGAGGCACAAGGCCTAAAAGGTCTTCTCTTATCTCCCCTTCACACACATAACGAGCATAAACAATCACATGTTCCTCAGCACTTCGGTCCGTGGAACCATCAATCAAAATACTGAAACACTGAGCATTTTTTAGTTTTTGAACCACATCTTCTTGTAACTGTTTAGCAATAAAATTAATGAAAACTTGGCAGTTTTTATCGTTTGCATATTGTTTTGTCTCCACATTTACACCTAATTTAGTTGCAAGGGCAACTTGCTTAGGGAAGTCAGTGAATGGTTTTTCATTGATGCCTATAAAATAGGCTATGTTGAATAAAGTTGTTAGATGCTCAAACATAGAAGACTCTATTTTCTTAATACATTTGGCAAGAGGAGCTTTTCCTGGTTCTGACTCTACTTCAAGACGCGTTAAATTGTCCATATGTACTAGGCTTTTACCATGAAACACAAAAGTTTCCTTTTTCATGGAACCAGAAAATCCTACTACCCATTTTGGGTCACTATTTTGAGGGTATTTAGCGCATATAGTACATTTTGCGCGGTCGGAATCGTAAGCTAGCCAGGGGAAGATATGCAGCCAAGCTCTTTGAAATTTTCGTTTCCCAGAGGAACCGTGAGTAGGCCTAAGTCCACTAGAAGTGGACATTTCAGTCCACTAGTAGGCATTTCAGTTTCCCTACTAGGCCCGGCACTTAAATCTCTAGCAATAAACGTCGCACTCGCAGACTCACTAGGCGTCGTCGTACTGACAGTAGAACTTTTTTTAAAGAAATAATTAAGTTTAATCTGTTTCATTATGAATAAAATAACACACGAAAAATAAAATACACGCTGAACACGATCGTAGAAATTGAGAATACTTTTAGTACACGAAACAATAAATCACACGCGTAACACATCCGGTCAACTCAACAATAATTAGCAGACTGTACAACTTGGAAGGAGTGACAAAGGCCGGCGGCCGGCGGCCCACGCAGAACGGCGTGAAATTTCCGCTCCCCTCTCTCAGCAACACTATTTTGTTCGACGTGTTTCAAGATGTTTATATCCAACAGAGCAGTTTTGTTTATAAAATTGACACGGTGACAGCTAACTGACGGCCTATGACTTCAACACGCGCCTTTACTAAAACAAAAACATGACGTGTTTTGGTTTAATAGACGTCCTTCTTTTTTCCATTTTTCATTCTTTCTCTCCTCTTTTCTCCTTTTTTTCACAGTCAAAACCCAGTGCAATTTTCGAGGGTTGCTCGTCATGTTACCAAATTTTCTGTTACCTATGCAGCTGCTTTATTATCAAAATGACTAATTATATTCGCTTAAGCGAAACACAAACCAACGCCCCGCTTGGCTGTCGACAATTACCATTCGCTCCCCACTTCCACACTCTCACTCATTCTTATTACATTATTTCATTTAGGTTATACATATATCTGATATTTGGGTAAAAGAGCTCTTTAAATTGAATTTGGTTTTGCACTTTCCTGTTTTGTAAACTAGAAGTTCTTGACGATGGCTCACATGTTGCCTTCACAGAAGTGGCGTGGTTACATTTTGGCTATTAGTCACTGACTCTAAGTTTTAATTTTGAAAACAAACTATTGTGCACTGTCTTACTTTCTCTTCTGACTGGTTTGTAACTACATATATAGATTACATTTTGAATTGTTGAAACAACTAGGCCGGTATAAACTGCCGGCTGCCTTTAGCAAGGTGTTGCCGCTGATGCGGAGTTGTGTAGACTGGGACAAACACTACGCAAATTTTACGTATGTGTGTGTGTGTGCATACGTCATTGTTCTTTGTCTTTCGTTAAATAAACGCATGTTTATTACGTATTTTATGCACGTCATTCTTTTGTTAATGACATTTGGCGTTGTTGGCCAATGAAACAGACGTATCTAGCGCCTATATTTGTTGGTGTAACCATTTTAAGTGTTCTTATTCGCACGTACTCTGTTGACCTTGGAATTATTTTGTTGTCTCAAAACTGCGTCGTTGCAGGCAAAACCAGGGAAATTGTACTACCCATACAAATGAATGTAAAAAACATCGAAATACAATAATTTGCTACCTTGTATACCATAAATTTGACATCAGGTTTTTTGTACTGTCACAATCTCATTTAGACGTTTATTCATATTAACCTCAAACTTAGCATTTTGTGTATTTATTTCGTCAAAACGACTATTTATAATATCAAATTTAATATTTTGTTCATTGAATCGACTATTCTGTTCAGCAAATTTAGCGTCAAATTTACAGTTCATTTTATCGAATTGATTTAGTAAAACACTCATCATGCCATTGTCTAATTTGTTACATTTTACTGAGGTTGGAGTTAACTGGACTCCCGAATCCTCTGTCATGTTTGTTTCATCTGTAACACTTATTTCTATTTTATTGTCTTTACCTACATGGGGTGTTGAATGTACTTCGGGGCTGTTTATAACAGCTGATTCGTCAAAATTAATTATTTCACTTACAATACTTTCATCATTTCCTGCCATATTTATAAGTTTACTGATTTACCTTTGTTTACATAAAAACATCTACCACTTAATTCTTAACACTTGAACAGTGATGTACCTTTTTATGTACGCTACGTAATTTTTACGTAGTGACTTAACCTTTAAATCAAACTTGCATACACTTGTAGGTGCGGTCTTTATATATAAATTTCAATTTATAAAAACTGTCCCTGTTCGGGCGCCATTTGTGATTATACGATTATTGGAAATAAATAAAGTCCCTAGTTCTGGGCGACATTTGTGAAGTTATTATTTTAATACATTTTTATAATAATAATATGTATCTCCCACTTACCTTTAAATCTTCGTTTAGCCCAGAGTTACGTCACACGAACAGTGCAATGCAAGTATGATTGTAAGGTTATTTGAATAACATACGCAACTCGCATTTATGAAGAGAAACAATTAAAATTTTATTCTATTCTTTAAACTCTCAGATTTCAAATTATGAATTATTCATCTTTACTTCTCAAGTTATGTTATCAATTTATCAATGTTTTCATGTGGTTAAGACAAAACACAAAATATTCTTAAACTATATCAATACAGTCATCTCTTATCAATAACATTTAGCTAAACATCTTATATTAAATGAAACAGCCCAGCCTGCTCGCACTCACATTCATTCCATTTAAAAACCCCCTTTTTTGCCCTGACTACTTTGTTTGAACCCCCCAAAAAAATGAAATTATTTTCTGATGGATTACCCAACCGGCGTCACTCCTCTCATGGCCATGTGCGTTTTAAGTCCGAAAGTTTTTATTCACATTTTCACTTTACGTTTACTTCACTGACTTATTCTTCCGATTCGGTTCACTTCTATATGTTGGATAATACTTTTACATAATAGATTTAAAATTTAGTGCGCACACGTTTTTTCTTAGATCCCGGCCGGGATGAGAGTTGTATTCGACTGGGGAGAATGCTACCAAAATTTCTCCCACCACGTTGGGTTGCTGGAGAGGAAAGCAATGCCTGCTACGTGAAAGTGTTCGCCACTGTTTACAAGTTCGCTGTCATTCATGTGTGTTAACTGTCGACGAAATTTCTCTGCCTTTCGTCACGTCACACAAATGGGTGTGACTTAGCCATACTTCCGCCAGGCTCGGACCGCATGGCACAAAACTTTCATCATTTCGCCATTTTTTCACAAAGTTGGTTGAAGCTGCTTGGCGTCCCGTCCGTGCGCCTGTTTGTTGTTGCGCGCACTAGTGTGTAACACATCACCCGTTTTCTTGGAATTCAATTGCATTGGCAAACACACATCGCATTCCAACGCTCCGACTTCTCATCACTGTTCTTTTGTTCGACGAAACTTTTATTTAACATGTGACTGGCCACACAGATGGAAAACAAATTTATGATTTTTTAATAAAATAAAAACCCCTCTTTTTAGCCCCGTTACAAATCAAATATGAGAAACCCAGAAAAAAATAAATTTTTACTGTCACTTTGCATAAATGAAATGGTAAAAAATATTCGTAAATATTGGTATCTTTTCGTACTGGAAATAGAAGTTTCCTGATGAATCAGACATACCATTTTTAGAAACATGGGCGTGTGTGTGTGCACGCGCACAGTCGCGAAAACAGGCGCAGGCACTTTTCTCATATAATAGAGAACGCCTTTTTGATATCCATGTATGTTATGAATTCAGTTTATAATCTCTTAGTCAATTGTGTGTCCATCTTGTCAGTAGTCACTAATTGTTTCATTAATTTTTCATTACTTGATTAACGCACTAATTATTATGTTTTGTCTTATATTATAAAGTCTTCACAATATCACTTGGAAAAGATCTGTAATCTCTATGTTTCTTACATTATCAATTTATGTTTTATTCTTAACTATTCTAAGAGTATTTATTTGATTGGTCTTAATAGTTTTGTTTTTATAACATCTGCTTTTTTATCAGATCCATCATTAAGAATCGGCCCGACAGTTTTTTTTGTATAATTTAAGTCTACAGTATATGTATATACTATACAGTACAGTACAGTACTGTAGTCTACAGTGTATGTATATATACAGTATGTATGTGTATGCATATGTATACATATGTGTTCTTCCAAATTACATTCTGTAGGTAACTCATATTCTCAGTCCTTTTTTGTGTCGTCACTGTATTTCATAACACAGTCTGCATTGAGTTGACAGTGCAGTGAGTATGCTCCTGTGACTGTACCGTTGCTTATCTTACGTGTATATTAAAATGTTCATGTTCTACTCTCTAGTCATCAAATAACCATGAGTGAATAGTTTCTGCAAGTCATCGTCTACATAATAGACATTGATTCAACATTAAATATTAAAAATGTGATTTGTTATTAAGTTAACACAGGATCTAATCAGTTTCTCTGTCTAATGGTGGTAGTATTTGCAGTTTCTTCTGCCTGTCATGTCTTGTTTCTTCGTGTCATGTCTCTTGTCTCATTTTTATTGTTGTTTCTATGTTGATGTTGTGTGCTAGTATATTGAGATTTAGTGGTGTGTTCTTAGTTAATAGCATGGTGGCTGTAACATATGTATGTCTTAGTGATTGAACTCTTTAGTGAGAGCAATAAAAATAAGAGGTCTGACATGTGTTATACTTGATTATTTTTCTTTTTCAATATGGCTTACTGTGACCATTACATTTATTGTTGGCTAGTTTATGCAAAAACCTTATCATTCCTCACACATTTCCATAAAATACTGTATTGACCCTCACATACTGTATAAGATATAAGACTATCATAGATTTTTGAAGGTGTTTTACTGGAAAAAAAGGTCCTGCATATAAGATGACACTGAATTTTTTTATGAGTTCTATGAGGAAGATAATTAAATGGATAAATACAGATATTTTACATTAAAGGTGACATTATAAGTGATAAAGTACCTTATTATTTTTAGTCCCAGTCAACATCTTCGTTTTCTTCTTCTTTTCAAATTCATCTTCAGTGCTGGCACTAGAATCAGATTCATAACTGGAGTCTTTACACAAAATGTCATCCTCCCTTCCATTCATGGTATTAGAAACACATTTGTTAAACCCCTTTACAATGGATTCACTTTTGATTTTCCCCCAGGCTGTGATTATCCACTGGGCCAGTAACTGTATGCTTGGTTTTTTCAACTTGCCTGTCCGAGTCAATGCATGGTTTCCAATAATTAACCAGCCATTATAGTTCTTCTGTGAGTGGTCCATAAATGGCTTATTAAGAACTACATCGAGAACTTGAAGATGAGAAGTCATTCCCTCAGGGATTACAACAAGATCCATGTTCATTTCTGCAACTAGTTTCTTTATTTTCTCAGTTGTGTGATCACAAAAAGCATCAAGAATTAACATGCTCTCTGCCCTAGTAAAGTAGCTGGTCAACATCCCCAAATAACCTTAAGGCAATCTGCTGTAAGTTCTTCAGTTATCCATCCCTTTTCGTGTGCTCTAAAAACAATCCCAGATGGTAACTGTTGCTTTAGAAGCATTTTTATTTTCAAAATAACGTTTAGTGGACGTTTTCTACCGTCAGCAGTTACTCCTAGTATCACAGTTATGCATGACTTTTCTTTGCCTGTACATCTAACTATAACCGATTTTGCACTCTTCTTGCTCACAGTAACACTTGATAGCATATCGGAAAACACTGGTGTCTGATCAGCATTTGCCGTTTGGCCAAGCAGGTAATTGTGGGATTTTCTGTTTTATAAATTGCTGATGTGTGATCAATTTATCAGCATAATCTGCAAGCAGGCATTGTGCAAGGGTCATGTGACGTCATAAACACAGACCCAAACAACACATCATGCGTTTACACCAACTCAAGCTTGCCTTAAATTGGAATTTTTAACTCAATGTGCCACTTCCAGTGCCTTCATTTGAATAACTTCTCAGTATTTTTGATATCCTTGGTATAATTTCTCATGGATGTATTCGGAAATAAGCCCATCAAGATCATTACATTTTCCAGTTTAAGGTCCTCTGAATGCTTTTTTTGATGCACTGGCACTGTCAACTTTTCTTCATCTTTTAGCCAATATTGTACATTACATTTAGAAGCTTTTTAGCAGCCTGCATATAATTTGTTTGTTTTGCCTCACATATGACTCATAATTTGAAATTCCAATTGTATCTTCTTCTCTCTCCCATGTTTATATGACACAAAGAGGTCATTACTGTTTTAATGTCAGTTACTGCAGAGAGCAGTATGGTACTTACATAGTTATAGTACACTGTAACACACACACACACACACACACACACACACACACACACACACACACACACACACACACACACACACACACACACACACACACACACACACACACACACACTTTATCGCCATCCATGATGCAGTTATTTTAGACTTTTGTTTTTGTCAAGCGTGATATGAGATTCTGCTTCATGTACTGTATTGTTTTATAGAGATTGTTTTCATTGGGTTTTTTTCTCTATTAACACTTTCAACATCCTGCTTGTAAATAATATGGACAACATAAAATACAACAGCAGGCTACACCCATATGCCGCATGGGGAGTAGGTTTTTATGTGTTAAAATATGCTTGCCCATATTCAATCCAATTTATGTTTGTTGTTTGATGTAGATTGTAGTAAATTAAAGTTAGTGAAAATTATAGTGTAGGGTGTGTCTACATGGATGCTTTGAACTATATCTAGCTTGTGATAGCTTATGCATAATTTTAATTCTTTATGTAAAGACATTCAATTTTAGTCAGGTATGTATGTTAAACAAAAAATATATTTAAAGAATTAGGTGTCAGAGTGTAAAACATAATTTCTAAGTGTATAAGTTTTTAGTTCTGAAAAATAATAAAAACTTGTTTATGTGATGCAAGGTGATTTTAAAGACTAATTTGTAAACAAGATGTACATTCAATTAGCACACTTTGATTGTAAATTATATCTGCTTGAATCGATCTTAAAATTTTCAAATGTGATGCTCTGCATGTATTATTTTATTAATAGGTGCGTTTGTTACAATTGGTGGCATAAAATATGTGAAGGTGGTATTTATCACCTTATTAAGGTATAATAGGCCTAGGTATTGGGTTGGCTCACTGTTTCTTATTTTTTTCATGAACTGTTCCATCTGAGCATAATATAACTTATAAACATCTAAATTATCTGAATCTTCCAGTTGATGTTTGTAACGGGCCTATTTTGGGGCAATAACACAATTTGTATTTTTTTATGATAATAAATAACATTTTGGTGATAGGGAACAAATTTAGGTAAATTTACTGTTTGGAACGATCGCGACGGTGGCTGCACTGCTTGAGGCATTGTATGCAGAATTATTTAATAATATTTTGTAAACCAGAGAACAGATTCAATAACCGACTAACTGTGCCAAAGTCAGTTCAAGGACACAACACAACTGTAAACAAGTTATATAACCATGTCAGACCATCTGACGTAAGAATATACGTCAGAGCCGATCCTGTGTTGAAATGCGGTCATGTAACGAAAGTAGTCTGCTGGCGGAGTGATATAAACTTTAAAAACAATAAGACTTGGTCACACAACAACGGCGATTTCATAAAATAGCGCCAGTGGCCTGTCCCAGTCTGAATTCAACGCTCGCGCGAGCAATACCTATACAAAGTTTCGGAACGTAAGTGCGGGCCCGCACCGTAAAGAATGTGAATACTATATTTCAAAACATGACTTAAATTCAAAATTTCTTATTAAAAGTGTGATTAACAGTTTTCATTATAATCTAACAGTTCGATAATCATGAATTAAAGTAAAAGTGCGCACGGAAAGCGATGTGACGTCGTCTGGACTAGAATTCGGACTCGAGGCAGATAAGTTACCAGGATATACACAGAATTATTAAAATTTATTATATTTTTCAGAAATCCAAAAACAGATGGGGTAAATTAAATAAAATGGGAGTTAAAGGGGAAAATCTAAATTGGGAAGTATGTGAGCGAGCGTGAGGGTTTTGTTTAATTATATAATAAAATTTGAAGTGCTGGTTTCCGTGTTTTTCAAAACTAATTCTAAGTTTATAATATGTGTTTATTTCTAATCATGCATAATAAATGTTGTTATTGTTTTTTTTCTATAAGATCGCAAAAGTAGGAGAAGGGAAGGGGAACATTTTCCTATATAACATTTGCAATTAGGTTACGTGCTATATTTTCATGTTTTCTTTTATAAAACCATATTTTAATATGAAAATGAATTAAAATAGTTGTGATGGCAAGTCAATTGTATTTTCTTAAATAACCAGTTCTGCACTTCCCGGTCCGCTGAATCGAACCTTGGTAAATATTCACAGTTGGCAATAAAGATGGCGCCCGAAGAAATTATTTAGAAAGTGTAAATTAAATTCCCTTAGATTAAATTAAATTAAATATCAATTTGTTTGATATTGTACATGTTATTCCTATTTCTTGTTTTGTATCTGTCTGTTTTCCATATCTTCCTTATATAATTTTCATTACTTTACTTTTGTCTATATTTATTTGCATTCATTATTCTAATTTGATCATCCACAGTTTATAGGTAGTATCTGTTTGTAATATCCAATATTCATAGCATTCGAAGAGTGTGAACTTTCTTCTCCTTCTCATTTTTCAAATTTCGTTCAAGGTAAACAAATATTGTTGGTTTTGCGATCCTTTATTACTTAAACACAGTACTTACAGTATATTGAAGAAATAAAAATGAGAGGAGAACTGTCTTTTTTTGAACTGAACATGATAATAAATTTGGATGTGTAAGCTTTGGAGGAGGGAAATGAAATTGAAACCACATATTGTTGAAAAAATTAAACTATTCAGAATTTTAGAGAAATTTCTAAACTATTAGCACTTTGATGCAGAGCCCTTGAAATGCCTGTTCTTAGTCCAGGCTGGGCCTTTTTTTGTATACTTAAAATGCTGTATTTCACTAAAAGTAGGCGAGAACTTCCTACAGAAATTTGAAAATACTCGTTACCTGGGTGTTAACCTGGATAATAAGCTTAACTGGACACACGACATTGACAGCATAACTAAGAAGGTAAACAAACGAACAAACCTTATAAAAGTCTCACCGGAGTATCATGGGGATGTTCACAAGAAGTTCTAAATATGACGTATAGAACATACATCAAGTCAGTAATAACTTATGGCAGTGAAAGAACCATCACAAGCACTCCTGCAAATGAGGGCAGACTGGAACGTTTGCAGACCAACATCCTAAGACTCATCACAGGTGGCGTCAAATCAACTCCAGTTACAGCATTACAACTATATACAGGCGACAAACTGTGGTTATATCTCTTAGGTCACATTTTATATTAAAACTTAATTACTCATTTCGGGCACCATCTTGCCATACTGCAAGAAATTAATTCAATCAGCAATTAATATATGTACTTACCATTTTTCGGGCCAGATTCTTTTCGGCGAACTCAGGAGAACAGAAATGATTTATTTGCAGTAATTAGTTTAACTCATATTTGCATTGAACGAAATTTTTATTTATTCTGTAATGAACATTAATAATAAACATAAATCTTCCTTTCCTACACTTAGCTACTTTTGCAGATTTAGTTACAACTCATAAAAGAAATTCATCAAGACTAATGCAAAAATTGTAAAATTCATTATAGATTTTTAGATTATTTATAGATTATATTTCTTTCTTTTTATATACAAACCAGCACTTCTTTTATATTCTTAGATTCACGCGCTCTCTCGCTCTCATTACGTTTCTGTACCCCCCGGTTTATTTATTTCATTAAATTTAGTTATAATTTAGGTTGCCAGTTTCTTTTACACAACATTTCCGAATTTGAAAGCTTTTAGAGTTACCCCTTGTTGGTTACTTATCCATGAATTCTAAAATCTTGACGAGTCCGTTTTTTACCACGCATTTTTCTTCCACTCCGCACATTTTCCCTATTTTACTCGTTTACCGGAACTGTAAATTTATTAAACTGTTTACTTTATGATTACTTTCATATTTTTTGGTAATTTGTTACGTACGGGTGATGAAAACTTCGCCTAGCCGGCTAGCCGGCGGACGCGACGATTACATGCATCCGACACTTATAGTTGTTGTTTGCCGACTGCCTTTGTTCTGTCAGTGCGACGAAGCTGCTGGCGCTGACACACCTACATTCCAGCTTGGGGATTGTCTCTGACGTAAGATGTTGACGTCACATGGTGTGATGTTATTACATAACTTGTTTACCGTTTGTAAGTCATTGGAACTGACCTTGACTCAATTTCGCTTGTTGTTCTCTGCGTCTTTATAATATTCATGAATAAATTCACCATCACTGCCGCCAACTTCACTACCAACAAAATTGACCTTCTGTCCCTTTATGTTTACGTTTTCCCAATTATTATTTTTTACATTGTAAAAAATACAGTTTACTTTTATTCAAATACAAATTTATTTCCTTTTACCCCAGGTAGGCCAAAATGTCCCGTTACAATACCCCCTCAATGAGAGGTTTTATGCCGAAGCATAAAAACTCTCATTGACACACTCATACTTGCTAAAGGGATCAGCCAGGATATGTCGCCACAACCCCCTTTATGGGTTAAAGACAAAAAAAATATAATTAACTCACCCTTGGTCCAGTGACTGTGACCGCACCTGAATGACATTACTGGACTTCTCTCTCGAGATCCCAACACCATAAAGTCAGACAGATACTTAACGCCCCTGCTCTGACGCGCTGGCCAGCTCAGGACCGCCGCCACAGCATCACCAAACACTGAAACAACAAATCAAATATCAACTAGTGGCCTTATACAACACCATATCCCCAACTGATCTGTTTCCCCCTAGCGGTGCTGGTTTGCGTTAAGAAGCACTGGTTTTGTTTTTACTTACTTCTAACACATATATGAATACATCTTTTAAACTTCCATAATTTCAATCTATCTACTTTTCTTGTTAACTCTTATTCCAAAATTCAAAATTACTGCTCTGATTCCTATCAGAAATTAAATAAACATTTCCCATTACCATATTACACATTTCTCTTATCCCCAATTTGCATCAAAAAAAATTTTTTAAATTCATAAAAATTCTCTTAAATACTAACAAACACAATACAACATAATAAAACATAGTACATTCACAATTCTCATTGTTATTATTACATTAAAAATAAACAATTCACATTTAAGTTTGACCACAATTTACACACTTTACATCATTAAATTTGCATATAAAATCATAAAATTTACATTTTAATCTCAATTGACTTTTATTAATTCATTTCCCAAGAAAAATTAATGTTTTTTTTCCAACCCTCATTTTACATAACATTTCATATTTATTATTCCATTTTATTAATTTGGGTGATTCTCAGTTATTCATCATAATTCACTTTATCAACTTGGCATTTACCCATAATCTTACCCCTTTTATGACTCTAACGCTCCCTTACAAAATCTTTAACTAGTATGACACCCATCTACCAAAAAAATCTACCAACCCTTCTCTACCTCTAACTACTTACTACTTTAACTCATTTCGCATCATTCTACCCTTATCACAAAATACTCTCTACCCCTTTGTACTCAGGATGTGTGTTCCCTTCCCAATGCTCATTCCCTTATGTTGGTTCCTGAACTTTACCTAGGCAACCCTTTCCGGCGCTAAACGGTCCCTTCCTGTCCCAACCCTTTCGTTGCGGACTCTTACACCACCCCCTTTACAAAATTCCCACTTACCTAATAATTACTCTCCCATTACCTCACTTTAACCTACAAAATCTCCACTTATTTATTACCTCAATATAACAATCATTAATCTACATATTTCCCCATAGCTACTGTGTCACTATCAATATTCAAATTCTATATTACTTGTATTTCATCTCTTATTCTGTCTAACACCCATCTATATTCAACTTGTACTGACTCAAATGTCTTACTTACACAATTACTATCACCCAACTTCTATCTTTTACAACCCATTGAAAATTCTAATTATCTCAAATTTATTTCATTATTTATCTAAAATCTTTAAACACATTGAAAACTTATCCTATAAAATATTATTATATTTTTATAATCCTTATTCCTAACATACTACATGCAATTAATACAATAAGACATAATAAACACAATATAGGAAACATCTAGTGCATCCATTTTGCAAATCAAAACAAAATTATTTAGTTATCTCAGTAGCGAGTCATCATTATTAAATTACAACATATTTTTAATTCGTTACCCCCCTGGGTAACTCCCTGCCACACACACTATGACCCCCCTGGACTGTGGCGTCCAGTTGCTTCCACAAGGACTGAAGTTTTGGAGGAATTTTGTCATCTCCTTGTCCTTACCTCTGCGTTACATTTTTTTAAAAACTAGATATAATATCTAAATGTACAGATTATACGCCCTTAATGCGGGTCTACCACCTGGCCTTGCTGTTCCTACTCGAACAGAGTGGCAGCCGCTGTTCCATAGTTCCAGGGATTTCCCCTAAAGTCACCCCCCCATCAATTTCAAATATAAACCAATTTCAAGTCAGCTATGGTCAAGGTTCTTAATTTATGGCCATAGCTGACCGCTAGCCAAAACCACGATTAGTGCTGGTAAGGCAGTAATCGCCCGAAAAGTCGGGGAAATCAACTCTACTTTCAGGCATGTTCTTATCGTCATAAAGGGGTGTGCCGTGCATTTTATGCCATTTTGGCCTCCGATGGAGGTAACACTCTCTGTTACCCCCAACACTTATCGCTACCTACGGTGGCACATGCCACCACCGTACTAGCCACTTAATAACTAAACTAAACCTTTCTACAATTGCTGTCTCTACACTCCATTATTATATCACTTCTATAAACACCACTCTACCCCCCAAAATTACCCACACATCTTGTATCATAACATAACATAATAAACACATTTACCTTGATCATTAGCATACATTAAACAAACAATTCTCCTTTAAATAATTTATACAGAAACTTATAAACATTATAAATTGTAATTTTCATTAACTCTTTTATATATTATCATTTCATCAGTTATCCTTTACTGCAATTAGATTCCTCAAAATTTTCAAATTTATTATTAACATTTATTTTAACGATCATATTATTCCACAAACTAAACAATTTAACATTGATTTATTCATTAATTGTTATTAAATTGAATCTCATAAAATAATTCAAAATCATTAGAAAATTTTAGACATATAACATTTTAAATCAATCAAAAATATTTAAACATCTCAAATTATTTTAATTAAATCAATTATTAAAAACACAACATTTTTCAATTATTATCAAAACAATTACAATCCATTAATTACTGTCTTCAAATTATTTTCATTACTTATTTAGTCTACTGAAATAATCTTATTATTATTATTAACACAATTACCTACACACATTGTTTACATTATATACTTGTTACAATACACACCACTAATTTCACTATCAATTATTTACAAATTATTCGTCATTAACTGTTCAATTTTTTCACACTTCATTTCCAAAATTAGCAAGGTCAGAACCATAAATTACAATATTTAACAAAGTCCATACACTGATTTTTTAATTCAACCTCCATCATCATATAGATATCGAATATATTTATAACATGCATCATTGTTATCCACACACAATTTGTTATTATTATTATAATAATCCAGTAACTTTATTTCATTCATTATGCCATTATAATTTATAGGGTTATTCCCTATTACTATTTCATAAGCCTTGTCAACATAAGTTATTATTGGTCAACGTCAGGTAAGCTATTTTATCATTTCTATATTCCTCTACTATTACATCAGGTAAGTGTTTATTGTTTATAAAGGTATTATCAAAATAATCCAACTTTTCTCTCAACTCATTATAATTTCTCTTTAACTTATGTAATTCTATTTCTCTATCTGCACACAATTCTCTATCTAAATCTCTCTCACCATAACCCCTTATCACACAATCACTCTCACTCCATGCAGAGGGCACTAACTCATTTAAACATTTCCTGATTTCTCCAGGAACAATAAAAAACTTCCAAAAAACAATTATCAGTAGAACACTTTTCTACCCAATACCTCCGTGAAGACCTTTCTTCACCCCCCTTAACACCTCGAAAAAAATTTACCCCCTGCTTCATACCCACAATATAACCCTCTTCACCCACTCTCTTTAATCCATCAACACATACTAACATTCCATTATTACATTCTACAACCTCATCAGTATTCTCAATATTTACCCCATTATTTTTTAACATCATATGTTCACTTATATTGTCATAATCATCACTCCTACTTACCTCAGAATTGTAATTAACAACATTATTTTCACTAGTCAATACTTCATTATCTAACACCGCCTCCTCCACTATTTCGTCATTATTAATATTTGTTATACCCCTAACATTGTCATCTAACTTCTTATTCAGTATCTGATTGACCTTACGTTCTAAATTTTTATTCATTTCATCAAATTTTTTCTCGCAACTACTATTTATTGATTCTACTATTTGGTCTTTAAATGTACTAAAACGTTCATCAATCTCGTTCAGACGTTTATTCATGTTACTTTCAAATTTAACATTTTGTGTATTCATTTCATCGAATTTACTGTTCTGAACGTCAAATTTCATGTTAAAACTACTATTCATTTATTGATATCACTACTCAAATTCTCAGACATTGTTTTCATTAAATTAAATATATCGTCCATTGACAACTCTTTGACTCGTGTTGTCGTTGGAGTAGATTGTGCTGCTACATTATCAGTCATCATTGACTCTGTAAGAGTGCTTTCCAAACTCAACTCTTGATTCTCCATTTTATAATGGTAAAATTATTACTTTTGAATCAAAATACTAACATATATAACATCTACTTTTCACACAACAATGTATTCTACTTACATAACGCTTTACGTTACTTCTCGTAACCTCCTATGTACCTTATTTATACTTCATTCATTTCAAAAATTATTTATATAATAACCTTTTTATTTTACTTAAATACAACCATCTTATCTGCTACAAAACATCAACATCAATATTTTACCTTTATCAAAACATAACCCATATCTACGTCTATTTTACGTACACAAAAAAAATTTATTTTTACCTCAAACAACCATTCTGCTCTCCCAGTAGGCCTATTTTTATATAAAACAAAATTTTATATAAAATGTCCCTGCCTTCGGAAGCCAATTGTGGTTATATCTCTTAGGTCACATTTTATATTAAAACTTAGTTACTCATTTCGGGCGCCATCTTGCCATACTGCAAGAAATTAATTCAATCAGCAATTAATATATGTACTTACCATTTTTCGGGCCAGATTCTTTTCGGCGAACTCAGGAGAACAGAAATGATTTATTTGCAGTAATTAGTTTAACTCATATTTGCATTGAACGAAATTTTTATTTATTCTGTAATGAACATAATAATAAACATAAATCTTCCTTTCCTACACTTAGCTACTTTTGCAGATTTAGTTACAACTCATAAAAGAAATTCATCAAGACTAATGCAAAAATTGTAAAATTCATTATAGATTTTTAGATTATTTATAGATTATATTTCTTTCTTTTTATATACAAACCAGCACTTCTTTTATATTCTTAGATTCACGCGCTCTCTCGCTCTCTCTCTCTCTCTCATTACGTTTCTGTACCCCCCGGTTTATTTATTTCAATAAATTTAGTTATAATTTAGGTTGCCAGTTTCTTTTACACAACATTTCCGAATTTGAAAGCTTTTAGAGTTACCCCTTGTTGGTTACTTATCCATGAATTCTAAAATCTTGACGAGTCCGTTTTTTACCACGCATTTTTCTTCCACTCCGCACATTTTCCCTATTTTACTCGTTTACCGGAACTGTAAATTTATTAAACTGTTTACTTAGATTACTGTCATATTTTTTGGTAATTTGTTACGTACGGGCGACGAAAACTTCGCCTAGCCGGCTAGCCGGCGGACGCAACGATTACATGCGTCCGACACTTATAGTTGTTGTTTGCCGACTGCCTTTGTTCTGTCAGTGCAACAAAGTTGCTGGCGCTGACACACCTACATTCCAGCTTGGGGATTGTCTCTGACGTAAGATGTTGACGTCACATGGTGTGATGTTATTACATAACTTATTTACCGTTTGTAAGTCATTGGAACTGACCTTGACTCAATTTCGCTTGTTGTTCTCTGCGTCTTTATAATATTCATGAATAAATTCACCATCACTGCCGCCAACTTCACTACCAACAAAATTGACCTTCTGTCCCTTTATGTTTACGTTTTTCCCAATTATTATTTTTTACATTGTAAAAAATACAGTTTACTTTCATTCAAATACAAATTTATTTCCTTTTACCCCAGGTAGGGCAAAATGTCCCATTACAAAACCAATAACAGAGGAAATTAAGCAACAGGCAGCACTGCTAAACCTCACAATTAAATCACTACCTGAGAAGTCATGGGTTCATGAGAGGATGGAACCACAGAGACTCAAAACGCAACAGATCTGGCTAAACCAAAGTTGCTGTTCAATGCCACAGCATACCAACAGCAGTTAATAAAGTTATCCCCTTGGTAAATCCACTCGACTTTCATAGGTATGAAGTACATCTCAGTCTGATAGAAGATGTTAAGAAGAAGACAAGATCTCCAGAAGAACTAAAACAGATAACGCTAACAACCATCAATGAGAGATTTCCGGAGGAAAACTGGCTCCGTGTATACACTGATAGATCCTTGTTGGATAAAGTGGGTTGTGCTGGAGCAGGAGTGTTCTCCTCATTGTTTTCTCACTACATTGCAGTGGGACAAAATAAATCAAGTTATGACGCTAAAATAGAGGCTATCAAAGTGGCATTGCAAAACCTCATTTGGAGACCAAATTCCTTTTCAAAAGCTGAAAAGCTGTCCTTTTAGTGGACTCTAAGTCTGCCATCCAGGCAACATTCTCTAATACAGGGGCAACATCCAGGAGCAAACTGGAAGCAAGACGACTCACCAGGCAGCTTACAGCACTTAACAAGGAGATAGTTATTCAGTGGATCCCATCTCATATAGGCATCTCGGGAAATGAGACAGCGGACATCTTGGCAAAGCAAGGGACAAAGCTCTACCACCGGGAAAGTACCCATAACTTCAGCACCCTAAGAAGACTGATGACAAGGAAAACAAACTCTCGCTTGCTGGAAGAAGCAAGAAACATATCAGAAAGAAAAACATGTTCAGGGATTGAACAGTTATGGAATAACAACTGTAGAAAACCCAGGAAGGAAGCAGTCGCCAACTTTAGACTGGAAACTGGCCATGACTGTCTCTCAGCGCATCTCTACAAATTAAAAATTTCCACCACAGAAGAATGTGTATTGTGCAGGAGAGAATACTCAAAAATGAACAAAAACCATCTATTGGAGTGTGTGAAGCTGAACCGGGAAATGCAAGAACTCAGAAATTACAGTGGTCTTTATTGGGAAGCTCGGTACCAAATGGGTTAAATGTACCAAGGAGGAGCCATTGGAAAACAACAACAACAACGTGCTGTAGCTTCAGAACCATATAGAAAGAATATGTTTTACATTCATTGTTGTAGAGATTTAAGTGTTTTGTTTACAATGTTATGTGATTTTGGTGTCCATGTTGCCTGTAATTGTTTTTCAAAAAGTCGATGTTTTAGAAGAAATAAAAAATTGCCCAAGACACATGTAGCTACTAAAACCTCACTATGTTATTTTTATTTGTTACAAGTATATTAAACCATGTACTACATAATCAGAAATATTTCATAATTTTATAAAGTTATACTTTTGTAAGTTTTTGAATTCAGTTCATTAAACACGTGGCTTTAAACATGATAGAATTTTCACATACCCTTGTAACCAATTAATAAAACAATTTAATATGCACTGTTTTCATAAGATGTTGGTACAAAAGTGAATGTTGGATGGTTTAGGTACTATACGATCTAGTTTTGTTTCAAGACAGCTACAACGATAAATGTATATACATAGTACCATATAGAAATGTAATGACAACGAAGGATGTTAATTGACATCAATCGGCATTTTCGGAAGTTTTCAAAGGGTGCCATTTGACGTCCAACACCATCAAAGTGTTAATGTATAGTTCTACAGAATGTATAGTAATTTTTCTGTGAGAAACAAGTATGAAACTAAATTGTTTTCTTTTTTTGTATGACACATAGCATTCTTTCAAATCCTGCACAAACTTTCTTCTCTAAGAAAATGCTGGCTAACTGGTATTCTTGTAATTTGAGTTTTGGTTTTTGTGTTACAAAATATCAATTTTACACATAATTTCTCCTTACACATAAGGTTTTGCACAGGATCAATTATCAGAAATATGTGGTAAAACAAGATAAGAGGTGTCAGTTTCATGGGCAGCTTAGATGATTATATAATGTCTGATTGGCTACAGTTTAATTGAACAGTGAGGACACTTTATTTGTGTTGTATTAGTAATTGTGCACTCGAGTTATGAAGTGCCATAAATCATTTTTAATGGTAATTAGTTCGGGTTTTATTTTTGTATTATGTATAAAGTTGTAATGGTTTGTACTCAAAACGAGCAAATGCTATAAATGTTTATAAAATGTGTGTGTGTGTGTGTGTGTGTGTAACAATACAAACATTAACGGTACTGTGCATTGCCAAAATAAATGAAATAAATAATAAAAATAAATAAATATAAATTAATAAACATGATTCAGATTGCATAAGCTGGATCGTAGTAAAAATAGGGAGTGCAGAATTCATGCATGGACATGCATTTTTGACACACCTGTCGCTAGCGTTGTGTACGCGCGTATTTTGTTGGTGTGTGTGAAACCTGTCCGTTCCTGAAATGTAACCAACCATTTTCAAGTAGAATAGTTATATGTTTATTTTAACTATAAGAAAACTATGTACGATAGGATAAAACAAAAGACACCAAAGTGTATAGAAATCATAGGTGAATAAAGTGTTAAAAAACCGTACAGATGTGACGAAAAGTGCAATTACTATGCGTAAAAAATGAATAACTCTTTTTGTGAGTCCCATAAAGAAGTGCAATTTACGTATAGTAATCACATAAAAATTAGTGATCGATTGAGCATCGAGTGATGTGAAACAAATTTCGTAATTCGCGAAAATAGGCGAACATTGTGACTTGAACCAGAGTAGGGAAAGTGACGCTCGACAGAATCTGACAGGTCAAATATTGTTCAGACAGGAATTTGTGCACGACCTGACTATAAATACCAGGTCGCGCTAATAAAGTTTCTTCTTCTCGATTCAACCGTTGCTGCAGGAGGCTATGTCAGTCGACGACGCCAATTCACATATATAGTAAGAGTCACAGGACAAACTAGATGTCCAACCAGAGACGCAGAATACATACAATGAGGTCTATGGACACACCGGGAGCATATGACGTGAGACGAGACGACTATTAATCAGCACATGCAGTAGAACACGACCAGAGGACCAGAAGGAGGACGTACAGATGAATAACCACGTCAAACGAGGTGATAAAAAACCATTGTAATTATAGACATTTGAAAGACACTAATTAAAGTTGAAATGAAAGAGATTCAAACAATATTAAAATAAATAAATTATACATAAATGTAAAAGCAGAATAAAAATTAGAATAATATTTCTTGTATCAAATTTAGTAATTAGTAACGTAAATGATAAGAGAAGATTTAAATTTTGAATTAACGTAATTAGCAAAGTCTTTGATGATAAAGGAGAATGCATATGCAGTAGAAAGTTAAAACAAAGTAATATAAAAGAAATTTGAATAGAAGTAAATTCAGTTTTGAAGCTAATGAATCAGCAATTGCAAAAAGATGAGCACACAATGAGTAAGCCGAGAGCAAAATAAGTATTTTAAAGTAATTAAAATTAGATAATAAGATTTGTGTATGTAATTTGTTAGCAATAAGTTATGTATGAAATCTTCGTACAAACGATATAATAATGAGTCAATGTTTAATATGCGATATGAAAGATTTGTTAACAAATAAATTATGGAAAAATTTTGAAACTTAAATAACGTATCATCTTATTACGATTGCACCCATAAAATCAATTCAGTAAATTAAATTGAATTTGTTATGTTATATAACACACATTTTCATACACTTAAATTACATTAAATAAATATCAATTTGTAGTGTTATACAATTTTGATGTCCCAAGAACGTGGGACTCCTCAAAAACAAATAAATTTGTATTTGCAACCTATATACACAAAGATATACCGTTGTAGAAATTGTCTTCCAAAAGCGTGGGGCTACACAATTTAAAGTACATTTAAATTGGTAATTTGTGTCGTTGTAGTAAGTTAACTTGTCATTGGAGAAAAGAAGTTGGTATTTCATTAGAAACGAAACTGGTGGCCTTAAAAAAGACTTGACAAGGGCGAGCCGATTCAAATATAGCACATGACATCGTCATAGGTACAGTAGCATTAGGAGACTGAAGATGAAATCATGGCAAACTTGAATGTTGGGCTGCGTCTAACGGTTCAGTGAGTTGAAGAAGGGAAAATATGAAACTGTCGACGTTTGTTGTCAGTGAGGATTTGTTTCTTTGGTTCATATAAGAACATGCCTTCTTGACCACAATACCACAAGAAAAGCATCATTTTTTAGCCAGCAATTTTATGGAGAGGTGTACAATTTGCTGCAAGTGTTGGATGGCTGAATTGGAAAAAATGGTACAGGGTGTGACAATTAAATATAACAGGAGAAAAATTGTTGGGGGATTCAGAAGGATAACAAATTTTAGAAGAAGAATGATATGTCCCAGATCAGAGTTTTTACTGTGATGAAAGCAGGCTGAACTTCAAAATTTTACGGTCTAAAACACTTGCTTCTAGAGAAGAAAAAGCTTATCCACGGTACAAACATAACAAAGAAAAAAAAAAATCACTGTTTTGTGTGTGCAAACATGTCAGGTGGGTACAGATGATCACTTAATGTGTGTAGAAAAGTGAGCTGAACCTAAGGCATTTAAAACATCAATGTATTGGCCTTGCCTCTATACTATAGAAACAACGATGGATAGATGAAAATCTGTTTAATAAATAGTTTTCTGATAAATTTATTCAGAACAAGAAGCCATTGTATTAATGGGTAAATGGGTAAATGCCCCTTCCTTCTCATTCCATAGCCAAGAAGCTGGAGCTGGAAACAGAAACATTAAAATCATATTGTTGGTGCCAAACGTAACCTCACTTGTTCAACCCTTTGATCAAAAAAGATAGTCGAACCATTCAAGCAGTATTATTGCTGACTTCACCTGTCAACTATTTTGATGAATGCTCACTATCTTTGAGCATTAAAAATAAAATAAATTTAAAACATGTGGTATACTGGTCAGGGGATGTGTGGAATAATGTTTTTTCCAAACCCTGCAATGTTTATGGAATAAACTTCTTGAAACAATTGAACAATTAAATTCAGCACAAAATGTTGATGGCGAGGAAGATTGTACCAGAAAACTGTACAGAAAATAATCCTCAAGATTCCTGTGTAGAATATGTCACAGAAAGAGATATTGAAGAATGAGTTAATAATAAGGGAAGAAAGGAATTTAGTGACAGATAAAGTGTTACCACAATTCGGATGCTAAATCAAGATTCGTCTGATGAAGAAAGTTCAATTCCCTGCGGTTTACATGCAGATCGATTGGCTGTCTTGGCTGTTCTAAATGCATAGAACATCAGCATGAAGCTCAAGCGCCTGACTTAATTTTATAGAAAATATGGAGAGACATTGCAGCAAGGAAAAGTGCAAATACTACTCAGAGCACTCAGAGCAGATGACTATTATAACGTAAAAATAAAACCCCGAGTCTTTTTAGTTAATTTGATACTGTATTAATATGTACATAACAAATTTTTGGTGTCCTTTTGGTATTTCTGCGTTTATTTTAAGCAATATGCCTTCTAGTTTACAAAGTTTCAAATGTGTAGTATTTTATTGATTAATAAACATAATAATCTAACTATTATTTTGCCAAACATTATGCCACTGACTTGTTATAATATTATTATATACACACCACCAAAATCAGTAAAATTCCATTCTCAAATCAACGAATAAGGCCTTTTCGAAATATTAAAATTTCATCCTCAGTTCGTATACTGTAATGTTCCTGTTATGATGTTATTCTGTAAATGTATAATTGCTGTTAACTGTGTCTACTACCTCTCACTGTACTTCATTTTGAACTTTCCACTGCCATCATTATTGGGTGAAACCAAGCCAGATATGTATTGAAACAATTGATCATTTTCAAATATTGTCTGTTGATTCATCAATTTGTCATATTTTTTATGAAGGTATATATATAATTTTTCTAACTGTATAATATCATTTTTATTATTGTTTATTTCCACTATTTCCATATTGTTGGTTATATTTGTTATACTATGATTCATACTAATAAGGTGATCTGCTATGTTGGAGATTCCCATTTTTTTATTATTAAAAGCTCTGAAATGTTCCATAAATCTCTGTTTGAAATTTCTATGTGTTCTTCCGATGTATATGTAGTCACAGTTATTACATTTTATTCTGTATATTCCACTTAATTTGTATATATCACAGTCCTTTCTATTCATTATTATATTATATATACTTTTATTTGGTTTGTATGCATATTTATATTTATGTTTATCCAATTTTGTATTCTTTATAATGTATTGTAGATCTTGATATGTGTATTTGTAAGTTAGGTATGTTACATGTACTTCTTTTTTGCATGCATTTATCCTGTCTAATTTTGTTCTATTATTTAATATTGTTATTTTCCTTATATTTTTTATTTAATTTGTTTATAAATTTGCTGTCATATCCATTTTCTATTGCTATTTCTTTTATGATGTTCAGTTCCTGATGTAATTTCTCTTCGTTATTTATGTATTTGTATGCTCTATTAATCATATTGTAATATGTATTAACCTTGTGTATCCAAGGATGTGATGAATCTTTATGTATTGTTGTATTATTATTTGTTTCCTTTCTGTATACATTAGTAGTTATTTCGTTATCTTTTCCAATTTGAATATCAATGTCCAAAAAATTTATTCTTCTATTTACTTCTTCTTCAAATGTAAATTTCACATTATCATTGTATGTATTTAATTTATTTAGTATTATTAAATGTTCATTTTTTATGCTAGGATTATATATGACCAATATATCATCTACATATCTGTTCCATATTCAAGGAACACATTTAAAGGTAATATACAAAGAAAATTAGAAAATAAGGATATAAAATGCAAAGGTAATAAAAATAAAACATTTAATATCAAAAACATATTGGAATTAAAAAACAAATTAAATAATAATAATGCAACAATTTTGGAATCAGATAAAACATACACACCAGTTATAATGTCCATAGATGATTACAACAGGAAAGTACAAGAATATATAACTCAGAATGGATATATAGAAATAAAAGACCCAACAAATAAATATAAGAAAATCATGGAAAATATGATAAAAGAAAATTTAGTTAAAATTAATATAAGGGAAAAAATACACAAAACTTATATCGCACAATACAAGTGCTCCACAACTTAATGGTTTACCTAAAATTCATAAAATAGATATACCAATAAGACCATTAATAAATTTCAAGACTGCACCGGCATATATAATAGCAAAAACAATAGATAAAATACTCAGAGAGAAGATAATATTGGAAAATAGGTACAATGTAAAGAATGGGTATACAGTTATAGAAAACCTAAAGAAAATACACATTACAGAAGAAACAAAATTAATATCATTTGATATATCAAATATGTATAATAACATACCAATAAATGAAACACTGGAAATCATAAAGAAAAAATTAAAAAACAATAATGAAAACAACAGTTTCATAAATAACTTGATTATTATAATAAGAAACATATGTAACCAGAATTATTTTACTTTAAATAACAAATATTATACACAAACCAAGGGATTGGCAATGGGTTCACCTATTTCATCAATTATGTCAGAAGTTTATATACAGGATTTGGAAAGCAAAATTATTTTAGGTATCATAAATGTGCATAAAGTGTTATTATGGAACAGATATGTAGATGATATATTGGTCATATATAATCCTAGCATAAAAAATGAACATTTAATAATACTAAATAAATTAAATACATACAATGATAATGTGAAATTTACATTTGAAGAAGAAGTAAATAGAAGAATAAATTTTTTGGACATTGATATTCAAATTGGAAAAGATAACGAAATAACTACTAATGTATACAGAAAGGAAACAAATAATAATACAACAATACACAAAGATTCATCACATCCTTGGATACACAAGGTTAATACATATTACAATATGATTAATAGAGCATACAAATACATAAATAACGAAGAGAAATTACATCAGGAACTGAACATCATAAAAGAAATAGCAATAGAAAATGGATATGACAGAAAATTTATAAACAAATTAAAAAAAAAATATAAGGAAAATAACAATATTAAATAATAGAACAAAATTAGACAGGATAAATGCATGCAAAAAAGAAGAACATGTAACATACCTAACTTACAAATACACATATCAAGATCTACAATACATTATAAAGAATACAAAATTGGATAAAAATAAATATAAATATGCATACAAACCAAATAAAAGTGTATATAATATAATAAGGAATAGAAAGGACTGTGATATATACAAATTAAGTGGAATATACAGAATAAAATGTAATAACTGTGACTACATATACATCGGAAGAACACATCGAAATTTCAAACAGAGATTTATGGAACATTTCAGAGCTTTTAATAATAAAAAAACGGGAATCTCCAACATAGCAGATCACCTTATTAGTATGAATCATAGTATAACAAATATAACCAACAATATGGAAATAGTGGAAATAAACAATAATAAAAATGATATTATACAGTTAGAAAAATTATATATATACCTTCATAAAAAATATGACAAATTGATGAATCAACAGACAATATTTGAAAATGATCAATTGTTTCAATACATATCTGGCTTGGTTTCACCCAATAATGATGGCAGTGGAAAGTTCAAAATGAAGTACAGTGAGAGGTAGTAGACACAGTTAACAGCAATTATACATTTACAGAATAACATCATAACAGGAACATTACAGTATACGAACTGAGGATGAAATTTTAATATTTCGAAAAGGCCTTATTCGTTGATTTGAGAATGGAATTTTACTGATTTTGGTGGTGTGTATATAATAATAATCTAACTTTTTTTCATTTTCCCTATTATCCGAGTTTTCAATTATCGGAGGCAGTTGTGGTCCATGCTTCCTGAAGAAACAGCTGAATTCCGGCAATAATTTTTGTTGTTGTTTAATTTTGTAATTCATTTTTAACATACTGGAATAAGTAGAGGGTTACATTAACGGTTGCTATCACAGGTCTGTTGAGTTATTTTAAAAATTGTAATAGAATAATAAATTGTAGAAATTATGCACTATAAACTTTGTTTCTTGTACTGAATGCTTTATTTCATTCTTCTTCTGTTCCTGTCACAGCCCGGGATTTTATTGGAAAACATGGAAACAACAATAGCAAATTAAAAATAATTCAGACTATATTGTTACGACGGTCTACTCGATCGTCGTAGGTACAGTGGAAACAAAATAAGTACAAGACACCAATTAAGTCACTAATCACACCTTTAATTGTTATAGTAAAACAGTTCGTAATTAACAACACAGTGTCTACAACAAATCAAATGAAATTGTTCATACGCAATAAAGTGTCCACTAATATTAAAACTCAACTGTATTACAATTATACCGTCCGAATACAAAACGCAACACTTCACTAATAACTACTTGAACGTACACCGTAATAACTCGAACCGCTCTGTAAATATATCGCACTAATACTCTCGAACCGCACAGTCAAAAATCTCGCATTGAACTGAAAAACTAAGGCCGCGACGCGATGTATTTATTAGTTAGCTAACACACACCAGAAGCTTCCAAACTGCGTCTTATCTCTCGCGAACTACGTAATTGCTGCGGCCTTGACACAGTCCGAGCGCCCGAGCGAAGGCTGGCAAAGTCGAGAAATTTCTCGCAACATGCGTTTAGTAGCACGTACACCACACGCTTACGTCGAGATCTTTCTGGGACATTCGATAAACGCCCAGATTGTTCTACGCTGTCGTAGCACTGCCCCCTCCTTAAGCCTGTTCGTCCCGAACTGGCAAAGCGTCTCTAAATTTGTATTTAGCCAGGCGATCTAGGTGGACGACCTTGAACTTTCGCTGTCCTTCCTGTTGAATCCGATAAACAACATCGTTAATCCTTTTTTTTACAGTGTAGGGTCCTTCCCAGTTAGACTGAAGCTTAGGTGAGCGACCACGACGGCGCTTTGGATTGAACAACCAGACCTGATCTCCTTCTTGGAAACCCACACTATTGCTGCGAATGTCATACCGAGTTTTCATTTTATCACTGGCAATCTTGAGCCGTCCTCTTACCAAGCGATTCATTTCTCGCAGTTGGTTTTCTAATTGCGAGGAATAGTTCTTTGGCTCTTGGGACTGAGTCTCAGGTGATCCAAACATCAAGTCCCCAGGAAGACGAATCTCCCGCCCAAACACCAATTTTGCTGGAGTCATGCCGGTTGTGTCATGTACTGATGATCTATACGCCATAAGGAATAGTGGTATACGTTGGTCCCAGTCTGTTTGGTTCTCGTCAACAACTTTCGAAAGATGCTGCTCAAGTGTCCTGTTGAATCTCTCAACCATCCCGTCCGACTGAGGATGCAGAGGCGTTGTCCTGGTCTTTCGAATTCCAAGTAGACGGCATAATTATTTAAACACTCCTGATTCGAAATTTCTCCCTTGATCCGTATGGATTTCCATAGGGGCTCCATAACGGCAACAGAAGTTGTGAACTAACTGCTTTGCCACAGTGGTAACCTCCTGATTTGGAATTGCGTAGGCTTCCACCCACTTAGTAAAGTAGTCACCTACAACCATGATGTACCGGTTTCCATCGTCAGTAACTGGGAATGGTCCAGCAATGTCTATGGCAATTCTCTCGAAAGGTTGTCCAACGTTATACTGTCTCATTTTTCCCCTGCTTCTGGTTTGTGGGCCCTTGCTTGCAGCACATATTTCACACGTCCGAACCCATTCCTCTACGTCGTGGCGAAGATGAAGCCAATAGAATCGCTTCTGTATTTTGTCAAGGGTTTTGTTAACGCCAAGATGGCCTCCAGATGTTCCATCATGCATCTCCTTCAAAACAGACTGGCACTTTACTTCGGGGAACTATCAACTGCATGACCACGTCCCATCCATCTGCACTTTCCCAAGCCCTTTTCAGCAATCCGTTTTCTAAGGTGAGAGATTCCCATTGTGCCCAGTAGCCCTTCAGCACTTCGGAACCATGGCAGATATCTTGCCAATCCGGGCGGCGACCTTCCTCTTTTGCTGTCAAGATCGGTCCAATGTCTTCATCAGTCATCTGTTCTTGTCGACAGTCTTGTGTTGTCCAGCCATCAGCGAGGAAATCTACAGTGATGGCTTGAACATGTTCACTTGAGTTTTGTTCTTCCTTTCTGTGGCAATGTCGGCAGTCTTCCGGGCATGGTCTTCGTGATAAGCCATCTTCATTACCGTGCAGGCGCCCCGCCGATGTTGTACCTTGAAGTTGTACTCTTGCAGACGTTCGAGCCACCTTGCCAACTGTCCTTCCGGATTTTTAAATCTCAAGAGCCATGCAAGTGCAGCATGGTCGGTACGTAGTGAAAACTCTCTCCCATAGAGGTATTTATGGAAGTGCTCCAAAGCTCTGACAATTGCCAACAACTCTCTTCTTGTAACACAATAATTTCTCTCTGGTTTAGAAAGCGTCTTGCTGTAATACGCTATTACTCGTTCTTCACCGTTCTGCACTTGAGACAAAACTGCTCCTAGACCAGTATTGCTTGCGTCTGTGTCTACGATGTACTTCCCTTCGGAAGCTGGGAAAGCGAGAATTGGCTGCGAACATAATGCAATCTTCAACGTTCTAAATGCTTGTTCACACTCTCTCGACCATTGGAAGTTTCGTTTATTTTCCGTTAGCTCATGTAGTGGTTTAGCAATAGTAGCGAAGCCTTTCACAAAACGTCGGTAATATGAGCATAACCCCAGGAAACTCCGAACTTCGTGTTTATTCTTCGGAACTGGCCAGTCTCTTACGGTGTCTACTTTATTAGGATCCATGCTAACGCCCGCTGCCGAAACCAGATGGCCCAAATACTGTACTTCCTTCTGGAATAGAGAACACTTCTTCGGGCTCAGCTTCAGTTGTGCACCGTGAATTCTAGTTAGAACTTCCTTAAGGTTTTCCAAATGATCTTCGAAAGTCTTCCCGATCACTATGACATCGTCTAAGTAAACAAGGCAAGTTTTCCACGTCAGGCCTCGGAGTATCAGGTCCATCAATCTCTCAAATGTTGCCGGTGCATTACAGAGTCCAAATGGCATGACGTTAAATTGGAATAAGCCACTTGGGGTCGAGAAAGCGGTCTTTTCCTTGTCTTCTTGATGAAGACCCACTTGCCAATATCCACTCTTCAGGTCCAATGTGGAAAACCACTGTGCTCCGGACAACGTGTCGAGTGTATCGTCAGCGCGAGGTAATGGATAGCAGTCTTTCTTTGTAACATCATTTAACCTCCGGTAGTCTACGCAGAAACGCAATCCACCATCCTTCTTCGCTACCAGCACTACAGGGGAAGACCAAGCACTTGACGAAGGTTCAATTACTCCCTCTGTCAACATGTCCTGTACTATACGAGACATCTCCTCTTGTTTAGATAATGGAGGCCTTCGAGGAGGTTGGCGTATCGGTGTTGTGTCCCCAGTATTGATGCGATGTTGCACAAGAGAGGTTCTTCCCAGTGACTGTCCCCGAACTGCAAAACAATCTTTGAATTCGTGTAAAAACTGTCCGAGTTCTTTTACCTCACCACTTGAGAGGTCGTTAGAAGATCTGTTCAATAATTCTTGCAGTTCCTCTGGTAATTTAGAAGTATCCGAAGAACTGGGTCTTCGTTGCGTTATTCCGGCTACCCAGGCCACAGGAGTCAATTTGCCTAGGAGCGTATTGCTTTGTAAAGTGATAGCTTGATCCAAAATATTCGCCACTCTAATAGGTACATTTCCGGTTTCGTCAGGTTTTACTAAACTTCTGGCAATTAGTATGCCCGGTGTGCTGACTACCTGGGGTTCGAATATAGAGCACTGATTGCCCCTAGTATCTACCGCAGTTCTAACCATGATGATCTTTTCGGAGTTTGGCGGAACAGTTACGGCCACTTCGTTTATGACGTCCATCGATTTTTCTGCTGTCGTCATTGTTGATAGCATTACCTCTTCGCCTCCGATTCTCAAGACATTGTTTTTGAAGTCGACTATAAATCCGTATGCGTTCATAACGTCCACACCAAGAATTGCTTCATCCACAATGTCTGCAACAAGTACTTGATGATTAAACTCAAGTCTACCGAGGCGTAGGTGTATCTCCACTTTTCCATATACTTTTACAGGCTGTCCAGTAGCTGTTCGCAGGCTGCAAGAGCACCAGATTGGCTTGAGATCTTTCACCACGTCGGGGTGCACAATAGAAACTGTTGCGCCTGTGTCAACTGTAATCGAGGTTGGCCTTTCTTGAACAAATCCGGTAACTACCAAGCTCCCGGTGTTTTTCTGAAGCGTAGAAATTGCGTATTCTCTAGGGGCTTCGTTCCTCCAGTTAGTCAGCACACGCCCCGTTGCACCGACTATTGCTCGTTTCCCTGCTGCTGAATTCTAACCCGACAATCTCGTTGTAGATGTCCAGGTTTCCCACATCGATAACACTTCGGTCTTCCATCCTTTCTTATTTTATTCTGTGGCGCCGACCGTCGAGTCTCTGTTCCTTGTTCTTCCTCCTCATCGTCTGTGCCGTCGCGATCTTTTAGCTCGCGCACTTTATGACTTGTCCAACCAGACGCGGATTTGGCGGCCTCAAATTGCAAAGCATGTACCAGGGCGTCCGCACTGTTCTGGTGTCTTGCCATTCGTAACACTTGCTGTAGTTCGTTATCTCGGACACCGGCAGTAAATGTCTGCATCGCAAAACGCGTTCGAAAATCTTCTGGCGCTTCAGGATAGGCCAGTCTAATTAGTCTGTCGATACTTGCTTCAAACTCTTGAAGACTTTCCCCGGAATGTTGTCACCTTGCTCTCAACTGGGTGCAGTACACATCTCGCAAATGTTTATCACCATACCGTAATTCCAGAGCTTTTATCAACTCAGCATAGGTGTTCTGGCTGGCAGGTGGCACTTTCTGTAGTAGTTCTGCCGCGGGTCCTTTTAATGCAAGAACAAGCGAAACAGCCTTGTCTTTTTCTGTCCAATTATTTGCGCATGCAGCAGCTTCAAATTGGCGGAGGTACGTTGCCCAGTGAGTGCTTCCGTCAAAGGTTGGAGCTTTGACATGAACTGTCCCTACTGCAGGCAAAGTTACTTTCTCTGTTAACTTATTTTCTGTGTATTTTTCTGTCTTGATCACTGGTACAGTCTGTTCAGAAAGTTGTTTTGGTTGTAATTTCAGACACTGCTCGACTTCATTTTTAATCTGCTCTTTTATATTTGTAATCGAGTCTTCTACTGCAGATATTTTTGTTGACATAATTTCTTCCACAGTCAAGACAGATTTTTCTACTTCAGATATTTTTGTAGACATCGATTCTTCAACACTCGAGACAGATTTTTCTACTTCCGCTATTTTTAATGTCATTGATTCTTGTACCTCCGATATTTTAGTAACTTGTTTATTAAGCTCACCTCGTAGGAGACCCAATTCTGCGGTACTATGTTCTTGCAACTGTTTCTGCATAGTTTCAAAGAGAGCTTCCGTTTTATCTTTTTGTCTTTCTTCTGTTTCTAGCATTAGTGCTTTCTGGCGTTCCTCAGCTTCTTCTCTTTCTTGTATTCGTTCTTCTTTTTGTCGTCTTTCTGCTTCTTCTCTTTCTTGTATTCGTTCTTCTTTTTGTCGTCTTTCTGCTTCCTCCGCCTCCTGTCTGCGTTTCTCGTCCTGTCGTTTTTCTGTCTGCAACAGCAGCGCCTGTAAATTTTCCATCATCTGACTGGCATCCATTGTTTATCGATTAATTACGAATCACACTCGTCTTGTACAAAGCGTCCACTGTTAACCGTTCTATCCCAGTTCTGACACCACTGTTACGACGGTCTACTCGATCGTCGTAGGTGCAGTGGAAACAAAATAAGTACAAGACACCAATTAAGTCACTAATCACACCTTTAATTGTTATAGTAAAACAGTTCGTAATTAACAACACAGTGTCTACAACAAATCAAATGAAATTGTTCATACGCAATAAAGTGTCCACTAATATTAAAACTCAAATGTATTACAATTATACCGTCCGAATACAAAACGCAACACTTCACTAATAACTACTTGAACGTACACCGTAATAACTCGAACCGCTCTGTAAATGTATCGCACTAATACTCTCGAACCGCACAGTCAAAAATCTCGCATTGAACTGAAAAACTAAGGCCGCGACGCGATGTATTTATAGTTAGCTAACACACACCAGAAGCTTCCAAACTGCGTCTTATCTCTCGCGAACTACGTAATTGCTGCGGCCTTGACACAGTCCGAGCGCCCGAGCGAAGGCTGGCAAAGTCGAGAAATTTCTCGCAACATGCGTTTAGTAGCACGTACACCACACGCTTACGTCGAGATCTTTCTGGGACATTCGATAAACGCCCAGATTGTTCTACGCTGTCGTAGCAATATTTTAATAATGAATAACCACAAATATAACTGAGAGTGGAATTTGTATCTACAATTGTATTTAGATTATAATTTGTTGAATAAATTAATACAAATAAATGTAACTTGTATTATGCTGGAAATAAGCAGTACATTTTAAAATTAATTTGCTATTGAAAAATTTGTAGTACTTGGGAATGTAGACAAGAGAAAATTGTATGAGTGTTATATGCCATATATTTTATGATTTTGTTTTTGTATTTTTAGTGCAATCTGTAAATCCAGAAGTTGATGTTGCTGTTCTTCAACGATTAAGGGAGATGGTCGATCAGCTAAGAGACCAACTTAGAGCAAAAGAGAGAGAAATATCCAACAAAAATGTAGATATAGATAATGTAAGTTGTATCAATTGATGCTTTTAATAGTATTTGTGCCATAGATTTTACTGACCCACATGTAAAGTTATTGTCTTGAGAAACAATATAACGTCTCTCCTGCAAAGACATTATAACATCGGGAACCAGTTCAATTGTTCGCTGTTAATTAAACTAGCTGCCGTAGTTAGTAAAATTTACTTACCAACATATTATGACAATATATATATCAGGAATTAGTCAAGGGTTACATAAATTTATTCACTCTCTGGGTATTAGCGAAAACATCTCTTTATTCTTGTATTTTAACTAAGTATAAAAGTAATAGCTTTAATGGTCATCCTTTAATTTTTTACTTTCTTTACTTTACTTTTAAAAGAAAAATTCTTATAAATTCTGCATTAAATATTCTTTAAAATTTTTATTCTTACTCTTTTTTATCTCAAAATCATTCAGCTATGTATTATTTCAAGTACCACGGATCCGGGTCTTAACTTTGCAATATTCTAATATATCACAACATCATCCAAACTATTTGAAGAATAGTCCGGTGTAATTTTCAGAATTACTTTACCTTTAAAGATCATAAGGTTATTACTATATCATTACAGAAATTACAAATATTTATATGTTAATCTTTAAGTTATCTAAAAGTCTTTACAAGAAACTTTACTGTTCTTTTTGTTTCGGTTTTTAAAAAAACAAGTTATGCACAAATGTTATGATTTAATATCACCTGAATAGAACGTGAGTTTGCTGTGGATGTTCGTGATGGTCTTCTTCAGTAGGTCTTCTTGGGTGTAGTTCGTTGTTCCTCTGGATCCTCCATTTAGTTGATTGTTTCCGAATTGTAGTCTAGGTCATGACGATTGGATTCTGCTACTTGAAGTTCATACGGTTGTTGTTGTAACTTTCTTCTTCTGGAGTTGGTTGTTCACATTTTACATTTTAATTGTTCTTATTTTAGCAGCACTGATGTTTACTTTAATATGGTAAGGAACATATCTTACCACTTACTGTTTGTAAAGAGATGTGTCGGCTAAGTTTTTTTTTTATAACCAATATTTGCTTCACGCACTACATTACTAGTTTTTTTGTTATTTTCCAACGCTACATTGGATTAAATCAATTATAACAACTAACGTCTGGTTGTATCGTTGTTTAGCGGTATACACCTAAGTGTAACTTTACAACACATTTTTGACCTGCTTACATGTCGAAGTTTCTCTGGCGACTGGGGGTTGTTTAGCGGCAGGAAGTCTAAGCTGGCGCGGTTTACGCGCTGAGAAAAGTAGTTCGTTCTTTTAGTATTATTAATTGTTCATTAATTAACTAGTAATAAATTATGCTACCTTTCAGTTATGAGTTAGATATTTCCTTTATTATTAATACGTCTTTTATTTAATTAAAAGAATTATTATTTTTCGCTTAATAACATCGTACTTTGCGTGTTCGTACTGGACAATTTGCACGTTGATACAGGAATCTAGGTACAGATAAGGGGTGGATAATACTCTCACTTGTTATAGGAACAAAAATTTTAATTTGTGCTATTTAAATAATTTTTAAATCGTCACATCCTCCTGCACTTAAAGATGAGGACGGGGTGACGGGGTATTAAATGAAAACCTAAGAAATACAATTACATTTGGGCACGGAACTTCGTGCTGAAATTTCTCTCCCTCAGGTGATTTTTATCCATCAATCGATTATCTTACATCTTATACAAAATATTTAAAATCTAATACATCTACTACACATAAAATACACAAATACATAAATCTACCTTATATTTAATTCTTACATCTACTACCGGTTTTTTGCTTGATTTCTTCACTCGTTTTACGGAGTTATACTCATGAGTAGGTTACTAATAATAATAACGTATTGTAATAACAATTGAATTACTTTTAGTTTACTGCGCTAGAGGTTTGTTGTTCGCCAGCTGACTTCTCATTCTTTATTTCATTCTCGCAGGACATTAGCTAAGGTTGATCAGGCCTCGCTAGTATTCGTACGAGGTGTTTGAGTTTATACTCAATTACGATATAGGATGTTGCAAAATCTTATTATATTCCTGTATAAGTATACACCATATCTTACTCTTAATGCTTAAGTAGTATTCTTGGTTTACTATCTTTCTCGTAGTCATGCTTCTTTATTTTTACACGAAAACAATTTTTTAATTTGAGACACATGGCTTCTGCGAACGTAATTGTCTGTATTGGGTTCATACAGCGCTACTGTAATGGGGGTGATGAACTTGTGAATCTTGTAGGGGCCACACCATCGGTATGATAGTTTGGAAGTGGTCCTATCAACAGCTTTACTCGTAGGGTGAGTTTTATACATCACTAAATCACCTATTTTGTACTTTATTTTCCTATTATTCTGCTCATGATATTTCCGCGATTTTTGTAAATTCACTCTCAAATTTGCGCGAGCTTCGTTCCATATTTTCCTTATGTTATTCCCATTTATTTCGCGGGGCAATAACTCGTGTATTTTCCACTTTGTGGTTAACGGGTGGTTCGGTTTATACTTGTACAGTAAATCAAATGGTGTTGATTTATGTCCTTCATGATACGCTGAGTTGAAGGCAAATTGTATCCATGATAGATTTTGATCCCACGCTGTCTGGTCTTTAGCGTGATAAGATATTAAGGCTGATTTTAGGTTTCGCAAGTATCTCTCTGCTAGGTTTCCTTGCAGTCAGTTTCATATTACTCTGTCACTGTAATATGATTTATTCCTAATTTAAAACACATGTCATTGAATTCTTTCAATTTAAACTGAGGTCCATTGTCAGATACTAGGTGTACTGGTGTACCATAATCTTTAAATAGTCTCTCTTGTAGAATCTTTATTGTCGTAGATGCTAAGGCACGTCTCACAGGATACATCCATACGGATTTAGTGAAGGAGTCCACGCAAATTAATAGCATAGTATTTCCGGACTTAGAACGGGGATAAGGTCCAGAATAGTCTATGTATATCTTTGAGAAGGGTGTTGTGGGGATTTCTGAGATTAATTTTCCGCCTTGACTGATTCGTGCTGGCTTGCTCAGGGCACAGATTTCGCATTGTTTCACGAACTTTGTTATTTCACTGTTCATGTTTTCCCAATGGTATTCCTTGCGAATACGATGTATAGTTTTCCTAATTCCCATATGAGCTCCAATGGTTGATGATTGGTAGTATTCCATTAGCATAGGTTTAATTATTTCCGGGGCGATTATTCCCAGTGATTTTCCGTTAGCCTTTTTAAAACAAAGTACTCGTTTACTCAAGGTATATTTGTCAGAATAATTTTCTTTATCTATTTGTTCTATTATTTTACACAATTTCGGATCTTGTTGTTGGTGATATGCTATATCCTTAAATGCAAGGGGGAAGTTAGTAATTAGCGTATTAACAGTAGTGGTTTCAACATTGTCTTCGCCAGGTCTGGTATTGGGTAGTTGGAACATACGGGATAGTGTATCGGCTACTACATTTTGAGTACCACGAATATGTTGTACTTTGAACTTGTAGCAATTTAATCTTAACACCCATCTTCCGATACGACCTAACTGTTTTGGATGGTTCAATAACCATGACAAAGCTTGATTGTCGGTTTCTAGTAGAAATTCCTTGTGTTCCAAAAATGGTTTGAATTTTTCGAAGGCGAAAACTACAGCTAAACATTCAAGTTCATAGGCTGAGAACTTCCTTTCTTGCTCCGTCAATGTACGTGATGCATAGCTGATCGGGAGTCTAGTATTATTGATTTCTTGGTATATTACGGCTCCTAATGCTACACTAGAACTGTCGGTCTGTACGACAAATGGTTTACTGAAATCTGCTAACTGCAATACCGGTGGGGATATTATGCTTTCTTTGAGTGTTTCAAAAGCGGCTTGATGTCGAGTAGTCCACTCGAATTTCACTCCTTTCTTTCTTAATGCATTTAATGGGGCTGCTATATCCGCTAGGTGGGGTATGTACTTGTGAAAGTAATTGATCATACCTAAAAATCGAGCTATACCTTTGGTGTCTCTAGGTGGTAAAAATTCTCGGATTGCGCGCGTACGTTCGGGATCGATGCTAACCTTACCTTCGGCCGATACTATATGACCTAAGAAAGAGAATTGTTTTACTGCGAAATTAACTTTACTAGGGTTTACCGTTAGTCCAGGTTTCTTTAACCTCGATAATACTTCACGCAAGTGATCAATATGTTGATCCATCGACTCACTATATACTACTATGTCGTCAAGATAGTGATATACGAATTTAAATTTAACGTCATGGAATATTTTTTCTAACAGTCTACTACATACTGAACTTCCTTGTGATATACCGAATGGTACTCTAGTAAATTGATATAGATTAAATGGGACAGCAAACGCAGTTAGATGTTTTGATTCCTCAGCTAGTGGGATTTGGTGGAATGCCTGGTTGAGATCCATTATGGTGAAGATTTTCGCTTTGGTAAAATAGTGGAACGTGCTGTGAATGTCGGGCAGGGGAATCGATTCAAATTCTATATTCTTATTCAGCTGTCTATAGTCCACGACTAGTCTATGTTTGTCAGTTCCTTTGGTACTAGGAATGCAGGTGATGAGTATGGAGAAGTTGACGGTTCTATGACGTGTTGCTCAAGGAGTTTGTTGATTTGGTTTCTCATTATTTCCATCTTGGGCGGTGATAATTTGTATGGGTGAAGACGTATTACCTTGTTGTCACTTAGATTTATTTTGTATTTGATTAAGTGGGTTAATCCTAACTTGGGTGTGAGTACAGTAGAAAATTCCCTTATTAACTTTTGAATTCTTTGTCGCTCATTTCCTTTTAAATGACTCAAACTAGATTCATGATGCTCTAACTGAATAGTTGATGTTTCACAATACTTAGCTCGGAGTCGAACTGATATTTTCGAGTACGATCAAATCTGAAGAAATATTGTTTTGCGTATATGTCAAGGATTAAGCCAGTTTTACTTATAAAGTCAGCGCCTAGTATTAAGTTTTGTCCTAACACTTCAGCTACGAGTAGGAGAACATACCAAGTAAAATTCTTTATTTTTAATTTCACCGTAATACTGCGCGATATATTTAGGTTTTGCTTATTTGCGGTGGCACACTTTACGTTCACGTTTTGGCTACGTTTAATAAGATTATGATTAGCTAATACGCTGGCTAGCTGTTGACTGATTATACTACGTGTAGATCCTGAATCGATTAAACCAAGGATATTCGTTGCTCCAAGGTCTATTTGTATGTAGGGTAATTGGCATATACTTGTTTTGCATGCACCAATAGAGTTGCACTTTTCAATAAATCTTGTTAAGTAAGGGTCTATACGTTTATTTCTATTTATTTTTACTTTAGAATTATTAGTTTTTATACCTTTCCTTCTGATGCTGCGGAAGACGTAGGATTTTTGTTCTTCCCGCTTCACATGTTTTTTGACTGGTCGGTTTTCTGTTGGTACCGCTTTTGTTTACAATTCTTGCTAATGTGGCCGGACTTTCCATAGTTATAACATCTTCTTTCCTCATTTACATTGCTTGCATGTTGTCGGGGTTTTTGTAGAGAGTTTGAAGTATTGGGGTAGCTTTGGGTTTTTGATGTTCTTACGAATAGCTTATCGCGGTAGGTTCGAGTATCAGTACCAATGGGTAGAGGTAGGAATGAATCTCTGCGTTGAGTCTGGGACATAAAAACGCGTCTGTTTTGGTCAGAATACCAGACGTTGGACGAATGTATACAACACAGTTCTAGTTCTGTGAAAGTGGTGGGTCTCTTCATGAGTGCTAGGTGAAAACGCTCCTCGGGAGATAGTCCTACTAAGATAGTGTCTACTAGCTGTTGTTCACTCCATTTAACTTGTAGTAATAAGGCCGATTCCCTTATTTCAGATATATAATGAGCTAATCTCTCGTATGCTCCTTGTACACGCAGTACTAGGTTCCGCTTCAATTCTTCGTAGTTACCGGTGGGAATGAAGTGTCTTATCAGGGTGGTATGAAGTTCTTCTACAAGGTGATTATACCTTAGAGATTCTAACACACGATCTTTTAAAGGAGATCTACATTTAGGTAGAATTACTTGTAAAATTTGGTCATCTCTTAATTGTCGCAGATCCTTTATTTGTAAAAGGTGCTTGATAAAATCTAGGAGTTTTGTAATATTCAGCCCATCAGTGGTTGGTATCTCAGATAAAATACGTTCTACGGGGTGAGTTATTTTTCCATAAAGCTCGGTAGTTAGATTTAATTGAGTCGTCATTCTAGGTTTTTCCGCAGATTGATTCGTCGGTAATTGAGGAGGTAAATCGTAGATACTAGTCATATTCTCTAGTTCATTTGGAAGTAAGGTGACGTTTACGGGTTGGATATTTACTTGTCTATCGGTTAACCGTTCCTTAACGGGATCTATATTATATTCCTGAAATTTTACAGCACCGGTTTGTTGTTCTTGAGTAGGAGATACGGTAGGGGAAATATTTAGTTTCATCATTGCTTCTTCGATCTCTTCTAATCTAAACGATTCGGACCTTCGACGTAATTCGCGCATTATCTCGGGTAATTGTTGTAATGCTTCTTCCGCGAATTTTTGCGCGTCCGGTGGAGTAACTTTATCACCGGGCCAATTCAACAAATTGGTGATGCGGCGGGTCAGATGTTCGATTCTTTGAGTGGTTCGTAAAATTACTGCGGGGGATTTTTCATCTCGCAGGGTTTGTGCGATGGAGGTAAGTTCCGTATATTTGTGATAGCATGTTTCCTTTTCACTTTCGAAGTATAATACACTTAAACGATTTAACAGTGAGGGTTTGTCTGGTCTATTTTCATGTAATGTTTTGTGCAGTTCCACGACCGTTACATTTGCGTATGGGAGACCGCATAACAAAGCTTCGTAGCTTAATTCGTCCTTCAACAACAAGTCGGGGTTAAATTAAGCCATTGTTGTGGTAATAATGACTTTTAAATAAACTAAGTATTACCTATGACAAATCTTATATCATCTATTTTAAACACTTATAAAATTTGAATTCATTTAAACACACACATATATATCTATTACTACACATAGAATCTTATACTAATTAATCAAATTAAAATTATCTCAAATCAATTCAATTTTCTGTACTGCTAGCAATTATCAGTCAAGACAAAATGATAATATTATTTTATAGTGGAGAGAAATTTCACACACGAAGAGTTCATTGCTTTTATAATAGCACAATGGATCAGTTGTTTGGGGAGTCTGATTGTTTACGTAGGGGTGGTTTAACAAAGGAGGGTGATTTGGACAATCTGAAACACGATTCTTTCCTGTTCTGGACTGTCTGTTATGTCCACGAGGGAATCCCATACAAACAACTTACTTGTGTACAAGGGGGAAAGCGTACATTTCTCGACACGTATTTAACATGAAATAGCCTGTAAATACCGACAGGTTTAAAATGGAATATTTTTACCAGCAAGGACTTGTTTATTACGGCAATATCCTAATACTAATATTATTATTTCTTAATTAAAACTTTATTTATTTATTTGTTCACGATTTCAGAGAGAATAAATTTATATATTCTACAAAGTTACTGTTAATTAATTATCACGACGTACACAATTATTATTAATTTATTTTTTTTTTATAAAAGAGCAGAGTGGTGCATCTTATAACATCTCTCCTGCAAAGACATTATAACATCGGGAACCAGTTCAATTGTTTGCTGTTAATTAAACTAGCTGCCGTAGTTAGTAAAATTTACTTACCAACAAATTATGACAATTATATATATGTATATATATATATATATATATATATATATATATATCAGGAATTAGTCAAGGGTTACATAAATTTATTCACTCTCTGGGTATTAGCGAAAACATCTCTTTATTCTTTTATTTTAACTAAGTATAAAAGTAATAGCTTTAATGGTCATCCTTTAATTTTTTACTTACTTTACTTTACTTTTAAAAGAAAAATTCTTATAAATTCTGCATTAAATATTCTTTAAAATTTTTATTCTTACTCTTTTTTATCTCAAAATCATTCAGCTATGTATTATTTCAAGTACCACGGATCCGGGTCTTAACTTTGCAATATTCTAATATATCACAACATCATCCAAACTATTTGAAGAATAGTCCGGTGTAATTTTCAGAATTACTTTACCTTTAAAGATCATAAGGTTATTACTATATCATTACAGAAATTACAAATATTTATATGTTAATCTTTAAGTTATCTAAAAGCCTTTACAAGAAACTTTACTGTTCTTTTTGTTTTGGTTTTTTAAAAAAATAAGTTATGCACAAATGTTATGATTTAATATCACCTGAATAGAACGTGAGTTTGCTGTGGGTGTTCGTGATGGTCTTCTTCAGTAGGTTTTCTTGGGTGTAGTTCGTTGTTCCTCTGGATCCTCCATTTAGTTGATTGTTTCCGAATTGTAGTCTAGGTCATGACGATTGGATTCTGCTACTTGAAGTTCATATGGTTGTTGTTGTAACTTTCTTCTTCTGGAGTTGGTTGTTCACATTTTACATTTTAATTGTTCTTATTTTAGCAGCACTGATGTTTACTTTAATATGGTAAGGAACATATCTTACCACTTACTGTTTGTAAAGAGATGTGTCGGCTAAGTTTTTTTTTATATATTACCAATATTTGCTTTACGCACTACATTACTAGTTTTTTTTGTTATTTTCCAACGCTACATTGGATTAAATCAATTATAACAACTAACATCTGGTTGTATCGTTGTTTAGCGGTATACACCTAAGTGTAACTTTACAACACATTTTTGACCTGCTTACATGTCGAAGTTTCTCCGGCGACTGGGGGTTGTTTAGCGGCAGGAAGTCTGTAAGCTGGCGCGGTTTACGCGCTGAGAAAAGTAGTTCGTTCTTTTAGTATTATTAATTGTTCATTAATTAACTAGTAATAAATTATGCTACCTTTCAGTTATGAGTTAGATATTTCCTTTATTATTAATACGTCTTTTATTTAATTAAAAGAATTATTATTTTTTGCTTAATAACATCGTACTTTGCGTGTTCGTACTGGACAATTTGCACGTTGATACAGGAATCTAGGTACAGATAAGGGGTGGATAATACTCTCACTTGTTATAGGAACAAAAATTTTAATTTGTGCTATTTAAATAATTTTTAAATCGTCACAACAAGAACAACCTGATGTTATAATTTTAGATCTTTGTATAGTTTAAATTTCTTTGCCAGAATTTTGATTAATCTGGAATTTAGTACTTTATATGAATTAAAGCAGAGATGGCATTTTAATTTTTAAACTTGTATATTAAACCTGCTGTGGCTCTAAATTAGATACTTTGTTGAACATGTGGTGCTAGTACAAGTCACATTTCTTATTAAGGTCTATTTTTAAAAATAAAAAGACATTAAATGGTGAGAGTTATTTATTGTAGCATAAACTGTATGGACTTTCTTCATTTTCCACTCAGTCACCATCGACTTCCGTGCAGTTTTTGTATCCTTTCAACAGCTTCTTTATTACTTTGTTGTAAAAGTCTTATCACTTGTGTGTCTTGAATGAGTTAGTAATGGCATCCTTCAGTTCATCATAATTTGCCAACCACTGCAAACTGAGCCAGTTTTTAATAAGAAGCCCAGGTTTTGTCTCCAGTAACAATGTGTTCAAAACTCATTCCCTTCATTTTCAAAATGCTGTAGAAATGTTTGAGATGAAGCCAGATGTTTGCTCGTTACATGTATTGGTTAATATTTTTGTTATGCATTTTTTGTATCCAAGTTTCTCTGTCATTATATTGTATACTTTTGATTGTGAAATGTCAAATAATTTATTAGAAAATTATGAAACATAAATCTCCAGTTTTCGTGAATTGTCTTATTCACTTCTTCCACTAAACCATCTGCCATAATTGGTGGGTGACCACTATATTCATCATAATGGATATTGCACTGATCTTTTACAGATGCGGGTACTTTATAATTTTATTTTGGTTTTTGTTTTATAGCATGAATTAATAACACTTAAGTCTCAGGGCTGCAGTACATAAAAAAAGTATATACAGTAAAGCTTCATTTTTATATGTTTTTCAGGGGACTTCAAAGAAAAAACGTATGAGTGAAATAGATGACAAATAGTATAATTAAAAGGCGTAGTACTGAATATAAATCACGTATAATTTACAATTTGGCATAATACAATATAAACTTATAAAACAAAACATATATACATATTATTCCTTTGTAAGCAACTCGTTGAGTTTCCTTCAGGTTTCCTATGTTTAAAAAAGGTGTAAATAAACCTACCTGCAGTTGTAATTATTCCAAGATATTACATATATACATATATAGAGTGAGAAAAACTACACAGATATAATTAATCGTTTCCGCCCAAAATCCGTATCTTCCCCTCTATCTTTTCTTTTCTGCGGCTACAGAATAAACTATAAACTATTCAATACTTCAAGTATTGACAATTGCATCATAATTTCATTAGATACATGAAACTAGGGAACATGGATACGAGTTTCGTCGGATACGCATCATGCACGTTACAAAGCGTTTAATTGTCTCTAGAGCATTAACGTGTCACTAAAATACATGGGGGTCTGCGTAGTTTCTTTGTCGTCATCATCATCATCATCTTCGTCCATTTCCTTCTGAATGCTATCAGTAATCTCCGATATGGTCATGGCTTCTGTTGTAACGATGTTTTCGTCAATGTTGATGTAATCGTGAAACCGAGCATGACCTTCTAATTTTCCCCATTTCTCAACATCAACAAGAACATCACAACTATCGTCATTATTACAGGCTTCGTTATTTCCCAACCCGGCTTTGTGGAAGCAGTTGGGGATAAGCGTATACTGTAACTTCATTAGATAGACCTACGCCTATAAGTAATTTACGTGCGGATTACCGAATTGTCTATACCTGGTATTTACAGAAATCAATAGTAAGTTTTAGAGTAATGCTAGAAAATCACAGTAGAAAATACAGGGTCATCATAACACAATACCGGAATTTAAAAAACCTCTCTTCCTCTCCTGATGTAAAAACATTTAATCTTTCTCACCATATTGATTCCATTTTTTTCAATCTATTCATTATTTATGAAACAGTACGTGTTTGAAATATCAGCAGAACATCGCGTAGAATCATATGGTACAGTATTGCTTTCCCTAGTTACAGGTTATAAAATCAAGAAGAACTCTTACCTGCAAAATGTGAATTTTCATTTAATCCTTCTTTCAACGTCTACACAGTGGCTGGCATGCTGTACCAGCATCTTGCGCTAACACAAATTAAAATTGTGGATTATTCCCAGGTACAGCGGTTGCAGTTCGTTTGTGCAATTTGCAGGAAATAATTCCACTCTCACATTCTTCAGTTATGACGTATCAGGAGGGTGTGCCATGCATCTGTCCACAAACCAAATAATTTAAGGATTTTTCGATTTTTTACGGTCATTTTTTAAATGGACGCCACGCAGACAGTCTTCAAACACTTTTGTCGTCATCCATGACTTATTGTTGTTAGTGTATTTTGTAGGGAGCGTTGCAACATTTTTAAGACACCACAGCCTCGCAAATTTCCCTACAGTTAGAGGAAGCAGGCAGTTTTTTGCTGTTTACGCACAACACTGTCACGCATTGTTTACCTCGCTTTTCACCACAACATTTATCTCCTTTGAAATCCATTGTGCCTCAGGACGTAAATTAAAAAAAAAAGGCCTGTTTCATTGGCAATAAACATGTCTTTGGGAGCATATGGAGATGTTAGTTTCCTCAAACAGGTGTCTCTTCTCTCATGCACTGTATTAACATCTACACTCATACTCTCATCGCACACGCTTTTGCCTTATATTAAATTTATGTAAGCAGCGCGTCGATGCATGAAAATCTTTGACGTTGAACCTGGCTGCCAGTTCATTTGCTTTTTCGCAAACCATTGGCCTGCTGATAGGAATTCCTTCCACCCTCTGGTGCTGGAACCATTGTAATAGACAATTTTCCAGGCTCTTTGAATACGTGTTCACTTATTACTAAGAACACCAAACACACGAGAATTTTCTTTTATTTCGGTAGCTGTAGCCACGAATGAATTTAACATCGACGGAGCAATTCTCAACGTGTGGTGATGTTTACTCGCTTCTTACTCCCGCTTTCCTTCACTACTATCAAAATGTTTAATTTCCCAGCGATCGTAACGCACTTCCTCTTCCTTTATCGGCTTCACCCTGATCTCCCACTCAACATGTTTGGAGAATCAACTGACACTCCTATCACGATGAGCTCTCTCAGCGATTACCATCTCTCCCAGCAGACCCGATTGTCACTCGTGACGATTTGGATCTCTGAGCCACCCATCTCCAGGAGTTGGTCCAGAAGTCATGGATTGACACACCTTTGCTATCGAGGTGAATAATTGACGATCGGTCCTACCACCGGAAGCTCTTCATGCCATCTGGCTTCGGCACAAGCTCCGCCGCAGATGGCAACGAACCCGAGATCACGCTGTCAAATGATGATATAAGCAAGGCCTTCGATAAAGTCTGTCACTAAGGTCTTCTCTTTAAACTGGGCCATTCTCCACTCCCACCGTACATAGTGTTTTTCTCTGGACGTATCTCAGCGACCTTCAGGAGCGTCAAAGGGTCCTGTTCTACAATTGGACCTGTCGCTGCCGGCGTCCCGCAGGGATGTGTCCTCGGCCCCGTTCTGTACCTAGTGTACACGAACGACCTGCCTGTTTTGCCTGGAGACATGTTGTCTATATTTGCTGCCGATGCAATGTATCACTGCAGCTTCCTGTTCCCACGTTTTGCGAGGTCACAGTTACAGCGTCAGTTGAATCTGCTTCCGGAGTTGCTACGGAAATGGCGAGTGACGATCAATCCTGGGCAAAAGTCTGTTTCACGCAAAAGTCCATTTCCCGATGCCAGCCGCTCTCCCTAGAAGGCAGGCCCATCACCTATACAGAGTCGGTGAAGTATCTAGGCGTTCGGCTAGACCGGAAGGGTCTCCGAGTTCCCAATCTGTCTCCGTTTGTCCGGTCGTTGGCTGTAACTCACTTTGCTGCAGCTGCGATCTCCTCCTTCCCTTACCTGCGAACCATCAGTGCCTCAGAACCTTCACCGCCGATTCAGGTTAAACACACTCGGGCGGTTCTTGATGTTTCACCATACAGCCATCCTCGCAATAACATCTGTCCCCAGCCATAGAGTGTACCTCTAAAAACTGTTCTTCATTCCATCCTTGCCCGCCTCATAGCACGCTGACACAGCTGCCTGTTGCCGTTGTCTTGGTCACCGGCATGGAGGCTGTCTGCCTCGCGGAGAGCGACTGACGCCTCAAGGCGTCTGCTTGCTGAGCTTGAGTCAGGCAAAACCTGTCCGAAACCGATTGCCTGAATCGGTTCCAGCGTATCAGTGCCACAAATTTTCTTTCTCCCCCGCCTCCTGCGTTAACACGTTGGCAGGTTTACCTTCCAGTCTTAGGTAACCGGACGACTTGAACCAGCCTATGTTTTTCTTCTGGCAGCCATTGGGCACGTCCCAGAAGATGGAATCATGGCCCGTGTGTAATCAATGCTATGCAATGCAATTTTTCTTCTTTCCACTCATTTTACACTCACGATGTTATCTTTAACAGAAACAATAGACCTCAACGAACTGATGTCGACGAAGCGATGGAGCTTTACAAACAGTGAGCTTGCGTTTCTGGGAATCTAAGCTGGCTCAAATGTTACTCAACAACTGCTAACTCAACTGAATGCCACTAATTGACTGTTCCCTAGAAATGTACAGTCAGTACAAAATATTTGCGTTCACACATTCAGTTTGTGATATAGCCTACGCGATGTAAATCAGTATAAATAAGTAAATGAAGTTTCAGAACTTAACGTATTAAAGAATGAACATGTTCAGAATAAAAGTTTATTTCAGAATAAACGTATAAATGAAGTTTCGTATCTCTGAGGACTTAAGAATTTGATCGTATAAGTGTAAAAAATGAATAAACGAAAAATGTGTAACTGAAATAAAATAACATGGAAAGTATAGGAATTTTGCCGGGACCTTGGAGAAAAAACGAGTAAGAGTGAAAAACGTATAAAAGAGGTTTTACTGTATAAAGACTTGAACCAAGTTATTCATTACTTAATATATTGTTTTTTAACTTAATATATTGTTTTTATTATATATAACTTATAAATACAAAAAAATTCTTTATCTATAATTAATTACAGTTTCAAAATTTCACTATTAGAGTGCAGCAATGTCTGTAATTAAAAAAAAAAAAAAGCTCTTCAGTCTCTTCCCCTCTTCCCTGTGGTGCTAGTTGGTTTATCTACCAAACTAATAAACAAGCAACCTTTCATTTCTAGTTAATTTTTACAAATAAAGAATATTTTACAAGTTCCATCCTGTATTTGTGTGTCTCTTGTTTCTTAAAATAGTTTGTCTGTAGTACACGGAACGTGGATTAATTTGTGTGCGTGCCCTTAATTGCACTTGTTTTAATTGTGTTCGTTAATAGGTTATACTTCTTCTGTTGTATTTGGATTATTAATACACGATATTACCTGATATGTGAGTAACACTTTCATTCACTATTATTTTAATTTCTTCCTTATTTCTTTTTTCACACTATTATATTCCATTTCATGAGTTAGTTATTTAATGCTTGATATACTCTCACACTCTCTATTTACAGTTAAATTACCGAATACACTTTAATTATTTCATTTCTTGAAGATACGTGTGAACTTGGTGATGGTCAAATTAAAAGTGACACTTTCTTCCTACGCATTTTTATTTGTGGCATTCTGGAAACAGAAACCTTTATGTTTTTCCTTACAAAAATGTTTTTCGCACATTTAGCTGTTATTATGGTCCTTGATGTGCTAAATATGCTTAATCTCACTGAATTTTACATAGTTATAGTCCTTTTACTTTTAATTTTCATATTTTGAGTGATTTATCAATTTGTTATAATACAAAATTTGTTCATAAACTCTAGGTAAACTTGAGTGGTTATTCACAAATTGGTTCTATTTGTTCTACAACCTTCCATCAAAATACATTTTGTAACTAAATTAATTCCAAATTATTTAAAACAATTTCTTATTAATTTCAACTTATTTATGAGTTTTATAAATAATTGCAATAACTTTTTGGGGTGTTAATTCGTTTTTTACATATCAAATGTCCGTACCAAGCCGAAGCTTGGTCCTAGGACTTTCACATACATTCAAGATGGCTGAAATATTATTCTGTAAATTATACATTTTTCAATTTTACTGGGATTTAGGTCTTAGTATGTACTGGTGTATTTTACAGCATTCATTTGTCTTCTCTAAACGAACAACACCATTATATAACTTTACTTACCATACAATGTGTGGCATATAAATCTCACAAAATTTACCTGTGAGTTTCAACAGTATCATTGTTTTATATAAAAAAAAGCATATCACAGAGTAAGCCTTACAGTCGGGAGGAGTATCTGACATTTAAGTCATTGTAAATCACTCACAGACTATAACAATCACACGTCGCAACATAGCCAAGAGCTGAATATTAGGCCATAATATAATACAGCACAAGCATAATCTTCCTTTGTTTCTATGATTGGCTGTAATTTCAAAATGAAATGTGCATTGTAGTGTGTATAGTATAGTATATATTTGTGTTTGTAATTTTATTTACTTCTTGTGTGGAATGCTGTCTTTAATTGTAGATGCTTATCCTTGTCAGGCCATATTTGCATATGGTCTGATGGGTGTGTGAGCCAACATAGCAAACTTTATACACACAAAATCAAAGAAAATGAACATTTGTGCTTTGGTATGAAATAAAATATTTATTAATGTTAGCATACGTTAAGGATATGCCAAGGATGGGCCATGTAACCATAGAATTGATTGACATATTAGTCTGCTGCTGGCATATAACATTGCCTTACACGTCACAGGACTAGTCAGTTCAAATATATATGGAGAAACTTGTAGTGACGCATGGAATATGTACAGTGACTTGTAGTCATGGATATATGAAATTTCTCTTCTGATTGTATATTATACTCTACACATTCTGTAAATGTACTATGACAAAATGTAGCAAGTCATCTAAAAAGAAACACACAAAGAAAGATGTAATTTAAAATTTATTTTTTAACTTTATTTCATATGTACAAAAAGTCTCATGAATACTCATACTGGTTAGGCTTTAATAATCCAAATCTCGTAAATCTAAGTGAAAATTGTCATGTTGTTATAAAGGGGTATTGGAAAAAATAAAACTAAAGAACCTTGTGTATGCAGTGAGGCTTCAGGCTACATCTGCCAACTACAGTTCCACGAGACAAGTACCTAGTCTTTATTTTGTGATGCTTTTATAGCAAGACTTAGTTAATCCAACAAGTACGCCTGTAGGAAACTATATTGCATAATATTATTATATATATAAACTTTCACAATATGAACTTACTTTCTTTATCACTTTCCCATACGTTTTGAGGTGATGTTCCTCTTCCTCAGTGGGAGTAAATACTGGATGTCATTTTACAGATATAATGGTTATGGACTAGGTGTGTGTGGTGGGGGTTGATGGTGGGAGGGAATTGGCGCTGAGGTTCAAATTGTGTGTTTCGATCAATGTATCGAATAGTGTATGTGATCTATAATGTAATTGTTCGTTTAATATGTTGTTTGGTTGTAGTGCGTGATATCTGTATATTTCAAATTGTTCAGCTGTGTTTAGTTTTCTACTTTTAGGTAAGTAGTGTAATATTTCCATGTTGTGTTCTATGTTTGTGTAACTGGTTTTCATTTTGTAAATGTGTGGCAAATGTGGAATGTATGTAGTTTGTGGTGAGGGCTTTTAAATGTTCTGAAAATCTGGAAGAAAAAGATCTTCCCGTCTGGCCGATGTAGAATTGGTGACAATCATTACAATTTAATTTATATACCCCTGTTTTGCTGTATTTGTCTGTGTCATTGTTAGTATTATGTATGTGTTTCCTAATGGTGTTGTTGGTTCTGTAGGCTACTTTATAATTATGTTTTCTAAATGTGTTTGCAATTTTGTGCGTATTGGAATTGTAGTATGTAAGTGTTATGTATTTACTGGGTTGTGTGCTGTTGGTCTGATGTGTTTTACTTTTTGTGTTTAGGATGCGTTTGTGTAGTTTATTTATTAAATCGGGGTTGTATCCATTTTTGACTGCTATATATTTGATTGTGTTTAATTCTTCTTGGTAGTCATGTGTGTTTAGGGGTATTGTAGTGAGCCTATGGAGCATGTAGTTGAAAGCTGCATGTTTGTGTTGAGTTGGGTGGTTGGATGAGTTATGTATGACCATGTCTGATGTGGTGGGTTTCCTGTATATTTTGTATGTGTGTGTGTTGTTTGTTTTGGTGATTGTAAGGTCTAAGAAGTTTATGCTATTATTTAGTTCTATTTCAAGCGTGAATTTTAATTTATGGTGTTTAGTGTTAATGTATTTGTGGAAATTTTCTATTTGTCTTTTGTTGCCGTTGTAGAGGAGTAAAATGTCATCAACATACCTGTGCCAATATATTATTTTATCAGTGTATTTGTTATTGTTCAGTATGTGTTCCTGTTCTATGGTGTGTATAAATATTTCGGCTAGTATACCTGATATAGGGGAGCCCATGGGTAGTCCATCTGTTTGAGTGTAAAACATGTTATTGTGTGCGAAATAATTTTTATCAGTGATAATTTTTGTTAGATGGATGATCTCTTTTATGTGTGTTTCAGGTGTGTTATTTATGTTTAGTAATTGTTCTATAAATAAATTGTAATGATTGTCACCAATTCTACATCGGCCAGACGGGAAGATCTTTTTCCACCAGATTTTCAGAACATTTAAAAGCCCTCACCACAAACTACATACATTCCACATTTGCCACACATTTACAAAATGAAAACCACAGTTACACAAACATAGAACACAACATGGAAATATTACACTGCTTACCTAAAAGTAGATAACTAAACACAGCTGAACAATTTGAAATATACAGATATCACGCACTACAACCAAACAACATATTAAACGAACAATTACATAATAGATCACATACACTATTCGATAGATTGATCCAAACACACAATATGAACCTCAGCGCCAATTCCCTCCCACCATCAACCCCCACCACACACACCTAGTCCATAACCATTATATCTGTAAAATGACATCCAGTATTTACTCCCACTGAGGAAGAGGAACATCACCTCGAAACGTATGGGAAAGTGATAAAGAAAGTAAGATCATATTGTGAAAGTTTATATATATAATAATATTTATAAAGTGAACGAAGAGGATGAATTAACAAGATAATTATATTGCATAAGCTTAATAAAGTTGTGGGTTATGAAAATAGTGCAGTTGAAAAGCCTTTTGAAAAAAAGAAAAAAAGGTTCTTGTAAAAAGATGTAGTCCAGATGATGCTTCATGCTAGCAGAGAAGTAAAAGTGAGTGGATACAATAGTTTACTTATAAATACAGTAAACGCTGTATGTGTGCATTCCATGTTAGTGGATTCTCATTTTCATGGGGCCAGATTTGTGACCGACGGGTACAGCCAGTATTTGTATTTGGTTATTCTGGGAGGGGGTTAAGGTTTTTTAATGTAAAACTACAGAAATTAGAAGAAAAAGAATTCATTATTGGGTAATTTCATGTCAAATCAACCACTGACGTGAACTTATTATTTTTGATTACATGAAATTTATAGTAATTATTCTCCCCATGGACATGAATACAAAAATATTTGTTATTCACTTTTTGTGACCCAATTTTTGAGAATATGAATTTTGAAATTTCGCGAACACTACTTTTCACACTTGCCGCATTTTTAAAATCCTAAATAAGTTGTCTTGTATTAATCTTAGATATAGTTCTATTTCTCATTTTTTTGGACTTTAATCTGATATACAACTTCCCAGACTCCAAATAAAAACCAGAATATTTTACTTAACAAAAAATATGTGCTGCTGTTCAACCATTTATAACCTAGATAAATGATTGCTCCAGCGGCGATATTTCGATCAGTCTCGATGTAACTGTTAACTATGATGTATGTAACTATGTGTAACTGTTAACATCAATTAGACTCTTCCCAAATTGTTAAACTCACAATGATTATTGTTTTTACTAGAAACAATTTATTATTAATTGATACGTTAAATTTTATCAATCTCAGGATAAATATGGGTATTATTTAAATGTGGTGTATTATTCGCACACCTTCCAAGAAAGCTTGAAGTGTCTTTAATTCCCTATGCAGATATCGTAAACTAACACGAAAAAGCACTATAATATACTATAAATTTTACTTAAATAATTAACCTGCTCGGTTCTTTACGCTGAACTTCGTAAAGAATACCAGGGTTTATTTTAAGTTAGATTTTTCTATGTTCACACTAGAAAAACTCGACCACTGAGCACAACTTCACCTTGCAGATTTTACAGAAGAACTGTGTCGATCCTTACTCTACAGCGTATGAATGTTACTGAATTTGATGTCTTCCTATTGGTTAATTCGAGGTCACATTTTTGATGATTTCAAAAGATACAGAGTTTCCCTGAAACAGTTTGTATAAATCTGCACTAACTTGCATTGAATTTATCTACAATTTTTATTACCCTATTAATGATAAGCGTTTCAGTTTGAGTTTTTCCCTACTTAAAAAACCATATTTCTAAAATAGTTATGCACCTCAGAGTATACACAAATTGAAGCTATTCACACAAATAATCCCTTGTCAAAGTTTCACGTCGATCGGTTAACTACCGCGGAAGATACAGCAATCACAAGTTATCACACCTACACGCGCGCACAAATTCACTCAAAAAATACATGACAATAAAGAACACCTTTTTATGAAGAATTTGGTATACCCTACATGCTTATCCATTTATAAATACAAAACTTACGGCTAAAAGACAAAATATTACATAAAACCAATTTAAACATGAAAATGTTCGTCATCCATGTGCTTAGATACAAATAACATAGCTTATCATCCTGTGTTCCATTGCAATATATATCTTCTACAGAATTATTTGTTTACTTAGATATTAGTAAACTTTATAATTAATTTAGACAGAGAAATGTATTATAAATAGAAGTGACAATGAATAAAGTGGATACCTAAAAGTATTACTTTAGTGGTTACTGGTGTAATCCATTAAAAAAATTAACCAATATTGTTTTAAAAAAAAACTTGTAAACTATTAATGATAAAATTATAAGCCGCTCTAAATTAATAAGGCATAGAAAGAAAATTTGTGATGGTTGGCACTAGGCCATTCTTAAACTACCTAAAATCAATGAAGATGAACAACCTTAGTCAAATAGCTCGTAATATCATGGTAATAACAGTGACACAGAACTAAATGACATTAAAAGACCAGAGAAAGAAGGAGCTATAGGTGCAGTAAACAAGAGTGTAAATAATAATAATAATGAAACTCCAGTAAAAAAAAAGCATTTATCAGGAAAGAAGTACCCTGAGGAAAAATTAAATAAAGTTACTGAGCCCTTGAAACAAGAATTATGAATCTAAGCCCAGGTAATCCTTCTGTTGAAACTTGTGATGAAGGTACGGAAATAATAAATCAGGTGAAGGAAAGAATTAACTCTACCACTGATAAAAGCTTAAAAATTCACATCCTTACAATCCTACCTCAAAGTTGGACATTAAAACAAATTGAAAATTAGTTTGGTGTATCTAATTTTATTGCATGAAAAGCCAAGAAACTTGTCAAGGAAAAAGTCATATTGTCATCATCAGATTGACATCCAGGAAAAATGGTAGTTCCTGAATCTGTAGCCTTAGTGAAAGAATTTTATGAAAATGATGAAGTTAGGTGTCAAAATCCAGGAAAGAATGTCTCTGTTTCAGTGCAAATAGATGGAAAACAAATGTACATACAAAAATGTTTGTTTCATAACACATTAAGTGAGGTTTATTTATTATTCAAAGAACAATATCCAGACTATAAAGTAGGGTTTTCAAAGTTTTGTGAACTTCATCCAAAAAGCACTGTGTCCTTGCTTGACCAAATGCCACACATTCTGTTTGTATCTGTGTGACAGAGCAAAATGTAAAATTAATGTTGGCTCAGTACAAAATACTTGAACAATCCAGTTGAGGTATACCGATAAAAACATGTAAAGATTTAATTTCCCATATAATTTGTAGTAACCCAGCAACTAAGTGCTATTTCAGTGAATGTGACAAATACCCTGATAGTAACAAAATCTCATTTTATAGATTGCTTTGAGCAGAGCTATATTGAAAATGTGACATTTAAGCAGTTGAAGCAAGTAGGCAACAGAACATCACTGGAGACTATAATCATACCAACCCAAGAATTTTGGACTGTTTGTTTCAAAGTTTTGTAACGGGACATTTTGGGCCTATTTTGGGGTAATAAAGAAATTTGTATTTTTTTAATAAAGCAAATACATTTTTTCAATAATTGGGACAAAAAGTAACTGAAAGGTATATTTATTGGTAGCGACAGTGGTAGCACTGCTGGTGACAAAATTATTGAAGCGAGTTAAACAACCGACGAAACTGTGCCAAGGTCAGACAATGACACACAAAACAGCGTAAACAAATTATGTAACTGAGCATCAGGCGATGTTACGTCAGCGCCTTATATAATGCTGGAATGTGGGTGTAGCAACGCTAGCAGTTTTCGTTGCACACAGAGAACAAAGATAGTCGGCAAATAACTACCAGTGTCGGACGCAAATAACCTTCGCGTCCGCCGGCTCGCCGGTTTAGACGAAGTTTACGGCGCCCGCAGTACAGAAAAATGTGATATAAAATCGAAATTTATGCGTAAATAATGTAAATGAACAGTTTTCTTGATACAATGACAGTTTCGGAGATGTAAAACAAATTATTCATTAACGTAAAATGTGTGTGTGGAGAAATGCGACGTCGTCTGGACTCAAACTCAGCTAAGTAGTCTACAAGAATGAAAACAAAATTTTCAATTATGATTTAAATATTCAAAATTGTAATATTCACATTTAAAGATTTTCACGATTAATAGAGAGCTCTTAGAATCCTGGGGTAGATATGTATGTGTGTGTGAGTGAAAGCGCTGGTTTCCGTTGTGTTAGTTAAGTTAAGTATTAAGCGAATTATTTTGTATTTATATTTCTTGTTTTATTTTGACTATTGCTGAACAAATTATATTCAACTTAATAATGATCCATTTTATGTCTATATTTTACTTGAATTACTATGGGAACAAAATGTAAAAGAGGGAGAAAAGAATAATTTGTTTGATAAAATTGAAATGCCAATAAATTTTAAATCATGGGAAACAAAATAAAGCTTTCTTTATTTGGAAAAACCATTTCTGATCTCCTGTTTGCCGAAAAGAACCCGAGAAATATGGTAAGTACAAATTTTTTTGTTCTGTTTCTTGTAATTAATAAATACAAGATGGCGCCCGAAGAAATTCTAGAAAGTAAACAGTGAACAGTGACCTTAAAATCAGTTCAATTAAATTATCAATAAAATGATATAGTACAATTGGCTTCCGAACTTAGGGACATTTATATAAAACATATTTTTTTTATATAAATATATGCCTACTTGGGAGAACAGAATGGTTGTTTAAGGTAACTAAAAAATGTGTAAACATAAGTAGTAAGGTTATAATATGATTGATAGATGTGTATTATAAATAAGTAAGAATTAAATAAAAATGATGAATACTAATGAAAATATTAACAATGAAGTCAGTTTCACTGATAGTCAAACTGAAAGTCAAATAAATAGCAATTTAAGCGAGACTGAATCGAGAATAATGGAAGGCGTAACGAGTCAATCGACGCCGACCTCAGTTAAGAAAGAGAATAATAGTGATATGATGCAGTTATTGTTGAATAAATTTGATAGCAAATTTGATGAATTGAAAAACGAAATGCAAGAATTTAAAAGGAGTTTCAATGAGAAATTAGATGAACAAAAGTATAGTTTTGACAGTAAATTAGATAGACAAAATATTAAATTCGATGAGTTAAAAAACCAAATTAACGAAATTAATGAGCATTTAAACCAAACTAATGACATAATAGAAGATACCTTTAACAGATTAGAACAGAGTGTTGAGAAGTTAGGTGACAATGTTATGAGTATGACAAATATTAAAAATGACGAAATAGTGGAAGAGGTAGTGTTAAATAGTGAAGATAATTATATTAATTACAATTCTGAGATTATAGTGGGGGTAAAGAATAATGGAGAAACATATAATGAAGTTTTAGAATGTAATAATGGAATGTTATTGTGTGTTTATGAGTCAGAGAGAAAGTGGAAAGAGAGAGTAGATGAGTATGTGGGGCAGAGGGTAAATTTTCCCCTTATTTATGATGAACCAAGGTGTTCAAAAATGTTATTATTGAAGGGCAAGAGTCCCTTGTTAATGGAAGATTTAAGTTGTTTCCCCTTTTTGTATGATTTAGTATCCTCTGCATGGAGTGAGAGAGAAAGTGAGATATGGTGTTATGGTGAGAGAGATTTAGATAGAGAGTTGTGTATTGAGAGAGAGATGGAGTTATATAAGTTAAAGAGAAATTATAATCAATTGAGAGAAAGGTTAGAGGGGGTGAAGATAAACAATATAAAATACTTACCTGTTGAAAGAGAGATAGAGAATTATTTTGAAGATATCTTTAAAAACAATAAACACTTTCCTGACGTAATAGTAGAGGAATATAAAAATGATAAAATAGCTTACCTGACGTTAAACAATAATACTGATGGAGACTGGACAAAAATAAATTATGTTGACAAGGCTTATGAAACATTAATAGGGAATAACCCTATAAATTATAATGGTATAATGAATGAAATAAAGTTAATGGATTATTATAATAATAATAATAATACCAAATTGTGTGTGGATAACAATGATGCATGTTATAAATACATTCGTTATATATATGATGATGGAGGTTGAAATTAAAATGAGTGTATGGACATTGTTAAATATTGTAAATTTTGGTAATGACCTTGCAGATTTGGACATATGAAGTGTGAAACAATTGAACAGTTATTGACGAATAATTTGTAAATAATGTAGTGAATTCAATTGTGTGTATTATGAAATGTTAGGTAAATAATGTGTATATGTAGTAGAAAAATGTTGTGATAATAATAGTAATATTATTAATAGTTTGCAGTCTAAATAAATAATAAAATAATTATGAAGACAATAATTGATGATTTGTAAAATTTTGATAATAATTGAAATATGTTGTGTTTTAATACTAAATTGAAGTAAATAATTTGAGATGTTTCAATATTGTGATTGAATGTTATATGTTTGAATTTTTATAATGAATTTAAATTATTTGATGAGAGTTCAATTTGATAATAATTAATGAATAAATAAATGTTAAATGGTTTAGTTTGTGGAATAGCATAATGGTTAAAAATAAATGTTAATAATGATTTTGAAATGTTGAGGAATCTAATGGCAACGAAGGATAAATAATGAAATGATGATATATAAAAGAGTTGATGAAAAATTTCAAGTAATAATGTTTATAAGTTTCTGTATAAATTATTTAAAAGAGAATTGTTTGTTTGATGTTATGTAATGTATTATACAAGATGTGTGGGGAAATTTTGGGGGGTAGAGTGGTGTGTATAAAGATGTGATATAACAATGGAGTGTAGAGACAGCAATTGTAGATATGGTTTAGTTTAGCTATTAAGTTGCTATTGCTGGGGTGGCATGTGCCCCAGTAGATAGCGGAAAGTGTTGGGGGTAACAGAGAGTGTTACCTCCATCGGAGGCCAACATGGCGAAAATGCACGGCACACCCTTTTGTACAATTTTATATTGTAACTTGATAAATTGCCGTGCCGTGCAAAATTAATGATGATGAGTACATGCCTGAAGGAAGAGATGATTTCCCCGACTTTTGGGGCGATTACTGCCTTACCAGCACTAATCGTGGCTTTGGCTAGCGGTTAGCTATGGTCATACCAAGTCCCTTGACCATAGCTGGCTTGAAATTGGTCTATAGTAGAAATTAATGGGGGGTGAAACTAGGGGAAATCCCGGAACTATGTAACAGCGGCTGCCACTCTGTTCGAGGAGGAACAGCAAAGCCAGGTGGTAGACCCGCATTAAGGGCGCATAACTATAGAACAAAGATATGTTGATATCTAAACCTTTCAAATGTAACTCAGAAGCAAGGAGACGGAGATGTCAAATTTCTCCAAAACTTCAGTCCTTGTGGACGCAACTGGACGCTACAGTCCAGGGGGGGTCATAGTGTGTGTGGCAGGGAGGTTATCCAGGGGGGTAACGAATTAGAAATTTGTTGTATTTTAATAATGATGACTCGCTACTGAATAATTTTGTTTTGATTTGAAAAATAGATGCACTACATACTTCCTATATTGTGTTTATTATGTCTTATTGTGTTAATTGCATGTAGTATGTTAGGAATAAGGATTATAAAAATATAATAATATGTATTCAATGTGTTTATAGATTTTAAAATAAAATGAAATAAAGTTGTGATAGTTAAAATTTTCAGTGGGTTGCAAAAGATAGAAGTGGGTGATAGTAATTGTTTGAGTAAAACGTTTGAGTCAGTCCAAGTTGAAAAATATTGGGATATTAAAGAGAATGAGAGAGGAAATACATGTAGTAGAGAATTTGAGTATAAGTGGAGACACAGTAGTAATGGAGAATTTATGTAGAGTTTTGAGTGATATATTGTTGTTTATAATTGATGATGTTAATTTGTTGTAATTGTAGTGAGGTAATGAGATTGAGATTTTGGGGATGGCAATTTTGTAATAGGGGGTAGTGTAATGTGGGAGTCCGCAACATAATGATAAGTTGGGACGGGATTGGGATCGATTTAGTGGAGACGGGGTTGCCTTAGGTAGAATCCAGGGGCCAGATAAGGGAAATTGAGTTTTTTTTGGGGGGAACACGTATCCTATGTACAAAGGGTTAGAGAGTATTTTTTTTTTATATATAGAGAGAATGTGGCGATTTGAGTTTAAGGGTAAGTTGGGTGTAGAGAAGGGTTAGTAGATTTTTTGATAATGGGGTGTCATACTAGTTAAAGATTTTGTAAGGGAGCGTTAGAGTAATAAAAGGGGTAAGATCATGAGTAAATGCCAAGCTGATAAAGTGAGTTATAATGAATAACTGAGAATCACCCAAATGAATGAAATGGAATAATAATTGCAATGTTATGAAAAAAAAAAATATATAATAATTTTTTTTGAAAGAGACTTAATAAAAGTCAATTGAGATTGAAAGGTAATTTTATGATTTTATATGCAAATTTAATGATGTAAAGTGTGTAAATTTTTAAATACAAATTGTTTATTTTAAGATAATAATAACCATGTGAATTATGAATGTACTATGTTTTCTTATGTTATATTGTGTTTTTTAGTATTTAAGAGAATTTTATGAATTTAAAAAACAATTTTTTGATGCAAATTGGGGATAAGAGAAATGTGTAATATGGTAATGGGAAATGTTTATTTAAATTCTGATGGGAATCAGGGCAATAATTTTGAATTGTGGGATAAAAGTTAACAAGAGAAAGTAGATAGAATGAGATTATGGAATTTTAAAATGGGTATCATGTTGTTGTTAGGTATTTTGATATATATGTTAAAAGTAAGTGAAAAAACAAAACCAGTGCTTCTTAGCGCAAACCAGCACCGCTAGGGGGAAACAGATCAGTTGGGGATATGGTGTTGTATAAGGCCACTATTTGATATTTGATTTGATGTTTCAGTGTTTGGTGATGCTGTGGCGGCGGACCTGAGCTGGCCAGCGCGTCAGAGCAGGGGCGTTAAGTATCTGTCTGACTCTACGGTGTTGGGATCTCGAGAGAGAAGTCCAGTATTGTCATTCAGGTGCGGTCACAGTCACCGGACCAAGGGTGAGTTAATTATATTTTTTGTTTGTAAACCATAAAGGGGGTGTGGCGACGTATCCTGGCTGATCCCTTTAGCAAGTATGAATGTGTCAATGAGATTTTTTATGGTTCGGCATAAAATATCTCATTGAGGGGGTATTGTAACGGGACATTTTGGGCCTATTTTGGGGTAATAAAGAAATTTGTATTTTTTTTAATAAAGCAAATAACATTTTTTCAATAATTGGGACAAAAAGTAACTGAAAGGTATATTTATTGGTAGCGACGGTAGCGACAGTGGTAGCACTGCTGGTGACAAAATTATTGAAGCGAGTTAAACAACCGATGAAACTGTGCCAAGGTCAGACAATGACACACAAAACAGCGTAAACAAATTATGTAACTGAGCATCAGGCGATGTTACGTCAGCACCTTATATAATGCTGGAATGTGGGTGTAGCAACGCTAGCAGTTTTCGTTGCACACAGAGAACAAAGATAGTCGGCAAATAACAACTACCAGTGTCGGACGCAAATAACCTTCGCGTCCGCCGGCTCGCCGGTTTAGACGAAGTTTACGGCGCCCGCAGTACAGAAAAATGTGATATAAAATCGAAATTTATGTGTAAATAATGTAAATGAACAGTTTTCTTGATACAATGACAGTTTCGGAGATGTAAAACAAATTATTCATTAACGTAAAATGTGTGTGTGGAGAAATGCGACGTCGTCTGGACTCAAACTCAGCTAAGTAGTCTACAAGAATGAAAACAAAATTTTCAATTATGATTTAAATATTCAAAATTGTAATATTCACATTTAAAGATTTTCACGATTAATAGAGAGCTCTTAGAATCCTGGGGTAGATATGTATGTGTGTGTGAGTGAAAGCGCTGGTTTCCGTTGTGTTAGTTAAGTTAAGTATTAAGCGAATTATTTTGTATTTATATTTCTTGTTTTATTTTGACTATTGCTGAACAAATTATATTCAACTTAATAATGATCCATTTTATGTCTATATTTTACTTGAATTACTATGGGAACAAAATGTAAAAGAGGGAGAAAAGAATAATTTGTTTGATAAAATTTTAATGCCAATAAATTTTAAATCATGGGAAACAAAATAAAGCTTTCTTTATTTTGAACAACCAATTCTGATCTCCTGTTCGCCGAAAAGAACCCGAGAAATATGGTAAGTACAAATTTTTTTGTTCTGTTTCTTGTAATTAATAAATACAAGATGGCGCCCGAAGAAATTCTAGAAAGTAAACAGTGAACAGTGACCTTAAAATCAGTTCAATTAAATTATCAATAAGATGATATAGTACAGTTTGCCCAAACTAATGTGACTTTCCTATATTAATAAACAACAGTCAGCCTATCTGAAATAGAAATGTGATAGCCTTTCTTGGTTGCTGAGCCAGAGAATGAATTACCCCCACATAAGTTGTCTAGAGAGGAGCGAGGGGATATAACGTGATAACAGTTCGCTGTCTCACTTACCCACTAATTCCCTCTCTGTCATACACATGCTTCCATTGTTCTCACCAGCCGTGTTGCAACGGATGTTCACACTATGAAACACTGCACAAGAATGTTGTGCGAAATGACTGAAAATTTTCTTAGCTTTGAAACGAGGTATTCATCCACTGCTCATCTCAAGCTCAGCGTTCAGTTTCTGTTGTCAGGTCTATACTTATAAAACCTTCCCCCTTATAAATACATAGTTATGTTATGGTTTTGCAGAAAATTATTCTGTCATCTTACACGATGCTATGCAACGATTTCATTGAAACACTACACAAGCTACAATACATCCCTTTGTTATATACTATAAAAATGAAAATGTAGAGACGTTAGAGCACGTAGCCTACATAGTTTCTGATTACATGATTCATGACATGGTTGCTGTACATGTATTTCGATGACATGGTTGCTGTTCATTTATTTCACCAATTAATGATAGATTTTTGAAGCAGAACTGTTGCACAACACAAGAAAAAAATCATTATTTCTTAGATGGGGCAGCAGGATCACAATATGAAAACAAATTAAAATCTTTCTCAGTCTTTGCTTCCATAAAGCAGACTTCAGCACAAAAACAGAGTGGAAATTTTTGTGTACTAAAATGGTAAAAATCAGTATGATGGTACTGGTCTAACAGTAAAACGCCTAGCTGCTCAGGCTAGTTTGCACGTGGTACACAGTGACCAAATAGTGACACATTGGCAGCTTTATGACTGGGCAAAAGGAAACATACAAAAAATTAATTTTCTGTATTCAAGAAAAGAAGACTATGCAAGAGAAAACAAATTCTTAGAACACAAGCTAAAAAATTCAGAAACTATAAAATGGACACAACAGTTTCACAGTTAGATTCTAATTATAGGTACAACTAACTAGAAAGTAAAGTCATATAGCCTCAATTTATTCCAAAGAAGTAACTTATAGCAAATTTATTTCAGTAACTCTTGAAAAAGAGGATGACCAGCTCGACATAAGTGACATTGTTGTACTTGTGAGTGTGTATAATTCTAGATTAATAAGACTTACAACATTTAAATTTGTCCCTGTTCTCGGCCGTCAATAATTGTGTAATTATCTTTTTTCTACCACATTTAAATTATTACTGAAATTTATTACCTACCTTCTATGCCCAGGAATCCTTGACACGAACGGGAAATACAAGCATGTTCAAGGTGGTGTATATCAATAATTACTCTCATTGACCATATTAATTATCTGTTTATTTATTTGCAATGTCCACTTTAAACTTCTTTAAAATTTACTGATTTCATTCTCTTATCATATGATTTAATTTAATAATTTAATAATAGTTATTATTGATCTTTATTTTCTACTTATTGATTAAAACAACAAAATATAAAGAAATATGGCAGCTATTTGAACATGGTGAACGCCCTACCTTAGCATAATTAACTAATTAGCCTATAGAAAGACTGTTAATATACAAATGTATACTAATTTTTGTCCCTAGTTCTGGGCGCCATTTGTTAATATACAAATGTATACTAATTTTGGTGTATTTATTTATTATATGAATCTTACAATAATTATGGTACTTACATTAAGCGTAAATCGAGACAGTTTGGTGATTGAAATGAAGGTATCAACATCAATATTGTGGAAAATCAATTTAGTTTTATTATTTCGAATTTGCAAAATTAAATCATCATACATTACAATGGCTTCTTTATCGTGACCAAAACAAAATGGCGGTCCATTATGCTTACTCTTATATTCGTTAGTCATGACTTTAAGTACTTCGTTATATTCTTTGAACAACTAGAAAATTTCATTACCCTGCAGAGAATATTATACTTAAGTGGTTCCATTTCGTTTATTCTGATCTAATACTAAACACAAACCAACGCCTCAGTTTTGTTGTCGGCATTGTTTTATACACTCTTTCTCTTTCATTCTCTCTCTCTCATCACAATATTATTTAAGGTACATTTTATGATATGAATAGTTTTGAGCTCAAGTATTTAAAAGAAATCTGACTGCAATTTTTACTTTCCTGAATATTAGTGTTTTCCAATGTGCACGTTCCTCATCGTCCGGGCAGGTGTTCGGCGTATTTTCCAAGTTTTCTGGTCGTTCTTTCCACTGAATTTACATTGTTTACTACATTACTATTGTCGAGCACTGATTCTGTTGAATTACATTTTGTCACTGACTTTAAAAATTCATTTCGCTGGCTAAACTTTTGCCAGCAAAATTGACGTCTTCACACTACAATGGTGTACAGCAGAATGGGCTGGATGCTACGCACACTTTGCGTAAGTGTGTGTGCATTGACGTCATTGTCTTTGTCTCGAAGTAGGAAATGCCCTGGTTTTGCGTCATTGTTGTTACGTCCTTTATATTTTTTAATGACGTTTCGTATTGTTGACCAATGAAAAGTATATGAAGAGTTTGTGTCGACCGTCACTTACGCTTGACCTTGGAATCGTCCCGCACTGATGTAATTGCGTTGTGTCATTATACAAAGGGAAAATTGCCCTACCCATTTACAAGTGTGCAAAATACAATAAAATAATTCCTTTTGTACCATAATTATGAAAACAGGCTTTTGTCCTGTTACAAGACAGCCCAGTATCTGCTCACTCTGTCATGCACACTTATTTAAAATTTTTTCCTTTCATCGAGATATCTCTAATATTATAATTTTAAACGCTTTTTTTTTTAATGAAATTATTGATATAGTGGAACTGATCGTTGGTTACTTAACCATCGGCGTCGCTCATCTCCACATGCCGCACTGAGTATATGTCCGGAAAAGTTTCTGCTGGTGGAATTTGGTTCACTGACTATTGTCTAACGTTGTATATTGTTAGTGCATAAACAAGTTTTACATTTTCTCGTATTTTAACCACATTTCACTGGTCGGTCTGTGACAGTACGAAAACCTGATGTCAGATTTATGGTACACAAGGTATCGAATTATTGTATTTCAATGTATTTTGCATTCATTTGTATGGATAGTACATTTTCCCTTGTTTTGCCGGCAACAACGCAGTTTCGACAACAGAATCATTCCATGGTCAACGGCGGACGTGCGGATAAGAACACTTAAAATGGTTACACACAAACAAATACAGGCTCTAGATACGTCTGTTTCATTGGCCAACAACGCCAGACGTCATTAACAAAAGAATGACATGCATAAAATACATAAGAAACTAGGGCGTTTCTTTGACTAAAGACAAAGAATAATGACATATGCACACACACACACATACGTAAAAAGTGCGTAGTGCTTAATCCCAGTCTTCACAACTCCGCATCAGCGGTAACACATTACAAAAAGGTCGCCGGCAAATTATACCGGCCCGGTGATTTTAAACATTCAAAAATGTAATCTATATATATATTTACAAATCAGTGGAAGATGAAGTAATACAGTGTACAATAGTTTTTTTAAAAAATCTGAATCTAGAGTCAGTGCAATAACAATCAAAAATGTAACCAAGCAACTTCGGTAAAAGCAGCATGTGAGACATCGTCCAGAACTTGCAGTTTACAATCAGGAAAGTGCAAAACCTTAATACAATCTTAAAGAGCTCTTTTTATATTACTATCAAATATATTCATACATAAAATGCAGTAACGTAATCAGAATGAGTGAGTGTGAGAAAGGGAGGCGTGAATGATAACTGTCGACAGCCAAGCTGAGGCGTTGGTTTGCGTATGGCCTCTAAGCAAATATAATTAAAGTCATTTTAATAGAAAGGCAGCTGCCCAATTAACAGAGAAAAGTGGTAATTTGATAAATGAAAAATATATAATCTAGTTGTTGTAATAAGGGAATAAGAAATGTAAGTAACGGCCACCATTTTGGTTTTGGTTGTTCAAGACGCCATTGTCAAGTAATAAAAATCCGGTGTAAAATGAAAAGGAAAATAAACCGAAATTGATTGTTAATGTTTGAGAAATGTTAGTATCTTTATTTCAAAGCCCATTTCAGTCGACATTCACTCTGAGTCGAAACCCTGGACCCACAAAAAACAATAAGATCGTAGCAACAGGTATTACATATGTCTGGTAAGTACCATAATTATGGTGTGGTTGACACACGTGAATAAAGTTAATAAATATAAACACACAAAAGTGTATGTTTGCATGTTCTTTTTTACAAATATAACAATTAAAAAGAAATGTGAGAGTTAACAAATGTCGACCCGAACTAGGGACATGATTTTTTTGTATAGTAACAAATGCCGCCCGAACTGGTGACTATATAAAAAATATCCGGTTGTATTTTATATAATAAGCCTGAATGGAGACGGAGTGGGCATTGAAATCAAAGATACGATTGTAGGTTAGGTGGTAATACAAATAGAAAGCAACAATTCATTAACATTTTTTTTATAATGGCGAATGATAGCGAAACAAGCATGACTGAGTCACAAATTATGCGAGAAGGCGATCAGTCAACGCCTGTAGTAAATAAAAAAACAAGAAATGAAATAGTAAAAGTAAAAATTATGCAGACGCTTTTGAGATACAGAATAACAAATTCGATGAGAAATTTAATGAGTTGAAAAGCAACATCAATGAAATTAAAAAACAGAATTGTAATTTAGATAAGAGAATTAACGAAATAGAGACACGTTTAGATGAAATGGAATTAGAAAATAAGAAAGTAATAGACAAATTAGAATTGAACAAAGATGACAAGGTAAGTAGTAGTGGAAATGACGATAAAATAAATAAAAATATAGTAATAGGAGATAATAGTGTGGATGTTGGTAGTGGTAATGAGGTTTTATGGGGAATAGAATATAATAATAATGGAATGATAGTGTGTGTTGAAGGGTTAAAGAGAGGGTGTAAAGAGAGATATATTGAGAGAGAGAAGTGTTGTTGGGAAGAGTTATTATGAGAGATATTTTAAAAGAGAGAGATGTTTTGAAAGTGAGAGAAAAAGAGAAGTAGAGATTTTTAAGAGAAGTAGAGACTATGAAGAATTTATGGAAAGGTTAGGAGTAGAGATGATATATAATAAATATAGTAAGTACTTACCTTGTAATGAAACTGAAGGAGTAGGAGATAATGAGAATAATGACTTGGCAAATTACCTAATTATGACTAATTATACCGAAGGTGACAGGACCATACCGAATGTTGACAAGTTTTATGATATAGTAATGTGGAGTAATCCTGAAGAGTATTACTATGGTATAATGGACAAAATAAATTTAAATAGTTGTTATATTACAAAAGATGATATAATGTACTTAATTAAAAATGAGTTATGTATACATAAGATAAGATTATTATTCGACGGAGGTTAAATATTTTGTTGTGTTTATGAACATTTAATTATGTGGACAGTGTTTTTCAGGATGGACTGCGTATAAACTGAATTTTGGTAAATGATAAGATGATAATGTGGATTGTATATTTTTGTGTATATTGATGTCAATGTGTTTGTGTATTTTTGCTGTTGTGTATTTTATGTATTTTTTATGTAAACCATGTGTTGTAGAATTTCAAATATTCAAGAATAATTAAGTTTGATAATGATTTTAAATGATATTATGAGATTCAGAGTCTAATGAATAGTAAATGATTACGCATATGATATATTTGGATATTGAGTTGTTTTAGGATTGTAAGATAAGTGATGAATTTTCTAGTGGCATATTAAGATGAAATGTTGTAAAAGAGTTTGGGTAATAATGATAAATAAGGGCATTGGAGTTAGTTAAGCAGGGTTAGTGGGAGTTAGTGAAAATAAGAATGTTGAGATACAGATAATACATGAAGAGGTGTTAGATATTTTAGGGACACAGTAGTTAGTGATTATATGTAGAGAGGTGAGTAATGTGAATGGTAATTATATTTGTTGATGATGATATTTTGTAGTAAGGATCCGGTGTAGGGAGTGATCAACGTGCAGCGTTGTGGCAGGCGGAGCAATTTTGAGTTAGAGTGTTTGCCGATATTTGGTGGAGGGCAAATGGTTAGGAATGGATATGGCCAGGTAGGGAACACACATCCTAGTACAAAGACGAGCGGTGCCAGAGGATTTAAATGGGATTAGTGAAGGGGGTTATTATTGAGATATTGGTGTCATAATATGTTAATGGTTAGTAGCGGTTAGTAGTAAAAAAGAGGTGAGTAAGGTTAGATTGACAAATGCCAAAATAAGATAGAGAATAGTGAATAATAGAGAGTCACCCAAACTAGACAAGGATTGAGGAAAGGTTAGAAAAAGAAAATTCATGGTAGAAAGGTAATGTAACAGGAAGGGTATTGATAAGTTTGAAAATTTTATATAGAATCTGATATAAACAAATGTTAAATAATAAAAGTTAATAGAAAGTTGAAGCCGTAGTGTGTTATAAAGTTTTGGTACAAGTTGTGTAAATATAAATTGTTTAATGTAAATGTAACAATGTTAATGTGTAATATACAATGTTTTATTCTGTTTTTATTATGTTGATGGCAATAGTGTGTGTGGATAGGAGGTCGTTACGGGGGTAGCGACGGTAAAAATATTAATGTGCTAAAGATATAAAATAACAGTGGTTTTGAACAAGGAAAAATGAGTTAGTTCGGTTGCAAAGAAAATAAGAATAAAGAAAAAGTTGTAAAGAAAATAAAGCGCTTTGAAGTCGTTTGCCATGATAGTTAGATATTTTAATGCTATACGAAGTAAAATAATAGAGTTAATGGTTGTTGCTTAGAAAAGTAAAATTTGTTTTCTGTTTAGGATAAGAATATATGTTTCCATGTGGTAAAGAGAGTAAATATAATTGACTGGAGTCAGAAAGTTGTACTAAATACCGGGTTGTTAAAAGGAGAAGGAATTTTCTATCTTAACTCTTGTTATACATTGTTTGAAAATTGTAGAGTTAAGCAAACCAATGCCTCAAAACGCAAACCAATGCACTAAGGGGAGACATATCGGTTGTGGATATGGATATAGAGAAGGCCACTATTTTAAAATTTGTATTGCATGTTTCAGAGTTTGGTGGTGTTGTGACCACGGTCCTGAGCTGGCCGGTGCGTCAGAACAGGAGCGTAAAGTGCCTCATGGCCTTATGGTGTTGGGATCTCTCCTGAGAAGTCCAGTAAGGTCAGAGGGTGCGAACATCATCATTGGACCAAGGGTAAGTGATTGAAATTCTTTTATATTAACACTACAGGGGGGTTGTGGCACCATATCTGGGCTGATCCTTTTAGAAAAGTATGAATGGGTCAATGAAAGTTTTTATGTTTCGACATAAAACCTTTCATTGAGGGGGTTTTGTGACAGTACGAAAACCTGATGTCAGATTTATGGTACACAAGGTATCGAATTATTGTATTTCAATGTATTTTGCATTCATTTGTATGGATAGTACATTTTCCCTTGTTTTGCCGGCAACAACGCAGTTTCGACACAACAGAATCATTCCAAGGTCAACGGCGGACGCGCGGATAAGAACACTTAAAATGGTTACACACAAACAAATACAGGCTCTAGATACGTCTGTTTCATTGGCCAACAACGCCAGACGTCATTAACAAAAGAATGACATGCATAAAATACATAAGAAACTAGGGCGTTTCTTTGACTAAAGACAAAGAATAATGACGTACGCACACACACACACACACACACATACGTAAAAAGTGCGTAGTGCTTAATCCCAGTCTTCACAGCTCCGCATCAGCGGTAACACATTACAAAAAGGTCGCCGGCAAATTATACCGGCCCAGTGATTTTAAACATTCAAAAATGTAATCTATATATATATATATATATATTTATAAATCAGTGGAAGATGAAGTAATACAGTGTACAATAGTTTTTTAAAAAATCTGAATCTAGAGTCAGTGCAATAACAATCAAAAATGTAACCAAGCAACTTCGGTAAAAGCAGCATGTGAGACATCGTCCAGAACTTGCAGTTTACAATCAGGAAAGTGCAAAACCTTAATACAATCTTAAAGAGCTCTTTTTATATAACTATCAAATATATTCATACATAAAATGCAGTAACGTAATCAGAATGAGTGAGTGTGAGAAAGGGAGGCGTGAATGATAACTGTCGACAGCCAAGCTGAGGCGTTGGTTTGTGTATGGCCTCTAAGCAAATATAATTAAAGTCATTTTAATAGAAAGGCAGCTGCCCAATTAACAGAGAAAAGTGGTAATTTGATAAATGAAAAATATATAATCTAGTTGTTGTAATAAGGGAATAAGAAATGTAAGTAACGGCCGCCATTTTGGTTTTGGTTGTTCAAGACGCCATTGTCAAGTAATAAAAATCCGGTGTAAAATGAAAAGGAAAATAAACCGAAATTGATTGTTAATGTTTGAGAAATGTTAGTATCTTTATTTCAAAGCCCATTTCAGTCGACATTCACTCTGAGTCGAAACCCTGGACCCACAAAAAACAATAAGATCGTAGCAACAGGTATTACATATGTCTGGTAAGTACCATAATTATGGTGTGGTTGACACACGTGAATAAAGTTAATAAATTTAAACACACAAAAGTGTATGTTTGCATGTTCTTTTTTACAAATATAACAATTAAAAAGAAATGTGAGAGTTAACAAATGTTGACCCGACCTAGGGACATGATTTTTTTATATAGTAACAGGTCTGCTATTTAGTTAGACTCACTTTTAAGATTGTTATTAAATTTTCGGCTCGCTAGCCGGTTGTATTCATCCGGCTGCGGTCATGGTTGATAGTCAACTGCCCGACGCCACGCTAAGGGTCGGTAAAAGCCACATCCGCCAGCCTGCGCTCTGATTTGTGGGTTCACTCACGTGGCCGGTTAATTAGCCGCGTTTTGTTCGTTTCCGTTAGTGACTTTGGTGTCGAGATTATAAACCGCGGCACATGAGCGCGCGCACCCCCGCATTCCAATGTTTTTATCTCTTCTGTACCTAGTGCCTCCTGGCACGAAGTTGATTACAGGGTGTTACACAAATCAGGTTTTAGTGACCATAAAGGGTGCCCAAATAATTATTAAATTAAATAAAAATAGACCCTTCAAAATTAAATTGACAAATAGCTATTCCCCTTTAATTGCCCCATTACAAGTGGCCACTACTTGAACAAACCAATGTGGTCGGGTAGTGTTCCGGGTGTAGAAGGTGAAGAAATCAAAATGCTTTAAAAATAAGAGAACATCATTCGAGGACTACTATAAGGTTTTAAAAGGTTAAGGATTAAAAATAAGGCGCAGGTAAAAAAATTAACTGTTTCTAAAATTTAAAAATCAGATTCTCGAAAATGGGGTCACAAAAGTTTTATGAAAAATATATTTTTGTTTTTAGAGCTATTGGGAGAATAACTACTATAAATTCCATGTAAATTGAAAATAGTTAGGATGAATTTTGTTATTTTATTTTATTTATTTTTTTGTTGGTGTGACATGTAATGACTTTATTCGTATTTACTTTCCTGTAATCAGGAAATGAAGCGTGACTAGTATAAGGATTATATTAATAAGACACCTAAAATTTACCAAAGTGATGAAACAGCAAAGATGACAGCTGACAGTAATATAAAAAACAGTAAATAAAAAGTATCAGGAAACTGGTAAAATTTTCTCTTATCTTTTGTAGACACTGATAATATAAATGTCATATTTATTTATTGTGTGTTTATGTGGGGAGTCACACGATATTCACATTCACACAAATACACGCACTACCAAATTCTGAAATAACAAAATATTACTACTCTTTTATGCCAGTTTCCTGCAGGAACTTTGCTGTATATCGTGTTTTTTAATTACTGTATTCAGTGATTAACATAACTTAGAAGCCAAACGAACAGTAAAAAACTTCAACACTCAAATCAGTATATTAAATGTACCTTATTTAGTACAACTGATCTCAGCAATACACTTTTTGATACATTTGATCGAGTTAAACAAAAATCATTCAAATAAATTAATAATAAAACATATAACATTTTGTTGTTACAGAAGTGAGTTTAAATGATAAACGTTATGGTTACATCAGTCTGATTTACATAAATGTCTACCAATGTCATTTTTAAATAACAAAGAATCTTTTTATAAACATAAATTGTGGACTTATATAATTTAACATGCTATTCGGTTATTAATGAAAAACAAATGATCATGTTACCTTTGGGATGAGACCATTACAATTGAAATAAATTTGTCATGTATTCTTATTTTTCTGCATACAGGTAACTGTAGAATAAAACATTCCCTTTTTGAATTAATTTTGTGTTTAACATTTGTACCAATTGATTTTCTCATTGTTATTTTATAGTCCGTTCAAAAAAGTCATAACATTTAATTTTTTGACTGTTATTCTGGTTCCAATGGACATAGTCACAACTTAAGAAAGTGGTTTGTGTTTCATCTCATCCTGTTAATCACATGTATTTTTATTCTAGTATCTGTGGGATCAGCATGATGAAAATTTATTAAAAGATATGTGGTAAAATTTGTTGATTCTTTATCAGTCATCATCATCATGGCTCTACAACTCTTTGTGGGTCTTGGCCTGGTCCAAGAGTCGACTCCATTCTTCCCTGTTGCATGCCCTGGCTTTCCAGTTTCTTACGTTCGGCTTTCTGATGTGCTCCTCTATCGGATATTTGAATCTACTCAAGGGTCTTCCTCTTGCTCTACTACTCATTGGTTTCTGGTAGAAGACATGTTTCATAGGCTGTCCTTCCTCCATTCTCTCTTATGTGTACAACCCACCTTAGCCTATATATTTTGATTATCATTACAATGTCCCGCTCTTTGTAAAGATGGTATAGTTACATTTTCTTGTACTCCTCTAAATATTGTTCTTGGATTCCGTCTTTCAAAGCAACCTAGAAGTCTCTTGCTATTTTTTGTCATTCTCGGAAGTATATATATATATCATGATAAGTGATTTTTAAATTTTGCATTTCGTACTTCTTGAGATGAAGCTAGATGCCAGGTGCTTTTTTAATCCATAATATGGTTTATTTGCTAGATATATTCTTCTTATTTCATTGTTGGCGTTGTTAGTGCTGTTTAACTGGAAGCCAAGATTGAACTCTTCCTGCCTCTATATTTTTTGTGCCTACTTCAAGGTTTGAAGGATTGGGTTTAGTAGTAATTTTTTGGTAGCATACATATTATAACGACACAAATTTAAATGTAATTTAATTTTGGTTCATGGGTGTAATCGTAATAAGAAGATTGTAACGGTACAGGTAATACCGTCCAGGGATATTTTACGAATGTGGGTAATTTTATTTGTAAATTTCATTGGGAAAAAATTATTAGCGTCAAGGTCGGCGATCTAACGGCGGGGAGACAGTTATTTTTAGCGAGACGAACTCTGAACTTTGCCGTTTGGAGTCAAGCTATACGACGTCATAAGCCGAGCCCAACATACGTCACGTAGGAATGCGGGAGTGTCCGCTAACTCACTGGGACGGCGTCAGCAGTCTGTCTGCGCTTGGCATAAAAAGTCAGTCGCGAAACAACATCTAGTGATAACTGACGTAATTTCGGGTGGGCAGCCCAAATGTTAAAATTAAGGGCGCCCACCGCCTAAAAAAGGTGTAAAATGTGTATTAACAAAATTTAAACATTGGTTAGACTGGATTAACATTTTTTTCCTTGTTGTAAACATGCAGAATCAGTGAAATAAAATATATGGAGTAGGCCTAATCGACGTGTGTGCGTGGGTGACAGGCATGGCCATTCCTGGAGTTTGAACAGATAAGTAACCATAAAGGACGACCAAAATTATTCAAAATTTTTCTTTTCTCAACAAAATTAATTTCAAACAAAGTAAAAGAGGAGAAACAAAATAATGAGCTGAATAAACGGGGGTTGTAAAGATGTGTAGAGAGTGAGAGAGAGAGAGAGAGAGTGAGAGAGAGAATATGAAAATATAAAAGAAGTGCTGGTTTGTACAAAAATAATCTAGTAATTTCATTCATATTTCTTATTTGTGTTGATAATGTAAATGCTCTAAAATTTTAATCATAATTGATTTCGTTTCATGTGTTTGCATCTATGTTAATCCTCGAAAAGTAGCTAAATGAAGGAAAAGAGGATTTTATTTGCATTATTATTATTGAAGAAATAGAAGTTAGTTCAATGCGAATGTGAATTAGACTAATTACTGCAAATAATCCCATTCTGCTCTCCTTATCTCACCCAAAACGAACTCTATACCACGGTGAGTAAATACGCAGTTTTGTTAAAAAATGGCGTCCGAAAATAGACGCGAACACAGCTGATATTTGTAAATAGTGAAAAGAACATTACAAAATGATGCGTTATTTAAATTTAAAATTGTTCCATTATTTATTTTTTTATTAAACAAAATCTTTCATTTTGCATATTGAAATAGTACTCGATATTAAATCGTTTGTACGACTCTTTCGCACACAACTTATAGCTAACAAATTATATACAACAGGTTATACATAAATCTTATTATCTAATCTTAATTAATTAATGTTTTAGTGGATGGTTAGTGAGGATCGGGCAATAATACAAATTTTAGTTATTTTGCGTCGACGTTTCGACAATATTTATTGTCATCTATAAAACTTTTAATAATTACGTAGTGAACATCCCCTAATCTGTTTTAGTTATAGGTAATATATTACTTTGCTATATGTTAACTGTTGTAGGTATAAACAATTTATGTACCAATCTAATATCCAATTGTTGATTACTGTTTGTTTAATTAATTAAAATAACATTACATTTAGTAATTTAAATGGTAATACTGTATAAATTAATTTCTCTCAAACTATAATTTGCTCGCTTTCTTAAAGATAATTTGAAGTGGTAAACAAACTATCATAAGTCTTCATATAAAAAATGATACATACATACGCACGCACACACTCACATCACCAACACGTTCACCCAAATATTTAATTGTTTCGTTATGTTTGATATTTCTATTGTATTTCATACACAGGTCCTGAAGATGACAATAAATATTGTCGAAATGTCAACGCAAAATAACTAAAATTTGTATTATTGACCGATCCTCACTAACCATCCACTAAAACATTCATTGATTGACGGTCACTAAAAATTTAAGGACTTAATTAATTAAATATTTATTTGCTCTCGGCTTACTCATTGTGTGGTCATCTTTTGCAATTACTGATTAATTTACTTCAATAATGAATTTACTTGTATTCCAGTTTCTTTAATATCAGTTGGTTTTAAAACTTTCTACTGCATGTGCATTCTCCTTTTCGACTTTATTAATTACGTTAACTTAAAATAAAATATTTCTCTTATATCATAATTACGTTACTCTCAATTACTAAATTTTATACAAGAGATATTATTCTAAATTACACTCTGCCTTTATACTTATGTACAATTTAGTTATTTTAATTAACTGTTTGAATGTCTTTCATTTTAACTTTAATTAGTGTCTTTCAAATGTCTGTAATTTACTATGGTTTTTCATCACCTCGTTTGACGTGGTTTATTATCCGTATGTCCTCCTTTGGTCCTCAGTACTCGTCCTCCGTGTCCTCCGTCCTCGGGTCCTCTTCCTGGATTCCACTGCATGTGCTGTTTAATAGTGGTCTCGCCTCACATCATATGCTGCAGATGTGTCCATAGACCTCCTCATATGTGCTCTGCTGCTCTGGTTGGACTTCCAGTTCGTCCTGTGACTCTCACTGTAGATTTAAAAATAGCGTCTCTGACTGACATAGCCTCCTGTGGCAACGGTTGAATAGAGAAGAAGAAACTTTATTTGCGCGACCTGGTATTTATAGCCAGGTCGTGGAAAAGCTCAGGTCTGAACAATTTTTAACTTGTCAGATTTTGTCGAAGCGTCATTACCCCCACTCTGGTTCAATTCACAAATTTCGCCTATCTTTGCGAATTACGAAGTCTGTTTCACACTACACGATGTTCAATCGATCGCTAATTTTTATACGTTTACTATACGTAAATTACACTTCTTTATTGTAATTACAAAAAGAGCTATTCACTTTTTACGTATAGTAATTACACTTTCCGTCACTTTGGCACGGTCTTTAACCCTTTGTTCACCTTTAATTTCTATATACTTTGGTGTATTTTGTTTTACCATATGTACATATTTTTCTTATAATTAAAATAAAACATAAAAACTATACTACTTGAAAAGGGTTGGTTACAGTTCAAGAACGGACAGGCTTCACACACACAAACAAAATACACACACAATGCTAGCGACAGGTGGGCTAGATGTGCCATGTCTATGCATGAATTCTGCGTTCCCTTTTTAACTACGATACAGCTTGCAATCTGAATCTTGTTTATTAATCCATATTTATTTATTTTTATTATTTATTTAAATTATTTTGGCAATGCACAGTACCGTTAATGGTTGTACTGTTGCAATATATTTCATCTTCTCCAAGTGTATCTGCAGTCCAATTTTATTTGAGGCTTCCTCTAATGCTGTAAAGGCACTTATGAAACCTCGTTTTGCCCTTGCAATTAGATCAGTATCATCTGCATATGCCAAAAGTTGTATACTTTTGTTTAGGTTTGTACCTCTTGGTGTTTAATTGGGAGTCTCTTATCTCTTTTTGTAGTGTTAGATTACATAACAAGCATGACAGAATATCTCCTTGTCAGTTTTTACACTTTAACTTTACAGTTGATTGTTTATAAATTTGTATAAAATGGTACAATGCTCTGCTAATGAATAGCACTTTTAAGAGGGCTACTATCTTACTCATTATTTCAAAAAAGTATGTTCAATATTTTGGTCAGACGGTTTGTCTGTAAAGAATTTATGAATCACCCATTTGTTCAGCAGCAATATATTACTAGACAAAATTAACAAAGGATGCGGAAAAAATGTGAACTATGGGAGTTCAGAGACGCTCCCTGAACAGCATGTCACCCTGCCGAGCAGTCTACAGTCATATTCAAAAGTTTCTCATTTAAAATGTATGTTTCCCAGCTGTGAATATCGTGAGCATCGGTTGTATTACAAGTACAGGTTAACATTTGTGCATGTTCTTGGTACAGAGTTTATCATTTGAATATGTTCTCAGATTACGAGTGTCGTGAGAATTGTTTTTTGGTATATTTAATATTTGTGCATGCTTGTCTTACAGAATTTGTCATTTGAATTTATGTCTACTAGCTATGAGTATTGTGTATGTTGATGTGCAGTATAATTAATATTTGTGTGTGTTCGTGTTAGAGAGGTTTGCCATTTGAATTTATTTTTATTAACTATGAGTTTTGTGACCATCATTTTGCGTTGACTTATATATATTTAATATTTGACCATGGCTTTCGTGAATAAATTTGTAAACCCAATGGAAGTATTTGAACTCGAACTTTTTATACAGGGTAATTTCCAGACTTTTAACACCACACTCAACATTTAAAATTTAGAACAATGTAGAGCGTGACAATACAAGAGTTAATTAACAATTTATAATCAACTCCAAAATAGAAGGTGATTATATGATTATTGGGGGTTTGACACAAAAATAACGAGACTGATGCTGTAATTTTTTTTATTTACCTGATATGTACAATTACTGGTGGTTGCTTCAAAGTAGGACTCCATTGAGTCCACACACTTCTGCATACGTTCCTTCCACTGCTCAAAACATTACTGCATATCGCTTTCCGTCAGGCTGCACAGGAGCTCCGCCGTTTTCGCCTGTACCTCTTCCACCATTGAAAAATGGGTCCCGTTTAGCACCGACTTGATTTTAGGGATTAGGAAAAAATTGCACGGTGCTAAATCGGGGGAATATGGAGGATGTTCAAGGACTGTGATGTTTTTACTGGCCAAAAATTGTTTGACTGATAACACATTGTGGGCAGTTGCATTGTTCTGGTGCAAGATCCACCCATTCTTCTACAATTCAGGGCGCTTCTTTCTAACACGTTTACTTAATTTTTCCAAAACTTGTTTATAATATTATTGGTTAGCTGTGTGACCACTGGGTACCCATCCTGCCATAACGATGCCCTGGATATTGAAGAAAACGATAAGCATTGCCTTGAACTTCGAACGACTCATGCGTGCTTTTTTGCTCTTGGGGAAGATGGTGTTTTCCAATGCATTGATTGCCGCTTCGTTTCTGGATCGTACGTAAATATCCACGTCTCATCAGCTATAATATAACACTCTTTAAAAAACTGGGCTCTCCATCAATCCATTCCAAAAGGTCACAAAAAAGTTATGTTCTCCTTTCCTTCTGTTCATCTGACAAAACTTTCAGCACCATTTTTTCACACACCTTCCTCATGTTCAACTCTTCTGTTAAAATGCGTCGAACACTTTCTCTGTTCATATGCAACATTTCTGCAACATCACGGACACTCAGTCTTCTGTCTTTTCGTATTGTGTCTCGAACTTATACAACGTTTTCGTCGATTGTTGATGTGCGTGGTCGGCCTGGACAGTCGTCAGCTTTCACGGAGTCCCTGCCTTCTAAAAATCTCTTATGCCATTCAAAGACACGTGCACGCGACAAACATTTATCGCCATAAGCTTCCAACAACATTTGGTAAGTCTCTGTTGCCGACTTTTTAAGTTTCGCAAGAAACCTGATGTTAACGCACTGATCACTTTTCGTATCCGACATTTTCCGGCGACTTTAAAATTTTTCCCACTGAGTTAAGGTAAAACTATTGCCAAACCTTCCAGAAAAATCTTAGTAGTTACTGACAGGGTTTGCTGCACATACCACAGTGTACAAAAAAAAAACAAATCACTTCTCAGTTTTTCAAGACAAACAAGTTTTCAGCTTATCAAAAAGGCGGAGGTCCAGGAGTGGCTAAGAAGAATGTGACTCAGTTTTTCAGAAGATATGACGAAAAGTGAATTATTACAAATAGTTTGTTTCCGAAAACCATCACCAAGAACATGTGTAAAGCCGATATGCCATTCAAAGAAAATGGTAAGAATTAATTACCTTTGTACCACTGCAACCTGAATGCCATTGAGTACATGTGGAACTAGGTGAAGGGGGAGTACAAAGACTCAACGTCGATCAAAGTGCAGCTGATATTAAAAACTTTACCGAATATATTATTGCTTGTATTTCAGATAGTGGCTGGAAGACGCTATAAAACACATGAAAAATGAAGTTAAATACTGGGAAACTGATGCTCTGATGGAAGATGTGATAGAGAGGTTAATTATGTCGGTTATGGAAGAAGAATCTTCTGACAGTTACACCTGTGCAGACGATGACAGTGAATGTTTTAGCCATTTATCGGATGGGTGTGAACTGTCTGTAGTTGAAGAACTAGAATAGAGTACCACTTGATATGAAGACTGTTTTCAGTGCTTGAAGAAGAATACAGAAAAAAATTATATAATGCATCGCCTTATTGACATATTAAGCTACAAACTGAATTGAAAATTATTCATTTACCTTGATCAACAACGGAAACATGACTAATTGTGTTTTACATTTCAGTACATTATTACAGTTTCGCAGTTTATTGCTTACACACTACTTACAGCTTGAAATAGTACTCAGTAATTAAATATTTAATTTATTTTAATTTGTCCCTGTTCGGGCGTCGACAGACGTGTTCAGTAATTAATAATTAAATTGTACATTATCTTACCATTATTTGGACGTCAACTGAAGCATTAAAACAGGTTTAAACCTTGACGTTCGTGTGAAAGTTAACCAAGATGTCGTCTAGTGTACTCGGCAGAGAATAATAGGCAATGCAAATAAACAAATACATATTTATAAGTTCATATAAATCATTACTTTATTACGTTTTACTCTGACATTCTTGTTACACCATCATTCACATAAGCAATTCATCCCCTTTTCTCTATATATTTTGTATTCTTACTCTCAACTCTATTACGGTCCGCTATCGGATATTATTAAACTTAAATTGAATACATTAAAAACACCTTAGATATGAGGAAATTACATCTCAGATTATAATACTTATTATAATTAGATTATATACTATATAAGGCAACCCAGCATTGCTCATTCACACTTCCCATTCACACCTTTTACCCCAGTTTCCTTTTCGAGCTCTTTTTTAATTTTGCATATTTATTTAATGAATTTTGAAATAGTTACTTCCTTTTGGCTATATATCCGATAGTTTGTGGCAACACTCCTGTGTTGGTTTCTTAATCACGTAGTCCGAAATAGGTTTTCACTTATTAAATTGTGTTCACTATATTGGTTGATGTTACACTGTCATAATACTGCTTTATCTTTTAATCACATTTTAATTATAGTTGACACACATTGTTAATACTTTGATTAAAGTTTAAGCTCGCGAGCTTGTACACTGAACCGTTCTTTACTTACACTTTTCTGTTGGTCGGTCTACATTTTAATGTATTTTAGGCGAACCGCGCGCACACGCAACTGCGCGGGTTAGATGTTATATGGCGACTGACACCGACTTCGATGTTCTTCAAGATGGCCAAACGTCCTCCTTGAGCGGCTACTTGCTATGGGATAGGCTGAGCGGGCGTCACGTGATATCTCCTTTGGCGTGAGTCTTTTACTATAAACTCACTCTCTCCGGTTCGCCAAAAAGTTCGTGACAATTACTCTGTGCGGGCAGGCAGACGCACACACTTTCACATTCCACAGCACCTGGAATTGGCGTATGAAGCCTATCGGACAGAACAAACGTGCAACTGGGTGTTCCGAAAGTCACACACTGCTTTACAATCGAAACCTTGTCTGGGCGATTCCCCGTCATTACCATTTATAATTAATAAAATAAAACCTCATAATTCTGTACTGTTACAATAACCCCCCCCCATGAGAGGTTTTATGCCGAAGCATAAAAACTCTCATTGCTAAACCCTAAGAGGACCAGCGAGGATATGGTGCCCACAACCCCCCTTAATTCCTTAATAAATCATGGGTAATCTACCCCCCTAGTTCGGCGACTATGGCTGTACCTGAATGACTACTGGACTTCTCTGTTCGAGATCCCAACACCGTAAAATCAGACAGGCACTCACCACAGTATCACCTAACCTTGTAACATTTCAGATACAAATCAATAACTGGCCTTATACCAAACCAGATCCTCAACCGATATATCTCCCCTTATGCATACTGAATCGCCTTTAGCAAAGTACTGGGTGCGTACACATGTGCCCTACTATCTTAAACATAATATCTCCAAATATTCATCATTAATTTCAAGTTCACATAAACATTTCATATTTACCTTTAAATAAAATTCACTCCCATTTCTCAACTTTTAATTGTTTGTTTGACATATTATCATTTCAAATCAAAAATAAATTATGTGAATTTCATTCATTTATTAAAATAAATCTAAACTCATTACCAAAAATTCACATTTAAGTTAATTTACATCATCTCTTTTAATTAATCATCTTAATTGCCTGATTTAAAACCACTCAGTGAATTTTAACTTCATTTTGCATTTATTTACTTCATCATTTCTTCCATGACCTTTAAATCAAACTTTCAAATTTACTTTCAAAATTCATACCTTTTAATTGAATTGAATTTTCCTTATAAGTCCTCATAATCATATGTGGATCATTATTGTAAAATAAACAACTTATTACTATCAGCACCTCAATTACAACTACACTTGGTTACAAAAATAAAATATAAACACTGTAAATCAGCTGATACAACATAGCCTCACGTCATATAGCGAAGATAAAAATAAAATACAATCTTTACTTCAAAGAAAAATAAATTTTTTTTTTTAAATGAATTTAATTTCCAGAAATATATATTTTGACAATTAATAAAAGGAAAAAACTATTACTACCATCAATTCAACTGAACTTATGAATTAATTACATGAAACATACTATACATTTAACACCAGTGTTCAGGTGATGTCTTATTACCAGGTGAACGACCTTACTCTAGGTACACTGAATACAAGTAACACAAATACACAAAATTATCCAATTTAAGTCATAAAATGTCCTTGTTGATTATACAATCATTACAACATTAAATCTAGTATTTAAAATCATTTATTCTCATAAGTGAATGTTTATCACTAATCATTGAATCATAAAGCACATAGTAACCCTTACCATAACAGTGAGTCAACAATACACACCTCTTTAATCAGAGCCAAGCAAACTTAATTGCACCGTGATTACGGTTTAGTATTATTTTAACTGAATATTCAGTTACCTCTCCTTCTACATCAACAGTTTTTATATTCCCCCCCTTAACCCAGTTACAATTAGGTAAACCACCTACCGGGTAAACTGGATCAAGCATTTTCCTTGTGCACAGATGCGTTATCTGTGCCCCTGGCTTGTAACGGCCAGCTCCTTTTCCACACACACTATTATTTCCTGATGGTGGACTGTAGCGCCCATGTGCATCCACAAGAACTGAAGTTAATTAGGGTGTAGACGCTGCCTACACCGTTCTTGTTTCAGCGTTATAAAAAATTCGGCATTACTGATGTCCGAGGACACCAGTAATCCTACTAAATATTACTAAATACCACTATTACATTAATGACTCGGAACACAAAGTTTTTTATAAGTAAAAACATAAAGTTTTACCTTACAGCCTGAACCGGTTTTCATCTTTAAAAGGCTTCTTCAGAGGCTGCCGCTGGTAGCGCTGTCCGTCCTGTTGTGGGCGACAGAATCGAATTTCGAAAGATCGATGCTGTGTGTGTGGGGTGAGATATGTTCAAATAATGCGTGCGATTTGAATTGTGTCTGTTCGTTTAGGATGTCGTTTTTATTTGTTTTCGTGTGTTTGTATATTTCCAATTGTTCTAGAGTGTCTAGTTTTCGGCCATACGTCAACAAGAAAACTGAAAAAATAGCCCACAAATTCAAAAAAGCAGGATACAGAATCGCTTACAAAACTACTAACAAAACAGAACACACACACAAAGCACAAAACAAATTCGATCTACCCAGTGTTTACAAGCTAAATTGCTCAAACTGCAACAAATTCTACATTGGCCAGACAGGACGTAGCTTCAGAGATACATTGAACACACAAAGGCACTCCACTCCACTACAGAATCCACCTTTGCAAACCACCTCATTGAAACAAACCACACATATAAAAACATTGACAATAACATGAACATTCTACACGTACACACAAAAGGCCGAAAACTAGACGCTCTAGACCAATTGGAAATATACAAACACACAAAAACAAATAAAAACGACATCCTAAACGAACAAACACAATTTAAATCGCACGCATTATTTGAACATATCTCACCCCACACACACAGCATCGATCTTTCGAAATTCGATTCCATCGCCCACAACAGGACGGACAGCGCTACCAGTGGCAGCCTCTGAAGAAGCCTTTTAAAGGCGAAAACCGGTTCAGGCTGTAAGGTAAAACTTTATGTTTTTACTTATAATAAACTTTGTGTTCCGAGTCGTTAATGTAATAGTGGTATTTAGTTAAGTAACGGACACGTCATGGATAACGAAATCCAAGAATTTAAATATTACTTATGTACAGTAGCGCGATAATTTTACTTTATAGGTTGGCTAATCTGCGCTTTAATTTTTACGGTAATCTGATCATTTATGTCAGTGCTCTACACAGTACGTCTCAGACGCTCGTCAGCAGCGTTCGGCTCGCTCGCAGCCTTACTGTCATTTAAAATACTTGCACTCAAGTATTTTGGTGCCGCGTATTCGCGGATATCGTATTCTTACGACTTTTAATGTAGGCCTTAGGCCACACTTCATATGGCCCATTAGGCCCTTTCAACAGAACAATTTAATACAAATTGTATTTTATGCTTATTAGCCAACCTGTCATTCAAAACAACTTCTAACTGCATATTTCTAATGTACTTTGAATATCACATAAATGAATTAAATACAGTCCACTCACTTCATCATTTCTGCATCCTGGCGAATCAACTAAGTACAAAATTTCACGCTAAATATTCTTCAACAAAACATTTTTTGGTCCACTCGGACCGGACACTTAACATTTTTTGGTCCTCACAGTACGGATCAATCTTCTTACTTAACAACTTATAAGCCCTTAACGCGGCACTACCACCCCCTTCGATGATAGCCGCTGTTCCATAGTTCCGGTGATTCCCCTGATATTTACCCCCCCCCCCCGGTTAATTTCTAGAGTCACCAATTTTGAAAATAATAACAAGTATGACTAGGATACAATCTGCCTAACCACACCTGCTATCAATAATCCAAATTCACGGTCAGGGTTCGGTGACACCGTGACCACCCAAAAGTGGGGAATCACATGTAAAATATACAGTACATGTTTAGGATTCCTACACACTAACATAATAAATATAATACAATATAAACATTCATAAAGTACATGAACCTCATTTAATTAAAATAAACATCTCATTTGCATCTGAATAAAATTTACAAAGATTTCCACTTTAATTTCAATTGAACGTTTTATTCATCAATCTTAGATTATTTATCCTTTATTTGTACCATTAAATTCTCCAAAAAATTCAAGTTTATTATCAACATTCATTCTACATAACATTTCAAATTCAGATTTTACCCAAAAATTCCACACCTTACCTAAGTTAAATTCATTCAAACTCATTTAATGTCATTATTGAAACTCTTTTACTTTACTTCCATGTCATTATAAAATTCCTACTATCATATGGTTAATCATAAACTCAAAACTATAAACATTCATTGCAACAAATATAACGTACATAACCCTATGTATTTTCTGATACATCACAATAACCAGATGACTCAACAACTACACACATTTTATGTTTACTCATTTACTATTTATTATCAAGTATAATTCTCAGAAAATCATTTAAATTCATCACCAAAATTCATTTATACAGCATCAATTAATCAATTAATTCATCTCAAATTTATTTAATTCGATCAACTTTTTAAAACACAAAGTTACTTTGATTCCATGATTCAAAACAATTACAATTCATTTATTATAAACTCTCATTATTTATTTAGTCTGATAAAATATTATTATTATTATTATTATAAATAATCAGTTCACCTTGCCTACATACATTGTTTGCATGAAATACATAGCACCACATAACCTACTACACAAACACAGTTAACCTCACTACAAATTTATCTACACTTTTTCGTCATTATTTCATCGTTTACCATTCCTCATTTCATAATTTAGCCAAGTAATTACCATAAACTAAAATAATTAAATGTTTATTCACTGTTTATTTAACCACCATCATCGTATAATAATCTGACCTTACGTTTACACCATTCATTTACAATTAAAGACATATAGCTATTATAATTACAATAATCATCATTTATTTCATCCATTGTATCAATATAGTAATTACAAACCTTATTGCATACTATTATTTCAAAATTCCTGTCGACATTTGGTATGGTAAATTCTCTCTTAGTATTTTCCGTTAACATCAGGAAAGTTATATCATTATATTCATCTACTACATCAGTTATCTCATAAGGTAAGTAATCAATATCCCCAACCTTATCATCATTTGCTGTACTACCTATTTCGCAAGGTGAGTACTCAATATTATTAACTCTTGCAATATCTAATTTCTCTACTAACCCTTTATAACCTCTATTCAGCTTAAATCACTCTCTCTCTCTCTCTCTCTCTCTCTCTCTCTCTCTCTCTCTCTCTCTCTCTCTCTCTCTCTCTCTCTCTCTCTCTCGTTCATATTTAAATGACTCATTTTGAGTTCGCTTCTTATGTTCGCGAATTCGTTATTTATGTCTACTAACTTCTCGTCTTGTTTGTTAAATCTATTATTTACCTCTACACTACTTGCATTTATCTCCGATTTGATTTCCGTTTTAAACTCATTTAAACTCGTTTTCAAATTATCGTTATTCTTATCATTATTCTTATTTTGTTGTTCAAACTTATTATTCATCTCTGACTTGATTTCTGTTTTAAATTCATTCAAACTTTCCATAATCATTGATAATTGCTTAAATATATTTACTTTGTTATTTCTACTACATTCGACTTTGACCGTTTCATTTACATTTGGTATTTCGCTTATGCTTTCATTAACATTTTCATTCGTCGATACTAAATCGTCTTGTGTAACGTCTGATATTGATCCCCCAGCTATACTCTCAAATAAATTTGCATTCGTATTTTTCTCTGCCATTTTCGACTAGGTTGTAACTTATTTTTATTTTAATTAATTTAATTTACGTCGCTGTTACGGGTGCCAACTGAAATAGTACTCAGTAATTAAATATTTAATTTATTTTAATTTGTCCCTGTTCGGGCGTCGACTGAGACGTGTTCAGTAATTAATAATTAAATTGTACATTATCTTACCATTATTTGGACGTCAACTGAAGCATTAAAACAGGTTTAAATCTTGACGTTCGTGTGAAAGTTAACCAAGATGTCGTCTAGTGTACTCGGCAGAGAATAATAGTCAATGCAAATAAACAAATACATATTTATAAGTTCATATAAATCATTACTTTATTACGTTTTACTCTGACATTCTTGTTACGCCATCATTCACATAAGCAATTCATCCCCTTTTCTCTATATATTTTGTATTCTTACTCTCAACTCTATTACGGTCCGCTATCGGATATTATTAAACTTAAATTGAATACATTAAAAACACCTTAGATATGAGGAAATTACATCTTAGATTATAATACTTATTATAATTAGATTATATACTATATAAGGCAACCCAGCATTGCTCATTCACACTTCCCATTCACACCTTTTACCCCAGTTTCCTTTTCGAGCTCTTTTTTAATTTTGCATATTTATTTAATGAATTTTGAAATAGTTACTTCCTTTTGGCTATATATCCGATAGTTTGTGGCAACACTCCCGTTTTGGTTCTTAATCACGTAGTCCAAAATAGGTTTTCACTTATTAAATTTTGTTCACTATATTGGTTGATGTTACACTGTCGTAATACTGCTTTATCTTTTCATCACATTTTAATTATAGTTGACACACATTTTTAATACTTTGATTAAAGTTTAAGCTCGCGAGCTTGTACACTGAACCGTTCTTTACTTACACTTTTCTGTTGGTCGGTCTACATTTTAATGTATTTTAGGCGAACCGCGCGCACACGCAACTGTGCGGGTTAGATGTTATATGGCGACTGACACCGACTTCGACGTTCTTCAAGATGGCCAAACGTCCTCCTTGAGCGGCTACTTGCTATGGGATAGGGTGAGCGGGCGTCACGTGATATCTCCTTTGGCGCGAGTATTTTACCATAAACTCACTGTCTCCAGCTCGCCAAAAAGTTCGTGACAATTACTCTGTGCGGGCAGGCAGACGCGCATGCTTTCACATTCCACAGCACATGGAGTTGGCATATGAAGCCTATCGGACAGAACAAACGTGCAATTGGGTGTTCCGAAAGCCACACACTGCTTTACAATCGAAACCTTGTCTGGGCGATTCCCCATCATTACCATTTATAATTAATAAAATAAAACCTCATAATTCTGTACCGTTACAAGCTTTGTTTATGATAAAAATAATTTAAACATTTTTGAAACACTGCTGAATAACAATTTTGACACCATAAAGTTTAAGTATTACAATACTTTAACTTTTAATTTTTGGGCCAGTAAATTTTCAAGTCGTGTATGAGTTGTAAGTTGATTGTACAAACGGTTAAGCGGTGTAGGGTAATGTACTGTATCCCCACGCAAATCGCAGTTGTAGTGCTGCTATGCTTCCTCTCTCCAGATAAATTGTTAATGTAGCCATGTAGTAGTGGTGTAGTACTAGTACCATTTAAAAATAGGTGAACAGCAACTTGGAAGTTGTAACTTCTAAAACATATCTAAAATGTAAAAGAAATTGCAGAAGCTGAAGTAACATGACTTGTAGGATTATACGCGGCACCAGGCAATATTAATTCTTTACACTTATATAAATTCAATTATTTTGTTAAGTTACAGCTAAAAATAACTATGTTGATTACTGAAATGGCGATGCAGTATTTTAAAAGAGTGTGCCTATGGGTGCACCTGTGGAATGGTAACAGAATAGAAACAAGATTGTGATTTCCTAACACAAGTTACAATGAACCACATGAAAAATATGTTGGACTGAGTGTGGATGGTGGTAAAGTGAGTTCATTGCCTAGCAGCTTTTGTTCAGAATACAAAGGTAATGGTTGTCTAAACACTCTGTTTTATCTATCTATGTACAAAGTTAAAGATGAAAATTCTTCTGTAGATGCGAATTATGTAATTAAAAAAATCTTAATTTGTTATAATTTGATATTAAAACATCAGTCCAAGTGTTATTTAATTTGTAAACATATTTTCATAAATTATAAATGTTATTGGGCCTATGGTCAGCTATTTTAAGTCCACCATATTGAATTATATTAAACTAATTACTCATGTTTTTAAGTCTAGGATCCACTGATGCACATTTTGTATCCCGCCACTTGAATTTATAATTTTTGACATATTCATAGTCAGGAATCCTAAAAACTTCTGACATGGTAAATTTTAAAATTATTTTACATACATTGTTTACAGTATGTTTTAGTCAACATTTAGAGGTACGAGCAGGGAAGAACCTAGGATTTCATTTTATTTACTTCTTCCTCAGAGGGAGGACGAAATCTTTTGAGCCTGTTTTGGAGGTCGATCAGCATTCCTATAGTTATCATACTTCTTCGGCTTAGCTCTCCAATCACCAGTTGGTGGGCCAATCGTTTAGGAACAGTCTTCTGCGCAGTGGCTCTAAATCATTACCAAGATAAATAACTTGAGCGTTAATACCACCCACATTCAACAGCGTGAAAAATATTACCATTGTCCAATGCTTGATGTTTCTGGACACGTTGAATGTAGCGCACATTTTGTCTGTAGTATCAACACCTCCTTTCGTTGAATTATAGAACGTGATAATGCTTGGTTTCTTCTGTCCTTCGGAGTCAGGATCAATGGCGTTGTCATTATGAAGCGTTGATATATTCAATCACGTTCTTTTTTGGGCATGGAATGTACGACACCAAAGTCTTTCCATCATTGAAGCCAAACAAGCTGCTAAATTGTTCTCTTCCTTTAGTAGCATAGGATAGTTTCTTCTTTTTCAGGTCATCGACGAGATCCACATCAGTGAACCAATTATCAGCAGTTATGTTGCGACCAGATCCAAATAAGGGCTCAGCCATCCTCTTCATTACTTCATTTGGCTTGTTGCTGACGAAAAAAGGTCCTTGTGGTTGCTTCCCAGCATAAATTTCCATGTGTATAACACATTTTTGCATCAGTGAGGGCAAAACATTTAATACCATATTTGATAGGCTTTGACGGTATGAACTGCCGAAATTGGCAGTTTCCTCGAAAACCTGGAAGCATTTCGTCAATGGTCACATTCACCCCAGGAATGTAACTCTTCTGGACGTTTTGCACGAATTCTTGGAAAATGTCACAAACTGGAGCAAGCTTATCTTTTTTCTTTCTTCTCTTGTATTCAATCGTCAAAACGAAGGCAACGTATGAGAGTTTTGAACCGTTTGATATTCATCACAAGTCCGAATTTTTCAATGCCGTCACCCTCTTTTCCCCAAAGTTCCTCGAGACTTTGCCGATTTCCTCTATAAGCTCCCGCTAGACACAACAATTCAATGAAAGCTCTTATTTCTGTAACATCTGTGGGATTGATGTCCCTTTCTCAGGAAAATTTGTCCCTGATGGTGTCCATGTACTGGATGGTGTACCTTACTATCATGTCTAACATTTCATCAGTAAATAAATTATCCCAACAACCAACAGCAGTTTTAGCATCCCTCGCATTCCTCTTGACTCCAGGTACATGAGTAATCACGTTGTGGGATCCCTTACGTATAATTCTCGGTGGGGGATTTTTATTCCACTTGGAAGTCTTTATCTTTTCCCCCCCAAAAAAACTGGTACCTGCATCATCCTCGTCTTCATCGGTTTCACCCTCCTGCTCCGTTTCGGTATCGCCATCGCGTTTTTCTACCTCATCTTCGGAAGCGACGTCACTTTCCTCACCAAAATCGTCATTCGAGATCGGGTCACTGTCATCACCCTCTTCTAGCAAGCGCATTATTTCTTCTACATGACTCGGGTTATTTAAATCTTAAACTTTGCGAGACATTTTTGTAGTGGGGAAGTTGTATACAGCACGTAAACAGAGACAGCTACTGGGAGGCCCAGTGGCCAATGCTACCTGGTGGCAGAGGAAGGAAACAAAATGGACGCGTTGTGCCTCTCAGATCAGATGCGCCCGACGGAAGGTTAAGTAGTGTGTTCTGTGACGTGTAAACATTAGAAGTCGCAGAAACATTTGTCAGCTGTGGTACATCCAGTTCGTCCCCAGACAACACTGTTAGATATGGGTAAGATAATTACTAACAATATGGTTGAAAAGAAAGTTAAAGAGGGTGAAATTAAAATGGCAGCTTTTGTTGTAGAACACAACCGACCCTTACAGTCTCAGACTATTTATCGCAACTTATGAAGTCGGTTTGTAGTGATTCAGAAATAGTGAAGCATTTGACAATTTAAATTATTCAATTCTACAAAATGCAAATATCAAATCATTTCAATTATTTTACTTTGATAAAAAAAAATATACTATCTCCAAATTAAATTCTTTTTTTTCTCTATATTTATCTATATGCGATCGCTCATTCTTACGACTAAAACATTTACATAAGACTTAATACATTATTTGCCTAATTATAAACTTTTTTGTTTTAATTCATTGTCTCTTTATATAGTCTTTATGAGCTCTTTAAAAAAAATCATTTATAAATGCATTGTGCATGTCACCTCGAGTTTTGATGACCTTACGACTTATTGACGGGGTCCAGCGTTGTCCAGAGTTGGGTTTCCGTTACTCCTGGCTTGGCGTGGTCCTGGATGTGTCCAGAGTCCAGCGTCATTCTCCAGCAGTGTGTGGTCCGTCCCAGAGAATTACTAGCTGCTGTGAGGTGGATCTCATTCGGCTGTTAGGCGTCTGAAAAGCATCTCCTAACGTCCAGCATGTCGCGTCGCTCTTTGTAGCTTCTCGGTAGATACTCTTGCTGACTTAAACGGTCCCGGTACTCTACGTTTCCCGAAATAGTGTAAACATAATTACTGAACGTCTTTATTCGTTCATAGATGAGACTTATAATAAAATAAAACTGTTCTGCCAACGGACAGCGTGTCTGACTGCAACTGTGTCTGGAAATGAAGAGAAGGGCTTCCAGTCAAACCCTTAATTTATACCCTCTCAAGATTCCGCACCTGTTGGTTCCGAAATTGTCCTGTCGAGTCCTGCAGATCACATGATAGCCCCCACTTCCGAACCTTTTCATATATTTTCAATTTTTTGCAAATGGCAATGTTTTGTATGGAATTGAGACAGCACAAATCATAGATAATTTGCTTAAGCACTCACTGTATTAATTTGAGTGTCTTAGTGTAATTTGCGTATTTTTGGCACACTTATTTCGCACTGACTTCGTGTAGTGTGTCCTACTAACATCATTTTCTTACTGTGGATAACTATAAAATTTACACACACTTTGGTGCCTTTTGTTTGTTTATACACTAATTAGTTTTCACACAGTGAATTCAAATAATTATTTTAGTAATTAATTGGGGAGGGTTGCTGGGATTCCTGTCTGTACATGCATCACTAGCACAACAAGATACACGCGTAACACACATACAATCGAGCAGGTGTTCCTTGCCTGTAGGAACAGGTTAATTTCTCCCCTAGTATAACAATGAAACATTTTTACAATCCCAGACATGTCCATTTACCCCAAACTTATAATAATTTTAGAAATTTTACATTTATTTAAATCAATGCTCAATACAGCATATGGCTGTATCGTTGCAATATATTATAGTTTTAGCATAAGTATAAATGCATAGCAAAACTATCTCTTTCTCTCTGTGAATTAAAAAATTAAACACACACACACAATATAATAAATTAATTTAATAAATGTACATAACATGGTAATTATTTGATATAAACAAACCATGAGTCTTAAAGGCGTGTTGCCTACTTTTTTCAATTCTTTTTGAGTTTTTGTACATATTAATTCCCAATTTTTTCGTGAAACTGTAGTGTTTTTTTTTTCGATTTTAAAATTATGTTTTATCCATTATTGACATACACAATCGGGACATAATGGAAATGTACAGTTCTTGTTCATGACGTCATGGTTATACCTCCCACTTATTTCTCCAACACCTTCCTGCCATTTGTAGAATTTTCACCTGTTTGAAATCATAATCTGTGATTTTCCACTTGTAAAGTACCGTTACATGTATGGTAGTCCACGCGGTAATGAAAATCCGTTAACCGACGCTTCACTTGTTAAGCAGTCAGTGGTGATCTGTTATTAAGTTAAATCTGTGTTATTAACGGCCTGTGAAAATTCTGTCATAAGTACACTGAGTTGGTTGGGGAGAAGAACAATTAGTAAATTGGCTATTACACCAAGATTTAAAAATTATAAGAATTAATGGTTAGTAAAAACATAAAAAAATCATTCATGAAGTATAATAGGGTCTTTACAAGAAAGTGTCTACAAACAACTCTCGCAGCGTCACGAGCTTGCCAAGCTCCCCCACCAACGTTCCTGCCATTCCATTCTCCTACAGTAGTGGTGTGAAGCAGGAGCGATTAGCATACATTACACACATTCATATGACGCACGCACGTGCGCGTGCCTTTAATTCTACACGCACACACACTTCAGTTCTATTCTTATTATTTTGTTTCAGCTTTTTGTTTTTTATTTTTATTTATATTTTATTAAACGCATGCACGCCTTCAATTCTTTTTATTTTGTTTCTTTTTTTTAATTTTTATTAGAAGGGTTTTACTTCCATGTTCCATAAGGAAATGGAAGTATGGTCATGGTGAAAAAAATCGTGTTCGAGATAAGGGCTGATTCTGTTGTACTACCCTCAAAACATGAAGAAAAGTCAGTTTTTGAAAAGTGTCTGTCTGTCTATGTGTAGATTTTTATCTATGGCAAACGATAACAGCCACAAATTCAAACAGAATCAAATAATTTTTTGCATACAGCCTGAATTATAGAGTACTCAAGGCCTGTTGTTTTTGGTAAGATCGGTTAAGGGAAAGGGGTAGTTTACCTGCAACATTTTATGTTTTAACAAGGGTAATTTTTTCTATGACAAATGATAACTGCCGCACATTCAAACAGAATCAAATAATTTTTTGCATAAATTCCTGAATTGTAAAGGACTCAAGGCCTGTTGATTTTGGTGAAGATCGGTTGAGGGAAAGGGGTAGTTTACCTGCAACGTTTTATGTTTTAACAAGAGTAAAGTACTTAATTTTGATACAGGATCCTGATAAGAAGATCATAATAATCCACTGTAGAAACGTAGATGAAATATCTATAAATGAAGAGGCTAGTTGAACGACGTGGGGGTAATTTTCTATAAATGACAATTATAGTTGAAGGGGAAGGGGATATTTTTTTATATGTGTACTACGTTATCGGCAACAAAGAAGTAGTTTGTTGTTAAAATTCCTTCCAGGGCTGTTTGGCCGTAATCCAATGTTTTCTGCAAAAGCAGACGTTTCGGCAGTGTCATCGACTTCCATCATCAGTAAAAATCGAGTGCGATAACGTGAGGTGGTATACGTTAGTGACCACAGTACTGTGGTTAAGGCTGAAGCAGTAAGTAGAAAGAAGTAGTTTCTATGGAAATATTTCATTTCGAAAATGATTTTAAATATAAATCTTAGAACATACATGGGAAGTCATGTATGGTTCTCCATACCGATATTTTTGTTACATTTTCAATACTTTTAGGCTCAGCTATAAAAGTGTGTTTTATATTTTTGAAGAAATATTAAATAAGCCTGACACAATGGAGACTGTAGAAGAGAATGTAAGAATGGGTCCAGAACCGTATGTAGAAATTCCCTCAGTTGAGGAAGTGAGAAGAGCAATTAATCGACTAAAGAACAGGAAAGCGCCTGGCGAAGATCAGCTTAGCCCTGAACTGATCAAAAAAGGCGGTGGAGCACTAACTGCACAAATTCATGGTATAGTATGTAGTGTATGGGAGGAAGAGACAATGCCAAATGACTGGAAGACTGGAGTAATATGCCCAGTTTTTAAAAAAGGAGATAAAACTATGCAGTAATTATAGGGGCATAACGCTGCTAAGCTGTGTCTATAAGATATTTTCCATGATTCTCCTTGATAGGCTAAATGTATATGCAGAGGAAATCCTAGGTGAACATCAAAGTGGATTTAGAGCCGACCGGAGCACAGTCGATCAAATTTTCGTCATGAGGCAGTCACTCGAAAGATGTTTCGAATATGGTATTGACCTCCATATACTGTTTATAGATTTCAGGCAAGCCTTCGATAGTGTAAATCGAAAAATGTTGCAAATAGCATTGGAAGAATTGGGAGTACCTCAAAAGATTGTGAGACGTACTGCTCAGTCTGAAAGATTTCAAAGGAAAAGTAGTTCTGGGAAGAAACAAAAGCCGAGATTTTACGGTTGGTACTGGAGTAAAGCAGGGTGATGCACTATCTGCAACCCTCTTCAACTTGGTACTACATTATGCTATAAAGAAGATAGACTTCAGAGGACACATCTTCAAAAGGACGAGGCAACTAGGAGCATATGCGGATGATATTGTGCTGGTAGCCAGGAACAAAAATGTATTAAAAGATACCTTTATTGAAATGGAGAGGGAAGTAAGCAAAATTGGTTTGGAAGTCAATGAGGCTAAAACAAAATACATGAAAGTGTCTGCGAAGGAAAATAGAGAACTGCTAGACCTTCACACAGGCCATTACTGTTTCCAAGGAGTTACAGAATTTAAGTACCTAGGTGTTATTCTGAATAATGAAAACCGAGTGAGCAGCGAAATAGTAAATAGAATCATAACTGGCAATAGAGCCTACTATGCAAACCAATCATTACTGAAGTCAAAGCTTCTAACTCCAAGAACCAAACTGATGTTATATAAAACACTGATCAGACCTGTTGTTGCCTATGCATCCGAGACATGGACTCTCGTAAATAAGGATATAAGCGCTCTAAGAATTTTTGAAAGAAGAATATTGAGACAGATATTTGGACCAGTGAAGGAAGGGAATATGTATAGGATCCGAAATAACAGTGAAATAAATGAGTTGAGTGGTGGACAAGACCTGGTGAGGCACATAAAATCAGCTAGAATTAGATGGGTGGGACACGTATCACGTATGAATGTTATGAGGATGCCCAAAACTATATTAAGTGGAACGATATTGGGCAAAAGAAGAAGAGGCAGGCCTCGAAGAAGATGGCAGCAGGATGTGGAAGAAAATCTGAGAAAGATGGGCATTAGGAACTGGAGACTGAGGGCAATGGACAGAGATGAGTGGAGACGGGTCGTAGCGGAAGCCAGGGCTCACCATGGGCTGTAGTGCTGGAGAGTAGTAGTATAAAAGCGTGTACCATCGATGTATACTATATATAGTACAGTATATATCGATGGCTTGTACTTATAGTTAGGTATTCACATCCTTTCCTTGTGGTTCGACAATCGTTATGAACTTACCTGTGATCTAAAAGGAGGTGAAGAAACAAAATCTTCTGTTTCTGCACGAGGACTATCACTAGAGGGTTAACCGTTGAAATGAGAATATTACATTTTAATTGCGTACGAAGGAAGATACGTCAACCTGTCGAGGGTCCGTCAAAACAAGGAATTAAATCATTTTGGCTGGAGCATAGTTATAACTCTAAAACTTGGTACTAACATTACTGACACAACAATTTTTAGAAAACTGCAAAAAAGACCCGAGAAAAGCTGAACTCTGAGGTTCACAAAATACTCCATCAGTAGTTACAAACACTTTATGATCAAGTCTACACATGGTGCCAAAAATATCGGAATACAGTTGTTACGTTCTATTATTTTACTTACCAATTTTCACCACGTTACTTCTACTTACCTCATACATACACGCCACCCTGACTTACCGATCACAGAAGATTCCAAATTATTTATAGGTCGCCACGATATTTTGTGGTTTAATATCGAAACCTTGAAACACTTTTACTTATTTGCCAGGTTCGTTAGGCGAAATTTTTTATACGGGATAGGTGATGTTAATGTGGCATAATAATTTACTTAACACATTGTTACGCTACTAATTCATTTTATTGATATTCATTTTTGAACTTGACTTTTCTGTTTGTAACCCTTTAACAATTTATCAAATTCTTCGCTTGATGTTGTACTTTAAAACATTCTGTGAAAACTACATTGATTACATTTCTTTTCTATTCTTTCTTAATCATGAAAAATTCAAAATAATAATATGGTGTATTATCTCCTTCTAGTACCAAAACATAAATAAAAAAAAATAAAAAAAACTTCAACTATTTTAATTCTACTTTTTAAGATGACCCAGTTTGCTCACACTCAACACTCATCCTTGTCCCCTTATTACATTTCATCTTCCCACTCCCATTATAATTGATTAAAATTTTCCAGTAAAATAAAATTTGATTCTAGATGTAGGCCAAATGTTAATTTATGTTGTATTCTTACGGCACGTGTTTGCTGGTTCCGTCGCACATCGTCCATCACAGTTTTACGGAAATGTTCCGAAAGTCGTTACTAAATTTTATATAACTGTTGATTTCACTGATTCACATTATTTCTGTATTTACATACACAGTTTTCTGGTCAGCCAACCCAAAATTTGCTCGAGCGATGTTGTTAGTAACCACGCGTGGTCTAGAGTTCTATGGCGACTGTGTGTTGCTGCCTAAGCGTCGGTAATGTTCATTTCCGTCAGCTCGCTCTCCGATTGGTTGATGCACTTACGGCCAATTAAATGAGCCATGTGGTGGTAATTTCCGCCAATACTTTGGGTTCAAGATTATTGACAACTGCACACGAGCGCACACTTACAGCCGCATTCCAATGTTATCGTTTTGCGTATCAGCCTCCGCCTGGCACGATGTGAATACCGGGTGTTACACAACTCAGGTCTTAGTGGCCATGAAGGGTGCCCAAATAGACTGGCCTCAAATAATTATTAAATAAAATAAAATATCTATACCCTTCAGAATTGTCCCATTACACAGTAAGTTGAAGTCGAACCTTTGCAAGAAATGAAGGAACACGCTGAAAATTATATACAATCTGACCAGCATGCATGAAATATTTCTCAGCTACTCCTAAGTTCGTTGACGAAACACAATTTTTGATTACTGATTTTAAAAACAACTGTGAGAGGATGCTGCCTTTTAGCCTTAATGGGGCAGAAGCTTTTTTTGAAACAGAACTCAATGCTTTAATGTCAAACGGCACCTCCGGTGCCACTCGGCCCGTCGGCGGGCCTCACAGAGTCTATTCACGCGCGTAACTTGACAATGCCTAGACCGCCCGTCTTAGGGGCTTCGCGTCTTAGACCTTATTACACAATTCTCAAGTCATTAATAACTCTACGACTCCAAGTAGTTTATATATCTACAGTATATTCATACGTTACATATATCATTTGTCTAACATCTAATCTCTGCACACTAGCAAATGAAGGCATACCTGTGCTTGAGAGAGAGAGAGAGAGAGAGCGACAAAGAGAGGTGCTTGTGTCTGTGTACGTGTGAAAAGGAGAGAGCGGGGGGAGGTAGAGAGTGGCCACAGGCATACGTGTGCTTGAGAGAGAGTGAGAGAGGGACAGACAAAGTAGAGAGTGAGAGGGGTGTAGGTGAGAAGAGATTAAAACAAATTATGTATATCACACACACACACACATATGAAATGCATGCATATAATAATGAAACTCTTACCTTAATGTGTCGGGGGATACATTTCAGCCGCGATTCTGAAGAAGGCATGGAGGCGGAACAATAGCAGGTGGCGCCTCTTAAACATAAATTCCGCCAGGTATCCCACGAAATGTTGTTTTCTGCGCCCAAATCGTGGGATACCATTTCGCACCTCTCTTCATGCCCTCTCAACCGTGTTTGTGTGAGCGCTGGTAGCGGGGTCCACGAAGTTTTTGTTGTGATTTACACGTTGGTGGATGAACCCCGCTTCTTCCAGACACTCGTATGCTTTCCAGCAGTCACTGATTGTAATTGTGCCTGGAAGAATCCACTCCTCAATTATGTTAAGGAGAGTAGTGGAATCCCGGCGCTCAACCGGTATTAAAAAACACTTCCCAGAACTGCATTCCACTCCCCCGAACACCCACTGTCCTTCAATGGTCCTGCCACGATTATATTTGCAGCGACCAAATTTTGCTTCATCAACTTCTACAGTCTTTCCAGCCCCCCCCCCCCCCCCCCCAGCTTAGAGAAGTGTGCTGGGCGTCGAAAATAAAAACTTCTCGACAAAAACTGTACCAGTCGATGACGAAGTAGGAGCTCACATCATACTCCAGCATGAGACGGTGTTGACGAGGAGGAGGGTTATGAAGGATGTGGCAGACCAGGTAAAAGTAGGTTGTGAGAGGATGGTGGGTCTTAGAAAGGAAACTACCTTCTCGTGCTGACCGCTTGATGTTGCATCTCCTCTTCTTTTTTTTAGCCACCACTTCTCGCAAATTTTGACACCGAAAATATAATGTCTGTCTATTCAGTGCTAATAGGGACCCACACGAAGGACAATTTATTGACTCTTTAATTACCCCGTGGGAATTACCCCTACTGCACTGAATTTCTTGGCAGGCCATTGCACTATTAAATTTGTTTAAATTTGAACACCACACAATAACACAAACGAAAACACTGAAATTCACAAAATAAATATTGCTACATGATAATATACTAAAAGCACTACCTTATTGCTCGGGCAAAACCACGCGAATGAATAGTGTTGGCGCGTTTTTGTCTTAACACACACACACACACACACACACACACACACACACACACACACACACATGACAAACCAATTAGAAGTGAGAATATGCAAAATTTTGAACTTAATGGTTTATTAACGCGCTATTTTTTTGTTTCGACCAATCAGGCGTCAGCCTTATCGCCGACCTTCTTCATAAATTCGCGGGTTTTTGGCGTCAGACACTACAGCACACGTGAATTAAAGTAAAATGTGTTCAAAAGTAAAGTGTTAGTGGTGCTATTATGAATTGTGATTTTTTTGATCCAAAACTATAGTGAAACAATTCGAAAAATATTATACAGTGATATCAGTGAAGCCGTTATCGCATATAAACGACTGTGTAAGCAAGATAGGTTAAATGTCATTTGTCACCGTGTACACAGTTAATATGGTGATCATTCACCTTTGCATGCGTGCTTATGGGAGTATGTATTTTATTTTTTTTTCTCCATAAATAGGTTCGACCGCCATTTAAAATTATTTTTTGTGTGTTTATATAACATAGAAGAATAGAAGAAACAAAATTTAACTTCAACAACAGCATAGTCTAGGAATGTCACAATTACCAAAAACAAATTATGTAGTTACACAGACACAAGCGTGTATGTGTGAAAGAGAGTGAGAGAGGGGAAAGTAGAAGAGTAGAGATTAAAAAAATTATATATTTTACACATGTGCGTGTGTGCATGAGAGGGAGTGAGGAATGAAATTGAGAAATAACAGTTTGTATTAATTGAAATTTGTATATTACAGTAATATACATTGTACTAGGAACTCACCATTTTAATTTCTGATTTAACTGTAGCTTATCTTTAATTTATTATAATGTTACAAAATTCGATTATAGAAAAGAATTTTGTTTTGTACAGTTGGCTGCTCAAGTGGAAAAACTAACAGCAGTAAGCAAAGAGCTTGGACGCAAACATAAGGTATGCCAGTTTCAGCTCCACGCATTAACTGATGATCGAGCAGATTTATTGGCACAGTTACAGGATCAGCAGCGTGAAATCAGTACACTGAAGCAAGAGTTAGGCCATGCACAGAATGATAATGCAGATTTAGCAAAATCTCATGTAAGTTGAAGAATTTCCACTGATTGATATCCCCAGATCACCATAGAAAACATATTTATTTGTTATAGTGTTGTAAAACTTTTACTTTTATTAATATATAGGCATTACAAATTAGTTTCACAATGATTAATATATAACTAAATGAAACATGTGCATAGTTTGTATAAGAAATTATATATTTCAGTACTTTTTTGAAACGCCCACTTGGTCCCAGAATATTTTTTCACCCTTTTTCTAATCACAAAAAATAAGTTTTTTTTTCCGGGGAGGCGTAACTTAATATTTAAGACTAGGCATGTGGCCTAGATTGGAAATAAAATGTGCTGAGCCCATAGTGACAGGTCTTGCAAGAAAACAGCTGATCAACAGTAACAAGATTTCATTTAAGTTTTTTTTTTTTGAACAATTAGTTTTACAATTATTTTGTCTGAGTTTTCTTAATACTTGACTTCCATTCAGCTCTCTCTTTACATTCACATCATGGTTTAATTACACAAAATGTGTCAAAGTATTTACCGTCACATGGTGGTTTAATTACATGAAATATGTCAAAGTATTTTCCACAAATTTAATAATGGCATGCCAACCTACCGAATTTATTATTATTATTATTATTATTATTATTATTATTATTATTATTATTATTATTATTATTATTATTATAATAAACTTTTACTTCCAATATTTTACAACTGTTTGTATTGCATGAGTAATGCAGGAACCATTTATGAACACATGATAATTATAAGTGTCTGGAGCAGGCAATCCATGATAATTAAATAATACAATGATAATTGATAATTAATAAATAAGTATTAATAATTAAATTCAAAGAACAATTACTCAAGTGTGCAGCAGTACTTTCATCTACCTGTTCCCCATCACTAGGATTAATCACATCCACTAAAAACGGTAATCACAGTAACCAAGGTTTGAGTTTGTTAATTAAAAATAAAATGAGGTAAATTAATTGTTGAATTAAAAAAAAATATTAAAAGTATCACTTTTGAGTTAAGTGTTAAGTTAACTTAAATAAAGTAAAAGGTGTCAAATTAGTTAAGTATAGGAACTGTACAGTATCATTATAATAATTTGAATAGTTAAACTGAACCAACAAAATAACGACATAAGAGAAATTTAAAATTTAGAAAAAACTGAAAACAAATAGAAACGTGCAGGATCGCCGGTCACATGGCAGGCAGATGCAAGTACTTGCCGAGTATTACATTTTCTTAAGTTCTGAATATTGTGAAAAAGGAGTTTTAAACTATTTTCTCTTTCACATGAATAGAATTAAATATTTAAATAATAGAAAGGTAACCCATAACTCTATACAACTCAAAGCACAAATACTTATAAGTTACTTATAACCCAGTCAGTAATGTTGTCCACACTTTAACGTGTCTTCACAAAACATGTTCAGTAATGTTAAACATGAGTAATGTCTAGGCATAGATTTTAGCGTGTGTATTGCCCAATAACCTGCGGAGCACTTCGAGTGTGAAATTTATTAAATAATGGAAATTTCCCACCTGATCTTTCGGAGGGCACTAAAGACGTTCCTGCATTTGGTGGAGTGTGAAAGACGATGACGGATGGCGTGACGGCGTTGGGGTGTCTTACGCAGGCTCTGCGGATGGGCGAAGATGTAGCGTGCCCATCACCGGAACCCCTTTCCCCTTGACTAAGCGGAGAAACCTGAAGCTCTTTATGAAAATTTATCTATGCATAGTGGTGTCACAATTTACGCCGTCACAAACCAGCCGTGCCAAGGTTGAACGAGAAAAGAGAATGACGCACGGCTCAGCGTTAACTTATAGAAACTCAGACGTTGCTGACTAAATTTTATTGACAAGCGAAAACCACAGCCTGCCCAATGACGTCACCACACAAGGTTGCAGCGAACAAGTAGCATCTCGATATCAATGTGGGTATCGTAACAATCAGCGATAGTGCGCAGAACGCACAGAAAATAAAATTAAAGTGACCGTGGTGTTTACTTTTCAATATAACCACGGCACACCCTACCCCAAAATGGCAATTTGGTTGCCCTCCAAAAAAAAAACTCAAATCCCTATCCACAGTCCTCATGACTGCCTACAGGACTCCCAGAGTCCTCTTGATTGCCTTGGCGAATCTCCTCACAACCTGAGATCCCAAGCACCAATCAACGCCCTAACAACGATAACGACAACAACACGTCTCTACCACCACCACAAACAAGGTCCCTGACCTGTGAGTGGTCTCCTACCCTACGGTAGTAAGTCTAGCCTCCACTAGACTAACCTATCAACATCGCACCACGACCACGCGAATGCACCACTCCAGACAAAAGCCAACCCAAGGTAAATCTTAACTCCTTTATCTTAACTCATTCTCCCAAGATGTGACCTCTAATTCAAACCTCCTACTTAGCAACAATTAATTTTACTTCCGTGGACTACTCATTTCCAACCGCCGACATTTGCTTTCAACAATAAACTCTTGGACCAGTCTTAGAATGTGGCATCGGCCCAGCCTTCTCTCTCAAGTTAACTCGATTGCTCTCACATGGCTGCAACTTCCTCTCTTCACCTATCATTACAAACTGACCTCCTGGCTGCAAGTCCGCAAGTCCCTTGACTTTCTGGGGAAATCTCAGAAAACTTTACCGCACTTAGGAAGACAGAGGCTCAGAGAGAAAACAAAACAAGAGGAAGGAAGAAGTGTAGTGTGTATGCATGTGTGCATGGGAGTGTATCTATGTGAGTGTGCGGGTACTGCATGCTGACTTGATCAGGGTCAACATACTGTACAGTGACAAGAGATAGAAGAAGAAAAGAAGAAAGACGAGTTTTGGGACGCCACTCTGAGTTCTGACCTCCTAAGGTTCCCTAAACTTACAAACTGAGAACCCCTAAATTCATATCTGCAGGACAACTTCTATCCCCCCCTCCGTAGGACTGAATACATCTCTCACCAGCGATCATCCCCACGCGATCCTCCCCTGCCTGCCAATTGTAACGGGGCAAAAGGGGCGAGACAGGTTTTGATCATTTTAACTAGTAAACCAATCTATTTGAAAGTTACTATTTGGTAACAGTCAGTACAAGTTACGCATTGGGAATTGTGACAAAGGAATGTGCAGTTATCAACGAGGGTGCGTATTCACCATCATGCGCGCACTTCCTCGGCCAACGTTCTCATGGTTTTGGCACGTATGAATACATTCGTTCGCGCTGTGTGCGCAGAAAAGAGCGTCAAACGACTACAAAACACTCGTCTGGCCAGATGAACACAAAGGCTCGCGAGCCGAAAATTTTTTAAAAGTATTAGAATGTGAGTTCAACTTAACAGCAATTTAATATGGACTAACTGTGAGATATTAATTCATCATCAGTGATAACCAAATTAAATCGTCAGTGATAACTTGATTCGGACAAACCTGTGAACAAAGAAAAGTACGGAGTGCAACACGTGATCTGCAAGGACACCCAAAACCAAGTAACCGTATAATATATAAACTTTTACAGTCATGAAAATTATAATGTAAAGAGATCTCTACAAGTATGGGGAATAATTTAAATACCGTATGAGAGTGTGAGTGAGCAAACTGGGTTGCCTTGTGGAATTAATTAGAATAAATAATTGAACCTTAAGTATAAGAATTAATAGATAAATGGTATTTGTGTTTTTGTTTAAATTGATGTCGTAAATTTTATCAAACGGGGTTGACTGCCCCGCAGTAATGTTGTTTATTTGAAGATAAAGAAGGAGGGAATATGTGTTGTTGAATCATAAAAGATAACTATAAGAAATAAATAAATCGAGTTGAGTTAGTTAACTATAAATTGTGTGTAGTCGTTGAAGTACTTAACCCTAAATCACGTTTATAGTTCACAGTTCATGTGACGGACCTTGGCTTGTAAGGTAAGTTTATTCTGTATTATCAATAATTTAAATGTGATAAAGGTGGATAACATCACACAATGCCCAGGGGGCAGCCCCTACACGTCACCCTCACTGGTGACCACCACCTACTACTACTGCCACTCACATATGCACGCCCGAAGGCCAACAAGGTACCACTGACCTTGATATGTGAGCCCCTATCTACTCTACCACTGTCCACCTCATGGACCGACCACACATACGCAACATAACAAGGTAACCACCGACCTTGACATATGCATGGCCAACTTCCCTACTCTAGGGCGGACGGCCCCGTTAACTAAGCAGAGGGATACCACGCAGAGGCACGCGAACAGCAATCTCTCAATCTTCCCTTTCTAATAGTAATCTCCATACTTGAGGTGGGGGGGTAACTTCTCTGCGGACAGTCTACACTCAACAATATAACAGACGCCCAAACAACTGAGGACGCCCAAATTACTGACCTACATTTTACAGCCCTCGAGCAGCTGGTGAAAAGAAAACAAATAAACTGGTCCTTGCATTCAGAACACCAGGCACACAATAATAACTTACAACAGTGCACAATCTAGCAGATAAGCAGGCATCAAGGCTAGAGATATCGTTAAAACTGCAGCTATCAGCTGACCAAAGGTTATCTTTCATCAGTCTGTTTCACTGTTCAAAACTACTGCATTGATTCTGGTTTAATATTTAATTTATTATTTCTAAAATATGTTGTCTTACATGCAGTTGGCATTAAAATTCTCGTTTCAAAAACAAGGTCCCAAAAAAAAAAATCTTAACTCAACCTCATCTTAATTCCTTCTTCATTTGGAACGCCACTCTTACTACTTAAATTTGCTAAGTGGGAATTCTATCCACCAGAATTACACAATTAAAAAAACATCACAGACAACAATTCACACAACATCACAACAAAAGAAGAGGAAAAGCTTGAGAATGTTCAAGTGGCTTCAGAATTCCCCTAACGCTGCGAGAGGAAAGGGGTAGTACAAGAGAGCAGAGCAAGTCTCCCCCAACACAAAAACACAACCACAACGCTAACCAGTGAACGGACACAACACGACGTACTCAGTAACAATGAATCAGCAAAAGCCGATATATATATATATATATATTACTTTAATATTTATACTAAATTTACCTCAAGATGTTTTTTCTATTTGGAACATGTTTCGAGAGTTCCTGTTCTCTCATCTTCAGCCTTCGCCATCTTGTTTCTGGTGAAGTATTTGTGTGTTGGCTGCTGGATGTTATTAAGGTTGTTTGTTGGTCTTTAGTCTTTTAAAGTTGTATTATTGTGTGTGGTTGTGGTATATGTTTTTGTATTTTGTGTATTTTCGATGTTGAGTGCTTTGAATATTGTGTCATGTTTTGTATTGATTTGTATTTGTTCTGGTATTAGTTTGTTTTGTGTTTTATGTTTGTATATCTGTAAATTTTCCCAAATGTTCATTATGGTGCCTTTGTGTGGTATATGTTTTATTAGTGATACATTGGTTATGTTTGGGAATTCGTGTCCTGTGTTTATTGCATGTGTGGCTAAATTGGATTTATATATTTCTGGTTTTTTGTATGCGTTTAGGTGTTCAAAATAACGTTTTTTTGAACACCTAAACGCATACAAAAAACCAGAAATATATAAATCCAATTTAGCCACACATGCAATAAACACAGGACACGAATTCCCAAACATAACCAATGTATCACTAATAAAACATATACCACACAAAGGCACCATAATGAACATTTGGGAAAATTTACAGATATACAAACATAAAACACAAAACAAACTAATACCAGAACAAATACAAATCAATACAAAACATGACACAATATTCAAAGCACTCAACATCGAAAATACACAAAATACAAAAACATATACCACAACCACACACAATAATACAACTTTAAAAGACCAAAGACCAACAAACAACCTTAATAACATCCAGCAGCCAACACACAAATACTTCACCAGAAACAAGATGGCGAAGGCTGAAGATGAGAGAACAGGAACTCTCGAAACATGTTCCAAATAGAAAAAACATCTTGAGGTAAATTTAGTATAAATATTAAAGTATTATATACATCAAGAAACGGACTGTAGCAGAAAGTGATTGAAATATATATATAAAACACATTCCTCTCTAAAACAACCCCGGCAAAATGCCCTAAAATCCATTACAACAAAACAACAACACACTAACAAGTTTATGGCCCGACCATATCCGCATTCTCCACAAAAGAAATCCATTTAAATTATTCTACCCAGAAAATATCCCCAAAAGGGCGGCCGCTGCGACGGAATTATTAATCAGTAAACCGTGCCTTTGTCCAACCGAAAATGAACAACCGATAACAACTCCAACAAGAAAGTGAGCCAGTATGTATCCTTATATATATATAAATATGAACGTGTGCGTGTGACCCATACTGAAAAATAGCTCCATGTTAGCTCCAGTTTACACTCAATAATTCGGTATATCACATAATTTAACACACATATATATACATCACACAAAGTACAACATCAACATTTTATACACTCAACCTATAACAATAATAAAATCCTGTTTGGATCTCTTTTCCCCTTCAACAGGTTTATTTGCAACCACACCCACTTTTACTGAACTTGAAAGTTACCTGCAAAAATCCACCAAAGAAAACTTCCCAAGCTATCGTGCAAGTCCTGTCACATTTTTGGCTCAAGGGCTCAAAATAACCACGCTCTGCTACCATTGAAACGCCCCCTTGGTCCCAGAATATTTTTGCACCCTTTTTCTAATCACAAAAAAAAAAAAATACCTGATTCCCACCTGATCTTTCGGAGGGCACTAAAGACGTTCCTGCATTTGGTGGAGTGTGAAAGACGATGACGGATGGCGTGACGGCGTTGGGGTGTCTTACGCAGGCTCTGCGGATGGGCAAAGCTGTAGTGTGCCCATCACCGGGACCCCTTTCCCCTCGACTAAGCGGAGAAACCTGAAGCTCTTTATGAAAATTTATCTATGCATAGTGGTGTCACAATTTACGCCGTCACAAACCAGCCGCACCAAGGTTGAACGAGAAAAGAGAACGACGCACGGCTCGGCATTAACTTATAGAAACTCAGACGTTGCTGACTAAATTTTATTGACAAGCGAAAACCACAGCCTGCCCAATGACGTCACCACTCAAGGTTGCAGCGAACAAGTAGCATCTCGATATTAACGTGGGTATCGTAACAATCAGCAATAGTGCGCCGAACGCACAGAAAATAAAATTAAAGTGGCCGTGGTGTTTACTTTTCAATATAACCTTGGCACAGTTTGTCTTTTGTACAATGTTGTCATATATCCAGGCAACGTTGTTCTCGGTCTGAGAGTAGATTTCTTTGTACGTCTCCCCCCCCTCCAATTTTGTTTCTTCCAACTTGATCTTACCTACCTTTTGCAGGTGGTGATCAGTTTGGTTCTGTTTTAATATTTTTCTTTGTGTATCCTTTGCACATCAGTTGTATTGTCATAATAATGTTGAGAGTGTAGGACATTATTCTACAGTATCTTCTTTACACTCAGCATTTTTTCTGCACTGTCTTTCAGTTGCTATACGTTTTTGTTATGTGTTATGTTACTTTTCACTATTTTGTAGTCTTTTTGTGTTCTGATCTCACAATTTTGCGTTAAGAACAGCTATAACTTTTATTCGTTGTATGCTTCCTTATTGCTTCATCTCATGTTACTGCCAGTGTGAACTACATGCCACAGTGTTTATACTCCTTGCTGGATTTAAACCACTTTCTATTGTGCAATATTCCAATGCCTGTTTCTTATATTTTTGTACTAACTGCTGTACTTTATACTGTAGATCGTCGTAGGCCTGGGATAGAACATTGGTCATCACCACAGATTAGTGTGAAAAGGGCTTGTGTTCCCATTACAACAATGGAAATCCCCTCCCCAATGGAAATTCCTTCTCATTTTGCTCTTACAGGTTTTAAGAGCTGTTACAAATACAAGATGAAGAGCGTGGGAGGCAAATAGCAATGTGTATCTGGTCACAGTAATACTTTGTAAAAATGTTCCGTCATATTTTTAATTTTGCTTGTGTGAGGTTGTATAGTTTTACAATTGCTTTGATTAGGTACATGTTGATATTACTTGGGTCAGTAGTTTTTTAGACTTGCTTGAGAGGTATCATGTACTTTTGTCAGAACTACATACAATAAGTATACTTCTTGTTTTTGTGCTATGTTCTAGTAACTGTGGTCTTGTTACTTAAAACCACATCTTTCAGCCTTAAAACCAACTTGTATCTTGTTGCGAATAGCTTCCTACAGATCAGCAATAGTTTGAAGTCTTCCAGTGTACACCTTTGATTTAAGGTAGCGCCAGAGAAAATAATCACACTTCGACAGATCTGGGGAGCGAGCAGGCCAAGACAGGTCGCCATTTCTTGACAGTACACATCCAGGAAACATTGCCTGGGCCACGCCCATCCCATTGACATTCTTGCAGTGTGCGCAGTAGCACCTTCTTGTTGGAACCAAATGTTTGCAATTCCATGACTAGCCAACTCGGGTGCAAGGTATTCAGCATTTGCACATAACGAGCTGAAGTAACGAAAACCGTGTGTCTGTTTTCTTCGAAAGAATATGGACCTATCACACCGAACTGTGCCACACCACACCATACTGTTACACGCTCGCAATTAAGTGGTCATTCATGAAGCACACGGGGGTTAGCTGGCGCCCATTACCGAAAATTCTGTTTGTTTACACATCCAGAAAGATGGAAATGGGCCTCGTCAGACATAAAGATGATTGCGTCATCATTCAGGATATTCAAAATGGACTGTGCACACTCTCTTCGCTTTCGGAGGTCAAGTTCACTTAGCTCTTGGACTACCGCAATCTTGTACAGGTGGAAATGAAGATCCAAATGCAGCATCCTCCTAGCACTGCGGTCTGACATGCCCAAAGTAGCAGCATGTTGTGAGGCAGAGCGACGTGGACTTCTGATGACTGACTGACGCAAAGCTTCCACATTTTCCGGGGTACAAACAGTACACGGAGGACTCGTTGGTTCCTTTTTTTGTGCTGAGCTTGTCTCTCAAAAATTTCTGACGCAAAGCACTATTGTGTTGCAACTGGGTACACGGCCGTGATGATCGATATTGAACTCTCTATGAAACAATCGTTGGGTTTGGATAACAGAATCGCCGTTTTTAAAATAGGATTCAATCACAAATGCACGGTGTCGCCCGGTCCACTGCTCCATCTTAACTGAAATGGCGTTGTTTGACAAAGCCAATACAGTAGTCAGCACTTCCCCCACTGCATGTGTGATAGGTACAGTCCCGTCGAAAATCGTCAGGTTGTTCTGCCAGTCCCACATGCCTGGACAGTAATGCATGATGTCACAAATTTCTGCATCCAGCCACTATATCTTGAAGTTGCTTCTTGAAGTAGCGCCAGCTGAAAGTTCCTAGAGTATCAGGGAAGCTGAGTCGTCACTGCACTATTTTTAAGAGAGAACATTGGCTAATTCTGTTATCCTTGTCTATGTTTAATAATGAATAGAACATATTGACTTTGTGTGTGATTCAGAACCTTGGCTAACCCTGGGTGCTGGCTTTGAATGCTGCAGGAGCTTTGTTGCGCATCTCAGAAAAAAACGCACTCAAGTTTCTTCATTCCCTGCACACCAGTATGACCCCACTAATTATGTCTCTCCACTTCGGTCACAAATGATCTCTACAGCCTGTTTATCATAATTGGCTAGATGTGAGTTACTGATAAATCTGCATAAAAATCAACAAAAACATGCGATGCAATTTGAAACTCGTCAGTTGATTAGTGCCGAAGTCGTCTGGCCGGTCGGGCTTGCTAACACTCGCGTGAATCCTACTACCTAAACAATGATAAGCAGGCTGTATACCTATACTGTACTGTAGGCACTGCACGAAAATCATTGCACAGAAACCCAAAACAATGACATCATGTTAACTAAGCAGCCTTACCTCTGAACTGCAGTAAAACCTGTGATTTTTTGGACCTACAATTTTACACAATAACGAATTTATACAAAGATGGAATGTCCATTTTAGTCCAGTCAAATGGTAGTTTGAAGTGAAAAGTTCTGGCGTAATTGTTTTTAGTGGCTTACTTTATGTTTTTTGGGGTGCTGAACACGAATCTGAAGTTGTCCAACAAAATTCTTGTCGGCAAATATGAGAAATCATCAAAAAACCACTAAAAAATCACAGGTTTTTTTGGTTTTTGGCTTATAACTTGCAAAGTAAGCTTTTTACGCAAAAGGTGATCCTATATTAAAATAAAGACGAGAAAATTACCTACAATTCATTTTGTTATCATTTTTTTGTACGACATATGGTTTCCGCGCAAAGGGGCATTGAAAAATCGGCGAAAATCAGTAATTTTTGGAAAATAGCAAAAAACACATTTTTTTAGAGACTTTCCCTTCATAACACGAAAAGTAAGCATTTCACTGTAAACATTATCCTATACTTTGAAAAAGCAGATAAAATTCTCTACAATTTATGTGTAAGTAATTTTTTCGGACCTTGAATAGTTATGAGAAAAGCAATGACGAATGCACGAAGTAGTAAGCCACCTCCTTATTGAAGGCATATAACGTAAATGCATCATTATACGTCTGCGCAGATATGTAAAACGTTAACGTTAGGTTATATAGGTACAACAAAATGATAAACAGCGATTCATGGTTGATAAGTATGAAAACTGTGTAATGTAACACAATATAATAAAATAGGTTGGTAGGTATTTTATAAAACACTTATTATTAAATGATTATTGACGCTGAAGTGAAACTCATTAGTCAGACCGAGCCCTCTTGGTCAAAGGTTCCATAATTTCAGCAAGGATGCCTTCCAGTTCTTCTACACCTAAAAAAATAAATTAAAAATAATTAATGACTTAGTTCTAATTGTTTGAAAATTGAATAGTTATGCAAACTGTATTAGGATACATATTTTGAACACACAAATAAAAAGTGAGTGAAAAAGTAAAGGTGAAATGGAATTATTTATGCATAGTTACCTTCAAGTACTTCAGGGAATTCCGGGTCATCCTTGTCTTCTTCGATTTCAGTAAGCGGCATGTTATTGCAACTGCTTTCGCAGTTCACACACATATTGGAGCACTTGAGGCCTGCTTTTTTGCATCCACAGTTTTTCTGGCAGGTCTTCTTGCATTTGCAAGAAATAAGTTTCAAAACGGCTTGAGGTGCTGGTGGCTGTAGCGTGGTTACTGGCTCCAGACCATCTTTGGTTTTCTTCCAACCCCATTGTTCAGGATTTTTTCATTCCCAAGCCATTGTTGAACTTGAAAATACACCCTCAAGGAACGTTGCTGAGCTGCAGCCTCAGTAGGAGGTAGGGACGCCAAATGGGCTGATGTCTTGTATGCAGACCTAAGGTAGCATTTATACCTCAATTTGTTTAATGACGTGGGTTCCTTGTCAGCCAATTTATACAATGAGGCGAAAAAACGATGGCCAGCATCAGCATCTGCCCTATGGTCTTTAAAAATCTCAATGGTCTTAGTTAATGCAGGGTTTTTCTTGAGAGTCTGAAGAAACCTCATCTTTCCTACTTTGAACGAGGGTGAAGTAGTATCACAGCCTCCCATGGCATGCAAAAACAATATGTTGTTAGCAATTGATTGATCAAGTTTGCAGTCAGGAGAAAAAATGAGTGGTGAAACTGTACCTTTGCCTGGCTTTAGAAAGTATACATTTGAATGTACACCCCTACAGCAACCAATCATGATCACCAGCAAATCTGCGTCTTCACGCACGATAACTACAGAGTTATGCAAGGTCCATTGCTGTGGTGACAATAAGTGTATCCGCATCCTCTTGTGCCTGCTTTGTGTGAATGTCAGCTGCTGCAAAATTGTCCTTCAACATTAAAATCAGACGCTCTTTGTTTTTCATATTGCCTAGGAATTTTTCTTGTGGCACTGTAGGCACCATTGTTTCGTCAAACATCAAATCTACTGAGGTTTGTTTGCGTGGTCTTCTTGCTCGCTCAGTATATTTAGTACCTCTGCAACTATCTTCTTGAGGGTAACCATCGAACACAACTACGGCACTGTCCTTGTACTTGGACTTAAAAAATGAAACGTAACTTTCACAAATTGATGAAAATGATTGACCCCTGCTGCACACGACTCTATGCAGCAAATATCCTCCATCTATGACATACACATACCCTTGGAGATTTGCCTGTTCAGTTGGTGTAAATGCTTTGTATAAAGCAGACTTGGTTCCTTTTCGCATACCATAGTCGTCGAAAAGAGGCAATGGATACGGGCACAATTCGTATTTTAGAAACTCTTCAAGTTCTTCATCAGATTGTTTAGCAATCGTGATTCTGTAAAAAATAGTCGTCGTATTGATGGGGATAGTTTCATCATGTATTTTTATTGCATTGTTCATCGTAGCAAGTGGCAAAACTCTGTCTTTCCTGTAAAATTTAACATTTTGAAAATCACCACCCACAATTCTATCAATTGCGAGGAGACCAATCTCCTTGGCCATGTGACAGTTGATGCTACTGTCTCCTACAACACCAGTGCTAAGAGACAAGATTTCTGGGACATCAGGAAAAGGATAGTGTTGCATAAACCACTCCATCAACTTTTTTGAATCACTGCTATCCCTTTTAATCCTTGCTTCTCTCATCTCCACGTGTTGTTCTGAACTGGTGAATGCTACCCCACACATCTTCTCCATTTCTTCGCAAATATTTTGGAGGGAACTCATTCCTTTTGTCCACCTACAGAGGATATTTTCGCTGACCCCACGACCATGAGTCAGCCCCCCAGCAATTTTCATTATCCTCATGAGGGACTGTTCAATGGTCATATCTGTCCATGTTCCGCTCCAGAATTTGCTGGTCCTTCGAACAGTGAACCCGCCACCCGTGAACTTTTCATATTCCTCAGCGTTCATTTTGTCTTTCAAGCTGTGCATGTCTTGTAGGTACAGGTGACAGCATTTGGCATATAAGAAATGTCCGCTAGCATGGAAGTACGGGAGCATCTGGTACACAACTTGAAGGTGAAGGTTCCAGTTGGCTGTTCTTTCAGTTAACAAGCGTAACCATTTCAAAATACTGGATCAAAGCTTTGATGTAGCACCACGGTTAGCCAAGGCTTGGAGCTGAGCAGAAAACTTGGTTTTCAATTCCTCTACACACTCCTTTTCGTGTGCTGATAAAATCACAGACCTATCTGCATCATTTATAAACTCTGTAAGTTTGTCTTGAAGGTCTGAGGTCAAATCCATTGTCTCAAAGATAATTGTTGCCAGGGTAGCATGAGCTAAAATATGTGCTCTAATGGCTCTTGAATAGGCGTGGCCGGTCAGAATTTTCTCTGTTGAGAGCAGTGCATATATTGCATTAAATAACTCCTTCAACCCACTACCAGCCATTATATACCCTATTGCCTTCAAGAAAGACATCAGTAGGTGGAACCCACCTATTCTAATGATGACATTAGCAAAATTTGGGTCTCCTTGTAGGCAAGCTACTATAAATCTCACCTTTAGTTACAGAGGCTGGTCGAAAGTGTTCACAGTTGCTTGCTGATTTATAGATTTGCACTGTTCTACGGAAGTGAGTAAAGCTGTATATATTGTGTTGTAATCACTCGGTGGAACATTGATAAATGGCAGGCAAGCAACAAAGGTTGTGTCACAAGGGAGACCACTTGTGGTTTGCTCCATGAAACCACTCCATCCTGGAATGCCGGGCACATCTTTCCACTTGCCGTAAAGCCAAATTAGGTCCGGCAAAGAGAGTGTGATAGTATCGGGCGAAACAAATAACTTTTTGAGATCCTCAATCTTGATATCCTTTAAGCCAGGAGAACCTGCTTTCTCAAAATGTTTCAAGGAAACAGCGCTCATCTCGCCAACTAGTTGAGCTGGTAGTGTTTTCTTCACTCGGACAATTCTCTGATCTGGAGCAATAGCATTTCTTGGGGTTATCAAATGTATACCCCCCATTGCATGGAAGGTATTATACCCATCCAGTGTACAAGTGTTAAAATCCGCGTTGTCATGAACGAATTGATGGAAAGCTGTCGAGTCTATTTGTAAAGATGGTCTCATGATTGCTGACACTTCCAAACGAACAGCTTCAGAATAAGAGGCGCAAAATCCCAAGGCTGACACAATATCAATCAGTTTTCGTGACCCATACTTCTTATAAAAAAAAGCTGATAATCCAGTTTGTAAGGGTGAGACGAAAGAACTAGGTCTGACAGCGCTATAGTTAACTGCATGGAAGTAGTATCGTCAACACACCGCTTACTTACAGCGTTGCCACTAAGCAACAGTTTCCCTTTCTTCCGAAAAATGCTACACTAGTAAGTAGGCCTACTTAATGTAAAGAATATAACAAAGTGATTTTAAAATTAAATATTTACTTTGTTGTTATCAATAAGGCTTCCATTAAAATCATTTTTTGTGGTTTAAACTGTTGAGCATTCTAAAATCAATGACAATAGAAGACTGAAAAAACAACGATACATTTTGAAGGTTCATAGATGCCTACTTCAGAAATTTTATACATAAAATTTAATGTTATTTAAAGTAAAAAACATTTCAAAATCTTACGAGTATCACACAGTAAGGTTAACTTGCGTTTTACTGTATTTTTTAAAGTAAAATTTTATAGGGAGAAAGTTTCTAATACATACATTAGAATACAATGTCAATAATTCTTAATAATAATTACATCACAATTAATACATTGTTAATAATAATTAATTAACAATGAATTTCCGTAACTTATACATAACATTCAGTGCGATGCGTCAGCTATAGTTTGTTTGAACGAATTTTCATTCGCATCCTAGCTTGCCCCATTTAATTATTGAAGAGACACCGCACTATTCGTGACTCTGAAAAATATTCTATTTTTATTTCCTGCACTGCTTATTAATAATTAAGTAAAAAAATTAGAACTATACTATAAGACGTTACATGCACAAGTAGCATAAAAATAATCGTATGTATAAACGTGAAACGAGTTGGATGCCTTAAGAAAATAAGGATAATTTTATAAACAACAAATACAAATGCCTCTTGAAATAAATTTAAAATTCCTTATTCATATATTAATATATTATAAATCTTTAAATATAGAAATTAAATTTATAATTCTATATTTTATGAATTGTCCTTACAAATTTTATAATTAAAATTTTCCTAATTTTATAAACTATAGAATTCCTTATGAGTGTTATAAATAATAGTCAGTACTGTAACTGAAATGGGATTGGATTTTGCCACAACAGCGACAAATTTGTTTACAGAAATTGCTCAGTCCTATTTATCTTTGTGTAACGGAAGAAATGTAGTAGCGTGGCCAGTAAACATACACATTTTTGAGGGGAGTGTAAAATGACAAAGGCATTCATAAAAGTGTCAGACAGCAATATTTACCGAAAAGACATGCCGACAGGGTATATGCAATTTGCATACCAAATGTCTACATATACCTAACAACTTCCGAACCATATGGCTAAGGAACGACCGTGCAGAGAACAAAAACAGATTCATTTACAAAAGGGGAAAGACCGTGAGTATGAAAAAATTAAAGCGACAACAGCAGGCAAGTTCAGCATTCTCAGACAACTGTCAGTCTGTAGGATAACCACCAATGAAGAAAACAGTAAAACTTTAAATAAGTAAGTTCACTGTACAGAAAACACAAAATAACTGACCTAATGGTACTTCGTAAAGTTAGGGTGTGTATTGCTAAAAGCTTTAGATTCTAACATAAGAAAAACCAGCGCAGTATAAATCGTAGATTCAGAGAACTGCAAATTGTAACAAAAGAAGCCAAAGAAAGAGAAGAAATGCAAATATAGAAATTCTGTAGATATTTACGCGACAACAAAAAATATGTTGCCAACTCACACAAATTTTTATAGCTCAAATACTGGCGCCAAGAATTTAACTGAGTAATGTTACCCACAACTAATGTTACCCACATTCCTGATAACAAAAATTCATTTACGCGATACGCATAAATAAATTTGAAACGAGCAATATAAGGTGGATGTATGAAATTTGCTTTCGTAACACTGCTAAAACACTACACACTGTACTAGCCGGCAACAATGCTGGGCGAGGGGCGTGGAGGTGACAGGGAGAAGTAGTGAAAGTGAGTGACCTTGATGGTACTACTTCCATGCAGTTAACTCTAATAACACTGTGTGAAATGTCTAAAACTTTTTTTTCCATTTATCACTGCCCCCACGCTACTTCTTCAGTATCAGCCTTTCAAAGAAAACTTTAAGAACCTCAGGAACAAGGCTTTCATTTTCGTGCAACAAAGAATCTGGAGGGGGCACGTTACACTACAGATCGTATCTCTTCAAGAATTATATCAGCCGCTGCCTCAACTAATCGAAGACGTTCTTCCCATTCTGATGAACGTTTTTTGGTGTACCACGCATTTGACAAAATCTTACGGCCAGTATGTTTGAAACATATGATCGTATTCTGTGTAATCTTTGATATGATTACATCTTCCCCATATCTCTCCAGTAAATGGTTTATTACTGTTTTTCTTTCAGGAATGTAGTCACCCTCTATCTGAGCTATTAACTGGTCTAATGGAAACTGACATTCCTCATCATTGTTTTCCATAAAAGTGAAAATGTTCTCCATGGCACTCTCAATTTCTTTAGCATAAGGGCCAACCTTTTTTTTTCACATCAACCTTGGGTCTACGAATGTACAGATTTTTTAAACAGTTATCATGGTACTGACAAGCAGCAGCCACCATATCTGTATCATGGCATATCTGCCATCATATTGGCTGGATTCTGTTGATAATCGCTGCACCAAAATCATCTCCACTTAGTTGAGCTTGTTTCATAACTGTACCTTTCATCTCTATTTTAGTCACCTGATGCACCAAATTACGTTCATCAGGAGGTAGTCGTCGTTGTGACCTTGAGTAATCTTCAGGAATACGTGTTCCACACACAAAACAATGTGTTTTGAAAGAAAACTCGTTAACAGAGGATGATTGCAATTGTAAAAAAGAAGTGCTTGGTTTAGCAGCTTTCTTCAGGTGAGCAGATATCATTCTTTCATTGATGTAGCTTTTCTGACAGCTTGCATGTACGCTAACCGATTTTTTACCCGCCAAAACAGCTCCCTTCCCATCATTTCTTTTCTTACTAGCATCACGAAACGTTTCTATTCCTTTTTCCTTGACCACTTTCACTGTACCATCACTCAAATCTTTGTCACAAATAAAGCACTTATCACTGGACATCGTGACCGAATTGTCACATTACACCACAACGAAGACACTAAAAAACTGTAATTTGGACGCCGTACCATCAAAATGCAACTCTAACGACAGCGACAGTGAACGAACTGGCGCTATAGCTGACCAGGTTAGGCGGGAAGACCCCACTCCTGTGAGCAGAAAGAGGGGGAGCTCAAGGTCACAAGCATGTTTGCCAGCTCAACACGTCAAAAGGTGAGGAGTTGCAAAAGAAATAATTCACTCTAACTCGGAGAGAGTCTATACCTATTAATATATGCCTATATAATAATAATATAATATAACTATAAATATAATAATAATATATAACCTAATAATAAGTAGCAAATGTTACTAATAGTAAGTTAGCAAATGCTTACTTTGAAATGCTTACTTTTAGTTTTAGATCCATGTTTTTCGGTATCCAGGCCACTTATAGTATATAATTAGTAAAATAGTTTACCTTTTTCTTGTCCGTCTGGTGGCCTTTTTTCTATATTTAATTGAACGCGTTTCGGGACATATGCCCCATCATCAGGATTATCCCTTGTTGAAGTTCGTCGATCGTTAAAATATTAAAAACACTGTATATAAAATTTTACACATAACAATAAATATAATATAAACATAAAAAAACACATAAAATACCCAAACTTGAGACACACGCGATATCGGTGGTGCGCACCACGGCATGCTATAGTCGACTGCCAAATTGTTTTTGTTGTTTGTTATTTGCCATGAAAATTTTTGTTGGACAACTTCAGATTCATGTTCAGCACCCCAAAAACCATAAACTACGCCACAAAAACAATTACACCAGAACTTTCCACTTCAAGCCCTTTTTGAACACCATTTTACTGGACTATTTGTCCATTGCAATGTGTGTGTGTGAGCGTGTGTGCATGCACACACAAAAATTCACTTTTGAGTTCTGTTATAGATAACTTCGATTACATAAAATGAAAAATACATTTTAAATACTGTTTATCTATCAGCTGTGATAGATAGATCTCTTTTGTTGGAAAAGTTAATGAGTATTTAGCGAGGTGTCTGAGGAGACATGAATGGTGAGTCATAATATTAAAGAATTTTGAGTGACTTGTAAAGAATTTGTGAAGGAGGTTAAAATAGTTCAGGAAAGGATATGAAAGACAGGACTTAAAAATGTGGTAGGTGATTTGAAATATTTCCGTGCGCACGCACACACACACACACAATCAGAGTTAAATATAGGACATTTGGTTTACATTCCATGAGAACTGAACTCTGAACAAAATGCCCTGAAACAACAGTATTGTCAAAAAATGTTTACATGTAATTAACAATAATGAAACATCAACAATATGTGTGTGTGTTTGGATTATGATATTTGAGTCAAGTTATTACAAACAGATTTAAAAGTATATGAAAATTGACGTTTTGGTTAGATACAGTTATCCCTTAACTTCCATACCTGAAGAAGAACAGAATCCATAACCATATAAAATCGTGACAGGTTCTGGATAGATCATGATTCATGTAAAAATCATTACCAGGACTATTTTCATATATAGAATCCTCCAGTAATTTGTATGTAATAGTGGGATTTCACTTCCATTTATGTTTTCATCTTGTTCATGACGCGTGCTTGTGCGCATGTGTGTGCGTGTGTGTGTGCATGCGCGTATGCGTCTGCATGTGTGTGACAGGACAAAAATACAGTGCTTGACGGACAGACACATGAGTGCAATAAAAAATATGATTTTTCTGGTATATGAATGGTAATACAAAGTTGGTTGGTTTCATTGCAGTTGGAACATATTGTGATTATACAAACTGGTTATGCTGTTAACAAATTAATCGTAAGTATATATGACAAATACATTTTATTTAAGTGTGTAATTAAAAGAAAAAAGGTACAAGTAAAAATTACGTTGTGACTTCCATTGCTTGTCTGATAAAATTGTGTATTCAAATTTGTAACTTTTACAATGTAAAATCCATGACAAACTGCCCACATATCTGCCTGTAATATATATAGCAACATAAAAGTATGTTTTGTTTAGTTCTTAATAATGATGAATGAATTGTACTGTGAAAATAATGTTTCCTTTTTCAATGCTGAATGCATTTTAATGTCGTGTGTAAATATTCATTTTGTTGAATATACAAGAGTTTATAAAAGTTTGTGTGACTACTTATGGCTCAGAGGTGAATCTCAGTTTACAGTCATTTATTGTTTTAACTAATGATTATAATTATTAAATCATAGTGATTTATGTATATATTGTGTGTTTTACAGTTAGAAACACCGGACTTAACCAATAAAGCCGTATATGACCTTGATGATCCCAATAGGCCCAGATTCACTACTGCAGAGTTAAAAGAAATACTCCATGAACGGAACGAATTAAAAGCTAAAGTCAGCGATTTAGAAGATGAATTGGAAATGTACCGACCTAAACGGCCAGAATCGTAAGACCATATAATAACATGTGGAGAATTGCTTTAACTTTATTGTATGCTTCAGTTTTGCTTTTAATTTTTTTTATAAGTATTTTTGGCATATTGTGTTTTCATTTGCCCTATAAGCTATATTATCACGGACTCACGCACAGGATTAACAACATAAGGCGTCCATATTGATTATATATACCACATATGTTTCCTTTTCAGAAACAAAATTATGTTGAACTTCTAACCCTTTTTTGTGACTAATTGTGTAACAAGCCAACTAAGTGCTATTACATTATTGTAGGTAATGGATTACTTTTTTTTCCCTTCAAGAACTATAATCGTGCAACTCGCATTTTCAACTGAATTAAAAGATACTTATCTTCGTTTATGCTGTTGAGTAATTAAAATTCACTTGCATAATTATAGGCTACAGAAGTTGCAGTACAGACTGATGTGAAATAAAATAAAATAATTTCTGTATCTTGTAGGAAAAAAAGCATTTTCACAACTACAGTTAGTAGTTGGTTCAGGGAAACCTAGTTCTTTAAAAAATAAACTAGTTTGGGTTGTATGGGCTTTCTGGATGTCATGAAATTTGGACAATACTTAACTGATTCTGTATTAACTTGCCACACATTTTGTTTTTAGTTTTTTTTGGTTTCATGTAAGGCTCTGTTAAAAAAAGGGCTATCCAAAAAAGACTTAATGAGTCAATAAGAAACAACCAAGTAATAATAATAATCAGATGGTGGAATTTTAAAGGGATGCTATTTAAGATGTGTATATTCCAAAAGATCTTACCCATTTTATGAAAAGCTTCTATGTAGCCCTGCAGTATTTTCTGTTTAAGGTGTTGTGTACTAAACTTGAGAAACCAATTGTAACTGCGAATACTCTAAGCTATTAAAAAAATTTTATATAGAGTCACTAGTATTCACTGACGTGTGTAGGAACCAAAAATTTAAAGACAGTTTTTGATGTTATGATGTGTACATCATCATATCATATTAGCTTTATAAGACAACAGTCCTTGATTGACTCTGCTAGCAGTTTCCTCTGTCTATGACTAGCATTTGTTTATTTTATACTGAGATGATAATAATGATAGGTATATTTATCTCAGTGTCTTCAGGCATTAAGTTGTTTCCTGAATTACCTGTTACTATATATTGCCCTAGATGGCTTTATGATAATTGCCCAGTTATATATTCTTCATCAAGCTTTTGCAGAATGTAATGTACCTTATTTTCATCCTGTACTAAAATTATTTGATCGTCTGAAAAATGCAGACCATAAAGTCTGTTGTACCATTGGTCCATATTTTCTCATCAGCTTCTCTAATGCCCCCTTCTAGATGATCTTGAATAGTGTTGGTGTACTACAGCAATTCTGTCTAAGCCCTTTTGTGACTCTGATCTCTTGTTGCTCATATTTTGTCAAGCTTGCTGTGTTTTCATGTCACTGTCACAGCGTTAACATATCCAGATTATATACATTTAAATTTAACACATGTCAGCATTTATTCAGTGTCAGCAGTCACTTGCTTTTTCAATTTTGAATCCCGTATATCCATGTTGTTTTATCCATGAATATCGTATATAGTTTTCCAGGTTATGCTCTGTTCTTTTTACATTAATTTTTTAGGAAAGATGTACTATCTATGTGTGAGCAGCATGCACAAAATCCTCAGTTCTTCAGTGTTTTCGTAGGTTCAGTTTATCTGTTTCTTATTGACTTCCTAAATAGCCTACTGACGAGTTTGTTATATTGAGCTGTGTGTAATTTGTATATGGCTTCCTATCTTCTTATTTGTTTACACATTGCCAATGTAGGCTGTTCTTCACTCAGATGGTACTTCCTCTCATCTTAGAAATAAGTTAAATATATATGCTAATATTTCAAAAAGTCTTCATGGTCCATTTGTAATTAACTCTATACGCATGCTACCATGCTTTTCATGTTTGCTCCTGTTTGTTTTATTTCCTTTGGTGTTATTTCATTTGATTCTTCTATGGAATGATAGTCTCAGTCACTTCTGATTGATAGAAATTCTTAAAAAATTTGGTTAGTATCTATTTGATGTATTTGACACGTTTTCCAGAATCAATGATATTAAGTCTACTTTGGTCTTTATGATTCTTCGTAGTACCATTTACCACCTTCCTGCCCTTTGGGGTCTTAAAAACCACAGAAATCTGTCCATTCTATCCAGTGGTGTAACTAGGAGGAACTGGAGGGGAGATGAGACTTGTTTCTATGAGAGGGGGGAGGTGAGACTAGCATTAAGTCTCAGGACTAGGTTATGCTTCCCATTTTCCTCAGGACAAATGAGATATTTAAGATTTTTTCCATATAATTATTTATAAGACTTGTTTTAAAACAGGCAAATGGGTTAGAAATAGGCCCATGTTGTGATTATGGAATTTCACTTAAAATTTTAATAGCTCTGGGGGGATTGATCCCTCTGATCCCCTTTCAGCTACGCTGTTGGCACTATCACAGAAATCCCAGAAATCTGTTCATGCTGTCACATGTTGCCTTTTGCATCACATTTGTAACTTTGCTTGCTGGTTTCTTCACTTCTTTGTTTTGTTTGTTATACTCTTTATCTATCAGGTATTATCTTTAGTCATCAGGGACTTGTAAAACTACTTCTCTTTCTTTCCTGTCTTTAATATCCCTATACAATTATCCGACCATTCACCATTCATTCTTTTCATACCAAGTTGACTAAGGGCTTTATATGCAGTTTTGTTTATGACTCTTATAACTTGGCTATACATTTAGAAGCCTGAAGAGTAGCTCATGTCAGTTAGATTCAGAACACATTGCTGTTGATACAAAAACTGAACTGATGCATTTTAAAGATTTAATTTGTCTTTTAACTGTACTTCAACTTTTTCATGTTGACTTCCATCAGTTATTTGGTTCCTGTGTATGGGACGAACAGTTTTTGCTGGCCCAAACCACACCCTGGTTCTCTTTGAATGCTAGTGTATAGTGTTCTTACATGTGCACTTTCTGTTGTCTTATACAGTAATCTGTTATTGAGCTTAACCATCTTGGGGGTTAGGCACACACACACACACACTTGCATGTGAGTATCTGTGTGCTATTATAGTATGGGACTTAGCATTGTAAGCTTCGAGCTTACGCAATAGTAACAGCTCTTCCCCGCCCCTCGCCTTTCAGCGTTGTCTCACGTTACACTTGGTTATGCGTAGGCAAAGGCGGGGAGGGCAGGGAGTGAAGCGACATGGCAATACCGCAGTCGCCTCGAAGCTTATATTGATACGTCTCACATTATAGTATCTGTGTAATATGTTCAGCTTCACAGATACCAGCTTTCTACTATTATTGACAGTCTTCTCAAGATGACCACCAATTTTATGATTTTTCCTGTCGTGTTCTTGAGTGAAAGTGCCTAATAATATGGTTTCTTTTCGATTACCAATACTTTTTGCTAAACAAAAATCTTTTGTTTTTAACTTAACCTTTTCATCACCAGTAGGAGCATAGGCACCCAGTTTTGTTATTGTGTTGAAAGCAGTAAGCTAACTGACTATGAGAAGAGTCGATAAAATTTCAATAAACAAACAAAGTCCTTTTGAAACTTTTTGACACATTTGGAAAATTTTGTATTTGCAACTAACTTATGTACCCCTTTTAATGACTACTTGTCATAAAAGACAAAGAGACAAGATATTATCTGAATATTATTTCTGTTTTTGCTTTTGATTATTTGATTACTGTTTTAAAATGATATTTAAGCTTTTTTTTTTATTAGCTGTAGCTGGGGCATATGTGAAGCCCATCACTACACACATTGTCCTCCCATACGCATTATACAGGCTTCGGATACTGCAGTTAGCAGTTGACGATGCATTGTACTAGCCATGCAACCGTCACACTAACCACACTAACCACTAGCCATGTGGTATGCGTTGGTCATTTACAGACTGTTGAGCAAAGGTTTTTTTTCATACGCATTATACAGTTGTTTCTCGTTATTCGTAGGAACCAGTGTGAATACAGAATCTGTAAGATGCTTTGATCTCTTACACAAATGACTGTAGTTTTTGCATACAAAGTATACATGTCATTCTCTACACTTGAGGTCATCTGTAGATTAACTACAATAACTAATATAGTGTAATGGTGGGTAAATAGTTCTTTCAAGAGTATTGCATAAGAAATAAATTGAATCTGTACTGTCTGTTTATACAAGTGGAGTTGCAGTCCTTTAACCACTTGACTGCACTGCGTATGTAGGGAATAAATCAAGATAAAAGATGAGGAATGCTGCGTGCTGGCTGTGCCTGCAGAGTTGACATATCTGTTACGTTTATCATTGTGACAGATGTATAATTTTGATTGAAGTGCTCTTAGAGGCACCATCATATGCATGCAAAAATTATTTTCTCACTGTTAAGAATGTACAATTGTATATGGCATATATCTTTAGTAGTTGCTTATAGTAATCTGTTATTTTCTTAGGAAGTATCATCAACTAGTTTTTACTTGTCATGTAACACCCAGCACAATATGCCAGAATTAATTTTCATAATGGAGAAGGGAACTGATTTGTTTTGTGCAAACTTAAAAACGCTTGATGCATGTTGTTGCTTTTGTTGTTGTGTGGTTAGGCCTTACCCTCAGCTAAAAGAAGTTGAAAAAGTTGCTATAACAAAATGTGAAGATGCACCTCCTCAACCTTCTAGGGCTTTAACTGTAGGATGGCCTTTACCCAATTCCAAGCAGCCATCATGTTCGTCCAGTAGTTTAAAAGCAACACTCCTGTGAAAGTATTTGGTGAGTTCCTATAATGATATTTCTTGCATTCTAGGGAACGGTTGTAACAAGATATTTACTAATACAGTTGATAATTTCATTCTTTTCTTTTACTAATCTGGTTTATAACTGGTCATTATAGGTTTAAAAAGGTGGAAGTGTTTATGCTGTATGTTTATGTAATCTAAAATATTTCCCAACACCCTTCTGCTTCATCTTCCTGTACCAGATATAAGTTAATAATACAGTGGTTTGGGTATTATTTTTAGTTACTGGTTTTGTGGTAATTTTGCTAGAGTCAAAGCAATTACTGGATTTACAAACAGAAGTGTTGGATACTCTCATATTTACTTTTGTTGTTGCACTATGCATCGTTTGAATGCTTATTTATGATAACTGTATGTGTGAAGTGTTCAATATAATATCAAGAGTGTCTCAAAATCGCAGTTCTTTGGCCATCTTGAGCTTCGAGAATATGAAACTAAAGACTGGTAGTGAGGGCTAATGAGTAAGGGAGATGAACTCATAGCATGTTGAGGCAGGCAAGAAAATTGTAAATAGGAATTATAAATGGGTAGGGTCATTGCCTTTGTGAATGTCTCCTACATTTTCTGTCATACTTGTACCATCTTCCTTTTAAGTGTTCTATCTCATTTGACACAGCATATCTAGATAACACTTGTTATATCTAGATGTATAATTTTCTGAGTGATGTCTGTGCCAGTGAAAAAAAAGTTAACATCACTTTGACATTTGTTTGAACTTGATGGGCCTTTCTGGACACAGAAATTTTTTGAAACTCATTGCAATGAAAATACTGTGGTTTCTACGTCATATCTGTAGAAGTGTGTCTTATTATTCATTACAATATTATTCAAAAAGTTGTGGTATTGGCTGATTGTCACATGTTGTTTTGATATATGTTAATTTCTGGTGGAATTGTATGATAGAATCCAGTATAGACATTTCACTCATGTCTTGTAATGTTGAGTGATGATCTGGGTACTTCATAATGCTAACAACGTTCTAAAGTGTCATCATCTGCAGATGTCAGTTCCTGTGTGGAGTCACTACAACAAAGTCTCAGTCTCTTTAATCTATTGTATATACCATCCATGAATGTCATTGTAATTTGCTATATTTCCCCAAAGGTTTTCACCATTTCATTATTTAAATCAGTCTTTCTGTAATTGTCATACTAATTGTGTACCATAATAGTTGTTTATTGCATGTGACATGAAATGAAACAACCATGTATCTTGATATAACCAACAGCAGCATTGCTAATGTAGTGAATTTACTCCAGAGGAACCGTGGAAATGAAATATAATTATGTGGATTAATAAAAATAATAAGAAGGAGAGGAAAAGGAAGAAGAATTGGCGGAAGTAATTATGTGGTAATAACATCAGGCCATTGTAACTTTACTCTATTAATAATTAATTTTTGAAACCATAAAAACATAAAACTTCCAATATTTACTTCTTAGCTCTTACCTTCACGTGGGTCCAGGATTCTATATACGAACTCGTGACCTGTAAAAGTGGTTACTGGGTTTTACTTCATAATAATTACTAACACCTTTTTTCTGATAAACCAAGCTCATTTTTTATTTATTTCAAATTAATATTTCTTTATATTGTTTTAACTTTACGTTTTGATTACTTTATAAATAATTGGGCAACGTGATGTTGCGTCACCCTAAACCTTTAAACTTACAATTTCTTCTCCTAGCAATAATTATAAATACAATCGTATGTAACTAGTTTTTTAGATATTTTATATTTTATAGACAAACCAGTGCTTTCATTACACTCACGCTCTCATACCTCTACTGATTGCAGTCTAATAACCCCCTTTTTATTTTTATAGAGCTCTCTGAACAAATTTATCTTATTGATCACCCGTTTTCAATGGTAAATGCTGTGTAAGTAAGTTATTTTATTATTTTAAGTACTCAGCCCTGTTTGTAGTTATCTCCACGTGGTTTCATCACTATTCATTTCATTCACTTTGTATTTGTCACTCCGAAAATAAGTTTTGAACGGTTACGTTTGTAGAACTATTGTTACTGATTGACTTTTACATTTTTCGATTTTTTTTTACATTGAATTCACTTTTTATATGTCGGCCGACTTAAAATTTTGCTCGAGAGTCCTATTTACACAACCGCGCATTAACACACCCGGGCGTTGGCGAGTTTTATAACACCTTCTCTGATTGGCTGGTTTAAAATGTTCTGGAAGCTGGGCCAGCGAATTCTGCAATTTTTTGCCGCCTGATGAAATTAACGTATGACAATTACGTGTTTTTTGTGATTTACAGACATCCTGGGTTTCCCCTCTCGTGTTGCACAGACAGTTTCTCAACTCGTCTCGCCGTACCAGCTCCAGACACTAACGGGGTTTCACAATCAAATTTACGCATTTTGGTTAAAAGAGGTTCCCCAAAGGTTGAACATTGGATGTAAAACTTATTCCAATTATTAAAAGATTTGTTCCCCTGATTTGCCCCGTCACAATACCCCCCCCCAATGAGAGGTTTTATGCCGAAGCATAAAAACTCTCATTGCCTAAAACATAAAAGGATCAGCAAGGATATGGCGCCACGACCCCCCTTAATTTCTTACTAAAATCATGGGTAACCTACCCCCTAGTCTGGTGATTGTGGCTGCACCTATCCGAATTTACTGGACTTTCTGCTTTAGAATCCCAACACCGCAAAGCCGGACAGACGCTAGACGTCGCTGCCCTGACGCACCGGCCAGAACAGGTACGCCCCCACAGTATCACCCGACTCAGAAACATTCAATCAAAATATCAATAAATGGTGTTTCACTATACCATATCCTCCACTCATTTGGTTTCCTCTTAGTTGTACTGGTTGCCTATAGCACAACGTACTGGTTCTTCTATTCTATCTTATGCTGACACAACATATTTCTTATTCATTTATTTCATATAACAGGATACACTTTATACCTTAATATATTTGCATCTTTTGACATCCATGACACATATTGGCGATTTAACCCCAAAAATAAAAAAAGGTGAAATTTCCAAAATTAACTCAAAATTCAGTTACCAATTCCCATTAAAATTCCAAAATTAAGATTACTGTTTACATGTCCTTCTTCTACTACATATTCCCCTGGTCACATAACTCCAACTATGATTTTCAATTAAAACATTTTAACAGGCAGCTTTTAATCGTTTCCCATTTCTTATAATTCAAATCAAAATAAATTTCTCAAATTTGTTATCAACGTTTCCAGTCCTTTAAATTAGTCAAATCATTTAAAACTAATTTAATTCCATCGTTTTTCAAAACACTTTAAATTACTTCAGTTACTTTATTCAAAACAATTTAGATTTATTTAATTCCATCAAAACTATAAATTGATCACACAAAATACAATGTACCTACTAACAACATAACCTAGTGTACAATACATTTAACACCAATACAAATTTGTCTACAATTTTCGTCATATCATGTTATTGTTTACCATACCTCATTACATAAGTCAGCCAAGTAATTACACCATTAACTCAAATAATTAAATGTTCATTAGCAATAAATGTCTAACCACCATCATCAAAAATTAGTCTTATGTTGAACATACACAATTCATTTTTATTTAAATTCATTATATTACACTTTTTATATAATGCTCCTTTGACTCTATTTCATCCCTTAAGCCATAATAATAATTAATAGGATCATTCCCCGTCATTATTTTATCATATGCCATGTCTACTTTAGTATTTTTGGTCCAGTCTCCATTAGTATTTTCTATTACCATTAAGTACTTTATCACTTCACTATTATCATCTGCTACTAATACCCCCATTCTGTCCCCAGGTATTTTTTCTCAACAATATAATCATTTACTACGGTGCTAATTACTTCACAAGGTAAGTCCTTAATATTACTAATTCTCTCAATATTTTTCCTCTCTATCAACTCTCCATAACCTCTTTTTAACTTAAACATTTCTACCTCTTTCTCTCTCTCAAAATCGCGTACACAACCACATCTTACTTTCTCACTCCAAGCAGAGGGCAATACAACACTATTTAACCTCCATCTGGCCCTACCAGATACACAAAAACCAAGGGACATTTTGAAGACCTTTTGTCTTCCACTGAGGAACTCTCGGCGTCCAACAACACTTGTGAAGACCAACATCACGGGAGAAATTTGCCCTCTGTTCCCACTCTACATTTAAACTCTCTTCGTGCTCCCTTTCTAACTCTATAACACTCCTCTAACCTCAACTAACTCTCTACTCTCATCGTCACCACTATTATTACTTACCGTATTATATTTAGATACCTCATTTTCAACTACTTCGTTATTATTATTATTCACCATTATTTCGCTATCATTATTATAATTAACACTATTACTCACCTTGTCTACTGTCACCTGTTTTGCGCTTAAACTGACACCATTGTTTGCAAAAGTATCGTCATCATTATTACCTCCACTATCAGAACCACTTACCTGGTTTAGTTCGCTTTCTTTATTCTCCTTTAATTTACATCTATCTCTTTCTCACTTCTCATCTCGTTTTTTCATATCATTACTGAATCCCTTGATATCATTTATTAGTTCATCGAATTTCGCACACATCATATTCATCATATGCATCTTATAATCAGATTCACTCTTACATCATTACTTACCTCATTATCTGTTCCCTGATCGTCTTTATTATCGTTTAATTGATCTGTCTCTCTACCATTTTCTACCGCCACTACACTATCATCATTATCATTATTCACTGTCTTATTCTCTAACACTACCACTTTAAAACTATTTTACAATTATTATTCGTCATACTGTTATGCTTTTCTATTTCAGCAAATATTCCCTCTTCTTGTTCTTCTATTCATCTCAAATTATCATCCAGTTCACACCACTCATCATCCGTTATTCTATTCACAATCCCTCTGAACTCGTTCTCCCATTCCTCCCATGAGAAACCTATTTCGGTTACGTGTACCTCAGTCATGCTTACGAAATTTTTATATAATACCCTTTATATTACTCGATAATTATTCACATTAACTTCAAATACCCACTTCATAAAATCGTCACTAATATATAAATGTGAACAAATTATAACCTCCCCAGTTTTACATTACCACAACATAACCTTATAACCTACATAACGTAAATGTATACGATAGCTTCAAAACTTACGCCGTTTACCCAAAAGCCTTATTCTGCATCACAAATAGTGTAATGGGGCAATTTTGAGGGATGTAGGTTTTATTTCGTTTAATAACAATATTGAGAGTGGTTTGTTTGGACACCCTTTACGGTCACTCAGACATGCTTGATTGGATACCCTGTATGCAATTCCGTATCAGTCCGTGCTTGGCACAGCGATAACAGCGTTGGAATGTCAACCTATGCGCACATGCGTGTATTTTCCGTTGGTGGATAAATAAAACTTTTTAGCGAGCCCAAAGACAGAACAAAATTACATATACTCGCTCCACAGGTGATATCACGTGACGACTCATTATAGCGTCATGTGATTTTTAACAACGAATCACGAACAGAGTTGCCATGGATGAAGAAGGCATGGTTTAGATAGACGCTTAGAGAACTGCGTTGTCGTTTCCCACACCTACAGTCGGCCGGCTGTACAATAGTGTATGTGTTAAAGAAAAAATTTTAATTATAAAAATGTGAGTCCAAAAACATAAAACAGTGAAATTTATAACATTTTGAGGCAGTGAGTAAAGAACTTTTCCAAAATTAAAACCGTGAAATATCTTTGGGACAATGAGTGAAAACAATGTGGAGACAGCACGTGGTCAGCAGGAACACCGCAGAAATATCCATTGAATATCAATTAAAGTTAAAATTTTTAACTTTCAAAGAGCTCGCAATTAATTAAATGGGGTGGGATTAAAATAGTATGTGAGTTGAGCGTGAGCATTACTGGGTCGTTTTTTAGTAGAAAATAAGTTAGTCGTAAGTATATATATATATATATATATATATATATATACTTACGACTTTATATATATATATTCAAATAAATAAATCTTGATAGTATGGCTAGGTGAATCAAATATTGTTCGGAATGTTATTTCTAGAAAAAGTATAACTACAGTAGAAATCATAATTTGACGCAGTTTCACAATTCAGTCATAAGGCATATTTTAATAAATTTAAACCGGAAGGTAAACAGAAAAATTGTCATGCTAGAAAAATAAAGTACCATTTATTTGTGTTTGTAAAATATGTGTATTAGTTTGCATTCACCTGTTTTTTATCTGCCTAAGTACATCAGACGACACCCTGGTTATTAGTGGTAAAGGTAAGTGAGACAAATTTAAATATGTTGTTTTTAAAAAAGCAAGTAGAGTTTCAGTTTTATAAACAGATTTATAAACTTTAATATTTATTTTAAACTCGTAGAGCTTCAAGTGACGCCCGTAAACAGGGACGAATTTAGAAAATTCAATATTTTTAATAACCCAATAAATCCATAGAGCTTCAAGTGGCGCCCGTATAACAGTGACTTTGTAAATTAAAAAATTAAATTAATTTACAAACTGATCGAAAATGGCAGAGAAAAATAAGAATGCAGATTTAGGTGAAAGGGTAGAGGAATCTATTTTAAACGTTACTCAAGACAATTTAATTTCAACAAACGAAAGTAGTGATGAGAATGTACAATTAGAAATACCAAATGTAATTGAAACGGTAAATGTTGAATGTAGTAATAAGAGCGATAATGCAAATATAATTAACCAATTAGCATTGATGATGGAGATGATGTCAGGAATGAAAACTGAGATCAAATCAGAAGTAAATACTATAAATATTAAACTTACTGATTTAAATAACGAGTTCATGAACGTGAGGAGCGAATTGAGAGCGAGTGAAATAAATATGAATAGCCGCTTGGAAAGTATGAATGAGGTTATTGTTGGAGTGAAATATGAGCTGACTAGTGATATAAATAAGATACAAACAGAAATGAAAAACGAGATAAAAATAATTAACGAAAAACAAAAAGAGAAAATGCAAGAGACAAATAAAAAATTTGACACATTGACAAGTAAATTTAATGATAAAATTAAGAAGCAAAATGACAAAATTGACAGTAATGTTCAATGTATAATTAATGAGTGTGAACAAATCAAACGAGCAAGTGAAATACAAGAAAATATAAATGATGAATTCAGAAGTAACTTTGAGCAGATTGATGTAATTAAAACTGATGTAACTAGTTTGAAAAGTAAACACACAGAACACGAAAAAGAAATAACTAAAGTCAGAGAAGATTTAAGTGTAGCAATTAACCAAAAATTTACTAGTGTGAGTGAGAGAGTGAACATGGAAGTAGAGTTAAGTTATTTTAGTAATGAAAGTAGGGGAGTGAACCCCATACAATTTTTGAACTCTATAAAAAGTTTTAATAAATATAACCAAGAAAGTTGGGAGATTAAATTAGTAAGAATTTTAAAGTACTTTAAAGGGGATGCTAAAATATGGGCGGATGCTCATAACGATAACTGGGCAGATTTTAATGAGTTTGAGCAAGCATTTAGAAATAAGTACTGGTCAGAAGAGAAACAAGAGGGGTTACGTAGTACCATAATGGGGTGGGGAAATTTTAATATAAAAAACATGAGTATTACATCGTATGTGACGAGATTATATAGTCAGGTTAAATATTTAGAACCACCAATGCCTCTTTCATCTTTTATAAGATACATTAGTAAACATTTACCTAAGGACATACGGTCCACAATCAGAACCCGGGATTTTGCTGATATTGCAGAATTAGAAAAAATACTAGAAGCATACCAGAGTATGAAAGAGGAAGAAGATAATAAATACCATTTTAGAATTAATGAACCGAATCAAATAAATACTGAAACAAGACAACCAGACCATTTTATTAGTAATGTGAGTAGATCAGGGGAGGGGGCGTGGTTGTGTCCAAACCCTAGTTGTGGAGCTAGTAATTATAATGGGTCGCTGAATCAATGTTACCGGTGTCAGGGTCCAAGGGAGAGTGCCCGAGGGAGAGTGGAGAATTATAATAGGGGTTTCGATCAGTTTAGAGGGAATCATAGAGGGCGAGGTTTCACTAGTAATCAGGGAGTGTCAGGAAATTTTAATCATAGAGGGAGAGGGGGATATGTTAGTAACCCAAACGAAACTCGGGGCATGGAAGCTAATCCATTGTTGTAGTTCCTATTTTGGTCATAGAGAAAAAGTTTGGACTTGCAAAGGTGTCTGTGTAAAGAATGTGTTACTGTGTAAAAAATGTGTTAAATAAAATAAAAACTTGTTATCATTCAAGATATGTGGGTAATTTTGGGGGGGGGGGTAGTTTGGTGCTCATAGAAGTGGTATAATAATGGAGTGTAGAGACTGCAAATGTAGAATGTTTTAATTTAGCTATTAGTGTGCTATTGCTGGGGTGGCATGTGCCCCAGTAGATAGTGCAAAGTGTTGGGGGTAACAGGGAGTGTTTACCTCCATCGGAGGCGAAAATGGCGAAAATGCACGGCACACCCTTTTTGTACAATTGTATATTGTACCATGATAGACTTTCGTGTTGTGCAGAGTAATGATGTGTAACATGCTTGAAGGTAGAGTTTGATTTCCCCGACTTTTCGGGCGATTACTGCCTTACCAGCACTAATCGTGGTTTTGGCTAGCGGTCAGCTATGGCCATAATTTAAGTCCCTTGACCATACCTGGCTTGAAATTGGTTGATATTGGAAATTAACAGGGGGGTGAAACTAGGGGAAATCCCGGAAACTATGGAACAGCGGCTGCCACTCTGTCCGAGTAGGGACAGCAGAGCCAGGTGGTAGACCCGCATTAAGGGCACGTAACTATATACTGAAATATGTTGATATCTAAACCGTTTAAATGTAACGCTAAAGCAAGGACAAGGAGATGTTCAATTCCTCCACCTATGCCATCCTTGTGGAGGCCAATGGGCGCTACAGTCCAACAGAACAAAACAATAGTGTGTGTGGTTTGGGGGGTTGCTCAGGTGAGCAACGAATTTAAATTTCATAACGTAAAAATGATAACTCACTCTTGCACTAATTAAATGCTTGTATTATGATTTGATAAATAAGTGTTCGTATGTTCATTATACTGTGTTTATTCTGTTTTATAAATGTATTATTTTATTGTGTTAGAGATAAGGATTGATAAAATATGTGATTTATATAATTTTGAAAGGTGTTTGTCGTAAGGTCATTCACCTTGCTGAGCAAATCAGCTGATCAGCTGTAGAATATCACTTATGAATGATTTGCAATTTTTTCAAGTTAATATAAATAACTAAATCACCCAAATTAATGGAGAATGAGATTATTGAATAAAGAGAGTTATAGTAAAAAGGTAAAATTTTGATTGAAACAAGTGACAATTTTAATAGAATTTGAAAATGTAAAGTTGTAAAAGGTATAATTTTGAGTAATTTAAATATCAATTTTATTGTTAATTATAATAATACTTTATTATTTTTAAATGTCTTATTTTATTATGTTTTTGTGATTAAAGATAGAATTTTAAAGATGTTCAGTGTATTTTCTGATGTAACTTGTGTATAACTTATGTAGGTCGAGGTTCTTGACTTGACCCAGTTTGATCAGCTGATGGGTGATGTTCTATACAAGACCAGTTTTGGTAATGAAGTGATGCCAATTTTGTTTCTTAATTAATTTAAATAAATTTAAGTAATCTTAATATTGAGCAAAGTATATTTTAATAAACTTAAATTTTTTGAAAAAAGAAAAAAAAATTTTTGATTTTTCGTGCCTGACATCTAATTGAGGTTTTAATTTTCAAGTGTATTATTGTTAAGCTGTATTACTATTGTTGTTTATTGAATGGTTTTGGTTAGTATGCATGTATAATCAAATGTTAGGATGAATGAGTTCATGTTTTAAGTAGATGTTCAATTTATTTGTTTTTCGGCTTATTAAGAGTAATGAAGAAAACTCATAGATTCAGATAAAAGATTTTATTTTGATTTTGAGATTAATGGTAATGTGAAAATTTGGTTTTAATTTAAATGAAAATAAATTCGGTTGGTAGATATTAACAAGTATATGTATGCGCCCAGTATTGCTGAAGGCGACCCAATGTGCATGATAAGGGGGAACATATCGGTTGAGGATCTGGCATGATATAAGCCAGGGGTTTGGATTTTGGGGTGGCATGATAGGAGGTGAGGTGCGCTGTGGTGCGTGTCTGTTCGATTTTATGGTGTTGGGATCTCGCACAGAGAAGTCCAGTGATCTCGTTCAGATGCGGCCATAGTCGCCGAGCCAGGGGTGTTGTTTACCCATGAAGTATAAGATCTAAAGGGGGTGGTTGGCACCATATCCTCACCAATCCTCTTAGGGGTTTAGCAATGAGATTTCTTCTGTTTCGGCAGAAGATCTCTCATTGGGGGGGTATTGTAATGGGGCAATTTTGAGGGATGTAGGTTTTATTTCGTTTAATAACAATATTGAGAGTGGTTTGTTTGGACACCCTTTATGGTCACTCAGACATGCTTGATTGGACACCCTGTATGCAATTCCGTATCAGTCCGTGCTTGGCACAACGATAACAGCGTTGGAATGACAGCCTATGCGCACATGCGTGTATTTTCCGTTGGTGGATAAATAAAACTTTTTAGCGAGCCCAAAGACAGGACAAAATTACATATACTCGCTCCACAGGTGATATCATGTGACAACTCATTATAGCGTCATGTGATTTTTAACAACGAATCACAAACAGAGTTGCCATGGATAAAGAAGGCGTGGTTTAGATAGACCCTTAGAGAACTGCGTTGTCGTTTCCCACACCTACAGTCGGCCGGCTGTACAATAGTGTCATGTGTTAAAGAAAAAATTTTAATTATAAAAATGTGAGTCCAAAAACATAAAACAGTGAAATTTATAACATTTTGAGGCAGTGAGTAAAGAACTTTTCTAAAATTAAAACCGTGAAATATCTTTGGGACAATGAGTGAAAACAATGTGGAGACAGCACGTGGTCAGCAGGAACACCGTTGGGACATAACAGTGTCCATAGACGTAACTATCCATTGAATATCAATTAAAGTTAAAATTTTTAACTTTCAAAGAGCTCGCAATTAATTAAATGGGGTGGGATTAAAATAGTATGTGAGTTGAGCGTGAGCATTACTGGGTCGTTTTTTAGTAGAAAATAAGTTAGTCTTAAGTATATATATATATATATATATATATTCAAATAAATAAATCTTGATAGTATGGCTAGGTGAATCAAATATTGTTCGGAATGTTATTTCTAGAAAAAGTATAACTACAGTAGAAATCATAATTTGACGCAGTTTCACAATTCAGTCATAAGGCATATTTTAATAAATTTAAACCGGAAGGTAAACAGAAAAATTGTCATGCTAGAAAAATAAAGTACCATTTATTTGTGTTTGTAAAATATGTGTATTAGTTTGCATTCACCTGTTTTTTCTCTGCCTAAGTACATCAGACGACACCCTGGTTATTAGTGGTAAAGGTAAGTGAGACAAATTTAAATATGTTGTTTTTAAAAAAGCAAGTAGAGTTTCAGTTTTATAAACAGATTTATAAACTTTAATATTTATTTTAAACTCGTAGAGCTTCAATAGGTCTATCTCGTACAAAATTTATACCAGGATCCTGTCACGGTCGCCATTGTAACTATTTAATTTCTTTTAGCCAAATAGATTCGTCCCTGTTCGGGCGCCATTGTTACTATTTAATTCTTTTTAGCCAAATAGATTCGTCCCAGTTCGGGCGCCATTTGTAACTATTAGTCTCTTTTCTGTATTAAAACAAATACCCAAAATTACGTTTTTTCTTACCTTAGGGTCTTTTCCAGGGTTCTATAGACGAACAGTCACAGAAATGATTATTTGGGTTTGAGTGGCGAAATAATTAGGCTAACACATGTTTCTGCTATCAACGAATTATTTTCTTTTATTCAAAATTAATCTTTTCCTTTTCTCAAACTTGTCAAACAAATTTTCAAAACATAGATATTTAATAAATACATGCTAACTACTATAAAAGATTACTTGAAAATAACATTATATTCGGCAACCAGTACTTTGCATTCATTATCTCTCTCACACGTTACAATTTTTCTACCCCCAGTGTTATTTAAGAGCTCTTTTACCTTGTTATTTTTATTACTTCTGTGAATGAATTTAAATGGTGTTAATAAATTTAAGTTAGAAATTGGTTATTTTTGTACTCATCTTTGTTGTAGACCTTGTCCCGTTATTTCACCATCGCAGTTAAGTCACTGTTTTCACCATACACTCCGAAAAATACGTTAAAAAATGTTTAAATTTTGCTGTTAGCAATTTTGCTGTTAATTGTTCCCCTGCTGTATATCACATTACTATTTTATTTCATTTAGACTAAAATTTTGTTGGCCGATATAACTTGCTCGCGAGCACTTGGTTATATATGACCGCATGGTCAGGAAGCTGAGTGTCGACTGAGGGTTATTTCATCAGTTATTTCCTGCGGGTTGCATACACACAAAGCATCGGGCGTTGGCGAGTTTTATAACGCCTTCTCTGATTGGCTGGTTTCAAATGTTCTGGAAGCTGGGCCACCGAATTCTGCAATGTTTTCCTGCCCGATGAAATTAACGTATGACAATTACGTGTTTTTTTGTGATTTACAGACATCCTGGGTTTCCCCACTCGTGATGCACAGACAGTTTCTCAACTCGTCTCGCCGTACCGGCTCCAGACACTAACGGGGTTTCACAATCAAATTTACGGATTTTGGTTAAAAGAGGTTCCCCAAAGGTTGAAGATTGGGTGTAAAACTTATTCCAATTATTAAAAGATTTGTCCCCCTGATTTGTCCCGTCACAAATAATCATGTTAAGTAAAAAATTAATGGCAGCGTTAGTTCAATAGTAAGGGTTTCTTGTCAGAGTTGCACATTCCTGCTAACAAACCATATCTTTCATCACAACTTTCTGTTTCTGAGGTAACAGCAGTGCAACATTTTTTGGACTACAGTATGGAATGTAGTTGATATAATAGATGCAGAGTAAATATAAGATCGTAAGGTTGGATACAATATTGTTTTCCCATGTCTCATATATATGGTTGGTTGAACCTATGATTCACCAAAAATAATATTTTGTGCAGGAAAAATGTAAACTACAAGAGTTCAGAGACAAAGACACAAGTGTATCTCTTACCACTGAGTCGTTACTCTGCAGTCTTTATTCAAAGGTTTGCCATTTGAATGTATGTTTCTCAGTGGTTAATATCATGAGCATCTATTTGCATTACAAGCATAGGCTAATATTTGTGGGTGTTCGTGTCACACCGTTTGAATTTATGTTTACCTACTATCAGTATCATGAGCGTTGATTTGCATTATGTGTTTAATTAATATTTGTGTGCGTATTTTGTCAATAAATTTGTAATCCTGATAGAAGGGTTTCAACTTAGGACTTTTTACACAGAGTGTATTTTCCAGGCTTTTACTATCACACTTGACATACAAAGTTTATAAGAGCGCGGAGCATGGCTGTAGAAGAGTTAAATAAGAGTTTATAACCAACTGCTAAATTGAAGTTTACAAACTCCAGAAATAGAAGATGACAAGTAAGAAGGAAAGGCTTACAACTTGCAATCAAACATGCCAAATAGTTGGACGGGTCATGGTGTTTTCTAGTAGCGTTCTTGACACGTAGTATGGAATATTCTGGTATTTCAGCAGGGTATAAGTATACCTTGTCTGAACTTTGGAGCACTTCCATAAATACCTCTATAGAAGAGAGTTTTCAGTATGCACCGACCATGCCGTGCTTGCATGGGTCTTGAGATTTAAAAATCTGGAAGGGCAGCTGGCAAGGTGGCTCGAACGTCTGCAAAAGTACAACTTCAAGGTACAACATCGGCGGGGGCGCCTGCATGGTGATGCAGATGGCTTATCACGAAGACCGTACCCTGAAGACTGCCAACATTGCCACAGAAAGGAAGAACAAAACGCAAGCGAACATGTTCAAGCCATCACTGTAGATTTCCTGGCAGACGGCTGGACGACACAAGATTGTCAACAAGAACAGATGACTGATGAAGACATTGGACCGATCTTGACCGCAAAAGAGGAAGATCGCTGCCCGGATTGGCAAGATGTCTGCCATGGTTTCGAAGTTCTGAAGGGCTACTGGGCACAATGGGAATCTCTTACCTTATAGCACAGATTGCTGAAAAGGGCTTGGGAAAGTGCAGATGGACGAGACGCTGTCATGCAGTTGATAGTTCCTTGAACTAAAGTGCAGTCTGTTTTGAAAGAGATGCATGATGGAACGTCTGGAGGCCACCTTGGGGTTAACAAAACCCTTGAAAAAATACGGAAGCAATTCTATTGACTTCATCTTTGCCACGTTGTAGAGGAATGGGTTTGGACATGTGAAATATGTGCTGCAAGCAAACGCCCACAAACCAGAAGCATGGGAAAAATCAGACAGTCTAACGTTGGGCTGCCTTTCGAGAGAATTGCCATAGACATTGCTGGACCATTCCCAGTTACTGACGATGTAAACCAGTACATCGTTGTTATAGGTGACTATTAACCTTTTCATGGCGGGGAGTGGTGAGTGACCTTGGTGACGGAACAGGTGACAGCTGTCGCAGCAGTGGGGCGTTTGTAGGCTAAGCAATTACTGTGCTCTTCCTACTGCTTACACTAACTTAAACTTTACGTATTGTAACGATTATTTTGCTTTATTTAAAAGTTTTCCATCCTCATTTTTGACGCAGGCTTTGGACTGCCGCTGGCTGAGTTAAAAACTTTTTTTTTCAATTTTATTTTTTTATTATCTTTATCATAAAGGCTACAATTATTACATTACATTGTTACAACATAAATGTTTTAAATTATTATATCAAATAATTTTTTAACGTATGGTATTTTACAAAACACGGCACCATGCAAAGTGCAACATCACACTTTTTACACCTAATTCGCGTCAGTTTTTGTTGCGAATGAGATGCACGGACCATGCACCGTCTTTGGGGTATTTCTTTTTTTCTGTTCCTGGAAGAAACGCTGGGTAATGACCATCTTTGTGTTCCAGTCGAAATGGAGACTCCTCTTCTCTTGTTCTTCGTCCAGCCATTTTTTTTTTCTAATTCCCCATGAAATTTATCCAGCAACTGGCGGATAATTTCTAAATGAAATTTAGCAAGGGGCAATTTTTGTTCATTATAAAATTCATACTGACATATGGTCAATCATTCAATCAAATAAAAACATGATCACTGTCAAACTCAAAAATATAAACAATTATCACAACAAATATAACGTACATAACCATATGTAACTTCTGATACCTTATAATAACAATATAACTCAATACCTAAGCACATTGTATGTGTAATGTTTAATCATTTACTATTTATTATAAAATCTAAATCTCATAAAAATCATTTAAATTTATTACCAAAATTCATCTATACATTTTAAATTAATTAATTCATCTCCAATTATTTAATTCCATCAGTTTCTAAAACACTAAGTTACTATAATTACATTATTCAAAACAATTTCAATTCATTTAATTTCATCTTACATTTATTTTATTTCTTAATAAAATTCCTTTATCATTTTTATTTTTATAGTCTTCAAATCAAAACTTTCAAATTGATTACTTAAGATTTCTATCTTTCAAATATTTTACATTAATTTAATTTTCATTATAGAGATTCATGACAACACACTGTTACTTATTCACTTCACACAATATATTATTACTGACATGACCTCCAGCTAACCTGTAAATTGACTACATTAAATACAATGTACACATAACCTTAACAAAATACATTCAACATCAATACAAATTTATTTACACTCTACGTCATATCATTTTATTGTTTACCACACCTCATTACATAAGTTAGCCAAGTAATTACCATTAGCTCAAATAATTAAATGTTCGTTCACTATATACCTAACCACCATCGTCGAAAATTAATCTTATTTTACCCGAGTATAATGCATTTTTTATTAAGTACATTATATTATCACTATTTATATAACAACCATTCCATTTCTCATATTGTTCCACTACACCAGAATAATAACCCCCTGGATTACTCCATATTATTCTATCATAAAATCTGTCTACATTAGATATGTTAGCGTCTCCGTTAGTAATCTTTGTCACACTGAAATAGTTTACCATTTTATCATTATAGCCATCATCTGCTATCAGTATATCCATTTTATACCTAGGTAAGTAATCATCATCTGCTACTGTGCTATTTACTTCATAAGGTAACTCTTTATTATTAACAATATAACTATACGTTATTTCAATATTTATTCTCTCTATTAACTCTTTATAACCTCTTTTTAACTTGAACAACCCTATCTCTCTCACTCTCAAAATCGCTTACACAACCCCATCTTACTTTCTCTCTCTCATTCCATGCAGAGGGCACTAGAACATTACTAAAACACCATCTGGCCTTACCAGATGCACAAAAAACCAAGGGACAATTATTTGTAGACCATACGTCTCTCAAATACACTCGTGAAGCCTTTTCTTCACCCACAACAACACCATGGAAAAAATTTACCCTCTGCAACCCTTCTATCTGTAAACTCTCTTTCCACCCTTCTCTAATTCATCAATACTAATTACTACTCCATCACTAACCCCAAATAACTTTCTACTTTCATCATCGCTATTACTACTCGCCGTATCATACGTAAACACCCTATTTTCCACTGCATCACTGTTATCACTTTTTATTTCGCTATTAAACTCTTTACTATAATTACCACTTACCTCATTAATTATTTTTTCGTTATTATTCCCCATATCACTAACACGGTCACTTACCTTCTTATTCACTATCTGATTTAATTTACTTTCTAAATTTTTATTCATTTCATTAATCTGCTCCTGTAAATTGTTACTTATTGATTCTATTATCTGTTTTTTTTTATATTATTGCAACGTTCATTAATCTCATTCAGATGTTTATTCAAATTACTTTCACTTTTGATATTTTGTTCCATTTCCCCCTTTAATTCATTAAATTTAGTATCATTTACGTCAAAACGTTTATTTATAAGGCTAAATAGGTTATTTATTGACAACTCTCTTTCTTTTATTCTAGATGCCACGGGCGTAGATTTCACTCCCGCGTTACTAATTATAATTGAGTCAGTTACATTATTTTCATTTACCCTGGTTGGAGTTGTCTCCAATCCCGAATCATTCGTATCAGCTAACTCAGTTGACACATTTTCTTTGTTTACAAAAATTGCCTTACTTTTCAGATTCATCAATGACAGTTACGTCAGTTACATTTATTTTATTTTCTGTATGCTCCATTTTTATGAATTTAATTATTCTTTAATCAAATAATTAATTACTTATTTATTATCTAAACAAAATCTCGTAACTTTTACTCACAGTATTTTACGTCTTAACCTTTAAACACAAATCTCGTGATTTTTACTATTACAAAAACCGCCTGTTATCACCACCTGTTTTGTACTTCAAATCAGGCCTAAACCCATATGAATAAATTCACCTGAGTTATCCTGGCAGGGTTACGCCATTTGTAACAATATGTACTTTTTACACATCCCCCCCTCCACATGACTTCTACTTACCTCATGCGATCTTTTTACGCACTAGCTCTGATTACACTTTACCCTGACTTACCAAAACAGAAGATTCCAAAATTACTTATGGGTCGCCACCAATATTTTTAAATGGATAAATATGGAACCCCAATACACTTTCCGCTTTTTGACTTTAATTACTTACCAGGTTCGTCATAGGCGAGATTTTCTATACAGGACAGGTGATGATAATTAGGCGTAATAATTGACTTAACGCATGGTTATGCTATTAACCCATTTTATTTATATTCATTTAAAAAGTTAATTACTCTCTGTTTGTAACTCTTTAACAGTTCATCAAATTCTTTGCTTTATCCAACTCTCTATAATATTACACGTTAAACATTTAAGAAAACAAAATTTACTAAATCAACTAAGCGGTATACCTTTTATTTTTATTTGACAAACCAGTATTTGCTCAATTGCTCACACTTTCATTCTTTATACATATTTTACACCGCCCTGCTTTTAGAGGTCTCTTTACTATTGTGTTAAATATGAATTTTGCCTTTAAACGCCCAAATGAACGATTTCTGAAGTTTAGTCGTTAGATTATAAATGGTACTTAGCAATTTTGTAGATGTCTCCCCGCTGTTGCACCACCACTTGATTCACTTTTTTAACGTTCCGAAATTAGGTTGTAAAATTGTTTAAACTTCAATACCACTGTAGATTGTTTCTGGTCACATGTTTAACTATTGATTCACATTAATAATGTCACAATTTTGTCGGCCGACTGTATATTTGCTCGCGAGCACTGATATGTGGAACAGCGCGGTCTTTTACTGACCCGCACGGTTCTGTAGTTTCTCGTCGACTCGGCGTCCAAAATGGCTAAGCGTCTCTCTGCAGCCGGCAGCTTGCTACCGGATTGGTCGATGAGCGTCTTGCGGCTTTCTCGTCATTTCGTAGAAGGCGGTAAGGAGAACATGTACGTGACTTTCACGTTGCAAAAAGGCGGCACACACGCTCGTACACATTCCGAAGTTCTAATGGCTTTTGTGCCTCGTACTGCTTGGTACCAGACTGACCACAGGGTGTTCAAAAAGTCAAGCTTTTGTGATCAAAAATGTTGCTCAGTGTGGTTGGCCCCAGATTATTACAATTGTGTTAACTCAAATTAATAAGAGACTTATAACATTTAAATTATTGCTTACCCAGGATAACTCACCTTCCAGTCCAAAGTCCGTCACACGAACGGCGTAATACAAGCAGGGTTTCAAGGTTAGATCAGTAACATACTCGACTCGCATTTATGTAAAACAACTCAAATTTTATTAGACCATTATATTTATTATTTTCTTCTAATATAATCAACAATAATCTAATATAATAACATATAATCAACAATACATCCTGGACACAAAAACACACTCTATACTTCAAGCAAAAAATAATTTTTTTTTTGTTTTTTTCAAAAAAATTTTGATTCCCAAGAAGAATCATTTTGTCAACAAACTCTATTCTTTAATCATTTCAGTATGAATACCCAAATAAAATCTACGAATCAATCGTAAAAAACACACTATGTATCAAACATCAGTCATCAGCTGATCTCTCTGGGTCAAGTGAATGACCTTGCCCTAGATACATCTCAAAAATTATACAAGGTAAAATACATCACATGTTTATAATTTTTACATTCAAACATAATACTACATAATAAAACATAGAACACATCCTTAACATTGTTGTTATTACTCTACAATAAACAATTCACATTTAATTTTGATCAAAATTTTACATCCCTTACAGCTTTATTTTATTTTCAAATTCCATCAAATTTTTCACTTGTTTCATTTATTATTACATTTTAACTATGACTTTCTCTTTAACATTTTCATTATCAATTATTGGTTTTGGGCGATTCTCAGTTACTCCCAATAATCTGATTCATTGAAAAGGCATTAAAATATACTCTTACCCCCCCTTCTGGCTTTACCACTCCCTGACAGATTTACATAGTATGACACCACTCTCTCAGAATATTTATCAAAAATTCTCTAACTCCATTCACATCATTCTAACCTTATAACAAAATACCCTCTACCCTCTTTGTACTTAGGACGTGTGTTCCCTCCCTATACTTATTCCCTTATTGGTTCCTGGACTCCCCCATGGTAACCCCGCCAACGCACATACGGTTCACCTCCCGCCACAACGCTTTTCGTTGAGGACTCCTTATCACACTACCACCCTTACAAAATTCTTCTATCATCTAATTATTCTCCCATTACATCACTTTCATTTCTCTAGCTTTACTCACTATCGCTACTGTGTCCCTATTAATATTCAGTTTTCTATACTACTTTTATTCCCAAAAATCTTATTCTGTTTAACACCCATCTAGAATTAACTCTGACTAATTCAAATATCTTATTAAATCTGTATCACCCAACTTCTAGCCTTTATTACCCAATGAAAATTCATAACTATCTCAAATTAATTTAATCATTTAATTTAACCTTTGAACACATTTAAAATTTATTATTCACACATTTAATTATATTGACAAAATCTGCAAATCAATTATAAATGACATACTATATATATAACCCCAGCAGTCAGCTGATGTCTCACTGTCATGTGAATGACCTTTCTCTAGATACATTTCAAAATTATACAAAGTACACATGTTTATAATCCTTACCCCTAACATACTGCATACAATTAACACAAATACACAAAATTATATAGTTATCATCCTAAAATGTTATCTGAAATCATTACAATTGTATCTAGTACTTAAAATTGTTTGCTCTCATAAGGGAAATACATGACTAATCATCGAGCCATAGTTATAGCAAATGTTACTGAACAGGAACTGGGTCGTCAACCACCAACTCTCTCTATAGAGGAAGTGAAATTGATCGCCCGCTGTTTACAGATGTCGTCACCCTCTCACTGAATTTTCAGTTACCCTCCTACTACATCATTGTTCTTAATTCCCCCCTTTACCCAGTTATAATTAGGTAACCACCCGCCGGATAAACCGGATCGAGCGTTTGCCTTATGCACAGATGCGTTATCTGTGCCCCTGGCTTGTAACGGCCAGCTCCTTTTCCACACACACTATTGTTTCCTGCTGGTGGACTGTGGCACCCATTTGCATCCCCAAGAACTGAAGTTTACATATATATGGTATAGACGCTGCCTATACCGTTCTTGGTTCAACGTTATATAAAAATTCGGCATTACTGATGTCCGAGGACACCAGTAATCCTACTATAATGATTCACACACCCTTAAAACGGCACTATCACTACCTTCGATGATAGCCGCTGTTCCATATTTATGTAGTTTCCCCCGAGTTACCCCCCCCCCCGGTCAATTTCTATGATCACCAATTTGGAATATACTTACATAAATCCACGGTCTGGGTTCGGTGAAGCCATGACCGCCCGAAAATTGGGGAAACTACCAAAAGACATATAAGGTTCACACTGACACCGTTACTACACTTCACAGAGGGTAAATTCTTATATGTTTGGTTATTTTATTAATTAAATTTTCATGTTTAACATCTCTTAGACTCATCTACACTTTTAACTTTCAAACATCAAGCATTTCGCTTTCTTTAAATTGCATTGTAAATTTCATACTTACAGTACCATCACTCATATACTGTCATAGACACAAAATATAAACACCAAATAACGTACATAACTCCATGTATCTTCTGAAACATTTTAACAACCATGTTACTCCACAAACTAAACACATTTTACATTTATTTATTTATTATCAAGTTTAAATCTCATAAAATCATTTAAATTCATTAGAAAAATCTCTTTATACAACATTTTAAATTAATCAATTAATATTTAAACATCTCAAATTATTTAATTCAATCAATTCTTGAAAATACAAGTTATTTTCATTACTTCACTCCAAAACAATTACAATTCATTTATTATCACCTTCATAATTATTCTCATTATTTATTTAGTCTGCCAAAATATTATTATTATTATTATTATTATTATATCAATTTCTACTACATACACACATTGTTTACATCAAATATATTTTCTAACACACACAATTAATTTAACTATAAATTTATTTACAATTCTTTGTCATTATTTTTCTGTTTACCACACTTCATTTCATCATCTAGCCAGGTCATAACCACAAACTAAAATATGTAAAATGTCCATTCACTAATTTTTTTAATTAACCTCCATCGTCGTATATTAGTCTTACTTTTATATAATAATTATCGTCCTTACTCACACTCATTACACTATTATTATTATTGTAATGATTACTTTCATTAATTACATTAACACAATAATTAACTACCTTTTTGTCTACCATTAATTCATAAAACCCGTCTGCATTGGTAATTTTAGTCCAGTCTCCATCAGTATTTTTGCTTAATGTAAGGTAAGTTATTTTATCATTATACTCCTCCACTATATCAATTACATCATTAGGTAAGTGTTTATCATCTACAACGGTATCATCAAAATAATCATCCATCTGTATTTCACAAGGTAAGTATTTTATATCATCTATTTCCTTCAATTCTAACCTCTCTTTCAACTTTTTATAACTCCTACTGTGATGGGACAATTTTGAGGGGTTTTATTTTTTATTGCAATTATAAGTGTAACATAAGGTCTACCCAAACAGGGCCTCAGTTTTGAACAATTAACATTCCTTGTTTTACTTTGTCAGGGCACCAAGACGCATATTTTGTCAGAGCCCTGCAATAAGCACTGCTCCTTGAGGTGTTGGAATGCGAACCGGTGCGCGGATGATTGCGTTTTCCGTTGGCAAAAAGCACAAACTTTGTGGCGAGCCCCAGGACAGAACAAAAATACCCAAACTCGCTACCAAGGGCGTAAACTGTAAGTTCACTAATGACTATGTCATGTGATTTTATCCACGAATCAGAGCGCAAGCTGGTGAACTGTGGCGGGAGTGACGCTATGAGTAGCGTAAGGCAGTCGACTTAGAACTCCAGACCTCGCGAGGTCACATAAAACATTGCTCGAGCTAGTTAGGGTCGGCCGACCAGTAAATCTTGCTATTTTAATTTAAAATAACAGTCAATCATGTTATAGTGATCGAACAGAAGTAACCGACAAATAATAACATTCTAAACTTATATTCGGAGTGTGTCAGCAGAATCAAGTGTTAACAGTGATGGCCTAACCACGTGGATGAAGGGATGAGTACCTAATTTAAGCAGTTTGAACAGACAAAATACTTCAATTTTAATTAGTTTCAATTCACCAATATTAATGATGAAAATTCAATAAAAAGCGCTAAATCTAAATTATGGGGAATTTTACAGTATGAGAGGGAGAGAGTGAACATATACTGGGTCGTTCTTTGAGTAGAAAATAAGTTAGTCGTAAGTATATATGTATATTCAGTAATAAATAAATCTTGATAGCATGGCTAGGTGAATCAAATGTTGTTCGGAGGGTTATTGGTAGAAAAAGTATAACTACAGTAGAAATCATAATTTGACGTAGTTTCACAATTCAGCCATAAGGCGTATTTTAGTAAATCTAAACCGGAAGGTAAACAGAAAAATTGTCATGCTATATAAATAAAATACCATTTTATTTATGTTTGTAAAATACGTGTGTGTCATTGCATTACCTGTTGTTTTTCTCTGCCTAAGTACATCAGACGACACCCTGGTTTATTCGCAATGAAGGTAAGTGGGACAAATTCGAATATTTTGATTTAAAAAGCAAGCAGAGTTTCAATATTACAAACAGGTTTATAACTTTAATATTTAAATTTTAAACTCGTACAGCTTTAGTCGACGCCCGAAACGGGGCGAATTTTAAATATTTTAATTACTAAAGCATTGACCTGCTTTAGTTGGCGCCCGTCTAACAGGTACTTTGTAAATTGAGTTAATTCAATTTTCAAACTGATCGAAAATGGCAGAGAAAAGCGAGAGTGTAAATTTATGTGAAGATGTTGTGGAGGGGTCAATTTTAAATATTACGCAAGACAATTTAATATCGACAAATATTAACGAGAGTGTAGACAATACAACACACGAATTAACGATTGAGACAGTAGACACAAAAATAAGCGATAATGTAAATATATTTAACCAATTAGCGTTAATAATGGAAATGATGTCAGGAATGAAAACTGAAATCAATGATAAACTTGACAAACAAAATGAGAAAATGAAATCAGAAAATAATAATTTAAAATCTGAAATCAAATCAGAAAATAATAATTTGAAAACTGAGATCAAATCAGAAGTAAATACTATAAATGTTAAACTTACTGATTTAAATAATGAGTTCATAAATGTGAGGAGCGAATTGAGAGCGAGTGAGATAAATATGAATAACAAATTAGAAAGTATGAATAAAACTATTGCGGGCATGAGAGGTGAGATAATTATAAATATAAATAATATTCAAGACGAAATAAACAAGAGTAGAACGCGGAAGGAGGAGGTAGAAAATAACACAGTTACGAATGATTGTGACGAAATAACAGACGACCAGAGTAATAATAAAATAACAAACAATTACGAAAATAAATTAACAACCGATAGTAGTAAGATAGTTGAAAACGAGATACATAAAAATAATACAGTGAAAATAATTAGCGATCACAATAAGATAGAAACAGTGAGAGAGAGAGGAGAGAGTGTTTGTAAGTTACAGAGAGAGTTTGAAGAAAATGACTTTGTGAATGTAGGGCAGAGGGTAAATTTTCCCCAGTTATATGGTAAACCAAGCTGGTTACGAATATTTTTGAAGGGCAAGAGTCCCTTACAAGAAAGCGATATATATCTAAATAATTTTTTAATTTGTAGTAGGCATTTTTATGATTTAATACCCTCTGTACGGAATGATAGAAAAAGTGTGAATTGGTGTTATGATGAAAGATATGTTGACAAGAAGGTAATGCTATTTAAGGTTAGTAGAGATTATGACGAATTATTGCAGAGATTAGACATTGAAAGAGTTATTAATAATAAGTACTTACCTTGTGAAATAGTTAGTACAGCAATTGATGTAATAGACTACTTACTTTATGACAAAGCGAATACAGCAGCAGATAATAATGAAAGAAACTGTAATTGACATAACTATGACAGATCGTACTAAAGGCGACTGGACTATACTCGATGATAATAAATTACATAATTTAATAACAGGGAATAATCCTGTTGATATTGTGGAAGAATATAAGAATTTGGATAATCTTTATATTAATAAAAATAATATGTGTTTAGTAAAGAATGAACTGTGTAAACGTAAAACCAGATTTTTGTACGATGATTGGGGGTAGAGTCAATGAATGTTTATTGAACGTTTAATCATGTAATTAATGGTTTTGGAATGGACTGCTTTGCCAAATGAAGTGTGATAAATTGAATAATAATGACGAATAATTTGTAAATAAATGTGTAGCGAATTTATTTGTGTGTATTGTAAAAGGTTAGGTAAACAAGGTGTATATGTAGTAAAAAAATGTTGTGGTAATAATAATAATATTATTAATATTTTGCAGTCTAAATAAATAATAAAATAATTATGAAGACAATAATTGATGATTTGTAAATTTTGATAATGACTGAAATATGTTGTGTTTTAAGAATCAATTGAAGTAAATAATTTGAGATGTTTAGATATTGTGATTGAATGTTGTATGATTGAATTTTTATGAGATATTTAAATTATTTAGGAGATTTCAATTGAAAAACAATTAATGACTAAATAAATCTTAAATAGTTTAGTTTGTGGAATAACATAAAGGTTAAAAATAAATGTTAATAATAATTTTGAAATTTTAAGAAATTCTTCCTATTGTATGACGGTCCATATGAGAGCCAAGTGAAAATGGAGAATGCTTATGTTTTAGTAGATTTGCAAACTTGAGAAAAAAAGGAACTTATAATGTAACCCAATTAAAAAAGTATTATCTAGCTGAGTGATGATGGATGTATTGGTAGATATTTTTGGTAGATGTATTGTAGAAAATTTTCATACATAAACAGACATTTTTATATTCTATTATTATAAATTATTATTATTGTTTATACACACGTTATGTATTTTATGTAAATGAACATCGAGGTAGGGAAAGTTAAGAAAGAAATGTATGATGTTAAAACGCCACCCAGACTAGAATTGGCATGTAATATAAATTGTTATAAAAAATATATTATACTTGTGATTCCCCAACTTTTCGGGCGGTCACGGCCTCACCGAACCCTGACCGTGGAATTGGTTTAGCTTTAACAGCTATGGTTGGGGCACATTACGATTACGCGCTGACCATACTGGCCATAGCTGTTATCGTTGTCAAGGTGTATTTTGAAATTGATGGGGGGAAATTGTGGGGAATCACCAAACTAGGGAACAGCGGCTACCACTCTGTCCGTGTGGGGACAGCATAGCCAGGTGGTAGACCCGTTTAAGGGCGCATAATTATAAACAAGAATATATTGATATTCAAATGTAATGCAGAAGCAAGGACACGGAGATGTCAAATTCCTCCAAAATTTCAGTCCTTGTGGACGCAACTAGACGCCACAGTCTAGGGGGGATCATAGTGTGTGTGGCAGGGAGGTTACCCAAGGGGGGTAACGAATTAGGAATTTGTTGTGTTTTAATAATGATGATTCGCTACTGAGATAACTACATAATTTTGTTTTGATTTGCAAAATAGAGGCACTAGATACTTCATATATTGTGTTTATTATGTATTACTGTGTTAATTGCATGTAGTATGTTAGGAATAAGGATTACAAAATAGGATAATATTTTATAAAATAAGTTTTCAATGTGTTTAAAGAATTTCAATGAATAATGAAATAATTTGAGATAATTAAAAGTGTTCAATGGGTTGTAAAAGATAGAAATTGAGTGATAGTAATTGTTTGAGTAAAACGTTTGAATCAGTCCAAGCTAAAATTGTTAGTGGTATTAGAGAGAGAGGGAGAAAGATTATATACATACACCTGCCAAGTGGCATATCAAGCTAAAATGAATAATTAGATCACCCAAAGTAAGGGAAAGTGAGTTTGTTAATTAAAGAAAGAGATTTAGAATACAAATAACGAGAATATAAAATTTTAATTGTAACCAGTGACAATTTTGATAGTGTTTGAAAATAATGTAAAGCTAGAAAGTGTTTATTTGAATAATTTAAATACCAATCCAATTGTTAATTATAATAATATTTTATTAACTTTAGATATTGTATTTTATTATGTTTTTGTGTTTTAAGAGAGAATTTTACAGATGTTAAGTGTATTTTCAGATAGAACTTGTACATAACATATGTAGGTCAAGGTTTCTGGACTTGACCTAGTTTCGATCAGCTGACAGTAAGGGCATATACTAGGCAGGTTTAGTATGGAAGTTAATTCAACTTTTGTTTTTTGATCAATTTAAACAAACTGTAAATAACTTCGATATGGAAAGAAAATATCTTAAGAAATTTAAATTTTTATGAATTTAAAATTTTTTTTGGAAACTTCGGATTTAAAAAAAAAAAAAAAAAAAAAAAAAAAAAAAAAATTTGATTTTGTGCCTGCCATCTAATTGATGTTTTTGATTTCTGATTGTATTATTGTTTAGGTGTAGTATTAGTGTTTTTTATAGAATTGTATGGTGCAGTATGTAGGTATAATCAAATGTTAGAATAAATGAGTTTGATTTAGCAATAAATATTTTTGAATTTAAAAAAGAGATTAACAAGTATATGTATGAGCCCAGTAGTGCTGAAGGCGACCCAGTGTGCATGATAAGGGAGAACACATCGGTTGAGGATCTGGCATGATATAAGCCAGGGATTGAGGATTTTTGGGGTAGCATGATAGAAGGTAAGGTGCGCCGTGGTGCGTGTCTGTTCGATTTTTCGGTGTTGGGATCTCTTACAGAGAAGTCCAGTGATCTCGTTCAGATGCGTCCATAGTCGCCGAGCCAGGGGGGTAGTTTACCCATGATGTGTTAAGAAATTAAAGGGGGGTTGTTGGCTCCATATCCTCACCGATCCTCTTAGGGTTAGCAATGAGAGTTTTTCTGTTTCGACAGAAAACCTCTCATTGGGGGGGTATTGTGATGGGACAATTTTGAGGGGTTTTATTTTTTATTGCAATTATAAGTGTAACATAAGGTCTACCCAAACAGGGCCTCAGTTTTGAACAATTAACATTCCTTGTTTTACTTCGTCGGGGCACCAAGACGCATATTTTGTCAGAGCCCTGCAATAAGCACTGCTCCTTGAGGTGTTGGAATGCGAACCGGTGCGCGGATGATTGCGTTTTCCGTTGGCAAAAAGCACAAACTTTGTGGCGAGCCCCAGGACAGAACAAAAATACCCAAACTCACTACCAAGGGCGTAAACTGTAAGTTCACTAATGACTATGTCATGTGATTTTATCCACGAATCAGAGCGCAAGCTGGTGAACTGTGGCGGGAGTGACGCTAAGAGTAACGTAAGGCAGTCGACTTAGAACTCCAGACCTCGCGAGGTCACATAAAACATTGCTCGAGCTAGTTAGGGTCGGCCGACCAGTAAATCTTGCTATTTTAATTTAAAATAACAGTCAATCATGTTATAGTGATCGAACAGAAGTAACCGACAAATAATAACATTCTAAACTTATATTCGGAGTGTGTCAGCAGAATCAAGTGTTAACAGTGATGGCCTAACCACGTGGATGAAGGGATGAGTACCTAATTTAAGCAGTTTGAACAGACAAAATACTTCAATTTTAATTAGTTTCAATTCACCAATATTAATGATGAAAATTCAATAAAAAGTGCTAAATCTAAATTATGGGGAATTTTACAGTATGAGAGGGAGAGAGTGAACATATACTGGGTCGTTCTTTGAATAGAAAATAAGTTAGTCGTAAGTATATATGTATATTCAGTAATAAATAAATCTTGATAGCATGGCTAGGTGAATCAAATGTTGTTCGGAGGGTTATTGGTAGAAAAAGTATAACTACAGTAGAAATCATAATTTGACGTAGTTTCACAATTCAGCCATAAGGCGTATTTTAGTAAATCTAAACCGGAAGGTAAACAGAAAAATTGTCATGCTATATAAATAAAATACCATTTTATTTATGTTTGTAAAATACGTGTGTGTCATTGCATTACCTGTTGTTTTTCTCTGCCTAAGTACATCAGACGACACCCTGGTTTATTCGCAATGAAGGTAAGTGGGACAAATTCGAATATTTTGATTTAAAAAGCAAGCAGAGTTTCAATATTACAAACAGGTTTATAACTTTAATATTTAAATTTTAAACTCGTACAGCTTTAGTCGACGCCCGAAACGGGGCGAATTTTAAATATTTTAATTACTAAAGCATTGACCTGCTTTACTACTTAACGTAAACAACTCTATTTCCTCATCTACAAACAACTCTCTCTCTCTCTCTAAATATCTCTCCACATCATAACACCTGTCACAACCCCCCTGACCTCTTTCATACCACGCAAAGGGCACAACAAACTTACTACATTTCTTGGCTCTTCCAAGAATATTACAACAAATTACAGGACTAATTGAAGACACCTCGTCTTCCACACAACTACTGGAGGAAACTCTGTCCTCATACAACACTTGTGAAACCTCTGTTTCACCATATACTTGGGGAAAACTTGCCCTTTGCCCACCTAACCTTTCATCACACTCTCTCTCACTTTCATTAATACTTGCTATGCTCACAACCTTACTCACTAACACCACGTTTTTAATTACCTCATTCTTATCACTTGTTAACTCATTATTATAATTATCGTTATTACTCACCTTATTATTAATTATCTGAGTTACTTTACTTTTAATCTGCTTCTCTACTGAGTCTACTACTTGTTCCTTAAATGTCATTAACCGTTCATTTATTTTTTTTTACGATCTCGCTCTTTATACCATTGACTTTGGTATTTCTCTCTCTCTCTCTCCTATGGCGCTACAGCCCAAGTCGGGCCCTGGCCTCCACCAATCTCCGCCTCCAATCCACTCTATCCACTGCAACCCTCCTCCAGTTCTGGTATTTATTTCATTAAATTTTACATCAAACTTATTATTCTGTTTGTTTAATTTACTGTCATTAATATCAAAACGATTATCAAAATCACTGCTTAATTTATCAAGTTTATTATCAAACTTTTCCTCATTACTATCTAAATGATTATTTATTTTATCGAATTGACTGAGTAAAATACTCATCATATCACCATCAAATTTATTACATTTTGTTGAGGTTGGGGTTACTTGAACCCCTGAGTCCTCTGTCACATTTGTTTGATCTGTTACATTTAATTCAACTATTTTGTCTTGACCCACATTCGGAGTCGAATGAGCTTCAAGGCCGCTCATGACAGCTGATTCGTTAAAATTACTTACCTCCTCTATCTCATTTTCATTAATTTTTGCCATTTCTATATTTTTGTCAGATTTTTTAATCTTAAAACAATTTTAATTTTACATATACTTAATATTCCTTTTCACCTTGTATGTTTTACTTAATTATAGCATACATATCGCTTAACCTGTACGTAATTTACGTATTCCTACCCAGCCTCCAAACCATGCTTGTATTTACCGTAGGTGTAGTTTTATATATAAATTTTAATTTATAAAAAACTCGTCACAAGTTCGAGGCGCCATTTGTGTTGACTCAAATTAATAAGAGACTTATAACATTTAAATTATTGCTTATCCAGGATAACTCACCTTCCAGTCCAAAGTCCGTCACACGAACGGCGTAATACAAGCAGGGTTTCAAGGTTAGATCAGTAACATACTCGACTCGCATTTATGTAAAACAACTCAAATTTTATTAGACCATTATATTTATTATTTTCTTCTAATTCAACTTTGTTATTTTCCACTTTTTATAAAATTTACTATTGATCCATTACATGCCCAAGAAAACAAAATAAAAAAATACATATTGACTTACTTATATGGTTAATAATCTTAATTAATAATAATCATAATCATCGTAAGACAACCCAGTTTGCTCACACGCACACACATACAATTTTATATCCCCATTATTTTATATAAAATAATAATATATTTTTGATTTGATACGGTTACATGTGTAACGCCGTTCTTACCGACCGCATGGCGCGTCACCCAGCGTTCTCTGATTTGATGTCCAAAAAGGTCGTTGTTTCACTTGTATTAAATTTTCACTTCTTTCACTGTATATGTTGTTAATTTATACTGCTTTACACATCTTTGGTACACTTGGTTGGTCTGTCACTTACTACATTTAAAAGATTACTTAGGGCCCACGAGTCTTAGCTCTGGCAAGACGTACGCAATTTTGTCAACTGCCCAGCAACAAGGAATCGCGTTCCCCACCTTTGCTGATGACTTAACCGGAACCACACTGCCTTTAAGTTATAAAGTTTTCATCGTCTTTCCCAGTGCATGGATTTGTCTATAGGCCACGTGTTCTATAGTTGTCAAATGGAGACGATATAGGAGGCTATGGTGGGAGGAGCCTTTACTGGTTTCCGTCATCTCAAAAGCACGTGGAAATAAAGTCTTACCGCTTAGCCATTTTTTCGTGGCGTGGGTCGAGGCTGCAAGCGTCGCATCTGCGCACTTGCTGGTGTTGCGCGTACTAGTCTGTGACAAACACTTGATTGACGAAAACAATATTGCGTTCTATTACCACACCCCGCTCGCAAAGCTATGTCACTGTTCATTGTCTGAATAGAACCGTATTTCGCATGGGACTTGCAACTTTGACTACAAACAATTTTAAATAAATTTCATAAAAAATAAAGATCCCCTTTTTGTCCCATTACACAATTATTATAAAAATTAAAAAAATAAACGCTCAGCTTTATGTGCCCTGTTACAAAACTTACAACAACATCACCTGATTTTCCCCAGTCAGTGTTTCCAGACATAATTTCTGTTCCGACACCAGCATAGATAATGTAATCAAAAATATAATTGCTTTCTACGTCACAAAGAACAAAAATTTTAATACTGAAATGGCTACTTTTTTTTTGTATATACTGTTTGAATTGGAGACGACCTTTGAATAACAACAAACTTTCATCTATTACTAAATTTTCGAATGGATTCAAGGCCTCTCTAAATTTTTTTCTTGTGTGTTCAACTATAAGCCGTATTTTTACAAGGCTAACTTGAGTAGGGGTCGAATTGTCACAAAAATGTAAAAGACGCAGAGTTAGTTTAAATCGGTCCCTGGCCATAATTTGGTGAAATATTGGCGTTAGTGATAACAAATCTGCCCAATATTCATTTATTTCTAACTTTTTTACTCTTTGGCATCAGCAGTGAACGTGCCAAAAAGCAATAAAATTCTGCAGACTCTATATCTTTCCATCGAGACAATCGGGATGGTAATGTTGTCGGTAACAAACTAGTAATAATTATTTATTTCTGTGCAAATGACAAAAATAAATTCTAAGGGGGAAAATATTAAAAAATCTAAGCGAGTTGCCGTGTCCTCGAAACTAATTTGTAACCACTGACTGTTTTATCAAAAGAGTGACATTTTGTCACAGGACTGTTGGCCGATCAATCGTAAATTCTTTTTTGCTTCTAAAGATTTCTTAACCTCTTCTTCTTCTTCTCCTCATTCTTCTTCATCTTCTTCTCCGTCTGATGTCTCATTTTCTGATGAAGCTGGACGTGGTGTTGAAAGATTATGAGAAGGCCCAGGAGCATCTATATCTTCGTCTGAGAAAATGTTGTCTTCCTCGTCACTACACTTCATCAATAAATCCATAACTTCCTTCTCGGATAAATAATTCCGTGCCATTGTAAACGCAATACTCACACCTACTGTTTGCTAAAGAGAAGCACGATCAAGACTGAATACATGTTCGACAGACAGAAAGTAACGGTACCGGGGCAGGCAAAGTTGAGAACAATAGCCATGGTAGTGAATTTGAAACAAAGCTACATAGGCCTACCCACTCTGTCGAGTATATATTGAAACAAAAGGTGCATAGGAAGGCTAAGAGATAGCACTAATGACGAACAGAAATATATGCCAAGAGCCACAAGTCGAAAACTCTGCGAGCATTCATGTACGCCCAGAGCCGGCTGGGCTTGCCAGCAGCAGGGCATACATGTATGCCCAGAGCTGACTTGGCCTCTTTCCTGTGGGGCATACATGTATGCCCAGAGCCATGAAAGGGTTAAGTGGGTGGAAGCCTACGCAATTCCAAATCAGGAGGTTACCACTGTAGCAAAGGAGTTAGTTCTCACCTTCTGTTGGCGTTATGGAGCCCCTACGGAAATCCATACAGAACAAGGAAGAATTTTCAAATCAGGAGTGTTCAAAGAATTATGCCGTCTATTCGGAATTCGAAAGACCAGGGCAAAGCCTCTCCATCCTCAGTCAGATGAGATGCTTGAGATATTCAATAGAACAGTTGAGCAGCATCTTTCGAAGGTTGTTGACGAGAATCAAGCAGAATGGGACCAACGTATACCACTATTCCTCATGGTGTATAGGTCATCAGTACACGACACAACTGGGGACTCCAGCAAAATTGGTGTTTGGGCGGGAGATTCGTCTTCTTGGGAATTTGATGTTCAGATCACCTGAGACTCAATCCCAAGAGACACAGAACTATTCCTCGCTATTAGAAAACCAACTGCGAGAAATGAATTGCTTGATAAGAGGACGGCTGAAGATTGCTAGTGATAAAATGAAAACTCGGTATAAGATTCGCAGCAATAGTGTAGGTTTCCTAGAAGGAGATCAAGTTTGGTTGTACAACACAAAGTGGTGCTGTCGTGGTCACTCACGTAAACTCCAGACTAACTGGGAAAGACCTTACACTGTGAAAAAGAGAATCAACGATGTCTATCGGATTCAACAGGAAAGACAGCGAAAGTTCAAGGTCGTCCATCTAGATTGCCTAGCTAAGAATTACTTCAGAGATGGTTTGCCAGTTCGGGACGAACAGGCTTAAGGAGGTGGCAGTGTTATGTAATGTGGAAAAAATGTTATACTATTACAGAACATTCTATGTGTTTCTTGCCTCTTCCAGCTGTAATGTGTGTGAGCGTATGTATTGTTGCTACTGAGATGAAGGACAGTTACATGTGACATTTGTCACACATCCGAGACTGATCCAGATTTCACCAGTCTGCGTGTGCTGTGTGCAAGGCCGCAATCAGTTAGGTTCTGGTGTTTTCTAGTAGTGTTCTTGATGCATAGTATGGAATATTCTGGTATTTCAGCGGAGTATAATTATAGGCAGTGAGCAGCGCTTAGTTCAGTTATTGTCGGCGATTTACAGTGTGGTTCAAAGTATTGTGGCGAAGTGTTATGTGTTTTATAATTGTGCAGGACAATTGTAATACAATTGTGTTTTATATTAGTTAACATTATTATTGCGTGTGAACAACTTTTATTTGATTTGTTGCAAGAGACTCTCTTGTTGATTACACACTGTTTAATTATTGTGATAATTAAAGCTGGTGATTAGTGTCTTGTATTATGTTTTCTATTGTGTACCGTACGACGATCAGTAATCAGTTGATCGTCATAACAGTATTATGTTATGGAAAAAGCAAAGTCATAGTTTTAGCTATATTTGTTGGAAAGACGTTTGAATGCAACTTCTCAAGATATGCTTTGAAAATTTTTATCAAGATAAGATTTTTCAAATTTTTGATTTTTTATAAAATAATATTTTAATTGACAGACATGAATTAGCAGGGTGGCCACAAAAACCTGTGGTCAAAATTCCATGTTTTCCAGACCCAAATTTACGGTTTTCCAGGTGGAACTTGGCAAGCCTTTACAGACATGATATTACGACGAAAAACCACTCCTTAGGGATGTTCTCTCTCAAAGACAAGAGATTTTAGGGTTTAGTGACAAAGTTGACATAAAGAACATATAAATCTCTTCGATGCAAAAAAAAAAATCGTATAAAATCACTTACAAACGATAAGGTAAAATATAAACAAGAAGTTTTAAAGTTGGAACATTTTATTTGCTTTATTTGAACTGCATTGTTATATTCAACAATCTAATAAAGAACATACATTTATTTTTATTATTTTCAACAGGTCAAAAGCATAAAACCAAAATCCCTGTTAAAAACAATATCAATAAAAATAAAATTAGAACTTTGGATTGTAAAACCCATTTAACTGTAAATATTTGTCACACATTCAGATCAGTGTTGTACTGCATAAAGGAAGGTTTTCTATTTTAAAAAATCAATAAAAATAAAACTTAACCATAGCAGCATATTAATTTTTTATGGCTGTTGCAGCACTTAACGATCTTCAGTTCTTCTGCACTTAATGGCTTCTGTGCCATTTCCATCTGAACTATTTTTTGTTTGCCCTTTCTGTACTAACCGTGTAAGTACTTGAATTTCTTCATCAATATCTCCCTTCTTTTTTTCTGTTTCAGCAATTACTTTCATTTTCTTCTCCTTCAGGTCAGCTATATCATTCAGATTTCTCTTTCTGTTTTTCTTGCTTCAATTTTTTCAGCCCGACATGCTCTTTCCATCTTGGGCAATTCTGGCCTTGCGGGATTTAAAGAGCATTTGCTTTGTTATTTCAGTTTTGGAGAAGCCACCAGCACATTTAATGCTGTCATAAACTAGTCTTTGACCCACTAACGTTTTATTTAGCAGGTTATCTACTATCATTTCTTTGTTGACAGAAAACCCACACTCGACACTGGCATTACCACAACTAAAAATTAATACTTTTTTAATAAAATCCAGAAGATCATCGCTGGAATTACTTGTAGTAAGCAGTTCTCTCCAAAAGTGGTCAAAGCGTTTACTTTTATGATCATAGTTCTTCATGCTGGACTGGGCAGATTCAGTCAGACAAAGAACTTTAAATTCTTTGAGAATTTTATCACAAGTATTATCTTGCAACCCCTTTTCTCTTGAAAATTTTCCAAAGTCGTATTCAATCGTTTAAAAGCGGTCTCCTTATGACCATAATATTTTTTTTTTGTTATCTGTTTGAATTATGTATTGTGCATTATTTATGAATTTGTTAATTTGTTTTTTGGTAATTTATTGTGGGGTCCTTTGTTAATTGTGTTATTTAAAAAAAAATTGTTTATTCAAATAAACAAAAAATATTTAAAACAAATTAAACCTAACCCCCCAAAACTAAACGCATTACCTAAAATACACAAACCCAACATACCCATTAGACCATTGATAAATAACACACAAGCTCCCTCACACAAAATCGCCAGACACCTCGATAAACTAATCAGAAAACATATAAATTTAACCAACAACACATCTGTTGAAAACAACATAGATCTAGTCAAAAAACTAGAACTCATCCACATACCATACAACTCAACATTAGCATCATTTGATATCACGAATCTATACACCAATGTACCTGTCAAAGAAACCATCCAAACACTTGAATACTGAAACGCCCCCTTGTACCCAGAATATTTTTCCACCCACCTTTTCTAATCACAAAAAAAAAATTATTATTTTTTTTTTTTTGGGGGGGGAGGCGTAACTTAATATTTAGGACTAGGCAAGTGGCCTAGATTGGAAATAAAATGTGCTGAGCCATAGTGACAGGTCTTGCAAGAAAACAGCTGATCAAAAGTAACAGTAACAAGATTTATTTAAGTCTTTTTTTGAACATTAGTTTACAATCTTTTTTTTTGATAAGAGTTCCATTCAGCTCTTCCTTTAAAGTTCACATAATGGTTTAAGTCACAAAAAGTGTCACAGTATTTTCAGTCACTCGGCAGAGTAATTACATGAAATATTTCAAAGTATTATCTACAAAAATAACAATGGGATGCCAACCTCCCTAAATTATGAGTATTATAATTCTGACTTTAACTTCCTCTATTTTATGACAATTAGCATTGCATGAATAATGCAGGAACTATTTATAAACACATAACAAGTATAAATGTGGGGGGCAAACAATCCATGATAATTAAATGATACAATAATAATTGATAATTAGAAAAATAATGATTAATAATCAAATTCAAAGAAACATAACTCAAGTGTGTCGCAGTACTTACATCTCCCTGTTCCCCATTACTATGATTAATCACATCAACGGAAAACCTTCATTACAGTAACCGAGGTTTAAATAGTTAAAAGGTATTTAGATTTAAACTAATCAGTTAATGAAACCAAATAAAGTAACTAGTAGTTGAAATAGAACTAAGTATCACATATTAAGTTACGTGTAAGTTAGTTAAATTAAAATAAGGTGCAAATTAATCAAGTAGAGGAATTAACGGAATAGAATAAATTTTGAATAAAAACTGAACCAGCAAAATGACCAAGTAAAGAAAAAATTTTAAATTGTGAAAAATTAGAGAACAAATAGAAACATGCAGGATCCCCGGCCACATGGCAGGCAGATGCAAGCACTCTGCGAATATTACATTTTCTTAAACTCAAAATATCATTTAAGAAAGGTTTTAAACTGTTTTGTCTTTTTACAGAACTAGAATGAAATATTTAAATAATTGAAAGGTAACCCATGACTCTATATAAATCAAAGCACAAATGCTTATAAGCTACTTATAACCCAGTCAGTAATGTCCACACTTCATCATGTTTTCACTAAACATGTTCCGGAATGTCAAACATGAGTTTAATATTGAGGTATAGATTTTAACGTGTGTGTTGCCCGACAATCTGCTGAGCACTTCGAGTGTGATTTCAGTTACATAATGGAATTTTCCCACCTGATCTTTCGACGGGCACTACAGACGTTCCTGCAGGTTCGTGGCGTGTGAAAGACGAGGCCGGATGGCGTGATGGCATTGGGGGTTTTCTTACGCAGGCTCTGCGGATGGGCGTAGATGAAGTGTGCCCATGACCTGAACCTCTTTCCCCTCGACTAGGCGGAGAAACCTGTGAAAATGTTTACTGTATACTCAATTCCACATATATATTATTATATACACACCACCAAAATCAGTAAATTTCCATTCTCAAATCAACGAATAAGGCCTTTTCGAAATATTAAAATTTCATCCTCAGTTCGTATACTGTAATGTTCCTGTTATGATGTTATTCTGTAAATGTATAATTGCTGTTAACTGTGTCTACTACTTTTCACTGTACTTCATTTTGAACTTTCCACTGCCATCATTATTGGGTGAAACCAAGCCAGATATGTATTGAAACAATTGATCATTTTCAAATATTGTCTGTTCATAAAAAATATGACAAATTGATGAATCAACAGACAATATTTGAAAATGATCAATTGTTTCAATACATATCTGGCTTGGTTTCACCCAATAATGATGGCAGTGGAAAGTTCAAAATGACGTACAGTGAAAAGTAGTAGACACTGTTAACAGCAATTATACATTTACAGAATAACATCATAACAGGAACATTACAGTATACGAACTGAGGATGAAATTTTAATATTTCGAAAAGGCCTTATTCGTTGATTTGAGAATGGAAATTTACTGATTTTGGTGGTGTGTATATAATAATATTATAACAAGTCAGTGGCATAATGTTTGGCAAAATAATATATATATATATATATATATAATAATATATATATATTGCGACAAAACATATGTTAGGCATAGTAATAATGGAACAATATAGTCAGTTATCTGGAGCAAGGTTGTATATTTTAAGACAAAATTTTTATATGGTTGGTAGTTCACAAAATATTTATTTTATTTCAAAATTGTCTCTGAAATCAGACTGATCTGATTTTTAAAAAAAATGTCATTTGTTACTTGAATGTTGTTTTCATGGGTTGATTCATCTCACTGCCAGTCCTGTGATTCGCCGCAATCTGCTCCTCTCTCGTCTCCTCCTTTCTGCACTCCCGCTTCGCTTGCATCCTCTTGTACGCACGCACGCCGAAACACCGGTAATCAGTCTGCTTTTATCTCAGGGCACAGAAATTGGGTCGTAATCTAATCTTACTTATTTTTGGTGCTTTAAGCATGCACCTTCCTGCGTCTTGAGGTTTCCTCGCGATAACATAGGAGTATCCCGGATGGATAACCTTCCCTATGCGGTAATCTTCACTCACGCGAGACTAGCACTGTTTACAAATATTAAATAGCTTATTTCAGTACTTACATCTAATTTACATACTCTAACAAAAATCAAATTTTATCTTGTCTGTAACGTCATAAACCTGTTATAACAGCATGTAGTCCTGGCTACATTTCCCTTACTGCAATGTTCTATTGCAGGAATATCCCCTCCTCGGATAAAAAAAATTTGTTTACACAAACACAAATTTTTCTTCTTCTTTTAACCAAAAAAATAATACCAATTCCTTCCCTTTTTTAACATATAATCAAACTCTAAATAAATAAATACTCCTTGTTAAACTAAAATATTTTCTTCCAATAAATTTTGACATCTGTCAGTTCCAATATAAATAAACACAAGCACGAGGTTGATAATCTGTTATCAAGGGTTAGAGAAACAAGCTAGTATGAATACACAACACACATGAACACACAACAAACAAACATGAACAACACAACAAACATAACAAACATGAATTTACACAATTTACTTACTTTAACAATTACCTTATGACACTCATACTTGAATATACCCAGATATACGTGAACGTTAATTTTTGACATAGTACTTGCGTAATGACGATGCATGGAGTTTTCCAATAGTCTTGTTAGTATTTTGATTTGTAGCAATGTAGGTTTTCTTTCCCACCTGTTCAGTTAACATAAATGGACCATTGTAAAGTCTATTGAACTTAGCTGTGTATTATCAATACTGCTACTTACATTTAAAGCTTTTAGTAAAATTAACTCGCCTACTCTGAATGATTGCAGCTTATGATCAGCATTAAATTTTTCTGACCGCTGTTCGGCGAATTTCCTTATCCTCTCCTTTGCATCCAAATGCTTAACTGCGCTTGGCGTCGGCAAATTTTGAGTGGCTACCCTTTTTATATAATCACTCCAGACATGTTCTGGTTGGACATCTGACTGCAGTTCTGATGGCGTATATCCAGTCGTGGTATTGTAACACCCATTTATGGCGTTCTCGAAAAACTCCAGATACTCTGGCCACTTGCTTTGGTTATTGTTACAGTAAGTCCTGAATAAACGACCAAGTTCTCTGTTCACCCTCTCAGCGAGATTCCCTTGGGGTCTAGGAATGGCTGTTAGAACTGCTTGAATGCCCCTCTTCTCTAATTCGGCTTTCCATTTTTTATTCTGGAATTGCGTACCCTGATCAGACAGGATCTTTTTTACATGACCATATTTTGGGATGTACTTTTCCAAAATTATCCTCAGTACCGCATCTGTTGTGGGTCTACCTACCGCATAAAGACTAACATTCTTAGTGAAGGCATCCGTACACACCACCAGATTTCTCATCCCCCTCGCCGCACATGGTAATGGTCCAAGGAAATCAATGCATAGCAATTCATTTTTTTCATGCATAACGATGTTTCCCATCTCCACGTATGTGTGTTGGTTAGGATGTTTGGCTGTCTGGCAGGTACGAAGTACTGATTTAATTTTTCTGGCCATGTTCGTCCATATAAAATCTTCCCGCAGTGTCAGGTAGCATTTGTAAGCACCAGCATGAGCAAGGCTTTCATGGCATGCCCATGTTAGTTCCTCAATGAGATGGTCGGGAACCACAATTTTCCATTGTCCGTCAATCAGCTTGTAAAAATATTGTTAACAATCTGGAACTTTGGACTTTCTGTAATCTGTATGTCGTTTATTATTTTTCTAATTTTGTCGTCACGTTGTTGTTCAACATCTACGTTCCTTAAATAAGTTTTAATTTCATTTGGTAAAGCGTACTTTATCGCCAAGATTTGTTTTTCATTCTTATCTGCCGAATGAGTTTCCCGATGAACAGGTGGATAACGACTCAAAGTATCCGCCAACTTGTTGTCGCTAGCTTTGCAGTACTTAATGCTAAAATCATATTCCTGCATAGCCATTATCCATCGGGACATTCGGGCATTTGCAAGTTCACACTTTAATAAAATTGACAAAGCTTGGTTATCCGATAAAATTTCAAAATTCTTACCTACTAAATAATACCTAAACTTACTAACACAGTATACTATAGCTAAAATTTCTTTTTCGGCAGTAAAATAGTTTCGCTCAGCTCCTTTTAACGACCGATTTACATGAGCTATGACTTTAAGATCACCATTCTTATTTTTTTGATATAAAATTCCACCAACGGCATAATCCGAAGCATCTCAGTTTAGAACATATGTTCCTTCCTTCTCAGGGTGAAACACGTGTAGATTCTCTTTAAACAAGGCCTTCACCGCATTAAATGCCTCATCATGTCTTGCTTCCCATCGCCATTTGGTGTTTTTCCGAAGTAGTTCCAACATTGGTTCTATTGTCTTCACATACGCAGGTGCGAACCGATGGTAATACTCAGTAAGCCCTAGGAACGCTCTAATGTCCTTCGTTTTTTTAGGTGTAGGAAATCCCGTGATGGATTCTGTCTTTTCAGGGTCCATACTTACACCCTGCGCCGATATAATATGTCCTAAAAATTTTATTTCGGACTTACCGAATTCGCATTTCTCATAGTTAAGTACCAAGTTGGCCTGACGGAGTTTACTGAAAACAATATCCAGATGCTTCAAATGCTCATCAAACGATTTAGATATGACTAATATGTCGTCGATGAAAACACTCACAAAGTCTTCCACCTCAGGACCCAACGCTAACTCCAGGCATTTCACCATTGCAGCGAGGCTGGTTACCAGACCAAAGGGCACTACCTTGAACTGGTAGCATTTATTTATATATAAAAATGCCGTGAACTTTCTGCTATCTTGAGCTAATGGCATTTGCCAAAAACCACTTTTTAAATCCAACCAAGACATATATTGGACACCCTGGCACTTGGTAATTAGGTTTTCTGCATTTGGAGTGCAGTCAAAACATTTTTTTGTGATACTGTTTAGATTACGCATATCAAGACATATCATAATCTGGTTATTTTTTTTTTAACGATCACCATTGGGTTAAGGAAATTGCTGTTGGAGCGTTCGATGATGTTCTCGCCAACATCATATTGATTTCCTCACCCACCAATTTCTGATAGTGCAGTGGAATAGGATACGTCTTACGTACGAATTTATTTTCGTCCGTAACTTGGATGTCGTGCGTGTATACATGTGTAGTAGTGTGGGTGTTTTGAAATGTCCCCGTATGTCTTTATCAGCTGGTTTAATTTGTTCCGTTGACTCGCAGTTAACTGCTCTGTATTATTCATATTATCTTTGTTATTGTTTACAACCACCTTAGCCACCGGCTTGGTTATGCGAATGTACCTCGCTTCGGATTGCTTATCAACGTTATTATTTCCTAATACTATCTTATATTGATGATTATTAACCGTACATACTAATTCATTTTTACTAAAATCAATGATGGCATTTATTTATTTTTAAAGTGTCTGTTTCTACGATGACATCGTAAATTAAATCCTTAACAACTAATACTGGTGTTTCAAGCTCCATATCTTGCGATGAAATGGTTATGTACGCTTGCTTATTTACTTTTTGAACTTTGTTCGTGGCTGTCTTAATAGTTGTATTATTAATTGGTAATGTCATCTTAAACTCTACTACGTTCTTATTGATAAAATTTTCACTGATCAATGAGATCTGAGCACCACTGTCTATTAAAACATTTCCCTTACAGTTATTTATCCTAGCTTTTAATACATTACACCTACTATCTAACTTATCACTATCCCTAGGCATATTAGTTACATTGTCATTACTGTCACTTATAAGTTTATTTTGTACATCATTAGGGTATACACCAGATACACAGTAGGTTCTACTCATGTTATTATTTTCCATGTTTTCATTGAATTTCTAATTCTGACTGGTACTTTGTTTATTATTATTATTATTTTTATTTGTTTTGCACGGTCTCACACCGTGCAACCTTACGCGTTTTTTTGTACCGTTTTCATTATCTGTGTTATCTTTGGTTATAGTCGCGACTTTATGACTACCTAATTTGGGTGAATTTTTTTCGCAATCCGGCTTTTCCCATTGCTTATTTCTATATTCATTTTGTTTTGGTGTATTATTGATGTTTACCTTTGTGTGTGTATTGTATGTTTCGGGATTCCCGTCTACATTCTCCCATTTTGATATTAACAACAGAAGGTCTTCTAATGTTTTGATTCCTTGTGTAATTACAGCCACTTGTATTCCCCTGTTGAAATGATGTGCTAGCTTGCTGACAATTTCAGCTTCTGATACTACCGGCTCCAGGTGTTTCGCCTTGGCTACAAGCTGGATCAAGTATTTCTCCTTACTTCCCTTACCTGGAGTATACTTAACAAACTCCAGCTGTACGCGTACTTTCCGCTGGATTTTGTCGTTCCAATACCTTGCTTTAAAGTGGTTAACCAGATCTTCATATACCACAATTTTATCTTGATGATCGAAAACCATTCAGCCGCTGTGCCCTTTAACTGACGCACCACCCAGTTTATTTTGTCGACATCGCTAAGGTTGTCAGCAATGTGTTCCATATTACGCTGGCATTGCGTAAGGAACTGTATGGGATTTTCATGCTTGAGGCCATAAAATTTCATGTACGTGGAAATGTTGTCCTGTGTTTTGTATACGTAAGTGACCTGGTTTGCGATTGGAGTAGTCTGTTGTATTTGTTTTATGTTCTGTTCTAACGCCTCTAATTTGTTTTCATGTGTGTTTATGGATTCATTTACTGCGGCCGTCTGTTCTCGCATACATTCTTCTACCCCAATCACCCGCGTCTCACATTCTGTTACCCGTGTGTTGGTTAAGTCTATCGCAGACTCAAACTCCACGCGGATAGATTCAACTTTCTCCGTGATTTTGCTTTCAGCAGCTTCAATTATGGCTTTATTTTGTTTAGCTTGTTAGTGAATAGCCGCGAAGATTTTTGTATTTTGATTTTTAGCTTCGTCTCTTACAGACTTTAAGTTTTCGTTTAATATTTTACTATCTTCATGCACGGATTTTAAATTTTCACATAGCTGTTTATTGTCGTCTTGTAATGCTTTATTATTTTTATTGCTTTCATCACGTACAGATTGAATATTAGCTAAGATTGCATTTAGTGTCGATTGTAAATCGGCTGATAAACCTTCCGCCATTTTGAACACGATAACAAAACACAACAAAGTTTATCTTAATGTCTTGACTTACATACGGCACACTTATTCTTATTGATAACGTTTAATGTTCAACTATTCTAAAATATTAGCGCAATGCACAGTAAACAGTCAGAAATCATTCAACACAATGTCTACATAAATCTTAACCTATACATGCACAAATAAGATAATTCACTCCAGATAACGTTCCAATACTAATTTACGATTCTAACCTAAACACTAGTCTTTCTGAGCATATGCAATATTTAAATGATACATACTCTGAAGACAATTTTAATATATCAAAACACTACAAACTTTTTTTTTATAACATACTATTTTGTCATGCCAAAAACGTTGGGTATTGCAATTTAATACTATGAACAGGTTATTTAATATATTTCTTGCATTTTTTCGAGCCCCATCGTTGCAACCGCCTTTTACTATGCGACAAAACATATGTTAGGCATAGTAATAATGGAACAATATAGTCAGTTATCTGGAGCAAGGTTGTATATTTTAAGACAAAATTTTTATATGGGTGGTAGTTCACAAAATATTTATTTTATTTCAAAATTGTCTCTGAAATCAGACTGATCTGATTTTTAAAAAAAATGTCATTTTTTCGTGGGTTGATTCGTCTCACTGCCAGTCCTGTGATTCGCCGCAATTTGCTCCTCTCTCGTCTCCTCCTTTCTGCACTCCCCGCTCGCTTGCACTCCTCTTGTACGCACGCACGCCGAAACACTGGTAATCAGTCTACTTTTATCTCAGGGCACAGAAATTGGGTTGTAATTTAATCTTACTTATTTTTGGTGCTTTAAGCGTGCACCTTCCCGCATCTTGAGGTGTCCTCGCGATAACATAGGAGTATCCTGGATGGATAACCTTCCCTATGCGGAAATCTTCACTCACGCGAGACTAGCACTGTTTACAAATATTAAATAGCTTATTTCAATACTTACATCTAATTTACATACTCTAACAAAAATCAAATTTTATCTTGTCTATAACGTCATAAACCTGTTATAACAGCATGTAGTCCTGGCTACATTTCCCTTACTGCAATGTTCTATTGCAATATATATATATATATACGCACACCACCCCAACATCCCTTCATCCAAGCTAAGCACTCAGATCACACACGTTACTTTAACTTCAATACAGCAATAGCGGATCAGTAACTCCAGTCAAAATCGCCCTTCAGTCATTTAATTTGAGTTCTAAATTTCCCCCATGTTATACAGGAATCACACATATTATGTTTAAACTATTTTCTGGGTTACCTTGCATGTTTAGGTTGACAAAAGCTTGACTGACGAGCACGTGGTCTCTACTAAAACATTCATAAATACTTCAAAAATCATCAGACTTCATAGAACCACCATTATAAATTCATACCTGCTTTAGTACTTAAGTGTTTTAAATTCTGAATGGACTACAACATTATTTCTTTATCTACAGAATAAAATAATTTTTACCACATGCTCACATAATTACCAGCACAAACATGGACCGCCTGAGTCACACACACAATTCCCCAATTAAATTAAAATTACATAGATCTCACAACACTGGCTCACCTGAAGCTCTTTATGAAGCTTATGTAAGCATAGTCAAGTACAGTCAAGTGCGCCATCACAATCCAGCCGCCCCCCGAGGTTGAACGAGAAAAAAGAGCCCAACGCACGTCGCGTCGTTAACTTATACAAACCCCGACGCAGCTGACTAAATTTCGTTAATAAGCGAAAACCACCGCCTTCCCAATGACGTCACCACTCACGGTAGCAGTGGACAAACTTGATTTCAGTATCAATGCTGACATCAAACAAACCGCGATAGCGCACCGCACGCACGGAAAATAAATTTAAGTAGCCGTGGTGTTTACTTTTCGATATCACCACGGCACAATACCTACTCAGACAAACTAACACATACAAGTAATCATCACACTCACTAAAATAATCACAGAACAAAATTACTTCACATACAATAAGATATACACTCAAACCGATGGGCTCCCCCATCTCGGGTATACTAGCAGAAATATTTATACACCATACAGAACAAGAACATTTCATACATAACAACAAATATACCAACAAAATCATATATTGGCATAGATATGTAGATGACATAATATTATTATTTAGAGGTAATAAAATACAAGTAGAAACATTCCACAAATACATCAACACAATATACCCCAAACTCAAATTTACCATAGAAATAGAAAAAGACAACTGCATAAACGTTCTAGACCTAACTATCACCAAAACAAACAATACACACACATATAAAATCTACAGAAAACCAACCACAACTAACATGGTCATCCACAATACATCAAATCATCTAACACAACATAAACTTGCAGCCTTCAACCACATACTACAAAGACTCACGAAAATACCAATGAATAAACAAGACTATAAAGATGAACTTAACACCATAAAATACATAGCCCTAAGAAATGGCTACAACCAGGATTTAATAAACAAATTACATAGGCAGATCCAAAACAAAAACAACAAACCACAAAATAAAAACAACACACAACAATACAAACACATCACACTCACATACTACAAACAGAATTGCCAACACATTCAGAAAATGCAACTACAAAATAGCATACAGAACCAACAACACCATCAAAAGGAACCTCAACGGCACAAACAAAAACACTGACATATACAACAAAACAGGAGTTTATAAATTAACATGCAGTGATTGCAACAAATTCTACATAGGCCAGACAGGAAGATCTTTTTCATCCAGATTTTATGAACACACCAAAGCACTCACCAATAAGAACATACAGTCCACATTTGCCACACATATCCAGACAGAAAACCACAGTTACACCAATATAAAAAACAACCTTAAGATTTTACACTTCCTACCCAAAAGTCGTAAACTTAACAACACAGAACAATTTGAAATATACAAACACAACAAAACACAACCCAACAACATACTCAATGACCAATTACAATTTAAATCAAACACACTATTTGACACAGTAGTAAACAACACCTACAACAATTCAAACTCCTGCGCCAATCCCCTCCACCTCCACCCACACACAACCTGTTAACCAATACCGTTACACATAGAATTACCGATAGCTTGCACATTCTGCATCCAAAAAACTCACTGACGAAGGAGCACACCACTCCGAAACAACCGTATGAGTGGAAACAACAAGTAAGTTTACAAGTGAAAGTTCCATCAACACTAATAATTATTGTCAACATGTATTTAGTGTATATGAAATGAGTTTCCATGTAAGAAATCATATTCATATTGAAAAAGAACACAAAGTCAATAGTGTTATCTGTTTAAATACATTACAAAAAATAATAATATTAATAAGAAAAAGAATGCCAGGTATGAGCTGGAAACATGATGTTCTATAGGTGACAGGTTCTATAAGAAAATGAATCATTTTACTTGTAATATTTCTGTTATATATCCAGACCCTCCTCCCTCCGCGAGAGTTGAAAAAGTTGACAAATTTAATTGACAAATTCATCTCTTAATATTTAGGGTGTTCTATTATTTTTTTCAGCTGTGTACACTAGTATAGTAGTAACTTTTTTTTTAATATACAGACTCATTACACAGCATTAGCGTATACGTTTGCAGTATGAAATATAGGAAAATAATTCAATAAGTAACATGTAGACAATGTTTGAATAACGCGTATTTTTATTGCGTTATTACTGTTTACTTTAATGGGACTGAGTTCAGCCAGTTTAAAGATAGTAAAGTTGTTAGTCTTAACTTGGTTTTTTTGTATGGAGCTGACCCGACCCCGGAAGGAACCCCTCTCCCAAAACAGTTATACAAGTAACTTTGCAAATAGTCTCTGACAGAAATAACTCGTACCCAGCTGTTCTTATTATTATTATTTCTCTCCTTCTCCTCCCCCTCCCCACTTCTCCTCTTACTCAAGAGCTGAGCTCCGACTAAACAAAAACATTTCACATACCACAGGTATTAGGAAGTGAGTAGTGCCCTCCTGTTGGGAGTCGCTAGATACGTGCATCTGAGTAGTTAGCAGTCAATGTGTTAAATTGGTAGAGAGCTAGAAATGTTTGTCAGACCTGTAAGGTGAAGTGTTCACTGAGTGCGCTAGAGGTGGGTCGATATACCTGTAATAGGTATTTTGGAACGATATTTTTGTGGAACGGATGTAACAGTGACTGAAAAGTTGAAATACCTGTTATTCGCGGCGACGCTGTTCCGAGTCGAGACACGCCGCCCTCGCTGTTCCGAGTCGAGGCACACCCCCTACGCACACACACACATACACACACACACACACACAAAGTATGCAAGATCACGTAAACGAATATGCCAAGGCCAAATACTAGGCGTACAAAAATATCGCTGGAACGCAAGGAACAGCCAGTAACGCGTATTTAAAATACTTGGTATTTCAAATACTAGTGGTATCACCGATACACAAGGAACAACGCGTTCCAGAGTAACAGTAGTATTTTAGTAACACCTAATATTTTAGGAACACCTAGTATTTTAGGAACAGGTATATCAAGCATATTTCGAGTAGGAACAATAATAGTACGAGCCACTTTTTCGTCCTGTATACTTCATTCTGCGCAAAGAGCGGAGCTGTTTTTAATAAAGGAAAAAATTCATCCTGATGTTACATTTATTCTCGTGTGATATGCAGATATATAATACAGATTATATGCTAATAAATTATATATTATACTAGTCACCAACTTGTAACTAAAATCGGTTGGTAAAACTTTATGTTTTTACTCAAAAAAACTTTATGTTCCGAGTCGTTAGTGAAATAGTTGTATTTAATTATATTGAGTTATAACCTATAGAGTGGCTGATGTTGATAAGCTATATTAGGCCTATACTTTTTATTAATGTGATTTTAACTTCACTACACATCTCACGTAAATGATGAGATTGTTGTAATGGACATTTATGCACTTTATCTAGTCCTGTTCCTTAAATATCTGTAATGCATTTAATTTACTTTTGCTGTTGCTTATTATTTATAAGTTTTTATGTATGTATTTATATTTATTTTATTACAATTTGTTTTTTATTTTTATTTGTAAAATTTTGTTTATTCTCATTCACTCTTGTGCCTTACTGTTATGTTTTTATTATACGTTTCTGATGTTTTTTCACATTATTTTTTGTGGTATTACGTGTAGGCCTACTCTAAATTATTTAATTGCCCCGAGTTTCGCAACTGATTTGTCTAACCCAATATTAGTTTTACTACTAGTGAAAACTTAAATTGGTATTCCCAAAGGGAAATAGGCCTATAAATTCTCTTGTTTCTTATTTTCATTTAAACAGTAATAGTTTAATAAAGTCACAGTGTAAAGTAACACTGTTAATACTTTTAGTTTCAATTTATTTCTTATAACAAATTATATAGTATAGGTTATATAATATCTTCAAATAAATACACAGCAAGTAGGTTTATTAATATATTAATAGGTTTATCTAGGTGAAAATAAACCTACTTGCAGTGTATTTATTTGAAGATATTACATAGGTGACCTGCAGGAAACTCAGAACGAGTTACTTAGAAAGGATAATATAGGTTATGTATATATAGTATATAATAACAGGTATTTGTACCTGTTATTTTTTTGGAACGGTATTTTCATACCTAGTATTTTAAAATAACAGTTTAGCCCACCTCTAGAATGTGGATTATGCACAAGGTAATGCTTTATCATTGTTAATGAGTCATTTCGGATGAGATGATTGTGGATTTGTAGACACAACATGCGCCCACCACGAACACTTCTCTAAATTTCAGATGAAGTATTTTTGTATTGTATTTCTCTAAAATTATTTTATAAACATTCATCTGGTGTGTTGCGTCTGCTGCTGAATTCTATATATAATCTTTCTTTTAAGACATGTTTAGATGTCAGTAAATGTTGAATGTTTTGCAAATGTAGTGCTTTGTGTGTAATAAAATTCAGGTAAAAATGTAGTAATCTGCATGCTTATATCGTAATTTGATAGTATTTGTAATGTGTGCTTGGTTTGTTTTTACAAAATGTTCATGTCGTCTTGTCTTTAGTTGTGTATTTAACTACTGATACTGTATGTAAATGACTTTATGTAGAAGTAGGTAAAAAACTTTTGATGGAGAAATTTACACACACACACACACCCACAAACACGCACCAAAATTTACCCATGATTAGGTTTTTTATTTTGTGCCCATTATGTCCATTAAGTGTTTTTGTGGTTTCTTAGCGATTATTGTGATGGTGAAAAGTTTTTATCTGAAATTTTTGGTATTTGCACCAGTTATAGCCCCTGTTACTTCCATTATAGAGAGGCCACACTGTACTTTTGAACAAGTATTGAATATAAAGTTGTATAAATCATTTAAAATATTTTGGAGTAACTCCCAAAATCAGTTGAGTACTCTGGACACATAGAATCACCACCACTGAAAGTGTGGCACACTGGTCACCTTCATTTGTATTACACTGAAATGTTTAAATCAGTTTAATAAGTTCTGTAAAAAATTATCAACACGCCATTAAATTTGTTGAACAATTCACATTTGAGTTTGTAGGTGTATTATGGCCCAATATTGCCTATAACAAGCAAAACAAAATAAGAAAAACTTCTACTGGTAACCCTTAGTAAACGGGAAGCATAAAGAAACTGGTAATTTTGAGTTTTAAGAAGATCGATTCCTTTTTTTGAGTCATAGTTACTCATAATTATCGAAAACATAACATATCACACATTAAACTCTTAGATTCTCCAAATAATTTTTGAAAACAAAATGAAGTGCTTTTATAGCTACATGAAAATACAGTCAACTCCCGGCAGGGTGATCACGGATAAGTCAAAATCCCGGTTAAAGCAAAAATTGTAACCTAGTGATTAAATGAAGGTCTTAGTTAAAAGTAAAATATGTGAATACAATAAAGTAGTTCATACCTTTTATTACACAATAAAAATTAGTCAGATCACGTTTTTGTCAATTAAAATAGTATATTTACAAGCAGAACAAAATGTACAGAGTCAGTGTTTATACACGCTGAAAATAATCTGGTAATAATTTTTGCTTCTTAGCACTTGCTGTTTTCTTTAAAATAGACGACCTTATTTTGCGTAAAACCAACTTGTCGCACAACAAAGTGTCTTCTTGTCCTTCTAAATAGTCAAGAAGCCCCTCCATATAATTGAGCGCTGTCCCGTGTGTGACTTTGGGCTCGGAAACACATTCGTCACTCCCCTCCCCCTCCTCATCACTACCATTCTCACATTCTGCTATGGCCTGTGCGCACATCAATATTTCGTCGTCTGTCAAAACCTCAAACGCAGGCATGTTAGCGTCGACTTCGAATCACTCGTTTATATTATCTTGGTCAATGTTTTCACCACCTGGGACAGTGTTTGCTAAGTGGGCCAAGTCAGCTGAGGTTGCAACGTCATCCTCAAACCCAGCAAAATCCTTATCTTCCGATATGTCGGGAAATATTTTTTTCCATGACTTTGTCATCGTAGTGGATTTAACTCTGTCCCACGCAGCTGCAGCCTCGTAGATTGAGTCCAGAACACTTAGTCCCTTAAAAAATGTCTTCAAATCGTTCCCTTCCTCTATAAACTTTCTCAAAATACTTGACCGATAGTTACGTTTTACAGTAGGTATTACCCCTTGATCCATTGGCTGGATCAAGGCTGTAACATTGGGCAGCAAGTATTTAACAACGATCTGTCCGTCGTTGGATCTGAGCAACATTTCACTTGGATGTGATTTAGCATTGTCTAATACTAACACTGCTTTCTGGGGAAGTCCTTGTGATTTTAAAAACTCTCGAACTTTTGGACAAAACTTATTGTGGAACCAATGATAAAAAATGTCTTTATTCATCCAACCTTTCTTTTGATGTAGTAAATTACAGGCATATTAACTGCTCGTGTTCCTTTAAATTATCGTGGTTTTCTTTATTTTCCTATGACTAGGAGCTTAAGTTTGTGTGTCCCAGTCGTGTTAGAGCAACACATTACCATTATTCGTTCCTTACTAACTTTGTGTCCCGGCACACTTTTTTCATTCTCAGACGCTAAAGTTTTCATCGGTAAGCACTTCCAAAATAATCTCGACTCATCGGAATTGTAAATTTGTGCTGGTTGTAAATTTTTATCCAAAACAAACTGATTAAAGTTTTTGCAAAACTGTTCTGCTGCCGTTTAATCGCCACTCAATTTTTCTCCACGAATTTCCAACTCTCTTATGCCGTGATGTTAGAAAAATGTCAGCCAGCTAGATGATGCGTCAAAATTTCCTTCTAGACCTAAATTTTTGAAAAAAAAACTTAGCTTTTTCAGCGCATATTCGTCAACTTACTGGATTCCCTTGTGCTCGTTGATTATTGAATCACTCGAGTAAAGCTCGGTCCAAGTCTTCGTACATTGACTTCTTCATAGTTTTCCGTTTCTTCATGCCAGATGATGAGTCAGAAGAACACGCAAATTTTAAAAGTTCCACCTTTTTCTGAACCAAATCACGAACCGTTTGATCACCAATTCCATATTCGTCCTTTAACGGTTTAACAGTTTGGCCTTTCTCATATTTTTCTATAATCTCTAGTTTTTTCTGAATCGATAAAACAATCCTTTTACGGTTTTTATCCATTTCAAAACTTGAATCACAAACAAAACATGTGAACACAATAAAACAACACGTGAGGGTAAACAATTCGGGTAAGCATGAGTCACAATGCAACAAATGACCGACTGGACTCTCAAGGTCAAACTCGGCACACCCCGCTACAGTCTGTCTGCGTCCTTGCCAGCAATGCACGAAGGAAAAATACCAGTGTGTGGGCTCCCATCGTGCATTGCATGGCATGAAGGCGATCAAGACGAGCTTAATTTTTTTGGCACAACATGCAAAGCACGAAGGTGTGTGGGTTCACCACGTGCCGGAGTGAAGCCCTTTTAGGTTATGTTCAGTTAGTCGTAAGCTGTGATGTGTGTGGATTGTAGTAGTGTAATCATGAGTGACTCGGCATCTTTTCTGTCTGTTCACTTTCTCCTGACGTTTATTGAAGCCTACAGAAACCACGATTGTTTATGGCGGGTAAAAAGTAAAGACTATTGTAATAAGAACATGAAGGAGGCTGCCTACAAAGAACTGTTTTGGTTCAGATAGCCTAAAGATTTTACGTTTTCACAAAAATCTGTAGCTCTTCTATTGCTCATAATATCCAGAATATTTTGACACAGAATAAATAAAGATAATTAAAATGTCTATTTATAAGCCATAACAAACCTGGCTGAAGTGCCATTTTATTGACAGCATTTATTGGAATACGAACAACTCTCGATTATCCACGGTAATGTTTGAGAAGGATAACGGTCGACATAAATATTCACTTTTTGTCATATTGTAATGAAAGCAGTAACAATAACCCGTGCAGTAACGATAAACCGTGTATCCTTTAACCAGCTTGTCTATAAATTCTAGTTTTTCAGGTACTAATATAAAAATACTAGTACCTGAAAAAAAATTTTCAGGTTCCTATAAAAAAATACAAGCAATAAGAATTTTCAGTTAAAAACGAAAAACTGCCTATTCATTGTAAAGAGTGTTGACTTACCTTAATAAAAAAAATTTAAAACTATAAACGCTTAGTAGTTTCAAAAGATGGATGCCATTCACATCCGAGCCTGTTATTGTTTTTACTTACTCATCAGATTTAGTGGGACTGATAACTATGTATTGCTATGTTTTCGACGAATCGTAACATATACATGAAGCATTGCATACTCCAAAACACACAAGTTTGTTGATATTTGAATTTAGCTAAGCGGAAACATATTACTTTTACAAGGCACCAACAGGTACCCACTTGCTTGTTATAGACACAACATTGCTAAGTCGCCCTTTATAAAATAATAACATAGGCCTACTCAACATTTTATAACTCTGTGAAATGTTCATATTGTTCCCTTCATGTTGTGTCTAATGCTTATTTTGTCTTATAAAACTATGTGTACTGAATTTAGTCTTGTATGTATATGTAACTACAGGCATTGTATGTAATTTGGAGCTAGGTAAAACGTTTCAAGTGTGTGTGTGTGTGTGTGTGTGTGTGTGTGTGTGTGTGTGTGTGTGTGTGTGTGTGTGTGTGTGTGTGTGTGTGTGTGTGTGTGTGTGTGTGTGTGTGTGTGTGTGTGTGTGTGTGTGATCACCCATGATTAACTTGTTTTATGTTAAGAAACCGTACGCACATATAAACCTCGGACCGTACACATTGGGATCGTATCTGGCACGTCACACTACTTTTCTAGTGTGTGGGCTCACCACGTGCCATGCAATGCACGAAGGTGTATGGGGCACTTAAAGTCAGTTCGTGCTAAGATGAGCTGTGTGATTTGATGCAGTGCATTGCGTCTTCTAATCGTGCACGCGTGCAGTGTTAAGAGGCTGTCAAATTGTATCGTAACACATTAAACAGACTGTCATTTGCTTATAATAATTACAACTAGTGATTTATTTGCTACAGTACAACACTGAAAATAATAGGCTTAAGAATACTGTAATAAATTAAAGTCATTATAAGTGTAGTATGTATCAATATTTTTGCTAAAACTACAATTTTTTGAAATCATATATTTTTCCCGGTTGATCCGCAACCCGGGTTGACCCGATCCCGGAAAATCGGGAGTTGACTGTAATATTAATTTTTATGAAAGTAATTGAATACCTGACTTTTACAGTTAGATAATACCCTGAATAGCAATACAGAATGTTTTAATAAATATACAATTACCTTGCAGAGAAAAATGGTGCTACCCTGTGTTGTGATTACATCCATATTAATCTATTTTTAATGCAATAGAATTGATATGTAGCAAATTTAACACTTAACGTGAACATTAAACGTAGGGGCTGATAAATAGTGTAATTATATATGCTTAATTTGAGCTTTACGTGTTAATGTAAATTTGAGCAACTTTAGGTACCGGTACATTTTCCTCAAAAATTGTAAAAGATAGAGATGTTAATTTTTTTTACTTTGAAGATCATATTCTACATTTTAAACAGAGGGTTTATCAAAATAATTTTTGGAAACCCATTTAAAACGGACCTTACACTACATGATATTATTCTTGAAAAAACTGCCTTACTTTAACGCATCCCTGCTCCATATGAGGGGTTGTTTGGATCATCCTGCTCTTCAAAGGCATCTTCTAATTTCCTTTTGGCTAATGTTATTTTCTGATGACACTTTCTCTATTTTTTGGAATCACCTGTTCGGCTTTCTTGATTCTCATATCAACCAATTATTTTATGTTTTGCTATATTTCTCCTTTACAGTTTTGTTCAGTACCATGTTAAATAAGAGTGAGTATATTACCTTGTCATGAGTTTTGCATAATTAATTTGATTTAGTTGGATTTTGACTCTCCCCATAAAGTTTCTCATCAATAAGCAAGTTAGATTTATTGGTTTGTTAGGATTATGTCTTTTCCGTGGCTACAAAATTGCTTTATACTGTTCATGGAATCATAAGCTTGCTTTAAATTGTTAAGGATTTGATAAATGTTGAACTTATACTCCCACTTTTTGTGCATAATTTGGTGGATAGGAAGGAATTGGTTTGTAGTGTGTCTTCCTTCTCTGGAATCTGCCTTATATTATCAGATACAGGGGCCTTCAGCACAGGGGCTGATACTTTGTCTTATTGTACCTCTAATGACCATGTAGACTGTGCATAAAAGTGAGATTTTGTATACTTGTGTATTGGGTAGCTATTAGGGAAAGCTTTATTTGTAACACTTAAAATTGTACTTGCAGATTACATTGGTTTCTCACCGTTGTTGTAGGTTTGGTTATGTAGGCTATTTGCTGGTAATGCAAATGTAATTAATGCTTCCTGTCTTAATATCATTCTCAGGAATGCTATCTGTTTCATTTTTCGTCAGCCAATAGAAATCTTCTTTCTATTCCTCGCTCTTATCTTTGATTTTTACATGGAATGAGATAACTGAATTTGAACCTTTAGGTATAAATGCGTATAAACAGGGTGGCTGGCCACCAACTGGGAAAATCAGGAAAACCGGGAATAATGCGTGAATTTCATTGACCGGGAAAAACTACGTGAATTATGCGCAAATTTTCAGGCAATCCTGGAATTTTAAAAAACGAAATAAAGTTAAGAGTACGACATTATTAATATGTATTTTTTAGCAACTGCTGACTACTTTTTTACGTTCAAGAAACGAAAACCACGCTGAAATCCTTTATAAATTTATATTTCAGTAGGAGATTGTGAACGCCGCCAGCATTGTAACACCCCGTTTGAACCAGAGATGCCAGTAAAGCATCCGATTCGGGCATGAGCAATATGCGCACTTTTCCTCTCAGCTGCTTTTATGAATTTTAAAATATTAAGGCAGTGTCTCTTTTAACCAGCCTAACAATATTTCTGATGCGCAATGTTAGAAATATATTAATTAAAAATCATTAATGCGATATATACGTACAAAATATCGTATCCAATCCCTAGTCTAGCAGAGTCAGTGAACGAAACGGTGTTTTTCTCAGTAAAACTATGGTACTGGTATCTAAGCTGCGTAGTCAGTTCAATTCAAACACCGTTGTTTATTTTAAATTAATTCTTTCCGTGATTATTAACGAAAACGTGACGAAATAATTCATTTTAAGTTTTAGACGTAAATACAAATAATTAATTATCATATAGATTTATAGTTGTAGGTAATTAGTTTTATTGTTATATTTAATTTTCCGACCTTTAAAAATGCGTATTCTATAATTTATAGTTCCAAATCGGGCTTTTCAAACTGTTCCTAACCTAACTTTTTTCGTGTTTTGTTACTGGCCTTGTTCGACTTTTAAAGTTACTTTTATTGTTGTTTTTACTTTTCCAACCTTTAAAAATGTTTCATCTCTGATAATATTATACAGTCATCTAAACATTAGAGGAGACGGTGAAATAGTGAACAATTAACGATTTATAATTTGAATGACTTCCCATGCAACTTAGTAAAATATAATTTTTGTAAGAAAACTAAGAGTGTAAGACAAATTTCTACATGTAAATTTCAGCATATATTTTTTCATAAGTTTTAGTCACTTTCTTCAGCCTTTAATGATTGAAAGTAACCTTATTTTTTAAGTAGTCATGTTTATCACTTTTATGGGACTTCAAAACCTGCTTCAAGACCTGGAATGTGAAATATAATAGGCCTGCTAAGATTATTTAACAAGTATGGGAAGAACTAATAATTCTTTTTTATTTTTTTAGTTATCATTTAATTTAAAATGAAAATTTTCAGTACTGGTTATACTAATCATAACTTAATCATTTCGGTAAGTGTGTTATGAGCATACATGGTCCAAGCACTGCTCGGTACACTTTGTAGAGTGACAGTTCATTTGTGTGAAGTAATTTTTAACTTGTATTAATAACAAAAATATTTAATTTGATAACCTATATGTTTCGTGTCATAATTTGATTTACGTTGAATGTGTAATCAGTAACCTGGAATTTTTTTGAAAATGTCCTGGAAAACCTGGAATTATGCATGAATTTTCTGGGCTTGGTTTAGTGGCCACCCTGATAACACATGTATTTTGTTGTGTTATGTTGAATTGTATATATTTTTTTTTTTTTATGAATCCACAACTGAATTTATACTTGTTGTACCTTCTGTTGTGATATTGTATCTTCCTTTTCTGAGAGATACCTGGTAGCAATCTAGCTAGGGAGTCTGTGTTGTATAAGGTTCTGATTTCCCACATTCCTATTATAAAATCATTATCTTAATTAGTTAATCGTGTCTGTTATGATAAGATCATCTTCTCTAAGGCTTTAAGTGTGGTTTTATAGCAGTTTTTCTTTTGAGGGATAGTATTGCTAATCCAACCTGGGGAAACAGGCACTCTGATTTTGGGCTGTCCTTTCTATAGACTTGGTTAACAAGTAGCGTTTGTCTGATCATGGTAGGCTGTCTAGCTCAGCCCAGGTGTGCAGTTGGTGCCCTACTTGAGACTTCTCTGCTTCCACACTAGATGAATATTGTGCTGCCAACGCACATCATCATGCCAAACTGGATCCCCAATCTCCTCAAACAGGATCTCTTGTCTTTTCTGCTTACTGTCCCACTCTGCTGAAGGATTTGGCTACCTCAATTTTGGAGTGGGTTGCTCAGCACAACAGGGCTTACGAGTGTGTAGGTAAGAGTGGATTGGGATGGAGAGACAACTACATTTCTCTTCAATGAAAGGAGGCGTTCACATCTTAATTTATCATAACACTTTTTTTTTGCTAACTATACTTTGATTGGAAATTAGTTTTTGGATAATTTTAGTATTCTAAATTGAGAATTGATAGTGCAAGAAAATTTAGGGAAGTTAGCAACCCAACCAGATCCACCAGGAGTTATTTGTATTAGATCTGAGATAAGATACTAACAAGATATAATCACTAATAATCAAACACTTAACATTTGTTTTCACGTAGAAAAGTGTAATGGGTACTGAGAGATACATTAAACGTGTTATGAAAGATTATATTTTGTGGTTAGGATATGTGAAAAATATTACCTGTTTTTAATAATGGATTTTTTATTCATCTTGTAAAGGTGGTTATTCATAACTTAAAGGGGAGTAGGTACTTACACACCTGGAAACTGGCTGATTACATTTGTATAATGAAATTCTGAATTCTGTTTATAGAACTTTGTGAACAAGATTTCTCTTAATTTGTACAAAGTGATATTTTACCTCTTTGTAAGTTTCTTACGTTTCAGCTGTCTTCAGTGAAAATGTAAAACCTTGTAAGATCAGTGTATTAACAACAATATAGGAGAACAGAAAAATTTCTTGCATATGTATTTAACTTTCAGAGAAGTAATTTAACCATATGTATTTACTTATCTGCAGGTCTGTGATTGAAGATGAAGAGGAAACACCAGTGCAAGGCCCAATACCTTATGAACCAGATGATGCACCATGGAGAAAATCTGATTCTGGAATACGCAAATTGTAAGTGTTTAGTGTAGTTAAAAGAGTATTTACTTTTAATGTTAATTTATTTGTGTTAGCATTTGTGGTATGAGGATAGTAGAGTGTATATTACTTATGGAAGTTGAATAGTATTCCGTGTGTTCCGTGTACACTTACCAAAAAAGACATATAATTACAAGTATATAAAATCTAATTACACTCGACATCTGACCCAACACAATCATAATTATACAGACTTTAATTCTAATCTGATGCCATTGCACATATGCAACAAGGGCCGATTTATGATGCCTTGGAAGAGCTTGAAATTTATAATGCATATAGTAATGATAGCAGTCGCGAGTTTTTGAATGAACAATTGAACTTTGAATCTAACCGCCTGTATGATACTGCTTTGAGACTGCTCAACGATTTTCGATCAGTAGCAGACAATACCTGAACGGGTGCGCACCCAACAACAAGTGCACATAATATGTTAATAGCTGCAATTTTATTATTTTTGACAAACACGTTTCTTGTGTGATGTGAGTGTTTTTAAGTTTTTAAATTTTACGTCTGATGATGAGGCATATGCCTTGAAACGCGTTACGTAAATTCAAATTGAGAAGTCACGGCGGACCGAATATAAGGTAATATTTTACAGTATTTATTTCTCAACCAACACTTTGCTTAATTTTTAATTTTTCCCCTTATAGATTCAATTAGGGCAGGCTATGTATTTGTCATTTTTAATGCTTACCATGCTATGTAATGGGTATTGTTGGTTTTTTCTTAGTTCAATTTTTTTGACATGATCACAAAGTAGTAATCTGATGAGTTCTCCAAAAATTCAGTAGCTTCTTTGTATGAATGGCTGTGAATGTACTGAGAAGAGTTCATATGTGAAGGGGCAAAGAATTCAGAACACAAATATTAACACATGAAAGTATTAAACCATTTCCAAGATTGAACTTTGTTAATTCCCATATGAGGTTCAGTGAAAGAGTTCTTTGATTTGAATTTTACGTATAAAATTGTACAAGATAAGATACTTAGTGTAGTGTAGTGATTAATAACTATAGAACAAATAGTAATAATAATAGAAGAAAGATGACTTTCAATACACAATAAAAAACATAGTGACAGTTAATGTGGTGCATCTATAGTGTACATGTATACCTTTTGTAATCTTATTTTGTACTTTTACTTAAAATACAATTAACAGAGTGTGTTTTATGTTGTCAGTTTTCGTAAGCTCTTTAGTGAAACCAATGTTACATTTCTCGGAAACAGCCCAAAACATAGCTTGTCATCTTTCTCCAAGATGGCTCTGGCTAGTGGCTCAACTTTGGATTCACCTGTCTGAAAACCAAACATCATCATCACCGTTCACATTGACTATTGATCCTACTGGAAACATGGATTCATACTACTTATCCTCAACTTGACCTAACTTAGGTAACTTGTGCCCTACATAGTATTAGGTAGTTATTAATGGTGGGACTGAGTGTTAGTCATCTGGTTTTCCTGTTACATACACAGTTAGGAGTATCCTACTTTATTGTGAATACATTTAGTTTGGTAAAGTATGTTAAATGTGATTTTTAAAGAAGACATACTTTATTATGTATATTAGAGAAAAGTTTATGCTGGGTGGTGTAGACACAGGTTAAAATGTTTAAAGTTCAATTACAAGTACACTTTTTAGAAACACATCGAGTGTAGCAAGTAACATAAAACCGTGTACTTTTTCATAGTGAAAACTTTTTCATATTTTATTATGGTATGTTATAAACTAAAATATATTTTGAACGTTATTACATTTTAATGTGTATATATTAAGGTCATTATTTTTTTTTCAAAATAAAGAGCATTTATCATAAGAACAGGCCTAGTTCCTCAGTTTTATTTCTGTGTGTTTTTCATATAGACATCTTTAAAGTTGAAAGTATTCGAAGTATTTGTATTGAATAGATTATTTGTATTTATCTTGTATAGATAGCAGAAGTAAAAGTAATTAAATGTAAAGGCAGTTTATAATTACACATTAAAACAAAGGTGATATGTTCTTTACTTATGTATTGTTTTATTGTTGTCCATGTCAGTTACAGCGTAGTTTATATTTGGATTTCTCCGTTCTTTTACCATACCACCGTTTCAAGAATTATAGTTAGAAAAATACAAGTAAAGAATTATTAATTTATATACCTAATTATAGTTTCATCATATTCTTAATTAACTAAAACTAATTACACTGTAAACACCTTATGTATGAGTTTAATGATATAATAATTTTTGTCCAAGTTGTCTGTTTTAATGCTGCATATGAATTATTTGACGCATTCTGTGAATGGGTTTAGATGTAAAAATTAATTGTGTTCAGCATCAGTAAAAGCTGATGCATCAGTAATATCAAACATACAATTTTAGGAGAAAAGTAGCATATCTGTTATATAATAGAGAACTATTTGTGATAACAATGAATTATGAAGAAGGATGTTTCAGTATTTTCTCAACAGAGACAGTTTTATAGTTTTTGTTGCCGTGCAGTATTTAAATGTATTTAAATATTGCTTGTAATATAATTGAATATATTAAAAATAAATATTGTAGAAGGTACATATTAAAATATTTTGTAAATGTTACTGTTGTAAGAATTGCTTAGAACAGAATGAACTTGCAGAAATAGAGATATGCTGAAAACAACAAAAATGTTACATACGCATATGCATTACATATGACATTGAACGAAAATGCTAGACAAAATGGAATTTCATTTAAAACATTCAGTTCTTTAAAGTCAAAGAAAAACTTGTATAATGGGATTTCCCTAAGAGAGAGAGAGAGAGTGTGAAATAATTTGTGGACTATAATAAAACATTCCATGTAAATATGGGTAGGTAATGTAAATGTTTGAATATGTGATGTATGCACACATGTAGTGATGAGACTAGCTATTAATGAGAACTTTACCATTAAAGCTGTGAGATACAAAAAGAAAATAAATGAATAGGATGGTATGTTTCTATACATATTATTCCTGTCATGAATAAAATGTGGACAAACATTGACAGGACATTCTGTAAGTAGCGTTAGAGCTTCACCGGTTGTGCGCAGGATGAACCTGTGATGGGGATTGGGTGTGAGTTACACGAAGACAACACCGGTATCTGAGGAAGAGTCGCATTCTAACCTCAGTTCATAACGCGCCTTTTTTTATTGTTTTTAGTGAAATTAATTTGGTGATTTTTTAAGTGGTATTTGTTACACCTTAATAAAACATTAACAATAAAATGTTTTAAAGATAATTATTATTATAAGGTTAGGTTATCAACCTGAACGTGTAAATGCTAGATATTATTTATTATTTTATACTTTATTTGCATCTCTTCCTGTATTAATGTTGTTATTGTCTACACAATACAAATACATAAATTCATTTATTCTTGGTGACATAGTTTACCTTGCACATAATTATTGAATTTATTTTTTATGGTACTTACCATAATTATGGTGTAACGCATATGAATCACTTCTCTTCGTAGGGTCCAGAGTTCTTTCACCGAAACTAGAGACTGAGTTGGGTATTGAAATAATGCTTTTACACAACAGTATTGGTGTTGTAAAACTTTGTTTAATGATCTTGACTGGTTTCTTTCACATTTATGAACATCGCAATTATTGTGATTGGTAACAATAACAAAAATGGCGTCTTGTTTTACTTTCGCCTACTACCATTTATCAATCTAATTTTCTAACAATAATTTTCTTTCAATTTACTTCAGAAACTAACTGGAAATTGCTTTAGACTTTCTACTTTATACTGCAGTATTTGGCTTATACACATGATTATTAGTAATATATAAAAAAGAATACCAACACAAACCAATGCCTCATGGCGTCTTGCCTGTTTAATAGCCGGCTTTCCGTTTACTCTCACACATACTCATTTGCCCAGAAATAGATACATTTTTAACTGAATTTACTTGTATATTTTTTGAGCTCAAATTTCTTTATTGTAATGAATTGAGGGAAATGTGCACTTTCCTGTATTTGAAGTGGCGTTGTTCCTCCAGACGTCTCCTCTTCGCCGGCCTGTGTTTTCCGAAAGTTTTACTGCATCCTGGCTATATTTTATGGTCACACACTGAATTTAATTTTGCTTTACATTTTTTATAGTTCACTAATTACTGTTATTGCTACATTTTATTTAATTTCTCACTTTTGCCGGCGATTAACGACCAGCACGTTTTACTATGTGTTGACTCTCTGAAAGTCTGATGTGCAATGGGCCGGATAACTGGTTCCGTTTCTGTATGAGTGTGTGTTATGTCGTCAGCATTCTATTGTTTCAGTAGCCAACACCCTAGTTTAATGTCATACTTATGACGTCTTTAACTGCTTTCGTCACATCTCATTATTGTTTTTCTATTTGTTGTACATAACGTACATGGTGGACTGCACGCAGGCGATGACCTTGGGAACGGCTCACACTGTTGAATCTGCGTTGTTTTGTTAATGCTTGGGGGAAGTTGCTCTAACCATAATTTACACATGAAATACAATATAAAATACAATAAATTTTCCCTGAATACCAAACTTATGGAAACAGGTCTTTTGTCCTGTTACAATTTCATTTATATCAATATACAATAACAACATAACAATTGTCGGAAACAGAAATGTCAGTTGCTCTCGTATCATTACGATAAATGTTATGAAGCCCGAGGCTTTGATGGTGGGAGGTAACTGGTGGCATCCCAAGATGAATGGCACAAACAAGTAGCCAATAAGGCTTTGGCTTTCAACTGGCTTTACTTCTTCTTATTATTATTACGTGTTTCCGGATTGCTCTCCGATAACACGATGTCTCCTATAGGTGTTCTCTGCCACTGTCCAATATGAGTTGTTGTTCAATATTGCGTCCATATTTGTTTTCGGTCTTGGCACTCCTGGGATGTCTATCTGGCAATCCACTAATATGTGCTGTAAGGTCTCCTCATGCTGATGACATAGTAGGCAGGTAGCAGTTTGGGTCAAGTTGAATTTGTACAAGTATGACTGGGTTATGATATGGAAGTCTTCCTCTGGAGCCGAAAGTTTGAACACTTCTAGGGATGTTTCTATATATGGAGATATCTTGTGTGCTGATGTGCTGTTTGTATGTTGAACCTTTGGTTGAATTCAAAAATGCATCTTCCATGTCTTTGTGAGTTTTCTGTTGAAATCAGAAGTGGCAGCCAGTAGTGATGTTACACTTTTCCTCTATTGGGGAGAGCATAGTTGCATACTGAGCTATCTAATCTGCTTTTTCGTTACCAGTAATTGTTATGTGACTGGGAATCCATTGTACAGTTAACTTAGTTTTGTTTCTTTCCAGTCTTTTGATTATGTGGAATATGTGGACTGTTCTAAAGTAGTATGCTGATGGTTTGTATTGCAGTAGTAATAGTAGTGCAGCCTGTGAGTCTGTGAAGATACATATTTTTTGTTGTTTAAGGTGAGCCATTGTTGGCCAGAAGCTCAGTGTCAACACTTGAACAGGAGTTAGCTGGTACAAGGAAGGATTCTTGCATACTAGGAATAAGTATCCTGCCCCCGACTTCTTTCTTTGTGTATCCAATGATCCATCCTGTATAGATGTGGAGATATTGGTTGTAGTTTTCTGCTATTATTTGTTGTGCTATAGCGTGCAGAATTAATGGGTCCGTGTTTTGTTACGCTGTCTTCTAGTGTAGTTTTTATTGTTGGTTGTATCCATTCAACTGGCTTTAAAGTCAGAATGATAATGATTCAACTAGAGATTAGTATTGGTTAATTTTTTGAAATTACGTTAATAAATTAGCCATAATGGGTGTGTTTATACCATCAATATTTACCAATTTGTTAGAGATTAATAATAAAATTATCGATACCTTCATGACACATTGGGAGATGGACTGGTGGGATCTTGCTGGGCTCCTGTAATGGTACATTCCATTAAGTATTACAAAAACCTATTTTCGTGTGCGAGAGACCTCAGAAAGCGAGCATGGAATTTGTTGCACATGATTTTTGGTACGAGAAGTGTTGTCACGATCGGCAAGTGTATGTGACTTTTGAACAAATTTCACACATTCCTGGGCGTTGCATCAGCCAACTGGACAATGTGCTTGGATTAGCGCTTGAACGTGAAGAGAGGTGGGGGTAGGACGCTTCAGCGTTAGCGTCAGTCAGTTGTGGAAAAAACATCGGGGGGGGGGGGGGGAGAGCAGACCGCGTCTCACATACAGCAGTCACAATTTCATGGCACACAATTCCGACGGCAGTGACTTAAAAAGGCCGTGCCTTGGTAAAATGTAGTGAGGTAAAAGCAGCATCATCAGTGCCTCGGTTGACAACATAATAACAACGTAAAGTTGTCAAAAGCTCTATAGTTGAACAGTGCGCACACGCTAAATGTCCAGAAACTCAACTGTGCAAAGTGTGTAGTATTTGACCGCATATAGTGGACGAGAGAAACTACGTGGCTGAGCTACGACGGACAGTTAACAGATAAGTAAAAAGACGAAACAGTTAAATAAAAAGAGTGTGGGTAAAGAAGTTGGCCAATTTAATTAAATAAACTAAAGAGTATGGACGAAAACTATATTTGTATCAAAAAGAATGTCACAAGAGAAAAGGGGGGTATATAAAGAGAGAGCGTGTGAGAGAAGGGGGTGAGAGAAAGAGAGACTATAAAGAAAAGTACTGATTTTGTATTGATTTTAGATTATAAGTTGATCTAATAATTAGTTTTTGGGAAAACTACGTTAAATATGTGTTAAGTTATTTTTACGTCATCTGCCTAACCTATGACCTGCATTCCATAAGTTCGTCTAAACGGCCTTGGAATTTTTCTGTGAGGGAGAGTGGGTATCTTAAATTGTTTTTCATGGGGAAAGTGATACGGTTTCCACATTTCCTCCTATAAAAATGTGGTGGTGACCCTGGGGCTTTGGTGTTTTTGGAATCTTCTGTCTGAAGGTAAGTAGGTAAGTAAAAAAGTAGTATCGGGGCGTAATTCCTTTTTCTCTTCTTTTTCAACGGTTACAGTGGCGACCCTGCCAGGATGCTTATTAAAATTATTTAATGAGTTAGGCCTACTAGGAACGCAGAGATAGGTTAGCGTAGGTGGCGGAAAGGTTTTGGAATTATCGTATATGTTATAAGGTGTTATTTTGTGGTTATGTTTTGTAGTGTAACGCACTTGTGGGACTATTATTTGTTTGTTTTGGTAGATTAATAACGATTTTATGTATTAGAGTGATATTAATTTAATATGTATTATTATGTTCATTGCGTTGAAGGGTTATTGCTTAATTTGTATTAGAATGGTTGAATTTGTTTTTATGTATAACGGTGTTATTAAAAACTATAGACATGGGTGATGTACAGGAAACCAAAGTAGGTACATCAAAAGATGATATAATGAATTTTTTGCGTTTGATATCTAATGAATGAAAGAACGAAATGATAGTTTAAGGGGCGAATTAAAACAAATTAACAAATATTGTCATGATATTATTGAAATTCTCTCTCTCTCTCTCTCTCTCTCTCTCTCTCTCTCTCTCTCTCTCTCTCTCTCTCCCCTCCCCCCTCCCCCCTCCCTCTCCCTCTCTCTCTCTCTCTCTCTCTCTCTCTCTCTCTCTCTCTCTCTCTCTCTCTCTCTCTCTCCCTCCCTCTCCCTCTCCCTCTCCCTCTCTCTCTCTCTCTCTCTCTCTCTCTCTCTCTCTCTCTCTCTCTCTCTCTCTCTCTCTCTCTCTCTCTCTCAAGTCAAAGAATTTCGATGAAACAAACATTTTTTTGAAATGTATAATGTGGATTACGTTTGGTGGATTATGTAAATCATTTCCAAACCACAGACGATCACAAACAGAGCATGTAAAACCAAATTTATTTTCACTAAAACGTTTGCTAAACTCAATGTCAGCAGCGATTATTTCTGTCTTGACGCGTTTACATACCAGATTTCTAGACTGTGGGGAATCGAAAGTGTGGAAGCATTACATTTTTCGATGACAATTTTTGTGGAATGACCCCCAGCCTAAAAACATTATCATGTTAAAAATGAAAGACCAAACTGAGAAGTGGAAAAGAGCTGCAGATAAATTTAATGAGAATAAAGACGACCAGGTTGTGGACACTAAGGTAGGTGATGTTAGTGAAAGTAATAAATATAATATGACGAATAATGATAACATAATGAAAAATGTAGTATCAGAGAGTAATATATTGAATAGTAGTGATGATGAAATTTTAGTGGGAGTAGAAATTAGTGGTGAGGTAGTAGTTGGTGAGTTTGAGAGAGAGAGAGAGAGAGTAGAGTGAGGTGAGCATGAGATGCAGAGGGCAAATTTTCCCCGTGGTTTAAGTGGAGTAAGGGCTCCACATGTGGTTTTTGAGGACAAACCTTCCTCCAGAGGTTGTGTGGGAAACATGGTGTCTCAAAAGGGTCCCCTAGTTTTTTGTGGTTTACCTGGTAAAGCCAGGAGGTGTAATAATGATTTTGTTGTGCCCTTTGCTAGGAGTGGGGTAGCTCAAGCGTGTTGTGATAGGTATTATGATGAAAGGTGGAGAAAGACTGAAATAGCGATTTTTTATGTTAGTAGAGGTTATAAAGAGTTAGTGCAGATTTTACATATTGAGAGAGTTGAGAAAATTGATGACTTACCTTGTAATGAAACTGGTGCAGCTGATGATGATTATATTGTGACTTACCTGATTGTGACAAATAATCCCAAGGGTGACTTGACTGTACATGATGTCGACAAGGTATATGATATATTATTCTGGAATAATCCTGTTTATGATTATAATGATATTGTGGACAACACGAATTTAAATGGTTTTTGTGTTGAAAGAGATAATATGATGAATTTATTGTGTACTGAATGGTGTACATACAATAGTAGACTGATTTATGATGATGGAGGTTAGATATATGTTGATATAATGGACAGTTGTATATTTGATGTCATGGTTTTGAGAATTGGTTTTCCCTGCTTGTAATCGTCAAATCTGTTCCTTCCGCCTACCTTGACAGCACCCTGTCGCCACCTAACAGCCTTGGCGACTTGCGTTACACGTCCATGTCTTGGCCGCTCCCCCCAAAAGATCGTCGAAGAAGAAATAAATAAAACAAAATAAATGAATAAATACACTACCACCCAACAACTATAATGGCCACATCCATCTACCTCTCCCGTTCGCATATGGTTACCAACTACACTTGCACACAATATAACCCACAAGCAATACACTCCCAAAACTACGTGCAACCACCTTCTCAACGGCCCGGTCAGCTGGCGTACGTCCCCCCCTAAAAACCCCAAACCCACACGGAAACCCTCCAAAACAGCCCGAGTCCGACCATATTGGTCAGTCTCAAAAAAAAAAAAAAAAAATTTATTTGGAATAATGGTTATGGTCAGTACAATGGATTATATTTTATTTGTATGATTTTGTATATAAATTTGCATTTAGTTAAAACTATGAATTCGGTTATATGTATTATTATTGTAAGGTTATTGTTATTTGAAAATTTATTGGTAAAATTAAATGATAGCAAGTATAAAAGTATAATGTATGTCTTGAATGTTTCAGCAGGGGCTTTTCCCCCATTTTCGGGCGGTCACGGCCTCGCCAACCCTGACCGTGGATTGTGGCCTTTTAGGGGTGGACCATGGTTGTGGGTTGTGGTTAACTCCCTAGTGAGGCCAGACAACTATGGTCTTCCTCTACGAAATTGGTGTAAGTAGAAATTTTTAACTGTGAAGAAAGGGGGGGGGACCCCTAATGATCTTGGGTAGGCATTATTGTCAGCAGTGCATCGCTTTGCACAACTCAAGTATCAACTACTTTTTGATTTCAAAAGTACTCTAAGGTAAATTTAGAAGCATAGTTTCCACCAAGCAGGTGTTGCTATTTCAAAGAATCTAGTTGTTTTTCTTTTTGCAGGAATTGTTAAAAAAAATTAAAATCTATATACATAGATATTTGGCTGATGATTGTTAGTATATAGAAACTCGAAAGTCGAATTACTCTAATACGGTGCAGAAAACTGAATAAAGCCACTGTACTGTAAAAGTAAGTTGTCACAGTATAACAGAATCATATCATACAAATATCAGAAATGTAGTAACTAACAACTAATTTAATCTCTAGATACAAAGTAGTAATAAAATAAAAACTTAAAAATTATTCAATTGACACCACTGTTTTTAAAAACAGAAGGAAGTACTTTGATCTTTATAGTTACATCTTAAGTGTTAACTACAAATTGTGTTAAAATAAATTTAAACTTTTTATTTAATTATGAACAACATTTTATAAAGAAAAGGCCTATTGATCAATATATGTACATAAACTGTAGGCTTTAAAGTTCTCAAAACCACTTGCACATTAACAAAACAATACAAAATGTGAAAAGAGAACTATTATTGAATTATCGTAGTCTGCACAGAATCTTAGTAGGGTTAGCCTATATACTGTTTGTAGACAAACAGTTACGTTCTTGTCAGACTATTTGGGAAAGAAATTTAATAACATTTTGCAGAAAATGTGTGAATTAATTTGTACAGTATAATCTACTGTGTCATTTCATACTGTTCAGTATTGTTATTCACCTGAGCCAAATATTTTGTAAGTAAAAGAAGTTGCTTTACCATAACTTGAAGTCTTATTATTGTATTTGGTAATTATACATTTAATTGGCACTTTAAACTAATTTGATGTATTAACACACACTAATAAAGCAACTTATATTCTTGTCTTATCTTAATATATTGGTAGTCACGCTGTCATCACAGATGAAAGTACTCGTGCAGGAAGTGTTCGGTCTGAATCTTGGTCTGATTCGAAATCACTCGGACCCCACCACATCACAATCTTAGGCTCATCCTGTGCACTACAGTCAAGCTCTAGACAGACACCAGTCATTCCTTACTGACAGGCATCAACGTGTTGTTTCCTTTATGTTTCAAATGCCATTAACAAGAAGGCTAATCTGCTAGTGTCAGTATTTTCTTCAGTTGCTAATAAGAAAAATTATTTTTTCTTTGATATTTGAATTACTGTCAGACTACTTGATTGCATTTAATGTATCTGTGTTTGCTTTGTTGATGAATTCACTTAATCTAACCCTTGTTTAATAAATTGAGATATTATTGTTGTTAGGCATCTGTCATTTGTTAAAAAGTAACTGGACTGATTGTACTTCACCAGTATACGGACATCGTGTGTTGTGTGTAAGATTATAAGGGTGTAAGTTATATGTAAGTTTGAGAGTTGTGGATGGAGAGTATAGAAATAGTATAGTGGTATTAAAAATGAATCAAACTTGAATAGAAGAATTTCATAACATGTAAAACCTGAATGTTGTGAGAAAACGACCAATTAAATATAAGATTACAAACTGTAATCAGATTAATAAGTAAATAAAGTGTGTGTGTGTGTGTGTGTGTGTGTGTGTGTGTGTGTGTGTGTGTGTGTGTGTGTGTGTGTGTGTGTGTGTGTGTGCGCGCGTGCTTTGTATAATGGTAGCAACTTTTGTCTATTATAAACAGCACGAATGGAGTATTTTCAGTCAACTTTAGAATTATTATTATTATTCAAGGATCAACAACTTTTAATATGATAATGGATTTATTATAATTTTATAAAAATTTCTTAACATGAATATATTTTTGAATATTGTTTGTCAGTGTTTGGGAAGCATGTAGTTTCAAGTACATGAGTCTCACACTAGATAAGCAGTAATCACACAAAGTAAAGTCGGTTCTAACAGAGATGTATAGAGCTATAACTGGGACTGATGGGAAGAAAAATTTATGTTTACCGCTAAAGTCATTATGAACTATAGTACTGTAGAAATTAATTGAGACAAATAGCATTATGTTATTTACAAGAACAGTGCTGTTTTTTTTTGTTTCACATACGTATAGTTTTCTTAACAAACATGTCTTCAGTTCTATGGTCACCAGAATCTCATCATAGAATGGGTAGACTTTTAGGTGCTAAGAAAAATAAACCAAAAAGCGCTAAAATATGTTCTGAATTGTTTCTAAAGGAATGATATAAGAAGATATGAATTTTGCAGTCAGTCTTAGAAACAATGCAGCAACTACATTTGATTGAAGAGAACTGTATACTTTTATAAGTTACCACCGTAAATTAAACACTAGATTTAGCACAGTTTTTATTTTTCATTAACTCGAAATATTATGCCATTTTCCAGTGCACTATACTTGGTGTCAGTTGATCCCACGTATCTCACTGTAAAAGGCAAGAAGTGTGTGATGTTAAGAAAAGTAAAACATTTGTTATGTCTGTAAACGGTCTTGGTTTAGAAGAGTTAGGAAAAAGGTACACAGTAAAATCAACAGTGTAAATATTCATAATTAATATTGTTGCTGTTGTTAAGTCTATTGCTGTGGACTCTATTTTTACAAGTGATAATATTTTCTGTGAGCTTTTACTTGAGAACAACACTATTTTTTTTTCAGTGCATGTAGTGTAGCTCAGTAATTTAATTTTTTTTTTTATTATATCGTGACGCATCCACTAACTTCTTCTGTAAGTTCTGTGGATACGTATATAACAATTGCATCATCACTAAACATTTCGTAGCCTACATCTGATAAGTCTATTTCAGACCAATTTTTGACATTGTCTTCATTCAAACTGTTATATACTGGTAGGATTTAATCATGAAAATGATTACAAGTTATGGTCTTCCACAGTATTCCCTCACGGGCTCGTAATTTGTGAGTACTGGTGTGGCAATCCCGAGGTACTGGAGCTGGACTTTTCACTTTTCTTCAGCTTTTCATGGGTGAAGTCCCTTCTCCTTGTTCTGTCCTGTCGGTCTTCCTTGACCAGCTACTTTTTTGATACTGATGTTAATATGCTAGTCGCAGGGTGGAAGTCTAAAGTGCACAGAACCCATAGTGTGGTGATCCGCTCAAAATATTAATCTGCTCCATGTACCCGTTTTAAAATATTACTGTGCAAAAAGAATATGTTTAAAAGATTCAGCACTGTATGCTATTATGATCATATAATGTCATATATTATATGATATATATATAAGTATATGATATAAATTGTATATATGATATATATTATATAATATATTATATATTATATGATATAAACCAGTATGTATTATGATCAATACTGGTTTCAGGTTTTACAGTTATATTTTTTTATAACAAAAACAAGGACGGTACTGCAAAATATATGACATCTGGATATATGGCTATTCAATAAACAGTGTTCTTAACAGAGTTATTAGTAGGAACAGTGAAAGGTACCACAATTTTTATTACATTCAGTATCCATTATAGTTGTCAGTCTGTAAACTTACTTATATTTTGCAAAATAACTTTATTTATTATGAATTATTTACAAATCTCAAAATGCCTACCTGCACAAGGGATCCAGCCAGGGTCCTTTTATGCGAACTCGTAACCTGTAAGAGTGGTTATTGGGTTTCGTTACATAATAAACGTCAACTCTCATTTACTACGTTAATCAGTTTTGTTTATTAATTAAATTTAACATTTTTTCATTCCTTTTGTTTTACTTTCCTTATTACAAATTTGTTTCTTATTTCTGATACATTTCCCAGAAGTAGTTTGTGAGCAACTGGTTTACATACTTTGTGGTTCTACATAATGCATAGCTTATGAATTCATAAAACAGGAATTAATGAATTATATCTTACCTTCTATGTCTTAACCAAGATTGAATATATTGAACAAGGCAACCCAGCACTTTACTCATTCATTCTTTACCTTTCACACCTTTAACCACCCTGAATTTAGAGCTCTTTGTATATTGTATTGTTATTTAATTCATATGTAGGTACTTTCCTGTGGTGGAATCCAACACGTGGTGGAGACACTCCCGGGTTTTGTTACGTTCACGTTGCTTGTCCAAAATACACTTTAAACTGATTGAATGTTGGTTACTTGTTGTTGTAGCACTTTATACTATTTTTATCTATTGTTTATTGACATTTTACCAATTTCGGCCGGTTGGTCTACATTGTTCGGAATAGTTTTTCACTAACCGCGCGCCAACGCACCTGCACGGTTTTGAGTTTAGACGCCGACTGGATATTTCAAAATGGCTCATTGTCCCTCTGTCAGTGGCAACTTGGCTCGTGATTGGCTGAGTGCATCTCGAGGAGTATCCGTCATATCGTACCTGGCGAGAAAGAATTCTCAAACGTGACTTTAACGCTGGGAACAGTGGCCCACTTGTGCGCTCGTACGCAGGAATACGCACCCTTTCTGATAACTTGCATTTTTGTAACATGCTGTGCCAGTCAAGGAACTATAGTCGGTGACCAAAAATATACTCTGGTTAAATAAAAAATGAAAAGCTTTACATTATAGACCCTCATCAGTTTGTACCGTTACAAGTCACGTATGCAAGCAGGAACACTTTGGTTTTGTACATTATGAGGAACGGACTCCACCGCACTAGTCTTTAGTCAAACAATGTATTTGACAAGGTACTGTTTGAAGTGAACAAAGGAGTACCCTGTCAGATACTATTTTTCCTCTCATGAGGGAGGCTGGCAGACCACTGTCTGCCAGTCATGACAACAGGTACCTATAAGTTAGGTATTCTGGGTGAATGCAGCAATGCGGTGCATGCAGGGTGGCTTTATTTGGCTCAGTATTCTGAGACTTACATTTTCTACTTGTTTCCTTTAAACGTTGTATATACTGAGTTGTTATTTAACAAAGTTATTGAACTTCAAACTTGATAATTTTGTCAAAAATTAGTAGATACACTTCTGTGACCGGTTTTCAGGTAAAAAACCGTCCGAACCCATCAAATTTACCCCTTAATCAATATCCAAGAACTTGGTATGGCTTCATTTTACCCTCTGAGCAGAAATTATGTCAAAATATTATGGTAGCATTAAGTCAAAAACAAACCATTTCCGGGCATATATTTTGGTAACTTTTTTGCTAATGTTAATGGCTCGAATCAGCGCTGAAAGTATTTCCATGCAGTTTGAATAACTGTATTTGTGCAGATTTTTTTCTGTTCTGTATGATCTGGCAAGGTGCTGTTTGAAATGAACAAAACCGTGCCATGTCATTACTAATGAAAAGAGGAAACTCCATCGATGTATAGTATATGTATCGCGCACCATGTCCATTGAAAACAGTCTGACTGTTGCTTTCTCGCACCGGGTATGCCACAACACTATATCTATACAAAGTATGACTTTTTTTTATAGCTGTTGTTGCTTTAGTGGAACGTATTTATGTTAAATAGTATAGATGTGTCACATTTTGACATTAAATAATGACATCAAAGTGTGAGGTTTGGGGTAAGTTCTTTTGCAAAATAAGCACATTTGCTTCACTGTAAGATTTCAATATTTTGACACGTTACTTTACTTTGTGACTAAGTTCTGTTGCATTCATAAATACTTATTTATAAACATTTCATGCAATGAAAATTTTATTTACTAACATCAGTGAAGCCACTATTGCAATTTCAGATGAATAAATATTAAAAATAATTGAAGTGAAGGAAAAAAAAAGACGTGAACCGTAAATTTTAAAATGTTTGTTGTTATCATATAGTTGAATTTAATCCTCTCACCTGAAGTCAGAATATTAAAATATCAGTGTTAATTTACGTTAAAATTGTTTTACTTAATTAACAATATATTAATTACATAAAGATGCTTATATTAAATGTTACTGAATAAGAAAAATTTATTTTACTTTTGGCACACTCCAGGTTTAAAGAATGTACTGCACGGGTTTACCCCTTGCAATATCAAACACACAAGATTTTATGACCCTCCTATTAATTTAACAAGTTTCATTTCGGCTGTCTTCAGGAAAATCGTGGTTTGAAATATGTTTTTTAAACACTGTGCTAGCAAAGTTTTTACAAACAGATATAGACACTTTTTTGGTATTGAGATTACTATTTTTAACGATAAAATATAATTTTAAGAAATTATAGGCCTATAAATTTTATGATCTTTAACACGATCTGATGATGCTGTAATTTATTTTTCAATTGACAAAAAGTAAGTAAAATGAGTGTAAGTTACTGAGATTTGTTATCAGTATTTAATACGCTCTTCACACTTTGTAACAATGAAATAATTTTTTTTTTACTGTAAAGCCACACACATAATACAGGATATTATCCTTATATGATTTTATGTTTTAACCATATTGCAAATTCCATTAAAATGTTTAATTTCTTAACTCTTCCTCTGCTTCTGCAACACTCACAATTAAGTTTTGTTAATTAAATAGAAATCTACAAAATCACTGTTGTTATATGCCTGTACACTGTTTCTGAACATAAGTTTTCTCAAGGCCCACTGAAATTGTTAAACATTGGGATTTATATTATGTCCTCCACTGGATCTAATACAAGAAAACAAGAGTTTATAACGGTCTTGAAAAAAAAAATTGTGATTGAAATATACTTATACCTAACTTATCAAATAAATCGTTTTTTAAATATTTTATAGAATTAATATTTGTGATAGATCCCAGGACAAAGTTTCACCTTGGGTGTTTTAATATTGAAATACCATCAACGTATAAAATATTTAAATCATTTTTCTATCATCTTTGTATCACGGCCCATATTAATTTTTTTTTAATGGTCCCTTTAGAGTTTTCCCCATAAAGATCTGTACTGTTGCAATAACCAAGAAATGCATCTAATATTCTAAGAAGCTCAGTAGTACTTTTTGCTCCAATAAATTCTACATGGGTTTTATTCATTAAAAACTATTGCATCAGGTACCCCTGCACTTAGCGTTTGTGCTGCTATTTTCACATTCATTTTCTGATTTTCATATAATATGTGATTATCTGACAACTTGTTACCAAACTTTAAAACTTGTTCTTTTTTGCAGATTATTTAATCTTTTAATATACTTAAAATGTATAATTCCTTGTTTAGATACAATAGTACCCTTATCAGCTAAAGTGTTGCGAGCTAACTGTAACATGTGACAGGTGTCTAACATAACACAAACTTCGCAAATAACATTTTGTGGTTATCTAAAAAATGGGGCTTTTCGGGAAGCTGGCACCTTAGTTTCTTATCTGGTGTTATATTAGAATTCATTCCATCAAAACTAACGTTGTGGACATATATACCTGATTGATACTAAATTTAATAACTACATTTCTGTATTTTACTTGTTAAAGAGATATATCAGAAGTAGAAATGAACTGTTATAACAATATAATCTTCATAAGCTCAAATCTCAGTAAAACTATCCCACATGTAACAATTGTAAGGTGTCAAACCATGTGCACAACTGACTGCATGCCACATTTAGTACACGTGGTAAGTTAGCACCGAAAGCTTTGGTCACTGGGGGCGGGGGGTGTTGTATATGATTCGGACTGTTTTTTGCCATAACTTCCCGCGATCCGTATATTATACATCGATGGGAAACTCTCAAGAGAGACTCTTTTTACAGTTGGAACTGTCAAACAGTTACGGCTCTGGGTCATGTATGACAAGGAATACAACAGTATGTAAAGCCATTATATTACCACTCCCATAATTTGACAGGGTGCTGCTATTTTAGAATTCATTCCATTGATACTAAATTTAATAACTACGTTTTTGGATTTTATTTGTTAAAGAGATACATCAGAAGTAGAAATGAACTGTTATAACAATATAATCTTCATAAGCTAAAATTTTCAGTAAAACTATCCCACATGTAACAGTTGTAAGGTGTCAAACCATGTGCACAACTGACTGCATGGCTCATTTAGTACACGTGGTATGTTAGCACCGAATGCTTTGGCAACTAGTGGTGGGGGGAGTTGTATGTGATTCGGACTTTTTTTTGCCATAACTTTGGCAGTCTCCCCGCGATCTGTATATTATACATCGATGGAAAACTCTCAAGAGAGACTCTTTTTACAGTTGGAACTGTCAAGCAGTTGTGACTCTGGGTACATTACTGTTAGGTTATGTATGCCAAGGAATACAACAGTATGTAAAGCCATTATTTTAATTTGTTTACATTATTTTGTCACTCTGCGTAATTTGACAGGGTGCTGTTTGAAATGACAAAACAGTGCCCTGTCAGATCTATAATTTTCCTCTCAAGAGAGAGAGACTGTTTGGCACATACCTTGCAGTTATGAATACGGGGACCTAGAAATTAGGTCTTCCGGGAGATATAATTAAAGGTGCTCATGATATATATTTTAGTTAGCCAGCATTAGGTATTAAGTGTATAGCATTAATTCTTTTATGATAAGATATTTTTGGGTGTGTGTGTGTGTATATGTGTAGTTCGTGGATGTGTCGACCACGGTATCTATATAAAGGTAATATGGAATGGAATTGAATAAATGAAAATATTGTGATTTAATTAAGAAAGTTTAGTTAGTAATCACAAACAGAATTAACACGGTTGCGGACCACTATAGAAAAATTATTCCGATTAGCGCTTTCAAGGATATGACGAGCTGTGAAGCTTGAAAGCACTAATTGGAATAATTTTTCTATAGTGGTGTGCAGCAGTGTTAATTCTGTTTGAAAAGATTGGGGTATATTTATTTTACCTGTATAAAGAATATAAAATACGTATGCCCTACTGAATGGAAGTTTGTCAGTCAATCTTTTAATTAGACTGTAGTGGCTATATTTGATAATTTGTGATCATTTTGTTTTACTATCTCATAAAGTTCATATTTCACACAATATCTTCAGAATCTGTATGTTTCAAGTTAAGACTATATTTTCGCCAGGCACTCTTCAGAACATGTTCAGTCATGACAAAATGATATAGGGTGTTAGCCATGAACACATCGCCATTCATTATGTCTGATAACACCCACTTTTATTTTCAAGTCGAACAGTTGTAAGGTCCCATCTAAAACCCATGTTCATTACTGATATGAAGTAATAGGCATATCAGATGCTTGCCTTTGTTACATGGAGGTTTTATTTCAGATGAGTGAAAAGTTTGTTGAGATGTTTTTATTGTGCAATCGCTCCATAGGTTGCTAGTCATTTGTTGTCCTGAACCCACGTCTCTTCAAGTTAAAAAATGTGGCGATTCTCTGCCACATATTTCTTGATTGACTTCAATTAGTTTGTTTTGCCAAGTTGAAATGTCATGTCAATATTTACGGAGGATTCTGTAAATAGGGTCATTCAGTTATATTTTAGCCGGCATTAAGTATTAGGTGTAGGTAGGGAGAATCAGGTGTATGTGTGTGTAATCACACTTTTTGTATGAGTGTGTACAATTTGTAGAATTTTTAGTACAACTTTTTATATTTCTGTAGATAAATATTAAACACGGTATGGACAGTTAAAGTTGTGCTTCTGATTTTTCATAAGCTAACATTAAATACAGTGTTACACCTCTTGTATTACTGAAACACATTCACTTTTTAAAATAGTCTTTCTGGATATTAAAACAAATATAGAAAATGGTAGTTATGGATTTCCAACCAAAAAGTGATGGTACATATAAAGTATTTTCCACCCCTTTTCAAGATTTGAGAGTGAAAATCATGTCATGCTTTTGCATGGGTGCAAAACATTCCAAGCTGTGGTATTCAAGAAATAAAAAAGAGGGCGTTTTATTGTTGCTGTGAGGGGCTAGAATGGAGGAACAAAACATTGATATGGAAGTCTTTTTTAACCGAATTTAACAGATGATGTCATTAATATCTTATTACAAGTTGTTGGCTGTATTGCCCCTCTAATTTGGAAATAGCCTTTATGGGTAGGCACATATTCCTATACCCACATTTTTCAGCGTTTGTCCATATTGTGTTTTCTACATTAAATCCACAGTTCAGTTTTCTCAGCATATTTGTCATTATAGATTATGTTAACTCCTTTATACATGTTCTTTTTATATTTTATAAACATACTTGGTTTCTTTCTGAAACCCTGATTTTCCTGTTCCTCTTAGTTGTCAAATATTATGAGGCTTTGTTTTTAGTGTGTATTAAAAGTAGTATTTTCTGGCGGAATACGTTTGTGTGTGTGTGTGTGCACGTGCGCGCGTTGTTTGTATGAAGAAAATGTAAAATAATTCTTACAATCTTAAGGTATAACGTGTCGGCTACGTTATAACCTAGGGAACCCGTGATAATTGACTCTGGCCAATTATACATGCTGCCTTCGTTGTAACAAACTGAAAATTAATCAGATCACTATCAATAATTATAAGTACTCTAATAAAAGGAAACTGGGGAGGGAAGTCTGCTGATTTATGCACTTAATTTAGTATGTAACAAAGATGACATCTCTTTATTTACGTATGATTGATAATACATTACAAATAAAATTTTTAGCTTACACTGAAATTGTAAGGGGGTTTTCTGTATTAAAAATGATAATACAGTTAGTGTATTTACCTCGGATCCGAGTCTCTTTATACTAGTTAGGAATTTTCAAATTTACTCTACTTCTTTAGTCAATTACATTATTACTTAAAATACCATTTGAAGAATGGTTTCATTTTGTTGTGCGATGTTCCAAAGCTACATCACAAGAGTTACGTTACAAAGTATGATTTCTGAAATTATTTGTTACAACATTGTTATTCTTAACGCTTAGAGATTGTCATTTAAAGTCTTTTTCATTTAAAATTACTTATATTTAAAAAATACATTATGCACGGAAGACGAGCTTCCGCGTCACCTCTAGTTAATCGTTTCAGTCCATGTCCTGCCGCATGATTCTTCTGTACTCTCTTAATAGTAGGTCATCATCATGGTAGTCTTTCCGGTGGAGGTCCTCGGAGCCAACTAATGATGAAGTGGATGTTACGGTGTCATCTAGAGTGAAGTCGTCCTGTTTCTCAGTGGTAGTGTAAATGCAGTTGAGGTCTTAGTCTTCACATTTCCCAGTTAATCACATCACATTTGTAATAGCACAGTGGTATTTGAGTTTACATATTTGTTACACTTTATGACGGAACCCTAAAATAACTTTAACTATATTTTTAATAGGAGATGTCACCTTACACACTTATTTTATTCTTTCACATCTTTGTGTTAAAACACTACATTTTAGTTACATAGATCTCCACACCGTTAGTTGAAGCTAATAACAAAATAAAAAAAACATTTTTGCAGCGCTCCGCTTGGAGCTGTTTACAGATTGAATGTCGCATCTCAAGTCCTACATTGTTACAACAGGAAAATTGTAACGACACGGAGTGAATACTCCGCCATAACATAGTTCCAACTTTTAATTAGTAATACAGTCTTACAGTTCGACATAATAAACAATCAAGACTTTGCTTGTCTACAGAATTTATTACAACTACTACTAGTGACTTTGAATTATTTATTATTTACATTATAGTTTACAGGTATTTTTATTTAATGCCGGATCGGTATGCAAGTTGGATCCGGTATACACAGGTCATAGCATGATAATTTAGTAAAGGGTTAACAGTTTTTTAAACTCTTGCTTTCTCAGTTTTAGTTAATTATTTTAGTAAAATTCCCTTTTTAATTCTCATTACTATTATGAGCTAGTTCAGGGGTATTCTTCAGTTTAATAGTGCGATTTAATGGTTTTCACTAACTTCCCATTTTATATTTTTATTATTAATTATTTTTTATTTTTTTTAAATTTAAATCGTCACATACTCCGCCGCTTAAATGAGACATGGGGGGGGGAGAACTTTTAACAAGGTGAATTCGAAAGTAAGGTACTGGGGCACACTTGTCGTTACTGTGTGAAGTTTCTCTCCTTCTTCTCCCTTTTTCTTTTATTTATTTAGTTGCATGAGTTATACACAACTTACTTCTTCTGATTATCAAACAATATATATATATATATTGCAACACATCTTTTTATGATTTCTTTCATTATGGATTATGAGTTTTACATGGACCTGGTTAGGGTATACCATGCCAACACTTACCTGCAGTATATGGTACTTTTCTGCTTTGCCGGCTATTAGGTGTGGGATTTGGGCTTATTAGGTATCAGGTAACGAGTTGGGACGATGTGTTTCCAAAAGAATTATTTTAGGAAGCTGAGTTGTATAAATTGTGAATAAATGAAAACTACCTTTTTAGTCTATCATTCCAATGATTATAATTGTCACCCTCAAGGTGCTTATCTTTAAACAAATCATAATAATAAAAAGAATTTATATTTAACACGATTTACGGCGGGTTCCACTAATTTATATTCTTTCTTGAATATTACTTTACACATATTTTCTCTAGTGATATATTGTTATAATGCTTACGTCTAACAATCACATATTAAAATCATATATCTTAGTACATCATTTATAAGTTCCTGAAAATAAGACATACAATACACAGTATATACACAAAACATATAACATGGAAATATACACACATATATGGGCAGTTTCACACTGTCTGCCTGTAATTATAATTCATTTATAAAAATCATTTTTGTTATATTGAAATAATTATTTAATAAAATGGAAATACTGAATTGATTTCATTCTATGAAATCCGTAACCCTGTTCTTTATACATGAGAAAATAAAATACGAACTTTTTAAATGAATATAACAAGGGTTATAGTTATCGTTATCTCTATGGTAGTTATTATTAATCTAAACATTTTTATTAAGGGTAACTCCCTTTTAATTATTCTACTCTTCAGCCTGCTTGGCTATCAACAATAATTAATATGAAACAATAAAATTTGTGACATCTACTATCTTGATAACACTCTTAGAGCTTCTCTGCACTCTCCCTTAATTTATCACATTTAATTTATCAAATATAATTCTTTATACAGTGCACAATCTCATGAAAACATTTGCTTAGAGTCTTTCTGCACTCTTATTAACATATTATTATAATAATCACACATTATCTAAATGTTCTGTCTTTTAGAATAAATGTCTCTATATGATATACAGTACAACATTTAAAAGTGTCTTTAGGCTTTAGTCATACCGCCTATATAAAAAAATGTTTATCAATTATTTAAAACTGTTCAATTTCGCTTATAGCGGCTTTTCATTTACTTGTTGTGTTTTACAACATTATTATGAACCCTGAACCATATCAGGTCACCTGTTTTGATGATTTCATGTTACACAGATGTACACGGGTCTCAGGCGTCGGCGTTGAGTACAGCTATTCCTCTCGAAACCTCCGTCAGCGTCGCTTAGCGGTGTATGAACAGCTAGGCTAGGCGTCGTTCCTTTATCGTCATGGACACAGCGTCTCTGGCCTCGGGTATAGTCTGATGTCCGTAGTACGTAGTTGTAGTAACTCAGGTGTCTGCCGGTCTCATTGAAGCGTCTTCTGCAGCGTATCGTTCCGTGTGTACGACTCAACGAATACTTTATGAATGAGCCAGATGCTCGTTTTGGCTCACTGTTTATAGGGCAAAGCCACGTGTGCAAATGAGTTTCTATCGGCGAATACCTCACCAATCCTTTATTTATTTAGGTAACAAAGTTGTTTGTTAGACGTGTCTTGAACACAGTTATTAGCTATGTATACACGCGATCTTTAATTAGCACCGCGAAAGGTGTGAAATAGTAAAACGCTTATAGTTCACGACACTCTCACTATCTCGTTATGTGTTTGGTGTCTAAATAAAGCTACATTTCCGCACTATTCACTGGTCAACCTAGTTCTTCTTAATCTTTTGTCATTTTTTTATTATTTAAGTTTTAAAACACTTCTGACATGTGCCGACAAAATTATACATATTTATGCAGGTGGACTGTTATCTGTTTTGTTTGCTATATAAAATCTTATCTGTACCCTTCTAAATGTACAATTGTAGCAGATAACGCTTATTATGCGTACTCCAGTTAGAACGATAAACATTGATAACAATGTTTCGTTATAACACTCCCCCACTTGCTTTAAAAAAATTGTTTGTGCTTTACATAACATTTTTTTTTTATTTTTTTTTTTTTATCTATGTTTAGTACATACACAGTCAGTTATATTACATGTTTATTAGAAAGAATATAAAATCTTATCTTAAAGTAACAATCACATATGGGTATTATTGGATATAATGACGCATGGTACTTTCCGACGTCCTTTTTCTTCACTGGGTCATATACCATGTAGGTGTGTGGTCCTAGACGACTCCTTAGTTCATATGGGCCACAGAATAATCTGAAGAATTTCTTGGAAGTGTTTAATATACTACTTCCCACAGGATTTGTCTTTATCAATACCTTATCACCAATCTGGAATCTTGTCAATCGGTGAGTTCTATTATACCGGTCTCTCCTTTTACCTGCTTGATGATATAGCTGTCGTTCAGCTCTGTTTATTTTTATTTGAATTGGCAAATCTACATTATAATTTTCCGGTTTATTAATCATGTTGTGCCAGAATCTTTTAGGTATTTTATTCTCACTTAATTCTAACGGTGTGTATCCTGTAGCTTCACTATAATTGTGATTCATTGCATCTTCGAAAAATTGTAGATAGTCAGGCCATTTACTCTGTTGATTGTAGCAATATAACCTCATGTACTTGCCTAACTCTCTATTTATTCTTTCAGCTAGATTAGTTTGTGGATGCCTTATGGATGTAAGTATAGGTTTTATACCTTGTCTTGTCAATGCGTCCTTCCATAATTTATTACCAAACTGCTTACCTTGATCTGTCAACACTTTATCCATTTTTCCATACTTTGGTATATACTTCTGGGTAATGACGTTCAGAACAGATTTCATGGTGGGTCTTCGTACAGCATATAACTTTACTAGCTTGGTAAACACATCTACCGTCACAATTATATGGCGGTACCCACGACTTGATCGCGGGAGTGGTCCAAGGAAATCAAGTGCAACTATATCCCCCTTCTTCTTAGTTCTGATACTCCCCATTTCAACGCAAGTGTTTAAATTCGGATGTTTGGCTGTTTGACAATCATGGCATTTCCTAACAATTATTTTAATTTTTCTGAACATATTATTACAGGTGAAGGCTTCTTTCATAGTTAAATAGCACTTCAATGGAGATGCATGAGCTAGACTACGATGACATGGCATAATTAATTGCTGTAACATGTCATGAGATAGCACAACTTTCCAATCATAATTAATAAGCTTAAATAAAATTCCATCTTTCACATAATAATTTATAGGTAACGGATTATTTTTTATATTCTGTAATCGCTGATCTTTATCTTGCTCTCTAGCGAGATTACGTAGTAATTCTTGTACTTCTCTCTCGGGTTTGTATGTTATGTTGCTAAGTACCCTGACATCTTGTGGTTTAGCTTCATGTGTTTCTATACAGACTCCAGAATGTAGTCATTGATTTTCAGTCTTCGATGTGGACGGTTTATTACGTTCATCAGTGTTTCTCGGTGGCTCTTTCTGTTTTTTCTCAACGGTAATCGCCTGCGTATTTGCATTCCTATCGGATGTCCATGGTTTCGAAAATCGTTTCGACGAATTCGGCCATCGGTAACCTCCTTTGTAATTACCTCTTTCATTATTTTGCTCCTGCTTCTCATATGTTCGTCCATCTTCATGGCGTCTATCATATGATACATTTTTGTTTTTCGGATATTTTTCATCGTCTGTACGTCTATCTTCTCTGCCTTTATCTTCTTGGCGATATCTTTGCGAATACCACGTACCTCTATCTTGATTTTGGTTCCGGTTATCTCGCTGAACTCCTCTTGGTGGGTCTCGTTCACGGATTACACCCTCCATCTGTGTTAAAAGTATTAATAGATCTTCAATGGTAGCTATACCCTGAACATGTATAGCTAGTTGGATGTTCCTGCTGAAATGATTAGCAAGCTTAATGACTAATTCTTTTTGTGTTAAAGTGGGACGTAAATGTTTACTCCTCTCTACTAACATAATGACGTATTCATCTTCAGACAGCTTACCTGGATTATATTTACCAAATTCCAGTGTATTTCGTATTCTCATTTGTATGTATTCATTCCAATACCTCCGTTCGAATGCTAGTTTAAATTCTTCATACGTTTTTAAATCGTCATTCACCATCGTGAACCAACTGGCTGCTGCATCTTTTAAGTAACGGCTTACAAAGTCTATTTTATCTTTGTCACTGAGAATAGATCCAATACTATCCATTTCTTTCTCACATTTGATACGAAATTCAATGGGATTTTCCCCTCTGGATCCTCTAAAATAGTTAATGGGTCTCTCTTCTCTAGGTACGGTCGAGTATACTAACGCTTGTGTTGGTAGTCTTCTCACTTCTCGTGTAAGTCGGTCTACTTCACCTTTTAACTTGACTTCCAGCTGAGCTACCCTGTTGTCATGGTGTTGGATAGATTTCTTGATGGTGTCGTCTGCTGCGGCGAGACTTTTTGTTTCTTCTTCAATTTTCATGGTCTTCCTGACATTCCTCTGCACCAACTCGCTGATGACTTGTATCTTGGTATCTTGTCGATGCGTAATTTTTTCGAGTTTCTGGTCCAGTGTGTCGGCCATAGATCTAAAATTTTGTTGTAGTCTTTTTCGCTGCTCTTCGAAATTTTCATTCATCACCACCGCTTGTTGTTTTAGAGACTCGTTAACTTTACCTTCTAAGGTCTCCATTCGTTCCATAATTTCTACCTTACTTTCAGCATTATACGCGTATAGTTTCTGAATTTCTGACGTGCTTGCTTCCAATCTTCTCATAGTGTCAGCACCACTAGTTTTTATTTCTTCAAACCTTTTTACGTTTTCAGCGTTGCTGGCTTCTAACTTCTTCATTATGTCGGCTAAACTGACCTCTTGTTTATGTGCCATGTTTAATTTTAATTTGGTGAACCGATTTTAAAATATTTATTATTAATTTGTATATTATTAATTATTTGGATTATTATTAAATACTGTATTGGTAGTCATTTATTCATCAACATACAACCGTTATCTTGGGCGCCTGTAGTATCAGTTTCTGATAACCACAATATTTATCTAAGCTCCCCTTTGTTTACTCTACTGATAACGCTAACTGTACGTTCTTATCAGCTACATTCAACATATAAATGCACGTTTTATAATAATTACACATCAACTCTAAATATTTGTTCTATGTGAATTTATATTTATTTAACTTCTTACTAATATTTAATTTTTTCGTATTATGTTTTTTTTTTTTTTTTATTTATTTAATCGTGCCCCACGTTGGAAGCGACATTTTCTTTTGCAACACATCTTTTTATGATTTCTTTCATTATGGATTATGAGTTTTACATGGACCTGGTTAGGGTATACCATGCCAACACTTACCTGCAGTATATGGTACTTTTCTGCTTTGCCGGCTATTAGGTGTGGGATTTGGGCTTATTAGGTATCAGGTAACGAGTTGGGACGATGTGTTTCCAAAAGAATTATTTTAGGAAGCTGAGTTGTATAAATTGTGAATAAATGAAAACTACCTTTTTAGTCTATCATTCCAATGATTATAATTGTCACCCTCAAGGTGCTTATCTTTAAACAAATCATAATAATAAAAAGAATTTCAAATATTTAACACGATTTACGGCGGGTTCCACTAATTTATATTCTTTCTTGAATATTACTTTACACATATTTTCTCTAGTGATATATTGTTATAATGCTTACGTCTAACAATCACATATTAAAATCATATATCTTAGTACATCATTTATAAGTTCCTGAAAATAAGACATACAATACACAGTATATACACAAAACATATAACATGGAAATATACACACATATATGGGCAGTTTCACACTGTCTGCCTGTAATTATAATTCATTTATAAAAATCATTTTTGTTATATTGAAATAATTATTTAATAAAATGGAAATACTGAATTGATTTCATTCTATGAAATCCGTAACCCTGTTCTTTATACATGAGAAAATAAAATACGAACTTTTTAAATGAATATAACAAGGGTTATAGTTATCGTTATCTCTATGGTAGTTATTATTAATCTAAACATTTTTATTAAGGGTAACTCCCTTTTAATTATTCTACTCTTCAGCCTGCTTGGCTATCAACAATAATTAATATGAAACAATAAAATTTGTGACATCTACTATCTTGATAACACTCTTAGAGCTTCTCTGCACTCTCCCTTAATTTATCACATTTAATTTATCAAATATAATTCTTTATACAGTGCACAATCTCATGAAAACATTTGCTTAGAGTCTTTCTGCACTCTTATTAACATATTATTATAATAATCACACATTATCTAAATGTTCTGTCTTTTAGAATAAATGTCTCTATATGATATACAGTACAACATTTAAAAGTGTCTTTAGGCTTTAGTCATACCGCCTATATAAAAAAATGTTTATCAATTATTTAAAACTGTTCAATTTCGCTTATAGCGGCTTTTCATTTACTTGTTGTGTTTTACAACATTATTATGAACCCTGAACCATATCAGGTCACCTGTTTTGATGATTTCATGTTACACAGATGTACACGGGTCTCAGGCGTCGGCGTTGAGTACAGCTATTCCTCTCGAAACCTCCGTCAGCGTCGCTTAGCGGTGTATGAACAGCTAGGCTAGGCGTCGTTCCTTTATCGTCATGGACACAGCGTCTCTGGCCTCGGGTATAGTCTGATGTCCGTAGTACGTAGTTGTAGTAACTCAGGTGTCTGCCGGTCTCATTGAAGCGTCTTCTGCAGCGTATCGTTCCGTGTGTACGACTCAACGAATACTTTATGAATGAGCCAGATGCTCGTTTTGGCTCACTGTTTATAGGGCAAAGCCACGTGTGCAAATGAGTTTCTATCGGCGAATACCTCACCAATCCTTTATTTATTTAGGTAACAAAGTTGTTTGTTAGACGTGTCTTGAACACAGTTATTAGCTATGTATACACGCGATCTTTAATTAGCACCGCGAAAGGTGTGAAATAGTAAAACGCTTATAGTTCACGACACTCTCACTATCTCGTTATGTGTTTGGTGTCTAAATAAAGCTACATTTCCGCACTATTCACTGGTCAACCTAGTTCTTCTTAATCTTTTGTCATTTTTTTATTATTTAAGTTTTAAAACACTTCTGACATGTGCCGACAAAATTATACATATTTATGCAGGTGGACTGTTATCTGTTTTGTTTGCTATATAAAATCTTATCTGTACCCTTCTAAATGTACAATTGTAGCAGATAACGCTTATTATGCGTACTCCAGTTAGAACGATAAACATTGATAACAATGTTTCGTTATAATATATATATATATATATATATATATATATATCTCCTTACAAACTAATTCTTAAATTACATAAAATTCACACTTTATGACTACATATTAAGACACATAAACTTCTTCTTATTTCTACTCCTTAAAACTACTACCGGTTTTTTCTTTGGGTTTTAGCTACTCTATTCACAGAGTTACTCTCTAAATAATTTATTACTTTGTGGTCATGGTAGTGGTCAGCTGACTACTCACTTCGCTCATCTTTCGCTGAACAGGATCTAAGGTTGATCAGGCCTCATTCCTAATTCTACGATTAGCACCTTGCATGGTTACTCAGGTACAAGATAACTTGTCTACCTTGTATTACCTTTTTCTAGTTTTTTGCTCTGCCATTTCCCTTTTTTTTATACAGTTTTATCTGCGAAATATGTGTTCTTCGTACGTATTCTTGAGTCGCAGATTCGTACAGGGCTACTGTTACTGGGGTTAAGTACTTCTGGATTTGGTAAGGACCACACCATCGGTATGATAGTTTAGAGGTGGTCTTATCAATTGCACTACTAGTCGGGTGTGTTTTATACATTACTAAGTCACCGACTTGGTACTTAACTAAATTGTTATTATTACTTCTCTCGTGATATTTTCGCGATTTCTCTAAGTTCGTTTTTAAATTTGTGCGGGCTTCATTCCAGATTTTTTTTATATGCTTATCCTTAATTTGCTGGGTTAGCAAGTCATGTATTTTCCATTTTGTGGACAGGGGGTGGTTTGGTTTGTACTTATACAATAACTCAAACGGGGTCGATTTATGTCCTTCGTGATAAGCTGAATTGAAGGCGTATTGTATCCAGGATAGGTTCTGGTCCCAAGACGTATGGTCGTTCGCATGATAGGCTATTAAAGCAGATTTGAGGTTTCGCAAATACCTTTCAGCAATATTGCCTTGCGGACGATACTCCGTAGTGGTAATATGGTCTATCCCTAACTTGAAACACATATTCTTAAATTCCTTTGCCTTAAACTGGGGTCCGTTATCTGACACTAGATGTACAGGTGTACCAAAATCTTTAAATAATCTTTCCTGTAATATCTTTACAATGGTCGACGCTAGCGCTCGCCGCATGGGATACATCCAAACAAATTTGGTGAACGAATCTACACATATGAGTAGCATCATATTACCTGATTTAGATCGAGGGTAGGGACCTGAAAAGTCTAAATAAAGTTTAGAGAACGGGGTAGTAGGGATTTCTGAAATTAATTGGCTTATTTGACTGTTTCTTGCTGGTTTGCTGAGCGCGCATAACTTACACTTTTTTACGAAGCTAGCTATTTCGCTGTTCATATTGTTCCAATGATATTCCTTACGAATGCGATGTATTGTTTTATTTATTCCCATATGTGCTCCAATGGTGGATGAATGGTAGTATTCCATCAGCATAGGCTTAATTACATCAGGGGCAATTATTCTTAATTCCTTTCCATTTGCTATTCTGTGGCATAGTATTCTTTTACTCAATACGTATTTATCTGATTTAATTCCTTCCTCGAGTTGTTCTATAATTGGCTTCAAAAGAGGGTCTTGTTGATACTGAGCGATGTTGGTAAACGCAAGGGGGAATTCGGTAATTACGGTGTTAACAATGGGTGTTTCTAGACTCTCATTGCTTTCGGGAGTATTAGTGGGCGACTGGAACATACGGGACAGGGTATCCGCAACTACATTTTGTGTACCTCTAATATGTTATACTTTGAATTTGTAACAGTTTAACCTCAATACCCATCTTCCAATACGTCCTAACTGTTTAGGGTGATTCAGTAACCAAGATAATGCTTGATTATCAGTTTCCAACAGGAACTCTTTATGTTCTAAAAAAGGTTTAAACTTCTCAAAAGCAAATACAATAGTTAAACATTCTAATTCATATGCGGAGTATTTCTTTTCTTGGTCAGTCAAAGTGCGGGAAGCGTAACTAATCGGTAGTCTACAGTTTTCTATTTCCTGATATATTACTGCACCTAAGGCTACACTTGAACTGTCGGTCTGAACTACGAAAGGTTTTGTAAAATCTGCTAATTGTAATACCGGGGGTGACATGATGCTTTCCTTTAGTTTTTCGAACGCAGTTTGGTGTTGTGGAGTCCATTCAAATTTCGCTCCCTTCTTTCTTAAGGCATTCAGAGGTGCGGCTATTTCGGCTAGATGAGGAATATACTTGTGGAAATAATTTATCATTCCCAAAAATCGGGCTATTCCTTTAGCATCCCACGGTGGTAAAAATTCTCTGATCGCACAGGTTCGTTCGAGGTGTATGCTTACCTTTCCGTTGGCCTTCACGATGTGACCTAAAAATGAAAATTGTGGGACAGCAAAATTTACCTTTTTGGGATTAACTGTTAATCCGGCTTTCTGTAATCGAGATAACACTTCACGTAGATGTTTAAGATGTTGGTCCATCGATTCGCTGTAGATTACAATGTCATCCAGGTAGTGATACACATATTTAAATTTTATATCATGAAATATTTTTTCTAATAGTCTACTACATACGGAACTTCCTTGTGATATTCCAAAGGGTACTCTTGTAAATTGGTACAGGTTGAAAGGAACAGCAAAAGCGGTTAGACGTTTGGATTCTTCTGAAAGGGGTATTTGGTGAAATGCCTGATTTAGATCCATTATAGTAAAGACTTTCGGTTTGGTGAAATAATGAAAAGCACTGTGGATGTCGAGAAGCAGGATAGATTCAAATTCTGTTCGTTTATTTAATTGCCGGTAGTCCACAACTAGTCTGTGTTTGTCGTGACTTTTTGGTACTAAAAATGAGGGTGATGAATACGGTGAAGTAGAGGGTTCGATGACTCCTTGTTCTAATAACTTGTTAATATGGTTCCTCATTACTTCCATTTTGGGCGGCGATAACTTGTATGGGGGAAGGCATATTACTTTGTGGTCGCTCAGATTGATCTTGTATTCTATTAGGTTCGTTAGTCCTAGCTTAGGGGTAAGAACGGTGGAAAACTCTTTTATTAGTTTCTGCATTCTCAGCCTATCTCTACTTTCTAGATGAGATAATTCAGACTCATGGTGTACTATATGTGTAGTAGATGATCCAGTACTTTCTTGTTCTTCTGTTTCACAATCAAAATTATACTTCCGTGTACGGTCGAATCGAAAATAATATTTCTTCTCGTGGATGTCAAGAATTATTCCCGTTTTACTGATAAAGTCAGCTCCCAATATTAAGTCGGGTCCTAAATCATCACATACTAACATTGAAAAAACCCACGTTAGATTCTTTAATTTTTAACTTAATGGTGATGCTGAGTTTTATCACTAAATTTTGTTTATTGGCAGTAGCACATCTTATATTCACAGCTTGACTGCGTTTCACTAGGTTGTGTTCGAATAATTTATCTGCTAACCTCTGACTGATTAAGGTTCTAGTCGATCCAGAATCGATTATTCCGAGGGTGGATATAACACCTAGGTCAACTTGTATTAAGGGCAATAGACATTTAGTCCAATCACTTTTAGTTATCGCGTTACATTTCTCAATAAACCTTCTAACATAGGGATCTATTTTTCTAGTGTTCTTTTCTTTTTTTTTTTTTTCTCGTTGATTTCTTTGGGTTTACTGGTTCTCAAGATGCTGCGGAAGACACAGGATTTCGGGTCTCCCTGCCTTACATGTTTTTTGGATTAGGTTGTTTCCGATCGTACTGCTTCCGATTACAGTTTCTACTTATATGTCCATACTTTCCGCAGTTATAACATATTTTTTTACGAGGGGTATAGCTTGCTTCCGTTTTAGGTTGCGTGTCATTTGATTTACCAGGGCTGTGCAAGTTGTTCGGTCTATTAAATGGTCGCCTTTCAGGCTGGGTTTGCACATCGGGCACCAGGGCTTGCATTTCATTTCTACTAGGCTCGGTTGATTTCAAAGCATGTCTGTTCTGATCTGAGTACCATACGTTCGACGAGTGAATACTGCATTGTTCGAGATCCGCAAGGTGTTGGGTCTATTTATTAATGCTAAACGAGATCTTTCTTCTGGAGACAATCCTACTAAAATGGTATCGACCATCTGTCTCTCACTCCAATCTACTTGCAGTAGTCGAGAAGACTCCCTGATGTCAGAGATGTAATGGGCCAGTCTCTCATGAGTTCCTTGTACTCGAAGTACGGTCTTTTTTTTAAGTTCCTCATAAATTCCGGTGGGAATAAAATATTTTATGATAGTAGTATGCAGTTCTTCTACTGGAAGTGTAGAGCTTAATGATTCCAGCACACGATTCTTTAATGGTGGTTTACATTTCGGTAGGAGGACTTGCAAAATTTGCCAGTCATTTAGTTGCTGTAAATCCTTTATCTGCAGGAGGTATTTGATGAAGTTTAGTAGTTTAGTAACATTCAAACCATCCGTGTATGGAATTTCATCTAAGAGTTTTTCTACGGGATGAGTGATTTTTCCGTAGAGGTCAACATTATAATTTACGAGTGGTATACATTTAGGAGGACCAGATGCTGTATTAGGGGTAGTGAATTCGTACATCCCGGAGCGATTGTGGGAACCACTGGGAGGAGGGGCTTCAGATATTGTCTGGGTATTCACGTCTCTATTTGGGTTTTGCTCTCGGCTCGGTTGTATTTTCGATACGGTGGGTGATTCCTGATCCGTGTTTGGGGGAGGTTGTTCTAAGGTAGGAGATTGAACTGGGGAGATGTATAGTTCCTTCAAGGATTTTTCAATTTCATCCATTCTGAATGAGTCGGACCTTCTTCGCAATTGTCTTATTATCGCGGGTAATTTCTGTAAAGCCTCATCCGCAAAACTTTGGATGTCGGGAGGGATTACCATGATGTTGGGCCAGTTTAACAAATTTTTTATTCGCCGGGTTAAATGTTCTATCCTTTGAGTTGTCCGCAATATTATCGCAGGAGATTTCTCGTCTTGAAGGGTTTGGGACAATAAAGTCAACTCACTATACTTGGCATAGCACGTTTCTCTCTCGCTCTCATAATCAAGTCCGCTTAAGTTACTTAACTGCGCGGGGGTATCAGATCGACTTTCGCGTATAGACTTGTGCAATTCCGCGACTGTTACATTCGCATGAGGTAAGCCACGTAAAAGAGCTTCATAGCACAGTTCGTCTTTTAATAGTAAGTCTGGATTAAATAGGGCCATGTTTACCTTATATCTAGCACACTAAAACTTATTCTACTACACTATACACAATTATTGCATACACACTTTAGTTCATGGTAAAACATTTGCATGAGTTGTAAGAGAATTACTCATCATCTCAGAGAAAGAGAAAAATCACACAGAGGTCACTTTACTTTCAACGATCAGCTGTTACGCTGGAATGTGGGTCAAACTAGTTTTCTTTAAACAATGGCATAGTATTATGCGTAAGAAGGGGGGAATCAAGCTCGAGGGTGAAGAGAATGTTATTGTTCCACTCAACAACAGCTGACGGCTTCCTTTACAGACTTGTACCAGCTTGCTTCAACGAGGGTGGCATGTGCAATGCGGAACGATATGCGTTTTAAACAACTTACAGCCCGTTACTAAGCTGAGTTTTAGTTATTATTTGGTTTTACGTGCCAATTTTAATTTATCTAATTCTGCTACTAGAAAGGAGTAGAATTTCACTTACAAGTTATTTACACGTAATTGAACTTGTTTTATTTAGTCAGTTGTTTATATGACTCACCGTGGCAATAGAAAAACGAATTAAATATTTATGCAGGCTTATACAGGAAAACTACAGGTCTTGAATTGTCGCAAAATAGACATGTTAGAGACTGAATATTTTGACAAGTACATACATGAATTGGTGTAATACAAGCTAATATTTTCACATATATTAAGTAAATCATATACGAGTATGTGCGTAATCTCGCACAAAATTTACAATTGTGAATTTAATATTGTCACTATAATTCTTTTATGCTACTTAGCCTTTTTGTTTTACATACAATACATTAACGGAGTGTATAGATCTACAGAGTGCCGCATCTTACATGTGACACTATGTACACTAACATTTTACACGAAAGCAGAGTGGCGCATCTTATAACGTGTCAGCTACGTTATAACCTAGGGAACCCGTGATAATTGACTGGCCAATTATACAGGCTGCCTTCGTTGTAACAAACTGAAAATTAATCAAATCACTATAATAATTATAAGTACTCTAATAAAAGGAAACTGGGGAGGGAAGTCTGCTGATTTATGCACTCAATTTAGTATGTAACAAAGATGACATCTCTTTATTTACGTATGATTGATAATACATTACAAATAAAATTTTTAGGTTACACTGAAATTGTAAGGGGGTTTTCTGTATTAAAAATGATAATACAGTTAGTGTATTTACCTCAGATCCGAGTCTCTTTAAACTAGTTAGGAATTTTCAAATTTACTCTACTTCTTTAGTCAATTACATTATTACTTAAAATACCATGGTTTCATTTTGTTGTGCGATGTTGCAAAGCTACATCACAAGAGTTATGTTACAAAGTATGATTTCTGAAATTATTTGTTGCAACATTGTTATTCTTAACGCTTAGAGATTGTCATTTAAAGTCTTTTTCATTTAAAATTACTTATATTTAAAAAATACATTATGCACGGATGACGAGCTTCCGCGTCACCTCTAGTTAATCGTTTCAGTCCATGTCCTGCCGCGTGATTCTTCTGTACTCTCTTAATAGTAGGTCGTCATCGTGGTAGTCTTTCCGGTGGAGGTCCTCAGAGCCAACTAATGATGAAGTGGATGTTACGGTGTCATCTAGAGTGAAGTCGTCCTGTTTCTCAGTGGTAGTATAAATGCAGTTGAGGTCTTAGTCTTCACATTTCCCAGTTAATCACATCACATTTGTAATAGCACAGTAGTATTTGAGTTTACATATTCGTTACACTTTATGACGGAACCCTAAAATAACTTTAACTATATTTCTAATAGGAGATGTCACCTTACACACTTATTTTATTCTTTCACATCTTTGTGTTAAAACACTCTACATTTTAGTTACATAGATCTCCACACTGTTAGTTGAAGCTAATAACAAAATAAAAAAAAAACAGAGTTTCAAATGGTCTTGAGAAAATTTTGTGATTAAAATATACTTATACCTAACTTATCAAATAAAACGTTTTTTAAATATTTTATAGAATGAATATTGGTGATGGATCCCAGCACAAAGTTTCTCCTTGGGTGTTTTAATATTGAAATACCGTGAACGTATAAAATATGTAAATCATTTTTCTAACATCTTTGTATCATGGCACCCGCATAATTTTTTTTTTTTAATGGGCCCATTAGAGTTTTCCCCACAAAGATCTGTACTGTTGCAATAACCAAAAAAATGCATCTAATATTGTAAGAAGCTCAGTAGTACTTTTGGCTCCAATAAATTCTACATTGTTTTTATTCATTAAAAACTATTGCATGAGGTACCCCTGCACTTAGCATTTGTGCTGCTATTTTCAAACTCATTTTCTGATTTTCATATAATATGTGATTATCTGATAACTTGTTACCAAACTTTAAAACTTGTTCTTTTTGCTGATTATTTAATCTTTTAATATACTTAAAATCTATAATTCCTTGTTTAGATACAATATTACCCTTATCAGCTAAAGTGTTGCGAGCTAACTGTAACATGTGACAGGTTTGTAACATAACACAAACTTTGCAAATAACATTTTGTGGTTATACAAAATAATGGGGCTTTTCAGGAAGCTGGCACCTTAGTTTCTTATCTGGTGTTATATTAGAATTAATTCCATCAAAACTAACATTGTGGACATATATACCTGATTGATACTAAATTTAATAACTAAATTTTTGGATTTTATTTGTTAAAGAGATATGTCAGAAGTAGAAATGAACTGTTATAACAATAGCTATAATCTTCATAAGCTCAAATTTCAGTAAAACTATCCCACATGTAACAATTGTAAGGTTTCAAACCATGTGCACAACTGACTGCATGGCTCATTTAGTACACGTGGTAAGTTAGCACCGAATGCTTTGGCCACTAGTGGTGGGGGGAGTTGTATGTGATTCGGACTGTTTTTTGCCATAACTTCCCGCGATCCGTATATTATACAGCGTTGGGAAACTCTCAAGAGAGACTCTTTTTACAGTTGGAACTGTCAAGCAGGGTACATTACTGTTAGGTCATGTATGACAAGGAATACAACAGTATGTAAAGCCATTATTTTGCCACTCTGCGTAATTTGACAGGGTGCTGTTTGAAATGACAAAACAGTGCCCTGTCAGATCTGTAATTTTCCTCTCAAGAGAGACTGTTTGGCACATAGCTTGCAGTTATGAATACGGGGACCTAGTAATTACGTCTTTGGGACATATAGTTAACGGTGATCATTATATATATTTTAGTTAGCCGGTATTAGGTGTATAGCATTAATTCTGTTATGATAAGGTGTGTGTGGGTGTGTATACGTGTAGTTCGTGGATGCGTTTCGACCACGGTATCTGTATAAAGGTAACATGGAATGGAATTGAATAAATGAAAATATTGTGTTTTAATTAAGGAAGTTTAGTTAGTAATCAGAAACAGAATTAACACTGTTGCGGACCACTACAGAAAAATTATTCCGATTAGTGCTTTCAGGGATATGACAAGCTGTGAAGCTTGAAAGCGCTAATTGGAATAATTTTTCTATAGGTGTGTGCAACAGTGTTAATTCTGTTTGAAAAGATTGGGGTGTATTTATTTTACCTGTATAAAGAATATAAAATACGTATGCCCTACTGAATGGAAGTTTGTCAGTCAATCTTTTAATTAGACTGTAGTGGATATATTTGATAATTTGTGATCATTTTGTTTTACTATATCATAAAGTTCATATTTCACGAAATTTCTTCAGAATCTGTATGTTTCAAGTTAAGACTGTATCAACTTTTTGCCAGGCACTCTTCAGAACATGTTCAGTCATGAGAAAATGATATACGGTGTTAGCCATGAACACATTGCTATTCGTTTCAGTGTGATAACACCCACTTTTATTTTAAAGTCGAACAGATAGCAAGTATAATGAATGTCTTGAATGTTGTTGTTTGTTGTTGTTTTCTAATGGCAGGACATTGAACCATTCCATTTGTCTTCTGGCATCCCAATAGAGTTTTGGTAGATTCCCTGTCTCTTGATAAGAGTGATCCAATCCCGAACACACAAGAAGATGGTGTCTGTTCATCACTGTATTCAGCTGCTTACAAATTGTGCAGTGGTGGGATTTGTAGATCTTAATACGATGGAGGCGTTCAGCAAGGCAGTCGTGACCAGTATTGAGTCTGAAGTTCGCTACTGCTTGGTTTCTGGGTATATTTTTGTTTTTGTCCCAAGTGTTTCCATTGTTTTTCCACCGTTTATCACTAGACGCAAGGCTGGCCTCATTGGTGAACATCTCTTGTGTTTTGTTTTTAACAAGTCTTTTGATTGTTCTTGTGCTGTGTAGTGTTTTTCTCCCTTGCAATGTTGTACCCTTTTTAGCTAGCAGGTTGGCTGTTTCATTCCCACTTATTCCTACATGTGAGGGGATCCACTGGAGAATTATTGTTTTCCCTTGTTTACTGAGAAGGTTTATTGCATCCTTTGTTTCTTTTACAGTGCTATCTATAGGCTGTCTGTTTGATGCGATAGACTGGATTGCAGACTTGGAGTCAACAAGAGAAACGACTTTTTTAAAAGCTAGTGGTCTGAGTAAGAGTTGTTGTAATGCCATATGTATTGTCTTTATTTCTCCGTCAAAACTGGTTTTATTTTCTCCCACTGAAATGTAGTGGGAGAACAGTTCACAATGTACTCCTGCGCCAGCCTTTCCATGTTTTCCTATGAGCGATCCGTCTGTATAGATTATAAGGTACTCATCCTGGGGATATGTTTCATTTATGGTTGCTAGTGCCATTTGGTGCAAGATTGTGGGTGGTGCATCTTGTTTTTTCATATCAGACAGAAGAGAGAGATTGGTGTTGATTGTTTGGTATTCTGTAGGTTTAATTTTTGGGCAAAAAGGTTCTATTTCACTAAATATCACTGTAATATTGACGACTCGGAACACAAAGTTTTTTATAAGTAAAAACGTAAAGTTTTACCTTACAGCCTAAACCGGCTTTCACCTATAGAAGGCTTCATCAGAGGCTGTCGTTAGTAGCGCTGCTCGTCTTGTTGTTGGCGACGAGAAAGTGTTTCGAAAGATTGAAGCTGTGTGTGTGTGGTGAGATGTGTTCGAATAATGCGTGCGATTTGAATCGTGTCTGTTCGTTTAGGATGTCGTTTTTATTTGTTTTTGTGTGTTTGTATATTTCTAATTGTTCTAGAGTGTCTAGTTTTCGGCCTTTTGTGTGTACGTGTAGTATGTTCATGTTATTGTCGATGTTTTTATATGTGTGGTTTGCTTCAATGAGGTGGTTTGCGAAGGTAGATTCTGTAGTGGTGTGGAGTGCTTTTGTGTGTTCAATGTATCTCTGTTTGAAGCTACGTCCTGTCTGGCCTATGTAGAATTTACTGCAATTTGAACAATTTAGTTTATATACACCGGGTAGATCGAATTTGTTTTGTGCTTTGGGCATGCGTTTTGATAGTGTGTGTTCTGTTTTGTTAGTAGTTTTGTAAGCGATTCTGTATCCTGCTTTTTTGAATTTGTGGGCAATTTTTTCTGTTTGTTTGTTGATGTATGTTAGTGTTATGAATTTGTTGTTTTCTGTCTTTGTCTGTTGTTTGTTTTGTGTAGGAGTTTACTGACTATTGTTCTGTCATAACCGTTAGATTCTGCTAGATATTTTATCGTGTTTAGTTCGTCTTTGTAGTCTATTTCATCTAAGGGGATGTTGTTAAGTCTATGTATCATGGTTCTAAAAGCAGCTAGTTTGTGTTGTATTGGGTGATTGGAGGTGTTGTGTATTAGTGTGTCAGTTGTAGTTGGTTTTCTGTATATACTGAATTTGTGCCTGTGTTCTAGTTTTGTGATGGAGAGGTCTAAGAAGTTTATGGTATTGTTGTGTTCGTATTCGGCAGTGAAGGTTATGTTTTTATGTATTTTGTTTATGTGCGTTAGTAACTGTTCACATTGTCTTTTGTTTCCCCTGTATAGTATTAGAATGTCATCAACGTATCTGTGCCAATATAGTATTTTATGTGAGTGTCTGTCATTGTTTGTGAGTATTTTTGTTTTTTCTAAGTGTTGGAGGAAGACTTCTGCTAGAATGCTGGATATGGGGGAGCCCATGGGTAGGCCATCGTTCTGTGTGTAGTATTTATTGTTATAAGTAAAGTAGTTTTGTTTTGTGATAATGTTCAGAGTTTCTGTTAGACTACAAAGACGAACTAAACACGATAAAATATCTAGCAGAATCTAACGGTTATGACAGAACAATAGTCAGTAAACTCCTACACAAAACACAAAACAAACAACAGACAAAGACAGAAAACAACAAATTCATAACACTAACATACATCAACAAACAAACAGAAAAAATTGCCCACAAATTCAAAAAAGCAGGATACAGAATCGCTTACAAAACTACTAACAAAACAGAACACACACTATCAAAACGCATGCCCAAAGCACAAAACAAATTCGATCTACCCGGTGTATATAAACTAAATTGTTCAAATTGCAGTAAATTCTACATAGGCCAGACAGGACGTAGCTTCAAACAGAGATACATTGAACACACAAAAGCACTCCACACCACTACAGAATCTACCTTCGCAAACCACCTCATTGAAGCAAACCACACATATAAAAACATCGACAATAACATGAACATACTACACGTACACACAAAAGGCCGAAAACTAGACACTCTAGAACAATTAGAAATATACAAACACACAAAAACAAATAAAAACGACATCCTAAACGAACAGACACAATTCAAATCGCACGCATTATTCGAACACATCTCACCACACACACACAGCTTCAATCTTTCGAAACACTTTCTCGTCGCCAACAACAAGACGAGCAGCGCTACTAACGGCAGCCTCTGATGAAGCCTTCTATAGGTGAAAGCCGGTTTAGGCTGTAAGGTAAAACTTTACGTTTTTACTTATAAAAAACTTTGTGTTCCGAGTCGTCAATATTATAGTGATATTTAGTTAAGTAACGGACACGTCATGGACAACGAAATCCAAGAGTTCTATTTTAGTTGTGATGCCCAGCAGTGTCAAGTACTTGTTGGCAGTATTAACTGGTAATGTCTGGGTCTTCAGATGTGTCCCATCTTGGCTATTTTTTGCCCATTTTGCTTGTGATAAGGCTTTTATTTTGGCCAGAGAGATGGCAGCTTGTTGGTTTATTTCTGAAGTGATCGGTAAGTGGCCTGTATACAACTGAAGAGAAAGGGCAGGTGTGGTCTTCACACTTCCGCTAATCAGCCGTAGGGCATTGTTTTGTGTTGCTTCCAATGTCTTCAGATTAGAGTTGCTGGCTGTTACAAGTATCTCACTTCCATATGTCATGACTGGTTTTATATAGGTTTTGTATGTGGTATTCAGAGTGTCCTGTGTACATCCCCAGGTAGCTCCAGTAAGACGCTTTAGTGTGTTGAACGTTTCAGCAGGGGCTTTTCCCCCATTTTCGGGCGGTCACGGCCTCGCCAACCCTGACCGTGGATTTTGGCCTTTTAGGGGTGGACCATGGTTGTGGGTTGTGGGTAACTCCCTAGTGAGGCCAGACAACTATGGTCCTCCACGATGAAATAGGTGTAAGTAGAAATTTTTAACTGTGAAGAACAGGGGAGGGGAACCCCTAATGATCTTGGGTAGGCATTACTGTCAGCAGTGCATCGCTTTGCACAACTCAAGTATCAACTACTTTTTGATTTCAAAAGTACTCTAAGGTAAATTCAGAAGCATAGTTTCCACCAAGCAGGTGTTGCTATTTCAAAGAATCTAGTTTTTTTTTCTTTTTGCAGGATTTCTTAAAAAAAATTAAAATCTATACATAGAACCCACGACACATCAAGTTAAAAAATTTGGCGTTTCTCTGCTGTGAATTCCTTGATTGACTTGAAGTAATTTGTTTTGCCAAGTTGAAATGTCATAATAAAGGTAATACGGAATGGAATTGAATAAACGAAAATATTATAATTTAATTAAGAAAGTTTAGTTAGTGGTTATAATCACAAGCAGAATTAACACTGACCACTATAACATATGTTGGACAGAAAAATTATTCCAATTAGCGCTTTCAAGCTTCACAGCTCATCATATCCTTGAAAGCGCTAATCGGAATACTTTGTCTATAGTGGTGTGCAGCAGTGTCAATTCTGTTTGAAAAGATTGTGGTATATTTATTTTACCTGTGTAAAGAATGTAAAATACGTATGCCCTACTGAATTAAAGTTTGTCAGTCTATGTTTTAAGTAGACTGTAGACTATATTTGATTATTTGTGATCATTTTGTTTTTCTATCTTATAAAGTTTATATTTCACGCAATTTCTTCAGAATATGTATGTTTCAAGTTAAGACTACATCAACTTTTTGCCAGGCACTCTTCAGAACATGTTCAGTCATGACAAAATGATATAGGGTGTTAGCCATGAACACATCGCCATTCGTTTCAGTGTGATAAGACCCACTTTTATTTTAAAGTCGAACAGCTGTAAGGTCCAATCTAAAACCTATGTTCATTACTGATATGAAGTAATAGGCATATCAGATGCTTGCTTTTGTTACATGGAGGTTTTATTTCAGATGACTGAAAAGTTTGTTGAGATGTTTTTATTGTGCAGTCGCTCCATAGGTTGCTAATCATTTGTTGTCCTGAACCCACGTCTCTTCAAGCTAAAAAAATGTGGTGATTCTCTACTACAAATTTCTTGATTGACTTCAAGTAGTTTGTTTTGCTAAGTTGTAATGTCATGTGTATCTAAAGTTACAGAGGATTTACTTTTTTTTTAATAAATTCAAAGGCCATATACTTCAAAAGTCGATGGAGGCTAGTACGTGCCATAAGAGGTAAATCTAGGTCATTATTAAACTCTAATAAAGTAGAACCTCACTAATTCATTACCTACGGCACCGAAGAGGTGACGAATTAGTGAGGGATAAAGAAACAAACCCTTTAAAGGTAACATAAAACGTATTATTATAATTCTAGTAGTATTGTTATGCTGAAACAATTTTTTTTGCTGGCTTCTGTTTTTTTCCTGTCGACCGTATTTTTCAAGAACCAAATTATGTATTTGATTCAGCGAAATTATTTTAGGCAGTTCTTACTTCATCTTGGCCTCCGTACCACTTGATTGCTGTAGTCAGTGATTGAATGGCCTCCTTATAAGAGGTTGCAGGTTTTATGTTCTTCACCATTAGCTTCTTCTGTAGGTTCTGTGGATACGTATATAACAATTGCATCATTGCTAAACATTTCGTAGCCTACATCTGATAAGTCTATTTCAGACCAGTTTTTAACATTGTCTTCATTCGAACTGTTGTATACTGGTAGGATTTAATCATGAAAATGATTACAAGTTATGGTCTTCCACAGTATTCCCTCACGGGCTTGTAATTTGTGAGTACGGGTGTGGCAGTCCTGAGGTACCGGAGCTGGACTTTTCACTTTTCTTCAGCTTTTCATTTGTGAAGTCCCTTCTTATTCTGTCCTGTCGGTCTTCCTTGACCAGCTACTTTCTTGATACTGATGTTACTACACTAGTCGCAGGGTGGAAGTCTAAAGTGCACAGACGCACATACACACGCATAGAGTGATGATCCGCTCAAAATATTATTCTGCTCCATATACCCGTTTTAAAATATTACTGTGCAAAAAGAATATGTTTAAAAGATTCAGCACTGTATCGTAATCAATGCTGGTTTCAGGTTTTACAGTTATATATTTTTATAAAAAAGCAAACAGGAAATGTATTGCAAAATATCTGACATCTGGATATATGGTTATTCAATAAACAGTGTTCTTAACAGAGTTATTAGTAGGAACAGTGAAAGGAACCACAATTTTTATTACATTCAGTATCCATTATAGTTGTCAGTCACATATGCAAGCAGGAACACTTTGGTTTTGTACATTATGAGGAACGGACTCCACCGCACTAGTGTTTAGTCAAACAATGTATTTGACAAGGTACTGTTTGAAGTGAACAAAGCAGTACCCTGCCAGGTACTATTTTTCCTCTCATGAGGGAGGCTGGCAGACCACTGTCTGCCAGTCGTGACAACAGGTACCTATAAGTTAGGTATTCTGGGTGAATGCATAAAAATTGGGGATGCAGTGTGGCTTTATTTGGCTCAGTATTCTGAGAATTACATTTTCTACATGTTTCCTTTAAACATTGTATACATTGAGTAGTTATTTAACAAAGTTATTGCACTTCAAACTTGATAATTTTCTCAAAAATTACTAGATACACTTCTGTGACCTGTTTTCAGGTCAAAACCGTCTGAACCCATCAAATTTACCCCTTAATCAAGATCCAAGGACTTGGTATGGCTTCATTTTACCCTATGAGCAGAAATTATTTCAAAATATTTTGGTAGCCTTAAGTCAAAAACAAACCATTTCCAGACATATATTTTGGTAACGTTTTTACTAATATTAATGGCTCGAATCAGCGCTGAAAGTATTGCCATGCAGTTTGAATAACTGTGTATTTGTGCAGATTTTTTCTGTTCTGTATGATCTGGCAAGGTAATGTTTGAAATGAACAAAACCGTGCCATGTCAGATTACTAATGAAAAGTGGAAACCCCATCGATGTATAATATATGTATCGCACACCATGTCCACTGAAAACGGTCTGACTGTTGCTTTCTCGCACACGGTATGCCATACACTGTATCTATACAATGTATGACTTTTTTTTTTTTAGCTGTTGCCTTAGTGGAATGTATTCACATTAAATGGTATAGATGTGTTACATTTTGACATTAAAGTGTGAGGTTTGGGGTGAGTTCTTTTCCAAAATAAACACATTTGCGTCACTGTAAGATTTCAATATTTTGACACGTTATTTTACTTTATGGCTAAGTTCTGTTGCGTTCATAAATACTTATTTATAACATTTCATGCAATGAAAATTGTATTTACTTACATCAGTGAAGGCACTAATGCAATTTCAGATGAATAAATATTAAAAATAAGGGAAATGAAGAAAAAAAAGACGTGAACCGTAAATTTTAAAATGTTTGTTGTTATCATATAGCTGAATGTAATCCTCTCACCTGAAGTCAGAATATTAAAATATCAGTGTTAATTTACATTAAAATTGTTTTACTTAATTAACAACATATTAATTACATGAAGATGCTTATATTAAATGTTACTGAATAAGAAAAATGTATTTAACTTTTGGCAGACTCCAGGTTTAAAGAATGTACTGCACAGGTTTACCCCTTGCAATATCAAAACACAAGATTTTATGTCCCTCCTATTAATTTAACAAGTTTCAATTCTCGGCTGTCTTCAGAAAAATCGTGGTTTGAAATATGTTATTTAAACACTGTGCCAGCAAAGTTTTTACAAACAGATATAAACACTTTTTTGGTATTAAGATTACTATCTTTAAAGTCAAATATAATTTTAAGAAATTATATAAATTTTATTATGCTATAATTAATTTTTCGATTGACAAAAAGTCAGTAAAATAAGTGTAAGTTACTGAGATTTGTTATCAGTAATTTAATATGCTCTTCACACTTTGTAACAATTAAATAATTTTTTTTTACTGTAAAGCCACACTGATAATACAGGATATTATCCTTATATGATTTTATGTTTTAACCATAATGCTAATTCCATTAAAATGTTTAATTTCTTAACTCATCCTCTGCTTCTGCAAAACTCTCAATTAAGTTTGGTTAATTAAATAAAAATGTACAAAATTACTTTTGTTAGATGCCTGTACACTGTTTCTGAACATAAGTTTTCTCAAGGCCCACTGAAAGTGTTGAACATTGGGATTGATATTATGTCCTCCACTGGATCTAATACAAGAAAACAAGAGTTTCAAATGGTCTTGAGAAAATTTTGTGATTAAAATATACTTATACCTAACTTATCAAATAAAACGTTTTTTAAATATTTTATAGAATGAATATTGGTGATGGATCCCAGCACAAAGTTTCTCCTTGGGTGTTTTAATATTGAAATACCGTCAACGTATAAAATATTTAAATCATTTTTCTAACATCTTTATATCACGGCACCTGCATTAATTTTTTTTTTAATGGGCCCATTAGAGTTTTCAGCACAAAGATCTGTACTGTTACAATAACCAAAAAAGTGCATCTAATATTGTAAAAAGCTCAGTAGTACTTTTGGCTCCAATAAATTCTACATTGTTTTTATTCATTAAAAACTATTGCATGAGGAACCCCTGCACTTAGCATTTGTGCTGCTATTTTCAAATTCATTTTCTGATTTTCATATAATATGTGATTATCTGATAACTTGTTACCAAACTTTAAAACTTGTTCTTTTTGCTGATTATTTAATCTTTTAATATACTTAAAATCTATAATTCCTTGTTTAGATACAATATTACCCTTATCAGCTAAAGTGTTGCGAGCTAACTGTAACATGCGACCGGTGTGTAACATAACACAAACTTTGCAAATAACATTTTGTGGTTATACAAAGTAATGGGGCTTTTCAGGAACCTGGCACCTTAGTTTCTTATCAGGTGTTATATTAGAATTAATTCCATCAAAACTAACGTTGTGGACATATATACCTGATTGATACTAAATTTAATAACTAAATTTTTGGATTTTATTTGTTAAAGAGATACGTCAGAAGTAGAAATGAACTGTTATAACAATAGCTATAATCTTCATAAGCTCAAATTTCAGTAAAACTATCCCACATGTAACAATTGTAAGGTGTCAAACCATGTGCACAGCTGACTGCATGGCTCTTTTAGTACACGTGGTAAGTTAGCACCGAATGCTTTGGCCACTAGTGGTGGGGGGAGTTGTATGTGATTCGGACTGTTTTTTGCTATAACTTCCCGCGATCCGTATATTATACATCAATGGGAAACTCTCAAGAGAAACTCTTTTTACAGTTGGAACTGTCCAGCAATTACGACTCTGGGTACATTACTGTTAGGTCATGTATGACAAGGAATACAACAGTATGTAAAGCCATTATTTCTAATTTGTTTACATTATTTTTCCACTCTGCATAATTTGACAGGGTGCTGCTTGAAGTGACAAAACAGTGCCTTGTCAGATCTGTAATTTTCCTCTCAAGAGAGAGAGACTGTTTGGCACATACCTTGCAGTTATGAATACGGGGACCTAGCAATTAGGTCTTCCGGGAGATATAATGAAAAGTGCTTATTACATATATTTTAGTTAGCCGGCATTAGGTATTAGGTGTATAGCATTAATTTTTTTATGATATGGTGTGTGTGGGTGTGTATACGTGTAGTTCGTGGATGTTTCGACCACGGTATCTATATAAAGGTAATATGGAATGAAATTGAATAATCGAAAATATTGTGTTTTAATTAAGAAAGTTTAGTCAGTAATCACAAACAGAATTAACACTGTTGCAGACCACTATAGAAAAATAATTCCGATTAGTGCTTTCAGGGATATGACGAGCTGTGAAGCTTGAAAGCGCTAATTGGAATACTTTTTCTATAGCTGTGTGCAACAGTGTTAATTCTGTTTGAAAAGATTGGGGTATATTTGTTTTACCTGTATAAAGAATATAAAATACGTATGCCCTACTGAATGGAAGTTTGTCAGTCAATCTTTTAATTAGACTGTAGTGGCTATATTTGATAATTTGTGATCATTTTGTTTTACTATATCATAAAGTTCATATTTCATGCAATTTCTTCAGAATCAGTATGTTTCAAGTTAAGACTATATCAACTTTTCACCAGGCACTCTTCAGAACATGTTCAGTCATGACAAAAGGATATAGGGTGTTAGCCATGAATACATCGCCATTCGCTTCAGTGTGATAACACCCACTTTTATTTTAAAATCGAACAGTTGTAAGGTCCCATCTAAAACCCATGTTTATTACTGATATGAAGTAATAGGCGTATCAGATGCTTGCCTTTGTTACATGGAGCTTTTATTTCAGATGACTGAAAAGTTTGTTGAGATGTTTTTATTGTGCAGTCGCTCCATAGGTTGCTAATCATTTGTTGTCCTGAACCCACGTCTCTTCAAGCTAAAAAAATGTGGTGATTCTCTACTACAAATTTCTTGATTGACTTCAAGTAGTTTGTTTTGCCAAGTTGAAATGTCATGTCAACGTTTACGGAGGATTCTGTAAACAAGGTCATTCAGGTATATTTTAGCCGGCATTAAGTATTAGGTATAGGTATTATTAAACTCTTAGAATCAGGTGTATGTGTGTGTCACTTTTTATATGAGTGTGTAGAATGTTTAGTACTTTTTATATTTTTGTAGATAAATATTAAACACGGTATGAACAGTTAAAGTTGTGCTTCTGATTTTTCATAAGCTAACATTAAATACAGGGTTACATCTCTTATGTCACTAAAACACATTCGCTTTTTAAAATAGTTTTTCTGGATATTAAAACAAATATACAAAATGGTAGTTATGGATTTCCAAGCAAGAAGTGAGGGTACATATACTATACCATACAGGGAAAAAAGACCAAACAGATTTTGTAATTTAAGTATTTTCCACCCCTTTTCAAGATTTGAGAAAATTTGAAGCATTAAACTGAATTGAATTATTTTGAATGTACTGAAAAACGTGTCATGCTTTTGCATGGGTGCAAAACATTCCAAGCTGTGGTATTCGATAAATAAAAAAGAGGGTTTTTTATTGTTGCTGTGAGAGGCTAGAATGGAGGAACATCAAAACATTGATATGGAAGACTTTGTTAACCGAATTTAACATATGATGTCATTAATATCTTATTTCAAGTTGTTGGCCGTATTGCCCCTCTAATTTGGAAATAGCCTTTATGGGTAGGCACATATTCCTATACCCACAGTTTTCAGCGCTTTGTCCACATAGTGTTTTCTACATTAAATCCACAGTTCAGTTTTCTCAGCATATTTGTCATTATAGATTATGTTAACTCCTTTATACATGTTCTTTTTATGTTTTATAAACATACTTGGTTTCTTTCTGAAACCCTGATTTTCCTGTTCCTCTTAGTTGTCAAATATTATGAAACTTTGTTTTTAGTGTGTATTAAAAGTAGTATTTTCTGGCAGAATACGTTTATGTTAACATGTGTGTGTGTGTGTGTGTGTGTGCGTGTGTGCTGTTTATATGAAGAAAATGTAAAATAATTCTTACAATCTTAAGGTTTGATTTGTTTTTTAGTTTCTTGCATTTTTTTGTAAAAAAATGTACTTACATAAATTATATTTTTGGTTGACTTACTGTAGTTGTGTTCCCATATAGTATTTTTTTTCAATACTTTGAAATTTATACAAAGTACTGTACTTACTGAAACAGTGCCCTGTCAGAAGGCAAATTTTGGCAGTCTAATTGTTGAATAGAATTCTACAAGTATATATAATGGATGGTAGTAATTCTTTTAAAAGTTTTCACTCCTGCTTTTTGTTCATTATGTGAGAGGATCCCAGCTGTTAATTGATTCACTGATGAGGCCTAATCATGGAATAAACAAAACGTTTGATGCTGTGAAAGTAAAACCTGATCTAAACGTGTAAATAAAATTTGTTAAAATAGCTGTAAATAGAATGAATATAACAGGAAAATTAATAATTATCTGTAGTGCCAACCATAATTACCAGTATGCTTGGAAAATTAAGTGGAAGAATATTAATTCTTTTTTACTTTTTCACTATTAAAGTCGACAGTGTTTCTATGTTAACATTTGTCATATTTACTTATGAGCAGATATAATGTACATACTGCCATGAGTAAGGTGAGTCATTCACTGTTGATGTGTCATAATAAAATGAGAAAAACTGTTTTTGTAAATAAAAATGAAGAAGAACGTGTTAAACCAAAAAACAGCGTTTGTTTAATTGGGTAATTCTTCCATAAGCATTGAAAGTTAAAGTATATATTATGGTTAATTGAAACTGTGTTTAGTGGACTGCTAGTACGAAATCAATGCTGTGAAGTGCTACACAAGAATTATAGCTTCACAGCAATAGTTATGAAGTGTTTATATTATTTGTCTCAATGAATTTTTACAGAGGTACATTTTGTACAAGAGTTTTTATTAAGTACTTTACTTTGTCATTGTTGTGTTGACAGAATTTGTGGGAAAGGGGAAGGAAGTTGTTAACTAGAAAAAAATAAAAGTATGTAGTACTTAAATTATGATAGCCTATTGGACAAGTTATTCGATTACTTTTGTCATTTAAGTAATGCTTAACCACGTTCACTAAAGAATGTATTATGTCTTTTTTTTAAATTGGTGAGATCATATTTAGCTATAGATATCTGCCAACTCTTTATTTGTATTCACTGGAACTTGTATATGAGTTTTTCTTAATTGATTTTAACAATATTGTACTAACTAAATATGTATTATATTTAAAAATATTATTTTGTATAACCTTTAAATAGTTTTCTTCATTTTTATAAATTACCTCATGCAATATTAATATTATATAAAATATGTGAGTCCCCAAAAATATTTGATGAAACAAGTGGTATTCATAAAGAAGACTGTTTAAATATGTTATTGAATTTCATTATACTACATAAATGCTCACTGTGTGTGTGTGTGTGTGTGTGTGTGTGTGTGTGTGTGTGTGTGTGTGTGTGTGTGTGTGTGTGTGTGTGTGTGTGTGTGTGAGAGAGAGAGAGAGAGAGACTACAGGAGTTAAGATTTTGAGCTATGGCACATTGTTAAAAATGCCATATGTTGAGTTTTAGCTGTGGAAGTTATTATCAGTGGCGTGAGATTTGTCTCAGCACATTGGCTCTTCTTTCAGCATAAAGGAGAGTCAACATGTTGGGAGCAAAGTGACTTCCATAGTTGAGTTAAATATGTTTAGTATTTTAAACAGCTGACCTTGAACTTTAACATCAGATTTGTGCATTTCAAACGAGGATTGTCTTAGCCAAATAAATATGAATCATTTGAGAGTGCAGTAATTGTTACAACTAAACCGTAAATTTAATACTCATCTATCTGTAAGATTGTATAGGTAGAATGAAAATTTGAGACTATCAAAGGATGTGGGGATGCCTAATATTATTTTCTTTGCTTATGATGGCCCTTCTTCAGTTTTCAGTATTAATGATATGTTATCACAAATTCATGACTTAATTTCATTTTGGTTAGAAAGCTGCTTATTTCTATTTCTTCTGTTATGGCCACTGATAAACTTAAGAGGCCATGCATAAGTCACAAACCTATTATAATTATACAAAATTAAATATTATTGCTATAGGAGATAGTTTTCAAATTATGTATAGTAGATAGGTAACATTTATTGTACATTTATGTAAATCATATATTATTAATAAATGTTTGTTGTTTGTATATTATGTTAGCTGTATTACTGTTATTACTAAATAAAACTGATTATGGTCACTGGCTGTGGAAATATTTTATAAATGAGTAAAATTTATATGTAACATGTTTGTGGATTATAACAGGAAAGACAGTTGCAAAATGTTAATGTTTTGTATTGTACAAACAATATTTGTATTTTAATTGTTCTGTTTTCATTAAAATTTATTTTCTAAGCAAATATGTGATATACATATAATCTTACGATTATCTCATGAAAGTATTAAATTTTTCATAAATATGCCAAATTTATTTTGAATGCTATCAAATTTATAAAATTTGTATGTGTTTTAGAATTGATTAAAATTTTAATTAAAGATATGCATTTAATATAGTTGTGTTAATTTTTTTGCTGACATTTGCCACATTCTAACTCATTGTGTTTCATATAGTGTCTTTATATGAGAAACTTGTTAACAGTTCAGTATTATTTTCCTCAGAGTTTAATATAAATCATTTGTGATTATCTTTTTTTTTACAAGGGAGACTGTGGAAAATAAATGTTTGCTGCAGGAGGGTCCGCACTCTTATGGTGTGTGAGACTTGCATCCACCAAAACCACAAACCCTATTGCCCACCGCATGGATCCACCTCGGGACTCAGCCAGTGGCGGTTTCTTAATTGGTGCACATGAGCACATGAACCCCCTACATAAATAAATATAAATAAATTAATTTTAACAAACACTAAATAAACTAAAAATAATTTGGTTTAGTTTTATGGTGCAATAACAAAATGCTCGTTCTGGTAAAACAGTCGTGCATTTGGCACAGCGCAAGGTGGGCGCACAGCTCCATGCGTGCGAGGCTGGGGCTAATGAGTGCGGTGACATGACGCGGCATTGGCACGGTGGTGGGGGCAACCCTGTCCCGTGTATAGAGAGACAGTGGCACATTCGGGATGTGAACCAGTGCGAACCGTTCAAGGGTGTAACGTGACAAATACAGGGGATTTTCATTTTATTAAATTTTTGGGGTTAGTTAAAAATTTTCATAAACGTAATTTCCCTTTGGGACCAGGCCACGTGTTGAATTGAAACAGTGTTCTAACAAAGGAACAATACGTCTCAACAGTTGTGTAATCGGTACAGAGGAATGTACTAAGCGTCATTTCCTAGAACTTTGCGAGTGTGTGGCAGTACGTCTGAACGCACCATACAAGCCGGGGCGCAGACCGATGCGGACTTATAAACTCAAAATGGCTATGAGGCGAAAGTTTTATTCGCTTCATGGTACCCAAACGACGGATGTGAATCTATGTCCCACCTCTTTCGTGACGTCAACCAGTGCTGAACAAATATCTGCTACGACCAACACACAATCAACTGCATGGGTTAAATGGGACACCGCTGTGGCGAATAATTACAAGGCATTGTTTACCACCTAAAAAGACGCAATCTAGTTAGCAGCGAACGAAAAGCCGCTCTTGGCAGTCCGATTACAGACCGTACCTGCGCAGGTACAGCCCCAAGGGGCTCCTTTTAAAATTTCATAATTTTCAAGTAAAAGTTGAACTATCAGTTAAAATAATGTGACAGTGGCGTGATTATTTAGTTGAAGAACATCCGCATCTATTTTCGGACACACAATTAATTTCCAAATTCGAAATAGCGAGCTCGAGTGAACCACGTTGCCGGCAGTGGGGTATTTCACAATGTTAAGGGTTTTTGTGAATTAATAAATCAGGGAAGGGTTTTAAATAAGTGTGAGAGAGAGAATGTTTGGCAGGCTGGGCTGTCTATGTCTTAGTATAAGGTAAGCTGTTAGAATAAGGTCAAAGTAGTATTTATAGTCAAGGAAGGAATAACACAACAAGAAATTATTATGCTAGGTTCATGTTTTCTAATTTTGGAGTAAAGATTTAACAGAGTTGCTAAAAGTTAAAAAATAAAATCTATGAATTCTCTTCAAATAAGGAGTAGAGTAAATTATTACAAGAACCTATAAACCACGCTAGCATCTTACGTTCGTGTGAGAATCCTGGACCCAGATAACTTTTCAGGTAGGTGGCAATAAAAATTATGTATTTATATATTTTAATAGTTTAATTAACACGACAAGGGGTCACGTCACTCGCTCTCCCAGTGTCGCTCGTGCCCAGTGTAGTTAGGATTGGTGTTGGTGTTGTGTTAGCGTTGGTGATTGATTAGCAATGGCTACCCCTGTGTCTGTGTTAAAAGAAATAATTTTTTCAAGTATTTCTTTAGAAAAGAAACTCGAAATAAAACAAAGTGGTCGTCCGACCCCAAAGCTTAATATTGTACTAGTGACCAAAGGGTAAAGATAGGGATTTCAAAAGGGAATTTAAAGAAACTTTATATGAAAAGACTTCTTGGCTCTGCGGTTGTGAAGCTGCAAATAAACTGTATTGTTTTCCTTGTCTGTTATTTGCAAAACAAAGCTCTGAAAACTTAAACTGGATTAAGTTCGGCGTGAATGATTTCAGTCATTTACCCTCGAAAATTAAAAAAACATGAATGTTCTCAAGCTCATTTGAACTCTTTGCTAGAGTTTAACTTCCTTGGTAAAGTCGACATACGTCAGCAGTTGGACAGCGCTTATCGGAGGATTGTAAAAGAACAATGAAAAAGTAGAGAAAAATCGTTATGTATTGTCAAAAATAATTGACTGCATTAAATTTTGCGGCGCTTTTGAACTGGCACTTCGGGTACACAGGGAAGGAGATGATTCTTCATATCCTGGGATTTTTTAGGCTTAGTGGATTTTACTGCTCAGCTAGATGCCGCACTAAGGGAACACTTACGTGACGCAACCGTTTTTAAAGGAACATAAAAAGAAATTCAAAACGACTTGCTCGATTGTATGCCTTTTGTTTTCCAGGAAAAGATTAAGGAGGAAATAAAATTGCAGATTTTTTTTCTCTGTAATTGCCGACGAGACAACAGATGCTAGTTTGACATTTCAATTAACTATTGTTTTTCGCTACATATTACCTAACGGAGAACAAGTAGAAAGATTCTGGGGGTTTATACATCCCCTCCCCCGGACACGACTCAGGATCACTGGATGCATTCGTGACACCTTAAAAAATGTTGTTGATAAGCCGGAAAAGTTATCTCTCAGAGTTATGATGGAGCAAAAGTGATGAGCGGACACCTAACCTGTGTACAAACAATTTATTATTCAACGACATTACGAGTATGCTTTTTATACCCATTGCTATGCTCATCAATTAAATTTAGTGATTGCTCGAGCTGCTAGCCAAAATCAGCAAGTGCGGATATTTTTGCGAATTTGAGTGATATAACAAACTTTTTCAGCAATTCGCCTCAAAGAGTAGAAATTTTGGATAATGTTGTCAGGAAAAGTCCCCTGAGCTTCTAGCACTAGATGGAATTTTAAAAGCGGAACTGTAAATACAGTATTCGAACATCGGGAAGACCTTATTACCTGTATGGAGGAAATAGAATCAACCTCTAAACAAGAATCTTCTATTTACCAAAGCTGGAGCAATCCGGAGAATGCTGGAAGACCCAACTTTTGTGTTTTGGCTTACAGTTTTCCATAATATAATGCCACATGTCGATGTTTTATACAGATAAATTCAGCTTACCTATACAGATGATGTGCGAACAAAAAAGAATGTGGAAACCTTTCTGAGGGAAATAAATAAAGAAAGAAAATGAGCTCCGTGAAAAGTGCTGTAGACCAGATGCCTCTACAACGCAAAAGAGCAAGACACGAAGAAGACGGTCATGCTAATAGGATGATCGCGGCTAAAGAAGTATGTGACGTGACTTCAATGCAAATAAAAGAGTGGTTTTCATTTACATCACACCATTCAGCTATATCCCTTATTGATCCTCAAAAATTTAGTGAGTACAGTAAATCATTTCCTCAATCTGCGTTAGATGAAACAACGGAAAAATACATACCCCTTTTTGGACAAAGCAAAGCTAAAAGCCGAACTGGGACTGTTTTACTGACGTGATGACATAAGATATATGAATGGGGCTGTGAGCTTATTGCAATTTCTTATACAAAATGATTTGAAAGATTTGTTTTCAGAGTCGTATAAGCTTTTAAGGATGATATCAACAATCCCAATGACTTCAGCTGAAGCCGAACGATGCTTCTCGACTTTGAAGAGGATAAAAACCTTTTTGAGAAGTACGATGTCTCAAGAAAGACTTAATGCCTTAGCCATGTTAACAATAGAGAAAGAACTGGTGAAGACCATCCCTAAGTTTAATGAAATGTGTGAAGCTACTCACTTTTATCACATTAAATAATTATTATGTAAAACAAACTTACCTTGACTTAGCCCAGGATTCGGCACACGAACTGTGAATTATAAGCGTGACTTAGGGTTACGTACTTCAATGACTACGCACGTTTATGGTTAACTCATTCAAATTTTATTGAAACATTTTTTAATACTTTTGAATTTACTTGCCTTCCAACTTATGACTCAAATTATGTATAATTGAATGATATATTGAGTTACAAACATATTAAATATTTCTTTTAATTACTTTCCTCTTTTAAAATACACAAAAACAGGACTTTTACTATAACATTGTTGCACTTATTCTAATCATTAGTTTAAGTAAGACAACCCAGTTTGCTCACTCACACAGTCATACCTTATTTAAATTCCCCTTTTCTTTAGGTTTAGCGCTTTGTAAAAATTTGACATAATTATGGAAAAAAATTAAGAAGAAAGTTGCATTGTTACTTCTCTGTACATTCTGGTCGACCACATGTTGTACTCGGTGGATTTATTCGCTCAAATGTCCGAAATTAGTTCTCACAATTTAATCTTAACGTCACTGAATGGTAATTCGTTCTCACATTATTTTTTTGTATGCCACTTTACATTATTAATTAAACCACATTTAAAAATTTTAATAGATTTTCGGCCTGCGAGCCTTTGTGTTCATCCGGCCGGATGGATGTTTTGTAGTCGACTGTCTTGTTCTCTGCGCACACAGCGCTGAGGAATGTATTCGAATGTGACCAAACGCGTGAGAACGTTGGCCGCCTGTGCGCGCACTCATGGGCAAATTCGCACCCTTGCTGACAATTTTACATTCCTGTAACGAGCCGTACCAGTCTCAATGCTATACTCCATTCACCATATATTCTTTGTTGAATAAAAATTGAAAATATTAAAATTGCAAAATCTCATGGGTTTGTACCGTTACAATACCCCCCCCCCATGAGAGGTTTTCTGCCGAAACAGAAAAACTCTCATTGCTAAACCCTAAGAGGATCAGTGAGGATATGGCGCCAACAACCCCCCTTTAATTCTTAACACATCATGGGTAAACTACCCCCCTAGCACGGCGACTATGGCTGCATCTGAACGACATCACTGGACTTCTCTGTGCGAGATTCCAACACCGTAAAGTCGGACAGTTACTCACCACAGTACCACCTAACCTTGTAACATTCTGATTAAAATTCCAAAACTGGCCTTATACCATACCAGATCCTCAACCGATATATCTCCCCTTACATACATACTGGGTTGCCTTTAGCAAGTACTGGGTGCATACACACACTCATTATTATATTACACACAACATCTACATCCTACTTCTTGATCTAAAATTCACAAGAATATTTTATACAGTAGAGTCTCGGTTATCCGCCCTTCGATTATCCGCCGTTCCGTGTTATCCGCCACCCAAGCAGCGTAAAAAAACGTAAACGTAAAAAATATTTTCTTTAATTACTGCAACGAAAATAGTGTGCCAATAGTTTGCGGGCGTGAGTGTACGTGCTCTCTTTGTGATTGCTCCTGACTGTACCGCAGGAATTTGGCCTACTGCCCATCGCCTATTATAGCCTAGCTGTGACTCGTGTGTCATTCACCCCACTCCACCCCCAACATCCAACGCTATCGCTCACATGCTCATCGCTTAGTAGACTGCAGTCTCTTGTTGTGTGCTGTAGTGAGCAGTGAGGCTATTTTTACACGCGGTGTGTCCGTGAGTGACTAGTGCAGTTTTGGTGAAAGTGTCGTAGTGTAGTCTTGTTAATAGTGTTGCGATTATGGCTTGTAACCCCTCTTTAACTTAGACTGGTAAAAAAAATTTATTTATTTTTTTTGAAAATTTTTTTTTGAAATTGATAAATATTGTTAAGTTTTGAAAATAGTAATGTGTCATGAACCTTATAACCCGTTTAAAAGTAATTTTGGCCCAGAGACCAACATGTTCATAGGCATGACAGTGCATAACTCAACCTGTCTCAACAGCATGTTTAACTCTGCATGGACATGCACCTGTACAGGATTAAACTTGTGACTCTACTTAACTACCACAGAAACTTCTATCCCTGTATAATCCAAACTGAATTTAAAAATGAGAAATTAATATATAAAATGAACACTAAATTGAAACAGAGAAATTACAAGTTGATTGAATGAATTAGTAGCAGTAATGAAACCCTTATACTGAAAATAAGAAGGAATTGCACGTTTGAATGGTGAGCTGCAAAGATGCATGTCAGCCCCTGAGCTCACAGATTATACAAACAAATTAATAAAATTTACAAAAGATTCCCCTCCCAGTTCACGCACTATTCTGTCCCATTAATCGGGGACCCAATTAAAATGTTTAAAAACAAAGTCATGTTGTTGAGTGATTGAATGTCCACTGGCTCTAGTGAGTTACACCACAATGTGTAAAGAATATATAACATGGATTGAGTTCACCTTATTTTTTCCTTTCCATGGGTGTGAAGTGGTGATCATCTGGCTTACATTATAGGGTGTTTGTGTTAGTCTCCGCTATTCTCCTCCGGCAGATGATGAGGCCCTATTTGAAAACATTTAGTTCTGTGAAATTTCATATTAATAAACTTCACCCATGTGGGTTAACATAATTAAATTTTGATTAGCTAATTATTTGGCTTGTTACACTTTTAATAAAATTGCACAGTCTGAATTTTTGCCACGTGGTCAGAAAGGTTACTTGATTACAATCATATCTATACTTATTAAATTAATACCTTTTGGCAATTACATTCTTCTCAATTCTGGTGCCTTAGTAAGCTTTCTGAAATGATAAAGTGTTACTATAATTACTAGTAAAGGTTGCATGTAACTTACTCAGAATTACTCATTTTACTTTTCACCATGAGGCGGCGTAATAAGGTTATCAGATTACATCTATGTCTGTACTATTTAAACAAATACTTTTTGCATTTACATAACTCTCAATTTTGGTGCCTTAGTTAAGACATGTGAATTTAATATAGTATTACTATATTACAAAAAAAATTATGTTTAAATTACGCATTGCACACTCGCCACGTGGTGGTGTAAAAAGGTTATCAGAAATTTACTTAATGTGGCCTTATTAACAATTTTTCATTTGTAAAACTTTAAATAGATATATATAATAATATTGCCGTAGCTTACCGCAGTTCTGTGATCGTTTAGCCTGCCATAGGTGGAAGGATAGTGCAACAAAAACTTCTTTCTGTCCGGAGGAAAAAAAGACGCAGCTAACAAGACGACGTTCAGAGCGAGACAAAGATTTCTAGAAACTATTTCCGCTTTCTGCTCTCGCAACCCGTGGCTCTCGCTAGGGCAGCACCAATCAAGTACCGCTCTTGATGGTAAAACCAGTTGCAGTATTGATACACAACTCAACAGCTAAACGCAGTACCGCATTTAACGTCTATTTTTGACTTCAAATACCGAACACGCGCCGATTCTATCCTAGACTCGGCACACCCTCACCCCAAAAGGGCAACATAGTTGCCTAAAAGCTAACTCACAGCCTCTTGGCTAGTCATAATACTACAACTTTCTTGGCTGTCTTGGGAAATCTCAGAAACTTAACCGCTCTCAGGAGAACAGAGGCTCAGGGTGAAAACGAAGGAAGAGGAAAGAAGAAGAAGTGTAGTGTGTATGCATGTACTGCATGCTGACTTGATCAGGGTCAGCATACAGCGACAAGAGATAGAAGGAGAAAAGACGAAAGACAAGAATCTGGCTCCCCCCTAAGTTCTGACCTCCCAAGGCCTCCCAACTCACAAACTGAGACCCAAACTTGATACCCACTCAGGACAACTTCTATCCCCCCCTTCACAGGACTGGAAAATCTCAACGCTACTGCAACCATCCCCACGCGACCCTCTCCGCCATGCCAACTCCACAGGACCGCCCCAACACGTCACACTCTCTGGTGACCACCACCTACTTCTACTGGTCCCACTCACATACTCGTCCGAAGACCTAACAAGGTATCCCTCACCTTGGTATGTGAGTGACCATACTACTCCTCTCTCGTCCACCTCTCGGACCGACCAGCCACATGCACCAACAAGGCATCTCCATCCTTGCCATATGGTTGGCCCACATCCCTACACTAGGGCGGACGGCCCCACTTAGCAGGACAGAGAAAACAGCATAGAGGGCACGCGAACATTATCCCTTCTCTTACTCATTAAATACTGCGTAACTAGCAAGGGGGGTTTACTTCAGCACGGCAACGTCTAACAACCCACACTTAATGCAAAAATAACATACCAGGGAATGCGGCATGGCTCCGACCCTACAATAATCAACAACAAACTACCACAAAGAAAAATGAAAACTACACCAACAATCCAACACTAACATCACTACACCAACCTAGTCACAACTCTTCCAACTAACTTCTTTTCTAACTCCTCTCTGATATTTTTCTTTTTTCCTTTTCTAATTTTTTTTTCTTTTTCCTTTCTAATTTTTATTTTTTTTTCTAAGGGGAGGCGTAGGAAAATTGGGAAGATGAAAAGGGCAAGGAGCATTGAAAGGTCAATAGCTAGGACTAAGGGTAAGGACATGGTTCCCTCCGAGAATAAGGATGGGTGGAGAAAACCAAGGCTCATGGAGGCAGGGGCGCAACCCTGAAGTAGACGAACACCACTGGGACTGTGGGGAACATCTACCCGCTACCCGTTAACCGCTTCTTCTCACCTTTTTATGACGAACTTTAGGTACTCGTTCCTTTTGGATACCACTCTCTGAGAAACTATCTCGTGTTGAGCTGTACTGATTTGTTTCTCCTGAATTAGGATCAAGGCAACTTACCTGACTACTTTTACCCAGATTTGGATTATCCTCAACCTCTAACTCCTCTGCTTCTACCTTCTTCTCTTCTACAATTTCCCCTGGTTCTCTTTCTTCCACCTCTTCCTTTTTCTCCTCTACATAATCCAAATCACCATCATGACACTGCACATCTTCATCCTCTAGTTGCTCACCTGGTCCGCCCGAAACTTCTTTCCATTCCTCGGAATCCTCAACACTACTTACAGAAAGCGTCTGCACATCTTCACACACTACATCATTCTCACTCACACACTCCACAACGCTGCCCCCCAATTTCTCCTCAACTTCTACCTCATCTACTTCTACCATACTTGCAGCCTGGACATCCCTTTGTCCATCCGCAACCTCAGAAACACTTGCAGCCTCCCTAACACTTACGCTTATACTTATACTCCCCTGCACAGCATGTGCAGACCGCTCTTCTGCCTCTTCCTTCGATTCCTCTTCTTCACCACTCTCAGCAACTACAACTTCCTCAACATTTCCCAACCTGGAATCCAGCTGTCCAGGTCCATGTGCAATGTCTAAATTAAATTCTACTGACGATGGTAAAGCTCCACCATCAAGTGACTTCTCATCTCCCGGCGTAGGCGATGATGATGTTACCGGATCTGGATCCGCCATGAACTGAGATGGAGATACCGGAACAAATTCTGCGGCATCTGGATTCAACCATGACGTCCTCTCTGAGTCCTGTAATTCAATATCAACAGACTGGTTCTTGTCGTCTTGTATTGATCCACAGAAGTTACTTCACTTTTCTTCTTTCTCCTCACCTTCTTCATCCACTACTCTATTAGGCACTGGGAATTCCTCTGGAAGCTTCAAAGTTTCTTTTTTCTCCGAATAGGAATAACGCCTTGCTACAGGCTCCCTACTTGCCGATGTTTGTTTACTAATGTAACTTCTTCTTTCCCTGTTAATTTCATACTTATTTCTTTTCTCTGCTGTAACCGTAGCTACTGCCTTCTCACTTGTCACCCCCTTGTAGCCTCCATTACTTCCGGAATATTCAGTCTTTCTGACAGTCTCTTGTGTTCTTCTCCAACCGCCATGTTTGTCCTTCTTAGCTCTTCCTAACAAACCACTGGAGTATTGGACATCCGTATCTGCTGCTCTTCCCCGGGACTCGTCCCCTGCTCGGACAGTATTAGAAACCACACATAACCGGTACAGATCCGCGAAACAACGTGGACGGTCTGCGAATATCAAACGCGATCTCTCTTGGGGATTCAGTCCTTCCAGAATTGCTTGTATTACTTCCGTCTCGGGCAACCCTAATCTTAATACCCGGGCAGCTTTCCGTATGTCCTGCACGAAGTCCCCCAACGCCTCTCCGTTGGCCTGTAGGCGATAGAATGAATCTAACTTAAGCTGGGAACGTCGTCGATGGGGTATGAAGTAATCCAACACTTCCCCATGAAAAGCGTCGACACTGCGGCCCCGACGCAGAGTGTTGGTGACCAACCCTGCCAACAAACCCTGGCAATACGGGTATATAAGGGACAAGACCTCCCCATCGGACACACCCGGAAAATCTGCCAACTGCAGGACAAGGTCCAAGAAAACCAGCAGCTGGTCCTCATCAAATTCATTCACCACCGAAAGTTTCTGGAGAACACCTGAAAGGGGGTGGTAATTTCTGAAAGCATACCGCCGCCAGAATTTCACAATTCACAATACTTAATCAACAAAACATAATCCCCACAAAACACCTAACACCTACAAAATAATGACCATAATAAGACAGGAATCAGAAAAAACTCAAGTACTAAACTCTTCCTTCGAGTAGACTGCGGGTCCGCCTACCGTTGCGAGGACCCAGCCCACTTACCTGAACTGCTCTCTCTCAACAACTCTACACATTAAGGAACGCGACACACACACTAACACACAACACGACAAAATCACCGACCAACGACAATTTTCAAAAAATATTTCTAATAACTTCGGCTCCCGTATGTCGGAGGAGACCGACTGCCGATCGGACCATACCGCATAAATTATACACCTCCCCTCTTATGGGCAAGGTAATACGCAAACCATCTCCACCCAGGCACAGATCTGCGATAATTCGCGTTTCCAAAGGAATGTCCCCTTCTAAAATTTCACACCACGTGGCAACCTACCATTCAACTATCTAAGGCGGGCAAGTACATAGACATATTATACACAAAACCTTAAACCTAACGAAACATAGTCACTTTTAGATATAGGGCCTTTCAAAGATTCTTCTAAGTTCCATTGGAACCCCCAAAATGTTTCCTGAGTTTGCAAGCCCCGTCACACCCAAAGGACCCAAGGGTTGATCCTAATCTCAACCACGCTCTGCTACCAAATGTAACCCCTCTTGAACTTAGACTGGTAAAAAAAAAATTTTTTTTTGAATTTTTTTTTTTTTTTTTTAAGAGGGGCCACAAGAAAATTAAAACTAGACCAAAGCCTAGAGAAGCCAAAAATGCGCTGGATCCAGTGAGAAGGGACTTGCAATTAAAACTCATAAAATTAACAATCAATAAAATCCTTGTATTATTCTATCTCCTTTCTGTTATCTACAAAAACAGTAAATAGCATTCCGAATCTATGTTTCCCTTAAAAACTGTTAATTAAAATAATTTATATTCTTTAAAAAGGTTACTTGAAATTATTAATAAATCCAAAATTTATTTTCTATCTTCTCTTAAAAAAAAATCAATTGAAACTTAATTGAGATAAAATTTATATACTTCTTGACAAGGTTAATTAGAATAAATTAATTCTCTTGAAAAAAATATTAATTAAAAATTAATAGAGATAGAATTAATTAATTGTCATCAGAAATTAAATGTATATATATAACCCTATGTTTTATCTTTTCTTTTTATAAGCCCTATATCTAACGCCCCCAAAAATACACCCAAATGTACAATACATATAGAACCCCACAAAAATACACACATGAATATATAATACATCTACATGTTCCACAATACAGGACAATTATAACATAGATCTCTTGCCACACCCTTTTCTACCCCCATGAGGTACATCATTAATAATTTATGAAAATCCATGTCAGGTTTTAATTCTTAATATGTGCATAACACATTACATGTGTATCTGAATATATATGCAACACCAGTAGTCCCCAGGACATAATAAATCCAAAATTTGGCCAAGTGCCAAATACTATTATAAAATACTGCCACACTGGGCATTTAGACTGGGAGAAATAAAATTTAGAATACAGTGAACACCCCAGTTATCATAATTAATTAAAAGAATTTATATATTGATAAATATTGTTAAGTTTTGAAAATAGTAATGTGTCATGAACCTTATAACCCTTTTAAAAGTAATTTTGGCCCAGAGACCAACATGTTCATAGGCATGACAGTGCATAACTCAACCTGTCTCAACAGCATGTTTAACTCTGCATGGACATGCACCTGTACAGGATTAAACTTGTGACTCTACTTAACTACCACAGAAACTTCTATCCCTGTATAATCCAAACTGAATTTAAAAATGAGAAATTAATATATAAAATGAACACTAAATTGAAACAGAGAAATTACATGTTGATTGAATGAATTAGTAGCAGTAATGAAACCCTTATACTGAAAATAAGAAGGAATTGCACGTTTGAATGGTGAGCTGCCAAAGATGCATGTCAGCCCCTGAGCTCACAGATTATACAAAAAAATTAATAAAATTTACAAAAGATTCGCCTCCCAGTTCACGCACTATTCTGTCCCGTTAATCGGGGACCCAATTAAAATGTTTAAAAACTTAAAGTCATGTTGTTGAGTGATTGAATGTCCACTGGCTCTAGTGAGTTACATCACAATGTGTAAAGAATATATAACATGGATTGAGTTCACCTTATTTTTTCCTTTCCATGGGTGTGAAGTGGTGATCATCTGGCTTACATTATAGGGTGTTTTTGTTAGTCTCCGCTATTCTCCTCCGGCAGATGAAGAGAGAGAGAATCTAGGTGTTACAAGTTCAGGTGGTGGAGCTGGTTTCCCATTCTTCAGCGAGGGACCCTGATCATACAACATATTATCAGCTAGAGTTCACAAACAAATTCCCCCAGAAACTTCACACACACCCAAAACCCACATATAATCTTAACACAGCTTTAGGGCTATTTAAATATGATACTTGACACACTTGGCAAGGTTATATGGCCAACAGGCCCTATTTGAAAACATTTAGTTCTGTGAAATTTCATATTAATAAACTTTACCCATGTGGGTTAACATAATTCAATTTTGATTAGCTAATTATTCGGCTTGTTACACTTTTAATAAAATTACACATAGTCTGAATTTTTGCCACGTGGTCAGAAAGGTTACTTGATTACAATCATATCTATACTTATTAAATTAATACCTTTTGGCAATTACATTCTTCTCAATTCTGGTGCCTTAGTAAGCTTTCTGAAATGATAAAGTGTTACTATAATTACTAGTAAAGGTTGCATGTAACTTACTCAGAATTATTCATTTTACTTTTCACCACGAGGCGGCGTAATAAGGTTATCAGATTACATCTATGTCTGTACTATTTAAACAAATACTTTTTGCATTTACATAACTCTCAATTTTGGTGCCTTAGTTAAGACATGTGAATTTAATATAGTATTACTATATTACAAAAAAAATTACGTTTAAATTACGCATTGCACACTCGCCACGTGGTGGCGTAAAAAGGTTATCAGAAATTTACTTAATGTGGCCTTATTAACAATTTTTCATTTGTAAAACTTTAAATAGATATATATAATAATATTGCCGTAGCTTACCGCAGTTCTGTGATCGTTTAGCCTGCCATAGGTGGAAGGATAGTGCAACAAAAACTTCTTTCTGTCCGGAGGAAAAAAAGACGCAGCTAACAAGACGACGTTCAGAGCGAGACAAAGATTTCTAGAAACTATTTCCGCTTTCTGCTCTCGCAACCCGTGGCTCTCGCTAGGGCAGCACCAATCAAGCACCGCTCTTGATGGTAAAACCAGTTGCAGTATTGATACACAACTCAACAGCTAAACGCAGTACCGCATTTAACGTCTATTTTTGACTTCAAATACCGAACACGCGCCGATTCTATCCTAGACTCGGCACACCCTCACCCCAAAAGGGCAACATAGTTGCCTAAAAGCTAACTCACAGCCTCTTGGCTAGTCATAATACTACAACTTTCTTGGCTGTCTTGGGAAATCTCAGAAACTTAACCGCTCTCAGGAGAACAGAGGCTCAGGGTGAAAACGAAGGAAGAGGAAAGAAGAAGAAGTGTAGTGTGTATGCATGTACTGCATGCTGACTTGATCAGGGTCAGCATACAGCGACAAGAGATAGAAGGAGAAAAGACGAAAGACAAGAATCTGGCTCCCCCCTAAGTTCTGACCTCCCAAGGCCTCCCAACTCACAAACTGAGACCCAAACTTGATACCCACTCAGGACAACTTCTATCCCCCCCTTCACAGGACTGGAAAATCTCAACGCTACTGCAACCATCCCCACGCGACCCTCTCCGCCATCCCAACTCCACAGGACCGCCCCAACACGTCACATTCTCTGGTGACCACCACCTACTTCTACTGGTCCCACTCACATACTCGTCCGAAGACCTAACAAGGTATCCCTCACCACACACCTTGGTATGTGAGTGACCATACTACTCCTCTCTCGTCCACCTCTCGGACCGACCAGCCACATGCACCAACAAGGCATCTCCATCCTTCCCATATGGTTGGCCCACATCCCTACACTAGGGCGGACGGCCCCACTTAGCAGGACAGAGAAAACAGCATAGAGGGCACGCGAACATTATCCCTTCTCTTACTCATTAAATACTGCGTAACTAGCAAGGGGGGGTTTAGTTCAGCACGGCAACGTCTCACAACCCACACTTAATGCAAAAATAACATACCAGGGAATGCGGCATGGCTCCGACCCTACAATAATCAACAACAAACTACCACAAAGAAAAATGAAAACTACACCAACAATCCAACACTAACATCACTACACCAACCTAGTCACAACTCTTCCAACTAACTTCTTTTCTAACTCCTCTCTGATATTTTTCTTTTTTCCTTTTCTAATTTTTTTTTCTTTTTCCTTTCTAATTTTTATTTTTTTTCTAAGGGGAGGGGTAGGAAAATTGGGAAGATGAAAAGGGCAAGGAGCATTGAAAGGTCAATAGCTAGGACTAAGGGTAAGGACATGGTTCCCTCCGAGAATAAGGATGGGTGGAGAAAACCAAGGCTCGTGGAGGCAGGGGCGCAACCCTGAAGTAGACGAACACCACTGGGACTGTGGGGAACATCTACCCGCTACCCGTTAACCGCTTCTTCTCACCTTTTTATGACGAACTTTAGGTACTCGTTCCTTTTGGATACCACTCTCTGAGAAACTATCTCGTGTTGAGCTGTACTGATTTGTTTCTCCTGAATTAGGATCAAGGCAACTTACCTGACTACTTTTACCCCGATTTGGATTATCCTCAACCTCTAACTCCTCTGCTTCTACCTTCTTCTCTTCTACAATTTCCCCTGGTTCTCTTTCTTCCACCTCTTCCTTTTTCTCCTCTACATAATCCAAATCACCATCATGACACTGCACATCTTCATCCTCTAGTTGCTCACCTGGTCCGCCCGAAACCTCTTTCCATTCCTCGGAATCCTCAACACTACTTACAGAAAGCGTCTGCACATCTTCACACACTACATCATTCTCACTCACACACTCCACAACGCTGCCCCCAATTTCTCCTCAACTTCTACCTCATCTACTTCTACCACACTTGCAGCCTGGACATCCCCTTGTCCATCCGCAACCTCAGAAACACTTGCAGCCTCCCTAACACTTACGCTTATACTTATACTCCCCTGCACAGCATGTGCAGACCGCTCTTCTGCCTCTTCCTTCGATTCCTCTTCTTCACCACTCTCAGCAACTACAACTTCCTCAACATTTCCCAACCTGGAATCCAGCTGTCCAGGTCCATGTGCAATGTCTAAATTAAATTCTACTGACGATGGTAAAGCTCCACCATCAAGTGACTTCTCATCTCCCGGCGTAGGCGATGATGATGTTACCGGATCTGGATCCGCCATGAACTGAGATGGAGATACCGGAACAAATTCTGCGGCATCTGGATTCAACCATGACGTCCTCTCTGAGTCCTGTAATTCAATATCAACAGACTGGTTCTTGTCGTCTTGTATTGATCCACAGAAGTTACTTCACTTTTCTTCTTTCTCCTCACCTTCTTCATCCACTACTCTATTAGGCACTGGGAATTCCTCTGGAAGCTTCAAAGTTTCTTTTTTCTCCGAATAGGAATAACGCCTTGCTACAGGCTCCCTACTTGCCGATGTTTGTTTACTAATGTAACTTCTTCTTTCCCTGTTAATTTCATACTTATTTCTTTTCTCTGCTGTAACCGTAGCTACTGCCTTCTCACTTGTCACCCCCTTGTAGCCTCCATTACTTCCGGAATATTCAGTCTTTCTGACAGTCTCTTGTGTTCTTCTCCAACCGCCATGTTTGTCCTTCTTAGCTCTTCCTAACAAACCACTGGAGTATTGGACATCCGTATCTGCTGCTCTTCCCCGGGACTCGTCCCCTGCTCGGACAGTATTAGAAACCACACATAACCGGTACAGATCCGCGAAACAACGTGGACGGTCTGCGAATATCAAACGCGATCTCTCTTGGGGATTCAGTCCTTCCAGAATTGCTTGTATTACTTCCGTCTCGGGCAACCCTAATCTTAATACCCGGGCAGCTTTCCGTATGTCCTGCACGAAGTCCCCCAACGCCTCTCCGTTGGCCTGTAGGCGATAGAATGAATCTAACTTAAGCTGGGAACGTCGTCGATGGGGTATGAAGTAATCCAACACTTCCCCATGAAAAGCGTCGACACTGCGGCCCCGACGCAGAGTGTTGGTGACCAACCCTGCCAACAAACCCTGGCAATACGGGTATATAAGGGACAAGACCTCCCCATCGGACACACCCGGAAAATCTGCCAACTGCAGGACAAGGTCCAAGAAAACCAGCAGCTGGTCCTCATCAAATTCATTCACCACCGAAAGTTTCTGGAGAACACCTGAAAGGGGGTGGTAATTTCTGAAAGCATACCGCCGCCAGAATTTCACAATTCACAATACTTAATCAACAAAACATAATCCCCACAAAACACCTAACACCTACAAAATAATGACCATAATAAGACAGGAATCAGAAAAAACTCAAGTACTAAACTCTTCCTTCGAGTAGACTGCGGGTCCGCCTACCGTTGCGAGGACCCAGCCCACTTACCTGAACTGCTCTCTCTCAACAACTCTACACATTAAGGAACGCGACACACACACTAACACACAACACGACAAAATCACCGACCAACGACAATTTTCAAAAAATATTTCTAATAACTTCGGCTCCCGTATGTCGGAGGAGACCGACTGCCGATCGGACCATACCGCATAAATTATACACCTCCCCTCTTATGGGCAAGGTAATACGCAAACCATCTCCACCCAGGCACAGATCTGCGATAATTCGCGTTTCCAAAGGAATGTCCCCTTCTAAAATTTCACACCACGTGGCAACCTACCATTCAACTATCTAAGGCGGGCAAGTACATAGACATATTATACACAAAACCTTAAACCTAACGAAACATAGTCACTTTTAGATATAGGGCCTTTCAAAGATTCTTCTAAGTTCCATTGGAACCCCCAAAATGTTTCCTGAGTTTGCAAGCCCCGTCACACCCAAAGGACCCAAGGGTTGATCCTAATCTCAACCACGCTCTGCTACCAAATGTAACCCCTCTTGAACTTAGACTGGTAAAAAAAAAATTTTTTTTGAATTTTTTTTTTTTTTTTTTAAGAGGGGCCACAAGAAAATTAAAACTAGACCAAAGCCTAGAGAAGCCAAAAATGCGCTGGATCCAGTGAGAAGGGACTTGCAATTAAAACTCATAAAATTAACAATCAATAAAATCCTTGTATTATTCTATCTCCTTTCTGTTATCTACAAAAACAGTAAATAGCATTCCGAATCTATGTTTCCCTTAAAAACTGTTAATTAAAATAATTTATATTCTTTAAAAAGGTTACTTGAAATTATTAATAAATCCAAAATTTATTTTCTATCTTCTCTTAAAAAAAAATCAATTGAAACTTAATTGAGATAAAATTTATATACTTCTTGACAAGGTTAATTAGAATAAATTAATTCTCTTGAAAAAAATATTAATTAAAAATTAATAGAGATAGAATTAATTAATTGTCATCAGAAATTAAATGTATATATATAACCCTATGTTTTATCTTTTCTTTTTATAAGCCCTATATCTAACTCCCCCAAAAATACACCCAAATGTACAATACATATAGAACCCCACAAAAATACACACATGAATATATAATACATCTACATGTTCCACAATACAGGACAATTATAACATAGATCTCTTGCCACACCCTTTTCTACCCCCATGAGGTACATCATTAATAATTTATGAAAATCCATGTCAGGTTTTAATTCTTAATATGTGCATAACACATTACATGTGTATCTGAATAAATATGCAACACCAGTAGTCCCCAGGACATAATAAATCCAAAATTTGGCCAAGTGCCAAATACTATTATAAAATACTGCCACACTGGGCATTTAGACTGGGAGAAATAAAATTTAGAATACAGTGAACACCCCAGTTATCATAATTAATTAAAAGAATTTATATATTGATAAATATTGTTAAGTTTTGAAAATAGTAATGTATCATGAACCTTATAACCCTTTTAAAAGTAATTTTGGCCCAGAGACCAACATGTTCATAGGCATGACAGTGCATAACTCAACCTGTCTCAACAGCATGTTTAACTCTGCATGGACATGCACCTGTACAGGATTAAACTTGTGACTCTACTTAACTACCACAGAAACTTCTATCCCTGTATAATCCAAACTGAATTTAAAAATGAGAAATTAATATATAAAATGAACACTAAATTGAAACAGAGAAATTACATGTTGATTGAATGAATTAGTAGCAGTAATGAAACCCTTATACTGAAAATAAGAAGGAATTGCACGTTTGAATGGTGAGCTGCCAAAGATGCATGTCAGCCCCTGAGCTCACAGATTATACAAAAAAATTAATAAAATTTACAAAAGATTCGCCTCCCAGTTCACGCACTATTCTGTCCCGTTAATCGGGGACCCAATTAAAATGTTTAAAAACTTAAAGTCATGTTGTTGAGTGATTGAATGTCCACTGGCTCTAGTGAGTTACATCACAATGTGTAAAGAATATATAACATGGATTGAGTTCACCTTATTTTTTCCTTTCCATGGGTGTGAAGTGGTGATCATCTGGCTTACATTATAGGGTGTTTTTGTTAGTCTCCGCTATTCTCCTCCGGCAGATGAAGAGAGAGAGAATCTAGGTGTTACAAGTTCAGGTGGTGGAGCTGGTTTCCCATTCTTCAGCGAGGGACCCTGATCATACAACATATTATCAGCTAGAGTTCACAAACAAATTCCCCCAGAAACTTCACACACACCCAAAACCCACATATAATCTTAACACAGCTTTAGGGCTATTTAAATATGATACTTGACACACTTGGCAAGGTTATATGGCCAACAGGCCCTATTTGAAAACATTTAGTTCTGTGAAATTTCATATTAATAAACTTTACCCATGTGGGTTAACATAATTCAATTTTGATTAGCTAATTATTCGGCTTGTTACACTTTTAATAAAATTACACATAGTCTGAATTTTTGCCACGTGGTCAGAAAGGTTACTTGATTACAATCATATCTATACTTATTAAATTAATACCTTTTGGCAATTACATTCTTCTCAATTCTGGTGCCTTAGTAAGCTTTCTGAAATGATAAAGTGTTACTATAATTACTAGTAAAGGTTGCATGTAACTTACTCAGAATTATTCATTTTACTTTTCACCACGAGGCGGCGTAATAAGGTTATCAGATTACATCTATGTCTGTACTATTTAAACAAATACTTTTTGCATTTACATAACTCTCAATTTTGGTGCCTTAGTTAAGACATGTGAATTTAATATAGTATTACTATATTACAAAAAAAATTACGTTTAAATTACGCATTGCACACTCGCCACGTGGTGGCGTAAAAAGGTTATCAGAAATTTACTTAATGTGGCCTTATTAACAATTTTTCATTTGTAAAACTTTAAATAGATATATATAATAATATTGCCGTAGCTTACCGCAGTTCTGTGATCGTTTAGCCTGCCATAGGTGGAAGGATAGTGCAACAAAAACTTCTTTCTGTCCGGAGGAAAAAAAGACGCAGCTAACAAGACGACGTTCAGAGCGAGACAAAGATTTCTAGAAACTATTTCCGCTTTCTGCTCTCGCAACCCGTGGCTCTCGCTAGGGCAGCACCAATCAAGCACCGCTCTTGATGGTAAAACCAGTTGCAGTATTGATACACAACTCAACAGCTAAACGCAGTACCGCATTTAACGTCTATTTTTGACTTCAAATACCGAACACGCGCCGATTCTATCCTAGACTCGGCACACCCTCACCCCAAAAGGGCAACATAGTTGCCTAAAAGCTAACTCACAGCCTCTTGGCTAGTCATAATACTACAACTTTCTTGGCTGTCTTGGGAAATCTCAGAAACTTAACCGCTCTCAGGAGAACAGAGGCTCAGGGTGAAAACGAAGGAAGAGGAAAGAAGAAGAAGTGTAGTGTGTATGCATGTACTGCATGCTGACTTGATCAGGGTCAGCATACAGCGACAAGAGATAGAAGGAGAAAAGACGAAAGACAAGAATCTGGCTCCCCCCTAAGTTCTGACCTCCCAAGGCCTCCCAACTCACAAACTGAGACCCAAACTTGATACCCACTCAGGACAACTTCTATCCCCCCCTTCACAGGACTGGAAAATCTCAACGCTACTGCAACCATCCCCACGCGACCCTCTCCGCCATCCCAACTCCACAGGACCGCCCCAACACGTCACATTCTCTGGTGACCACCACCTACTTCTACTGGTCCCACTCACATACTCGTCCGAAGACCTAACAAGGTATCCCTCACCACACACCTTGGTATGTGAGTGACCATACTACTCCTCTCTCGTCCACCTCTCGGACCGACCAGCCACATGCACCAACAAGGCATCTCCATCCTTCCCATATGGTTGGCCCACATCCCTACACTAGGGCGGACGGCCCCACTTAGCAGGACAGAGAAAACAGCATAGAGGGCACGCGAACATTATCCCTTCTCTTACTCATTAAATACTGCGTAACTAGCAAGGGGGGGTTTAGTTCAGCACGGCAACGTCTCACAACCCACACTTAATGCAAAAATAACATACCAGGGAATGCGGCATGGCTCCGACCCTACAATAATCAACAACAAACTACCACAAAGAAAAATGAAAACTACACCAACAATCCAACACTAACATCACTACACCAACCTAGTCACAACTCTTCCAACTAACTTCTTTTCTAACTCCTCTCTGATATTTTTCTTTTTTCCTTTTCTAATTTTTTTTTCTTTTTCCTTTCTAATTTTTATTTTTTTTCTAAGGGGAGGGGTAGGAAAATTGGGAAGATGAAAAGGGCAAGGAGCATTGAAAGGTCAATAGCTAGGACTAAGGGTAAGGACATGGTTCCCTCCGAGAATAAGGATGGGTGGAGAAAACCAAGGCTCGTGGAGGCAGGGGCGCAACCCTGAAGTAGACGAACACCACTGGGACTGTGGGGAACATCTACCCGCTACCCGTTAACCGCTTCTTCTCACCTTTTTATGACGAACTTTAGGTACTCGTTCCTTTTGGATACCACTCTCTGAGAAACTATCTCGTGTTGAGCTGTACTGATTTGTTTCTCCTGAATTAGGATCAAGGCAACTTACCTGACTACTTTTACCCCGATTTGGATTATCCTCAACCTCTAACTCCTCTGCTTCTACCTTCTTCTCTTCTACAATTTCCCCTGGTTCTCTTTCTTCCACCTCTTCCTTTTTCTCCTCTACATAATCCAAATCACCATCATGACACTGCACATCTTCATCCTCTAGTTGCTCACCTGGTCCGCCCGAAACCTCTTTCCATTCCTCGGAATCCTCAACACTACTTACAGAAAGCGTCTGCACATCTTCACACACTACATCATTCTCACTCACACACTCCACAACGCTGCCCCCAATTTCTCCTCAACTTCTACCTCATCTACTTCTACCACACTTGCAGCCTGGACATCCCCTTGTCCATCCGCAACCTCAGAAACACTTGCAGCCTCCCTAACACTTACGCTTATACTTATACTCCCCTGCACAGCATGTGCAGACCGCTCTTCTGCCTCTTCCTTCGATTCCTCTTCTTCACCACTCTCAGCAACTACAACTTCCTCAACATTTCCCAACCTGGAATCCAGCTGTCCAGGTCCATGTGCAATGTCTAAATTAAATTCTACTGACGATGGTAAAGCTCCACCATCAAGTGACTTCTCATCTCCCGGCGTAGGCGATGATGATGTTACCGGATCTGGATCCGCCATGAACTGAGATGGAGATACCGGAACAAATTCTGCGGCATCTGGATTCAACCATGACGTCCTCTCTGAGTCCTGTAATTCAATATCAACAGACTGGTTCTTGTCGTCTTGTATTGATCCACAGAAGTTACTTCACTTTTCTTCTTTCTCCTCACCTTCTTCATCCACTACTCTATTAGGCACTGGGAATTCCTCTGGAAGCTTCAAAGTTTCTTTTTTCTCCGAATAGGAATAACGCCTTGCTACAGGCTCCCTACTTGCCGATGTTTGTTTACTAATGTAACTTCTTCTTTCCCTGTTAATTTCATACTTATTTCTTTTCTCTGCTGTAACCGTAGCTACTGCCTTCTCACTTGTCACCCCCTTGTAGCCTCCATTACTTCCGGAATATTCAGTCTTTCTGACAGTCTCTTGTGTTCTTCTCCAACCGCCATGTTTGTCCTTCTTAGCTCTTCCTAACAAACCACTGGAGTATTGGACATCCGTATCTGCTGCTCTTCCCCGGGACTCGTCCCCTGCTCGGACAGTATTAGAAACCACACATAACCGGTACAGATCCGCGAAACAACGTGGACGGTCTGCGAATATCAAACGCGATCTCTCTTGGGGATTCAGTCCTTCCAGAATTGCTTGTATTACTTCCGTCTCGGGCAACCCTAATCTTAATACCCGGGCAGCTTTCCGTATGTCCTGCACGAAGTCCCCCAACGCCTCTCCGTTGGCCTGTAGGCGATAGAATGAATCTAACTTAAGCTGGGAACGTCGTCGATGGGGTATGAAGTAATCCAACACTTCCCCATGAAAAGCGTCGACACTGCGGCCCCGACGCAGAGTGTTGGTGACCAACCCTGCCAACAAACCCTGGCAATACGGGTATATAAGGGACAAGACCTCCCCATCGGACACACCCGGAAAATCTGCCAACTGCAGGACAAGGTCCAAGAAAACCAGCAGCTGGTCCTCATCAAATTCATTCACCACCGAAAGTTTCTGGAGAACACCTGAAAGGGGGTGGTAATTTCTGAAAGCATACCGCCGCCAGAATTTCACAATTCACAATACTTAATCAACAAAACATAATCCCCACAAAACACCTAACACCTACAAAATAATGACCATAATAAGACAGGAATCAGAAAAAACTCAAGTACTAAACTCTTCCTTCGAGTAGACTGCGGGTCCGCCTACTGTTGCGAGGACCCAGCCCACTTACCTGAACTGCTCTCTCTCAACAACTCTACACATTAAGGAACGCGACACACACACTAACACACAACACGACAAAATCACCGACCAACGACAATTTTCAAAAAATATTTCTAATAACTTCGGCTCCCGTATGTCGGAGGAGACCGACTGCCGATCGGACCATACCGCATAAATTATACACCTCCCCTCTTATGGGCAAGGTAATACGCAAACCATCTCCACCCAGGCACAGATCTGCGATAATTCGCGTTTCCAAAGGAATGTCCCCTTCTAAAATTTCACACCACGTGGCAACCTACCATTCAACTATCCAAGGCGGGCAAGTACATAGACATATTATACACAAAACCTTAAACCTTATGAAACATAGTCACTTTTAGATATAGGGCCTTTCAAAGATTCTTCTAAGTTCCATTGGAACCCCCAAAATGTTTCCTGAGTTTGCAAGCCCCGTCACACCCAAAGGACCCAAGGGTTGATCCTAATCTCAACCACGCTCTGCTACCAAATGTAACCCCTCTTTAACTTAGACTGGTAAAAATTTTTTTTTTTTTTTTGAAATTTTTTTTTTTTTTTTAAGATGGGCCACAAGATAATTAAAACTAGACCAAAGCCTAGAGAAGCCAAAAATGCGCTGGATCCAGTGAGAAGGGACTTGCAATTAAAACTCATAAAATTAACAATCAATAAAATCCTTTTATTATTCTATCTCCTTTCTGTTACCTACAAAAAGAGTAAATATAACATTCCGAATATATGTTTCCCTTAAAAACTGTTAATTAAAATAATTTATATTCTTTAAAAAGGTTACTTGAAATTATTAATAAATCCAAAATTTATTTTCTATCTTCTCTTAAAAAAAAATCAATTGAAACTTAATTGAGATAAAATTTATATACTTCTTGACAAGTTTAATTAGAATAAATTAATTCTCTTAAAAAAAATATTAATTAAAAATTAATAGAGATAGAATTAATTAATTGTCATCAGAAATTAAATGTATATATATAACCCTATGTTTTATCTTTTCTTTTTATAAGCCCTATATCTAACTCCCCCAAAAATACACCCAAATGTACAATACATATAGAACCCCACAAAAATACACACACGAATATTCAATACATCTACATGTTCCACAATACAGGACAATTATAACATAGATCTCTTGCCACACCCTTTTCTACCCCCATGAGGTACATCATTAATAATTTATGAAAATCCATGTCAGGTTTTAATTCTTAATATGTGCATAACACATTACATGTGTATCTGAATATATATGCAACACCAGTAGTCCCCAGGACATAATAAATCCAAAATTTGGCCAAGTGCCTAATACTATTATAAAATACTGCCACACTGGGCATTTAGACTGGGAGAAATAAAATTTAGAATACAGTGAACACCCCAGTTATCATAATTAATTAAAGGAATTTATATATTGATAAATATTGTTAAGTTTTGAAAATAGTAATGTGTCATGAACCTTATAACCCTTTTAAAAGTAATTTTGGCCCAGAGACCAACATGTTCATAGGCATGACAGTGCATAACTCAACCTGTCTCAACAGCATGTTTAACTCTGCATGGACATGCACCTGTACAGGATTAAACTTGTGACTCTACTTAACTACCACAGAAACTTCTATCCCTGTATAATCCAAACTGAATTTAAAAATGAGAAATTAATATATAAAATGAACACTAAATTGAAACAGAGAAATTACAAGTTGATTGAATGAATTAGTAGCAGTAATGAAACCCTTATACTAAAAATAAGAAGGAATTGCACGTTTGAATGGTGAGCTGCCAAAGATGCATGTCGGCCCCTGAGCTCACAGATTATACAAACAAATTAATAAAATTTACAAAAGATTCCCCTCCCAGTTCACGCACTATTCTGTCCCGTTAATCGGGGACCCAATTAAAATGTTTGAAAACTTAAAGTCATGTTGTTGAGTGATTGAATGTCCACTGGCTCTAGTGAGTTACATCACAATGTGTAAAGAATATATAACATGGATTGAGTTCACCTTATTTTTTCCTTTCCATGGGTGTGAAGTGGTGATCATCTGGCTTACATTATAGGGTGTTTGTGTTAGTCTCCGCTATTCTCCTCCGGCAGATGAAGAGAGAGAGAATCTAGGTGTTACAAGTTCAGGTGGTGGAGCTGGTTCCCCATTCTTCAGCGAGGGACCCTGATCATACAACATATTATCAGCTAGAGAATTCCCCCAGAAACTTCACACACACCCAAAACCCACATATAATCTTAACACAGCTTTAGGGCTATTTAAATATGATACTTGACACACTTGGCAAGGTTATATGGCCAACAGGCCCTATTTGAAAACATTTAGTTCTGTGAAATTTCATATTAATAAACTTTACCCATGTGGGTTAACATAATTCAATTTTGATTAGCTAATTATTCGGCTTGTTACACCTTTAATAAAATTACACATAGTCTGAATTTTTGCCACGTGGTCAGAAAGGTTACTTGATTACAATCATATCTATACTTATTAAATTAATACCTTTTGGCAATTACATTCTTCTCAATTCTGGTGCCTTAGTAAGCTTTCTGAAATGATAAAGTGTTACTATAATTACTAGTAAAGGTTGCATGTAACTTACTCAGAATTATTCATTTTACTTTTCACCACGAGGCGGCGTAATAAGGTTATCAGATTACATCTATGTCTGTACTATTTAAACAAATACTTTTTGCATTTACATAACTCTCAATTTTGGTGCCTTAGTTAAGACATGTGAATTTAATATAGTATTACTATATTACAAAAAAAATTACGTTTAAATTACGCATTGCACACTCGCCACGTGGTGGCGTAAAAAGGTTATCAGAAATTTACTTAATGTGGCCTTATTAACAATTTTTCATTTGTAAAACTTTAAATAGATATATATAATAATATTGCCGTAGCTTACCGCAGTTCTGTGATCGTTTAGCCTGCCATAGGTGGAAGGATAGTGCAACAAAAACTTCTTTCTGTCCGGAGGAAAAAAAGACGCAGCTAACAAGACGACGTTCAGAGCGAGACAAAGATTTCTAGAAACTATTTCCGCTTTCTGCTCTCGCAACCCGTGGCTCTCGCTAGGGCAGCACCAATCAAGCACCGCTCTTAATGGTAAAACCAGTTGCAGTATTGATACACAACTCAACAGCTAAACGCAGTACCGCATTTAACGTCTATTTTTGACTTCAAATACCAAACACGCGCCGATTCTATCCTAGACTCGGCACACCCTCACCCCAAAAGGGCAACATAGTTGCCTAAAAGCTAACTCACAGCCTCTTGGCTAGTCATAATACTACAACCTTCTTGGCTGTCTTGGGAAATCTCAGAAATTTAACCGCTCTCAGGAGAACAGAGGCTCAGGGTGAAAACGAAGGAAGAGGAAAGAAGAAGAAGTGTAGTGTGTATGCATGTGTGCATGTACTGCATGCTGACTTGATCAGGGTCAGCATACAGCGACAAGAGATAGAAGGAGAAAAGACGAAAGACAAGAATCTGGCTCCCCCCTAAGCTCTGACCTCCCAAGGCCTCCCAACTCACAAACTGAGACCCAAACTTGATACCCACTCAGGACAAATTCTATCCCCCCTTCACAGGACTGGAAAATCTCAACGCTACTGCAACCATCCCCACGCGACCCTCTCCACCATGCCAACTCCACAGGACCGCCCCAACACGTCACACTCTCTGGTGACCACCACCTACTTCTACTGGTCCCACTCACATACTCGTCCGAAGACCTAACAAGGTATCCCTCACCTTGGTACGTGAGTGACCATACTACTCCTCTCTCGTCCACCTCTCGGACCGACCAGCCACATGCACCAACAAGGCATCTCCATCCTTGCCATATGGTTGGCCCACATCCCTACACTAGGGCGGACGGCCCCATTTAGCAGGACAGAGAAAACCGCATAGAGGGCACGCGAACATTATCCCTTCTCTTACTCATTAAATACTGCGTAACTAGCAAGGGGGGGGGTTTACTTCAGCACGGCAACGTCTAACAACCCACACTTAATGCAAAAATAACATACCAGGGAAATCAACCAGGGAATGCGGCATGGCCCCGACCCTACAATAATCAACAACAAACTACCACAAAGAAAAATGAAAACTACACCAACAATCCAACACTAACATCACTACACCAACCTAGTCACAACTCTTCCAACTAACTTCTTTTCTAACTCCTCTCTGATATTTTTCTTTTTTCCTTTTCTAATTTTTTTTTCTTTTTCCTTTCTAATTTTTATTTTTTTTTCTAAGGGGAAGGGTAGGAAAATTGGGAAGATGAAAAGGCCAAGGAGCATTGAAAGGTCAATAGCTAGGACTAAGGGTAAGGACATGGTTCCCTCCGAGAATAAGGATGGGTGGAGAAAACCAAGGCTCGCGGAGGCAGGGGCGCAACCCTGAAGTAGACGAACACCACTGGGACTGTGGGGAACATCTACCCGCTACCCGTTAACCGCTTCTTCTCACCTTTTTATGACGAACTTTAGGTACTCGTTCCTTTTGGATACCACTCTCTGAGAAACTATCTCGTGTTGAGCTGTACTGATTTGTTTCTCCTGAATTAGAATCAAGGCAACTTACCTGACTACTTTTACCCCGATTTGGATTATCCTCAACATCTAACTCCTCCGCTTCTACCTTCTTCTCTTCTAAAATTTCCCCTGGTTCTCTTTCTTCCACCTCTTCCTTTTTCTCTTCTACATAATCCAAATCACCATCATGACACTGCACATCTTCATCCTCTAGTTGCTCACCTGGTCCGCCCGAAACTTCTTTCCATTCCTCGGAATCCTCAACACTACTTACAGAAAGCGTCTGCACATCTTCACACACTACATCATTCTCACTCACACACTCCACAACGCTGCCCCCCAATTTCTCCTCAACTTCTACCTCATCTACTTCTACCACACTTGCAGCCTGGACATCCCCTTGTCCATCCGCAACCTCAGAAACACTTGCAGCCTCCCTAACACTTACGCTTATACTTATACTCCCCTGCACAGCATGTGCAGACCGCTCTTCTGCCTCTTCCTTCGATTCCTCTTCTTCACCACTCTCAGCAACTACAACTTCCTCAACATTTCCCAACCTGGAATCCAGCTGTCCAGGTCCATGTGCAATGTCTAAATTAAATTCTACTGACAATGGTAAAGCTCCACCATCAAGTGACTTCTCATCTCCCGGCGCAGGCGATTATGATGTTACCGGATCTGGATCCGCCATGAACTGAGATGGAGATACCGGGACAAATTCTGCGGCATCTGGATTCAACCATGACGTCCTCTCTGAGTCCTGTAATTCAATATCAACAGACTGGTTCTTGTCGTCTTGTATTGATCCACAGAAGTTACTTCATTTTTCTTCTTTCTCCTCACCTTCTTCATCCACTACTCTATTAGGCACTGGGAATTCCTCTGGAAGCTTCAAAGTTTCTTTTTTCTCCGAATAGGAATAACGCCTTGCTACAGGCTCCCTACTTGCCGATGTTTGTTTACTAATGTAACTTCTTCTTTCCCTGTTAATTTCATACTTATTTCTTGTCTCTGCTGTAACCGTAGCTACTGCCTTCTCACTTGTCACCCCCTTGTAGCCTCCATTACTTCCGGAATATTCAGTCTTTCTGACAGTCTCTTGTGTTCTTCTCCAACCGCCATGTTTGTCCTTCTTAGCTCTTCCTAACAAACCACTGGAGTATTGGACATCCGTATCTGCTGCTCTTCCCCGGGACTCGTCCCCTGCTCAGACAGTATTAGAAACCACACATAACCGGTACAGATCCGCGAAACAACGTGGACGGTCTGCGAATATCAAACGCGATCTCTCTTGGGGATTCAGTCCTTCCAGAATTGCTTGTATTACTTCCGTCTAGGCAACCCTAATCTTAATACCCGGGCAGCTTTCCGTATGTCCTGCACGAAGTCCCCCAACGCATCTCCGTTGGCCTGTAGGCGATAGAATGAATCTAACTTAAGCTGGGAACGTCGTCGATGGGGTATGGAAGTAATCCAACACTTCCCCATGAAAAGCGTCGACACTGCGGCCCCGACGCAGAGTGTTGGTGACCAAACCTGCCAACGAACCCTGGAAATACGGGTATATAAGGGACAAGACCTCCCCATCGGACACACCCGGAAAATCTGCCAACTGCAGGACAAGGTCCAAGAAAACCAGCAGCTGGTCCTCATCAAATTCATTCACCACCGAAAGTTTCTGGAGAACACCTGAAAGGGGGTGGGGTAATTTCTGAAAGCATACCGGCGCCAGAATTTCACAATTCACAATACTTAATCAACAAAACATAATCCCCACAAAACACCTAACACCTACAAAATAATGACCATAATAAGACAGGAATCAGAAAAAACTCGAGTACTAAACTCTTCCTTCGAGTAGACTGCGGGTCCCCCTACCGGTGCGAGGACCCAGCCCACTTACCTGAACTGCTCTCTCTCAACAACTCTACACATTATGGAACGCGACACACACACTAACACACAACACGACAAAATCACCGACCAATGACAATTTTCAAAAAATATTTCTAATAACTTCGGCTCCCGTATGTCGGAGGAGACCGACTGCCGATCGGACCATACCACATAAATTATACACCTCCCCTCTTATGGGCAAGGTAATACGCAAACCATCTCCACCAAGGCACAGATCTGCGATAATTCGCATTTCCAAAGGAATGTCCCCTTCTAAAATTTCACACCACGTGGCAACCTACCGTTCAACTATCCAAGTCGGGCAAGTACATAGACATATTATACACAAAACCTTAAACCTAACGAAACATAGTCACTTTTAGATATAGGGCCTTTCAAAGATTCTTCTAAGTTCCATTGGAACCCCCAAAATGTTTCCTGAGTTTGCAAGCCCCGTCACACCCAAAGGACCCAAGGGTTGATCCTAATCTCAACCACGCTCTGCTACCAAATGTAACCCCTCTTGAACTTAGACTGGTAAAAATTTTTTTTTTTTTTTTTGAAATTTTTTTTTTTTTAAGAGGGGCCACAAGATAATTAAAACTAGACCAAAGCCTAGAGAAGCCAAAAATGCGCTGGATCCAGTGAGAAGGGACTTGCAATTAAAACTCATAAAATTAACAATCAATAAAATCCTTTTATTATTCTATCTCCTTTCTGTTACCTACAAAAAGAGTAAATATAACATTCCGAATATATGTTTCCCTTAAAAACTGTTAATTAAAATAATTTATATTCTTTAAAAAGGTTACTTGAAATTATTAATAAATCCAAAATTTATTTTCTATCTTCTCTTAAAAAAAAATCAATTGAAACTTAATTGAGATAAAATTTATATACTTCTTGACAAGGTTAATTAGAATAAATTAATTCTCTTAAAAAAAATATTAATTAAAAATTAATAGAGATAGAATTAATTAATTGTCATCAGAAATTAAATGTATATATATAACCCTATGTTTTATCTTTTCTTTTTATAAGCCCTATATCTAACTCCCCCAAAAATACACCCAAATGTACAATACATATAGAACCCCACAAAAATACACACACGAATATTCAATACATCTACATGTTCCACAATACAGGACAATTATAACATAGATCTCTTGCCACACCCTTTTCTACCCCCATGAGGTACATCATTAATAATTTATGAAAATCCATGTCAGGTTTTAATTCTTAATATGTGCATAACACATTACATGTGTATCTGAATATATATGCAACACCAGTAGTCCCCAGGACATAATAAATCCAAAATTTGGCCAAGTGCCTAATACTATTATAAAATACTGCCACACTGGGCATTTAGACTGGGAGAAATAAAATTTAGAATACAGTGAACACCCCAGTTATCATAATTAATTAAAAGAATTTATATATTGATAAATATTGTTAAGTTTTGAAAATAGTAATGTGTCATGAACCTTATAACCCTTTTAAAAGTAATTTTGGCCCAGAGACCAACATGTTCATAGGCATGACAGTGCATAACTCAACCTGTCTCAACAGCATGTTTAACTCTGCATGGACATGCACCTGTACAGGATTAAACTTGTGACTCTACTTAACTACCACAGAAACTTCTATCCCTGTATAATCCAAACTGAATTTAAAAATGAGAAATTAATATATAAAATGAACACTAAATTGAAACAGAGAAATTACAAGTTGATTGAATGAATTAGTAGCAGTAATGAAACCCTTATACTAAAAATAAGAAGGAATTGCACGTTTGAATGGTGAGCTGCCAAAGATGCATGTCGGCCCCTGAGCTCACAGATTATACAAACAAATTAATAAAATTTACAAAAGATTCCCCTCCCAGTTCACGCACTATTCTGTCCCGTTAATCGGGGACCCAATTAAAATGTTTGAAAACTTAAAGTCATGTTGTTGAGTGATTGAATGTCCACTGGCTCTAGTGAGTTACATCACAATGTGTAAAGAATATATAACATGGATTGAGTTCACCTTATTTTTTCCTTTCCATGGGTGTGAAGTGGTGATCATCTGGCTTACATTATAGGGTGTTTGTGTTAGTCTCCGCTATTCTCCTCCGGCAGATGAAGAGAGAGAGAATCTAGGTGTTACAAGTTCAGGTGGTGGAGCTGGTTCCCCATTCTTCAGCGAGGGACCCTGATCATACAACATATTATCAGCTAGAGTTCACAAACAAATTCCCCCAGAAACTTCACACACACCCAAAACCCACATATAATCTTAACACAGCTTTAGGGCTATTTAAATATGATACTTGACACACTTGGCAAGGTTATATGGCCAACAGGCCCTATTTGAAAACATTTAGTTCTGTGAAATTTCATATTAATAAACTTTACCCATGTGGGTTAACATAATTCAATTTTGATTAGCTAATTATTCGGCTTGTTACACCTTTAATAAAATTACACATAGTCTGAATTTTTGCCACGTGGTCAGAAAGGTTACTTGATTACAATCATATCTATACTTATTAAATTAATACCTTTTGGCAATTACATTCTTCTCAATTCTGGTGCCTTAGTAAGCTTTCTGAAATGATAAAGTGTTACTATAATTACTAGTAAAGGTTGCATGTAACTTACTCAGAATTATTCATTTTACTTTTCACCACGAGGCGGCGTAATAAGGTTATCAGATTACATCTATGTCTGTACTATTTAAACAAATACTTTTTGCATTTACATAACTCTCAATTTTGGTGCCTTAGTTAAGACATGTGAATTTAATATAGTATTACTATATTACAAAAAAAATTACGTTTAAATTACGCATTGCACACTCGCCACGTGGTGGCGTAAAAAGGTTATCAGAAATTTACTTAATGTGGCCTTATTAACAATTTTTCATTTGTAAAACTTTAAATAGATATATATAATAATATTGCCGTAGCTTACCGCAGTTCTGTGATCGTTTAGCCTGCCATAGGTGGAAGGATAGTGCAACAAAAACTTCTTTCTGTCCGGAGGAAAAAAAGACGCAGCTAACAAGACGACGTTCAGAGCGAGACAAAGATTTCTAGAAACTATTTCCGCTTTCTGCTCTCGCAACCCGTGGCTCTCGCTAGGGCAGCACCAATCAAGCACCGCTCTTAATGGTAAAACCAGTTGCAGTATTGATACACAACTCAACAGCTAAACGCAGTACCGCATTTAACGTCTATTTTTGACTTCAAATACCAAACACGCGCCGATTCTATCCTAGACTCGGCACACCCTCACCCCAAAAGGGCAACATAGTTGCCTAAAAGCTAACTCACAGCCTCTTGGCTAGTCATAATACTACAACCTTCTTGGCTGTCTTGGGAAATCTCAGAAATTTAACCGCTCTCAGGAGAACAGAGGCTCAGGGTGAAAACGAAGGAAGAGGAAAGAAGAAGAAGTGTAGTGTGTATGCATGTGTGCATGTACTGCATGCTGACTTGATCAGGGTCAGCATACAGCGACAAGAGATAGAAGGAGAAAAGACGAAAGACAAGAATCTGGCTCCCCCCTAAGCTCTGACCTCCCAAGGCCTCCCAACTCACAAACTGAGACCCAAACTTGATACCCACTCAGGACAAATTCTATCCCCCCTTCACAGGACTGGAAAATCTCAACGCTACTGCAACCATCCCCACGCGACCCTCTCCACCATGCCAACTCCACAGGACCGCCCCAACACGTCACACTCTCTGGTGACCACCACCTACTTCTACTGGTCCCACTCACATACTCGTCCGAAGACCTAACAAGGTATCCCTCACCTTGGTACGTGAGTGACCATACTACTCCTCTCTCGTCCACCTCTCGGACCGACCAGCCACATGCACCAACAAGGCATCTCCATCCTTGCCATATGGTTGGCCCACATCCCTACACTAGGGCGGACGGCCCCATTTAGCAGGACAGAGAAAACCGCATAGAGGGCACGCGAACATTATCCCTTCTCTTACTCATTAAATACTGCGTAACTAGCAAGGGGGGGGGTTTACTTCAGCACGGCAACGTCTAACAACCCACACTTAATGCAAAAATAACATACCAGGGAAATCAACCAGGGAATGCGGCATGGCCCCGACCCTACAATAATCAACAACAAACTACCACAAAGAAAAATGAAAACTACACCAACAATCCAACACTAACATCACTACACCAACCTAGTCACAACTCTTCCAACTAACTTCTTTTCTAACTCCTCTCTGATATTTTTCTTTTTTCCTTTTCTAATTTTTTTTTCTTTTTCCTTTCTAATTTTTATTTTTTTTTCTAAGGGGAAGGGTAGGAAAATTGGGAAGATGAAAAGGGCAAGGAGCATTGAAAGGTCAATAGCTAGGACTAAGGGTAAGGACATGGTTCCCTCCGAGAATAAGGATGGGTGGAGAAAACCAAGGCTCGCGGAGGCAGGGGCGCAACCCTGAAGTAGACGAACACCACTGGGACTGTGGGGAACATCTACCCGCTACCCGTTAACCGCTTCTTCTCACCTTTTTATGACGAACTTTAGGTACTCGTTCCTTTTGGATACCACTCTCTGAGAAACTATCTCGTGTTGAGCTGTACTGATTTGTTTCTCCTGAATTAGAATCAAGGCAACTTACCTGACTACTTTTACCCCGATTTGGATTATCCTCAACATCTAACTCCTCCGCTTCTACCTTCTTCTCTTCTAAAATTTCCCCTGGTTCTCTTTCTTCCACCTCTTCCTTTTTCTCTTCTACATAATCCAAATCACCATCATGACACTGCACATCTTCATCCTGTAGTTGCTCACCTGGTCCGCCCGAAACTTCTTTCCATTCCTCGGAATCCTCAACACTACTTACAGAAAGCGTCTGCACATCTTCACACACTACATCATTCTCACTCACACACTCCACAACGCTGCCCCCCAATTTCTCCTCAACTTCTACCTCATCTACTTCTACCACACTTGCAGCCTGGACATCCCCTTGTCCATCCGCAACCTCAGAAACACTTGCAGCCTCCCTAACACTTACGCTTATACTTATACTCCCCTGCACAGCATGTGCAGACCGCTCTTCTGCCTCTTCCTTCGATTCCTCTTCTTCACCACTCTCAGCAACTACAACTTCCTCAACATTTCCCAACCTGGAATCCAGCTGTCCAGGTCCATGTGCAATGTCTAAATTAAATTCTACTGACAATGGTAAAGCTCCACCATCAAGTGATCTCATCTCCCGGCGCAGGCGATTATGATGTTACCGGATCTGGATCCGCCATGAACTGAGATGGAGATACCGGGACAAATTCTGCGGCATCTGGATTCAACCATGACGTCCTCTCTGAGTCCTGTAATTCAATATCAACAGACTGGTTCTTGTCGTCTTGTATTGATCCACAGAAGTTACTTCATTTTTCTTCTTTCTCCTCACCTTCTTCATCCACTACTCTATTAGGCACTGGGAATTCCTCTGGAAGCTTCAAAGTTTCTTTTTTCTCCGAATAGGAATAACGCCTTGCTACAGGCTCCCTACTTGCCGATGTTTGTTTACTAATGTAACTTCTTCTTTCCCTGTTAATTTCATACTTATTTCTTGTCTCTGCTGTAACCGTAGCTACTGCCTTCTCACTTGTCACCCCCTTGTAGCCTCCATTACTTCCGGAATATTCAGTCTTTCTGACAGTCTCTTGTGTTCTTCTCCAACCGCCATGTTTGTCCTTCTTAGCTCTTCCTAACAAACCACTGGAGTATTGGACATCCGTATCTGCTGCTCTTCCCCGGGACTCGTCCCCTGCTCGGACAGTATTAGAAACCACACATAACTGGTACAGATACTCGAAACAACGTGGACGGTCTGCAAATATCAAATGCGATCTCTCTTGGGGATTCAGTCCTTCCAGAATTGCTTGTATTACTTCCGTCTCGGGCAACCCTATTCTTAATACCTGGGCAGCTTTCCGTATGTCCTGCACGAAGTCCCTCAACGCCTCTCCGTTGGCCTGTAGGCGATAGAATGAATCTAACTTAAGCTGGGAACGTCGTCGATGGGGTATGAAGTAATCCAACACTTCCCCATGAAAAGCGTCGACACTGCGGCCCCGACGCAGAGTGTTGGTGACCAACCCTGCCAACGAACCCTGGCAATACGGGTATATAAGGGACAAGACCTCCCCATCGGACACACCCGGAAAATCTGCCAACTGCAGGACAAGGTCCAAGAAAACCAGCAGCTGGTCCTCATCAAATTCATTCACCACCGAAAGTTTCTGGAGAACACCTGAAAGGGGGTGGGGTAATTTCTGAAAGCATACCGCCGCCAGAATTTCACAATTCACAATACACAATCAACAAAACATAATCCCCACAAAACACCTAACACCTACAAAATAATGACCATAATAAGACAGGAATCAGAAAAAACTCGAGTACTAAACTCTTCCTTCGAGTAGACTGCGGGTCCCCCTACCGGTGCGAGGACCCAGCCCACTTACCTGAACTGCTCTCTCCCAACAACTCTACACATTAAGGAACGCGACACACACACTAACACACAACACGACAAAATCACCGACCAACGACAATTTTCAAAAAATATTTCTAATAACTTCGGCTCCCGTATGTCGGAGGAGACCGACTGCCGATCGGACCATACCACATAAATTATACACCTCCCCTCTTATGGGCAAGGTAATACGCAAACCATCTCCACCAAGGCACAGATCTGCGATAATTCGCATTTCCAAAGGAATGTCCCCTTCTAAAATTTCACACCACGTGGCAACCTACCGTTCAACTATCCAAGTCGGGCAAGTACATAGACATATTATACACAAAACCTTAAACCTAACGAAACATAGTCACTTTTAGATATAGGGCCTTTCAAAGATTCTTCTAAGTTCCATTGGAACCCCCAAAATGTTTCCTGAGTTTGCAAGCCCCGTCACACCCAAAGGACCCAAGGGTTGATCCTAATCTCAACCACGCTCTGCTACCAAATGTAACCCCTCTTGAACTTAGACTGGTAAAAATTTTTTTTTTTTTTTGAAATTTTTTTTTTTTTTAAGAGGGGCCACAAGATAATTAAAACTAGACCAAAGCCTAGAGAAGCCAAAAATGCGCTGGATCCAGTGAGAAGGGACTTGCAATTAAAACTCATAAAATTAACAATCAATAAAATCCTTTTATTATTCTATCTCCTTTCTGTTACCTACAAAAAGAGTAAATATAACATTCCGAATATATGTTTCCCTTAAAAACTGTTAATTAAAATAATTTATATTCTTTAAAAAGGTTACTTGAAATTATTAATAAATCCAAAATTTATTTTCTATCTTCTCTTAAAAAAAAATCAATTGAAACTTAATTGAGATAAAATTTATATACTTCTTGACAAGGTTAATTAGAATAAATTAATTCTCTTAAAAAAAATATTAATTAAAAATTAATAGAGATAGAATTAATTAATTGTCATCAGAAATTAAATGTATATATATAACCCTATGTTTTATCTTTTCTTTTTATAAGCCCTATATCTAACTCCCCCAAAAATACACCCAAATGTACAATACATATAGAACCCCACAAAAATACACACACGAATATTCAATACATCTACATGTTCCACAATACAGGACAATTATAACATAGATCTCTTGCCACACCCTTTTCTACCCCCATGAGGTACATCATTAATAATTTATGAAAATCCATGTCAGGTTTTAATTCTTAATATGTGCATAACACATTACATGTGTATCTGAATATATATGCAACACCAGTAGTCCCCAGGACATAATAAATCCAAAATTTGGCCAAGTGCCTAATACTATTATAAAATACTGCCACACTGGGCATTTAGACTGGGAGAAATAAAATTTAGAATACAGTGAACACCCCAGTTATCATAATTAATTAAAAGAATTTATATATTGATAAATATTGTTAAGTTTTGAAAATAGTAATGTGTCATGAACCTTATAACCCTTTTAAAAGTAATTTTGGCCCAGAGACCAACATGTTCATAGGCATGACAGTGCATAACTCAACCTGTCTCAACAGCATGTTTAACTCTGCATGGACATGCACCTGTACAGGATTAAACTTGTGACTCTACTTAACTACCACAGAAACTTCTATCCCTGTATAATCCAAACTGAATTTAAAAATGAGAAATTAATATATAAAATGAACACTAAATTGAAACAGAGAAATTACAAGTTGATTGAATGAATTAGTAGCAGTAATGAAACCCTTATACTAAAAATAAGAAGGAATTGCACGTTTGAATGGTGAGCTGCCAAAGATGCATGTCGGCCCCTGAGCTCACAGATTATACAAACAAATTAATAAAATTTACAAAAGATTCCCCTCCCAGTTCACGCACTATTCTGTCCCGTTAATCGGGGACCCAATTAAAATGTTTGAAAACTTAAAGTCATGTTGTTGAGTGATTGAATGTCCACTGGCTCTAGTGAGTTACATCACAATGTGTAAAGAATATATAACATGGATTGAGTTCACCTTATTTTTTCCTTTCCATGGGTGTGAAGTGGTGATCATCTGGCTTACATTATAGGGTGTTTGTGTTAGTCTCCGCTATTCTCCTCCGGCAGATGAAGAGAGAGAGAATCTAGGTGTTACAAGTTCAGGTGGTGGAGCTGGTTCCCCATTCTTCAGCGAGGGACCCTGATCATACAACATATTATCAGCTAGAGTTCACAAACAAATTCCCCCAGAAACTTCACACACACCCAAAACCCACATATAATCTTAACACAGCTTTAGGGCTATTTAAATATGATACTTGACACACTTGGCAAGGTTATATGGCCAACAGGCCCTATTTGAAAACATTTAGTTCTGTGAAATTTCATATTAATAAACTTTACCCATGTGGGTTAACATAATTCAATTTTGATTAGCTAATTATTCGGCTTGTTACACCTTTAATAAAATTACACATAGTCTGAATTTTTGCCACGTGGTCAGAAAGGTTACTTGATTACAATCATATCTATACTTATTAAATTAATACCTTTTGGCAATTACATTCTTCTCAATTCTGGTGCCTTAGTAAGCTTTCTGAAATGATAAAGTGTTACTATAATTACTAGTAAAGGTTGCATGTAACTTACTCAGAATTATTCATTTTACTTTTCACCACGAGGCGGCGTAATAAGGTTATCAGATTACATCTATGTCTGTACTATTTAAACAAATACTTTTTGCATTTACATAACTCTCAATTTTGGTGCCTTAGTTAAGACATGTGAATTTAATATAGTATTACTATATTACAAAAAAAATTACGTTTAAATTACGCATTGCACACTCGCCACGTGGTGGCGTAAAAAGGTTATCAGAAATTTACTTAATGTGGCCTTATTAACAATTTTTCATTTGTAAAACTTTAAATAGATATATATAATAATATTGCCGTAGCTTACCGCAGTTCTGTGATCGTTTAGCCTGCCATAGGTGGAAGGATAGTGCAACAAAAACTTCTTTCTGTCCGGAGGAAAAAAAGACGCAGCTAACAAGACGACGTTCAGAGCGAGACAAAGATTTCTAGAAACTATTTCCGCTTTCTGCTCTCGCAACCCGTGGCTCTCGCTAGGGCAGCACCAATCAAGCACCGCTCTTAATGGTAAAACCAGTTGCAGTATTGATACACAACTCAACAGCTAAACGCAGTACCGCATTTAACGTCTATTTTTGACTTCAAATACCAAACACGCGCCGATTCTATCCTAGACTCGGCACACCCTCACCCCAAAAGGGCAACATAGTTGCCTAAAAGCTAACTCACAGCCTCTTGGCTAGTCATAATACTACAACCTTCTTGGCTGTCTTGGGAAATCTCAGAAATTTAACCGCTCTCAGGAGAACAGAGGCTCAGGGTGAAAACGAAGGAAGAGGAAAGAAGAAGAAGTGTAGTGTGTATGCATGTGTGCATGTACTGCATGCTGACTTGATCAGGGTCAGCATACAGCGACAAGAGATAGAAGGAGAAAAGACGAAAGACAAGAATCTGGCTCCCCCCTAAGCTCTGACCTCCCAAGGCCTCCCAACTCACAAACTGAGACCCAAACTTGATACCCACTCAGGACAAATTCTATCCCCCCTTCACAGGACTGGAAAATCTCAACGCTACTGCAACCATCCCCACGCGACCCTCTCCACCATGCCAACTCCACAGGACCGCCCCAACACGTCACACTCTCTGGTGACCACCACCTACTTCTACTGGTCCCACTCACATACTCGTCCGAAGACCTAACAAGGTATCCCTCACCTTGGTACGTGAGTGACCATACTACTCCTCTCTCGTCCACCTCTCGGACCGACCAGCCACATGCACCAACAAGGCATCTCCATCCTTGCCATATGGTTGGCCCACATCCCTACACTAGGGCGGACGGCCCCATTTAGCAGGACAGAGAAAACCGCATAGAGGGCACGCGAACATTATCCCTTCTCTTACTCATTAAATACTGCGTAACTAGCAAGGGGGGGGGTTTACTTCAGCACGGCAACGTCTAACAACCCACACTTAATGCAAAAATAACATACCAGGGAAATCAACCAGGGAATGCGGCATGGCCCCGACCCTACAATAATCAACAACAAACTACCACAAAGAAAAATGAAAACTACACCAACAATCCAACACTAACATCACTACACCAACCTAGTCACAACTCTTCCAACTAACTTCTTTTCTAACTCCTCTCTGATATTTTTCTTTTTTCCTTTTCTAATTTTTTTTTCTTTTTCCTTTCTAATTTTTATTTGTTTTTCTAAGGGGAAGGGTAGGAAAATTGGGAAGATGAAAAGGGCAAGGAGCATTGAAAGGTCAATAGCTAGGACTAAGGGTAAGGACATGGTTCCCTCCGAGAATAAGGATGGGTGGAGAAAACCAAGGCTCGCGGAGGCAGGGGCGCAACCCTGAAGTAGACGAACACCACTGGGACTGTGGGGAACATCTACCCGCTACCCGTTAACCGCTTCTTCTCACCTTTTTATGACGAACTTTAGGTACTCGTTCCTTTTGGATACCACTCTCTGAGAAACTATCTCGTGTTGAGCTGTACTGATTTGTTTCTCCTGAATTAGAATCAAGGCAACTTACCTGACTACTTTTACCCCGATTTGGATTATCCTCAACATCTAACTCCTCCGCTTCTACCTTCTTCTCTTCTAAAATTTCCCCTGGTTCTCTTTCTTCCACCTCTTCCTTTTTCTCTTCTACATAATCCAAATCACCATCATGACACTGCACATCTTCATCCTCTAGTTGCTCACCTGGTCCGCCCGAAACTTCTTTCCATTCCTCGGAATCCTCAACACTACTTACAGAAAGCGTCTGCACATCTTCACACACTACATCATTCTCACTCACACACTCCACAACGCTGCCCCCCAATTTCTCCTCAACTTCTACCTCATCTACTTCTACCACACTTGCAGCCTGGACATCCCCTTGTCCATCCGCAACCTCAGAAACACTTGCAGCCTCCCTAACACTTACGCTTATACTTATACTCCCCTGCACAGCATGTGCAGACCGCTCTTCTGCCTCTTCCTTCGATTCCTCTTCTTCACCACTCTCAGCAACTACAACTTCCTCAACATTTCCCAACCTGGAATCCAGCTGTCCAGGTCCATGTGCAATGTCTAAATTAAATTCTACTGACAATGGTAAAGCTCCACCATCAAGTGATCTCATCTCCCGGCGCAGGCGATTATGATGTTACCGGATCTGGATCCGCCATGAACTGAGATGGAGATACCGGGACAAATTCTGCGGCATCTGGATTCAACCATGACGTCCTCTCTGAGTCCTGTAATTCAATATCAACAGACTGGTTCTTGTCGTCTTGTATTGATCCACAGAAGTTACTTCATTTTTCTTCTTTCTCCTCACCTTCTTCATCCACTACTCTATTAGGCACTGGGAATTCCTCTGGAAGCTTCAAAGTTTCTTTTTTCTCCGAATAGGAATAACGCCTTGCTACAGGCTCCCTACTTGCCGATGTTTGTTTACTAATGTAACTTCTTCTTTCCCTGTTAATTTCATACTTATTTCTTGTCTCTGCTGTAACCGTAGCTACTGCCTTCTCACTTGTCACCCCCTTGTAGCCTCCATTACTTCCGGAATATTCAGTCTTTCTGACAGTCTCTTGTGTTCTTCTCCAACCGCCATGTTTGTCCTTCTTAGCTCTTCCTAACAAACCACTGGAGTATTGGACATCCGTATCTGCTGCTCTTCCCCGGGACTCGTCCCCTGCTCGGACAGTATTAGAAACCACACATAACTGGTACAGATACTCGAAACAACGTGGACGGTCTGCAAATATCAAATGCGATCTCTCTTGGGGATTCAGTCCTTCCAGAATTGCTTGTATTACTTCCGTCTCGGGCAACCCTATTCTTAATACCTGGGCAGCTTTCCGTATGTCCTGCACGAAGTCCCTCAACGCCTCTCCGTTGGCCTGTAGGCGATAGAATGAATCTAACTTAAGCTGGGAACGTCGTCGATGGGGTATGAAGTAATCCAACACTTCCCCATGAAAAGCGTCGACACTGCGGCCCCGACGCAGAGTGTTGGTGACCAACCCTGCCAACGAACCCTGGCAATACGGGTATATAAGGGACAAGACCTCCCCATCGGACACACCCGGAAAATCTGCCAACTGCAGGACAAGGTCCAAGAAAACCAGCAGCTGGTCCTCATCAAATTCATTCACCACCGAAAGTTTCTGGAGAACACCTGAAAGGGGGTGGGGTAATTTCTGAAAGCATACCGCCGCCAGAATTTCACAATTCACAATACACAATCAACAAAACATAATCCCCACAAAACACCTAACACCTACAAAATAATGACCATAATAAGACAGGAATCAGAAAAAACTCGAGTACTAAACTCTTCCTTCGAGTAGACTGCGGGTCCCCCTACCGGTGCGAGGACCCAGCCCACTTACCTGAACTGCTCTCTCCCAACAACTCTACACATTAAGGAACGCGACACACACACTAACACACAACACGACAAAATCACCGACCAACGACAATTTTCAAAAAATATTTCTAATAACTTCGGCTCCCGTATGTCGGAGGAGACCGACTGCCGATCGGACCATACCACATAAATTATACATCTCCCCTCTTATGGGCAAGGTAATACGCAAACCATCTCCACCCAGGCACAGATCTGCGATAATTCGCATTTCCAAAGGAATGTCCCCTTCTAAAATTTCACACCACGTGGCAACCTACCGTTCAACTATCCAAGGCGGGCAAGTACATAGACATATTATACACAAAACCTTAAACCTAACGAAACATAGTCACTTTTAGATATAGGGCCTTTCAAAGATTCTTCTAAGTTCCATTGGAACCCCCAAAATGTTTCCTGAGTTTGCAAGCCCCGTCACACCCAAAGGACCCAAGGGTTGATCCTAATCTCAACCACGCTCTGCTACCAAATGTAACCCCTCTTTAACTTAGACTGGTAAAAAATTTTTTTTTTTTTTAAGAGGGGCCACAAGATAATTAAAACTAGACCAAAGCCTAGAGAAGCCAAAAATGCGCTGGATCCAGTGAGAAGGGACTTGCAATTAAAACTCATAAAATTAACAATCAATAAAATCCTTTTATTATTCTATCTCCTTTCTGTTACCTACAAAAACAGTAAATATAACATTCCGAATCTATGTTTCCCTTAAAAACTGTTAATTAAAATAATTTATATTCTTTAAAAAGGTTACTTGAAATTATTAATAAATCCAAAATTTATTTTCTATCTTCTCTTAAAAAAAAATCAATTGAAACTTGAGATAAAATTTATATACTTCTTGACAAGGTTAATTAGAATAAATTAATTCTCTTAAAAAAAATATTAATTAAAAATTAATAGAGATAGAATTAATTAATTGTCATCAGAAATTAAATGTATATATATAACCCTATGTTTTATCTTTTCTTTTTATAAGCCCTATATCTAACTCCCCCAAAAATACACCCAAATGTACAATACATATAGAACCCCACAAAAATACACACACGAATATACAATACATCTACATGTTCCACAATACAGGACAATTATAACATAGATCTCTTGCCACACCCTTTTCTACCCCCATGAGGTACATCATTAATAATTTATGAAAATCCATGTCAGGTTTTAATTCTTAATATGTGCATAACACATTACATGTGTATCTGAATATATATGCAACACCAGTAGTCCCCAGGACATAATAAATCCAAAATTTGGCCAAGTGCCTAATACTATTATAAAATACTGCCACACTGGGCATTTAGACTGGGAGAAATAAAATTTAGAATACAGTGAACACCCCAGTTATCATAATTAATTAAAAGAATTTATATATTGATAAATATTGTTAAGTTTTGAAAATAGTAATGTGTCATGAACCTTATAACCCTTTTAAAAGTAATTTTGGCCCAGAGACCAACATGTTCATAGGCATGACAGTGCATAACTCAACCTGTCTCAACAGCATGTTTAACTCTGCATGGACATGCACCTGTACAGGATTAAACTTGTGACTCTACTTAACTACCACAGAAACTTCTATCCCTGTATAATCCAAACTGAATTTAAAAATGAGAAATTAATATATAAAATGAACACTAAATTGAAACAGAGAAATTACAAGTTGATTGAATGAATTAGTAGCAGTAATGAAACCCTTATACTAAAAATAAGAAGGAATTGCACGTTTGAATGGTGAGCTGCCAAAGATGCATGTCGGCCCCTGAGCTCACAGATTATACAAACAAATTAATAAAATTTACAAAAGATTCCCCTCCCAGTTCACGCACTATTCTGTCCCGTTAATCGGGGACCCAATTAAAATGTTTGAAAACTTAAAGTCATGTTGTTGAGTGATTGAATGTCCACTGGCTCTAGTGAGTTACATCACAATGCGTAAAGAATATATAACATGGATTGAGTTCACCTTATTTTTTCCTTTCCATGGGTGTGAAGTGGTGATCATCTGGCTTACATTATAGGGTGTTTGTGTTAGTCTCCGCTATTCTCCTCCGGCAGATGAAGAGAGAGAGAATCTAGGTGTTACAAGTTCAGGTGGTGGAGCTGGTTCCCCATTCTTCAGCGAGGGACCCTGATCATACAACATATTATCAGCTAGAGTTCACAAACAAATTCCCCCAGAAACTTCACACACACCCAAAACCCACATATAATCTTAACACAGCTTTAGGGCTATTTAAATATGATACTTGACACACTTGGCAAGGTTATATGGCCAACAGGCCCTATTTGAAAACATTTAGTTCTGTGAAATTTCATATTAATAAACTTTACCCATGTGGGTTAACATAATTCAATTATGATTAGCTAATTATTCGGCTTGTTACACCTTTAATAAAATTACACATAGTCTGAATTTTTGCCACGTGGTCAGAAAGGTTACTTGATTACAATCATATCTATACTTATTAAATTAATACCTTTTGGCAATTACATTCTTCTCAATTCTGGTGCCTTAGTAAGCTTTCTGAAATGATAAAGTGTTACTATAATTACTAGTAAAGGTTGCATGTAACTTACTCAGAATTATTCATTTTACTTTTCACCACGAGGCGGCGTAATAAGGTTATCAGATTACATCTATGTCTGTACTATTTAAACAAATACTTTTTGCATTTACATAACTCTCAATTTTGGTGCCTTAGTTAAGACATGTGAATTTAATATAGTATTACTATATTACAAAAAAAATTACGTTTAAATTACGCATTGCACACTCGCCACGTGGTGGCGTAAAAAGGTTATCAGAAATTTACTTAATGTGGCCTTATTAACAATTTTTCATTTGTAAAACTTTAAATAGATATATATAATAATATTGCCGTAGCTTACCGCAGTTCTGTGATCGTTTAGCCTGCCATAGGTGGAAGGATAGTGCAACAAAAACTTCTTTCTGTCCGGTGGAAAAAAAGATGCAGCTAACAAGACGACGTTCAGAGCGAGACAAAGATTTCTAGAAACTATTTCCGCTTTCTGCTCTCGCAACCCGTGGCTCTCGCTAGGGCAGCACCAATCAAGCACCGCTCTTAATGGTAAAACCAGTTGCAGTATTGATACACAACTCAACAGCTAAACGCAGTACCGCAATTAACGTCTATTTTTGACTTCAAATACCAAACACGCGCCGATTCTATCCTAGACTCGGCACACCCTCACCCCAAAAGGGCAACATAGTTGCCTAAAAGCTAACTCACATCCTCTTGGCTAGTCATAATACTACAACCTTCTTGGCTGTCTTGGGAAATCTCAGAAATTTAACCGCTCTCAGGAGAACAGAGGCTCAGGGTGAAAACGAAGGAAGAGGAAAGAAGAAGAAGTGTAGTGTGTATGCATGTGTGCATGTACTGCATGCTGACTTGATCAGGGTCAGCATACAGTGACAAGAGATAGAAGGAGAAAAGACGAAAGACAAGAATCTGGCTCCCCCCTAAGCTCTGACCTCCCAAGGCCTCCCAACTCACAAACTGAGACCCAAACTTGATACCCACTCAGGACAAATTCTATCCCCCCCTTCACAGGACTGGAAAATCTCAACGCTACTGCAACCATCCCCACGCGACCCTCTCCACCATGCCAACTCCACAGGACAGCCCCAACACGTCACACTCTCTGGTGACCACCACCTACTTCTACTGGTCCCACTCACATACTCGTCCGAAGACCTAACAAGGTATCCCTCACCTTGGTACGTGAGTGACCGTACTACTCCTCTCTCGTCCACCTCTCGGACCGACCAGCCACATGCACCAACAAGGCATCTCCATCCTTGCCATATGGTTGGCCCACATCCCTACACTAGGGCGGACGGCCCCATTTAGCAGGACAGAGAAAACCGCATAGAGGGCACGCGAACATTATCCCTTCTCTTACTCATTAAATACTGCGTAACTAGCAAGGGGGGGGTTTACTTCAGCACGGCAACGTCTAACAACCCACACTTAATGCAAAAATAACATACCAGGGAAATCAACCAGGGAATGCGGCATGGCCCCGACCCTACAATAATCAACAACAAACTACCACAAAGAAAAATGAAAACTACACCAACAATCCAACACTAACATCACTACACCAACCTAGTCACAACTCTTCCAACTAACTTCTTTTCTAACTCCTCTCTGATATTTTTCTTTTTTCCTTTTCTAATTTTTTTTTCTTTTTCCTTTCTAATTTTTATTTTTTTTTCTAAGGGGAAGGGTAGGAAAATTGGGAAGATGAAAAGGGCAAGGAGCATTGAAAGGTCAATAGCTAGGACTAAGGGTAAGGACATGGTTCCCTCCGAGAATAAGGATGGGTGGAGAAAACCAAGGCTCGCGGAGGCAGGGGCGCAACCCTGAAGTAGACGAACACCACTGGGACTGTGGGGAACATCTACCCGCTACCCGTTAACCGCTTCTTCTCACCTTTTTATGACGAACTTTAGGTACTCGTTCCTTTTCGATACCACTCTCTGAGAAACTATCTCGTGTTGAGCTGTACTGATTTGTTTCTCCTGAATTAGAATCAAGGCAACTTACCTGACTACTTTTACCCCGATTTGGATTATCCTCAACATCTAACTCCTCCGCTTCTACCTTCTTCTCTTCTAAAATTTCCCCTGGTTCTCTTTCTTCCACCTCTTCCTTTTTCTCTTCTACATAATCCAAATCACCATCATGACACTGCACATCTTCATCCTCTAGTTGCTCACCTGGTCCGCCCGAAACTTCTTTCCATTCCTCGGAATCCTCAACACTACTTACAGAAAGCGTCTGCACATCTTCACACACTACATCATTCTCACTAACACACTCCACAACGCTGCCCCCCAATTTCTCCTCAACTTCTACCTCATCTACTTCTACCACACTTGCAGCCTGGACATCCCCTGGTCTATCCGCAACCTCAGAAACACTTGCAGCCTCCCTAACACTTACGCTTATACTTATACTCCCCTGCACAGCATGTGCAGACCGCTCTTCTGCCTCTTCCTTCGATTCCTCTTCTTCACCACTCTCAGCAACTACAACTTCCTCAACATTTCCCAACCTGGAATCCAGCTGTCCAGGTCCATGTGCAATGTCTAAATTAAATTCTACTGACGATGGTAAAGCTCCACCATCAAGTGACTTCTCATCTCCCGGCGTAGGCGATTATGATGTTACCGGATCTGGATCCGCCATGAACTGAGATGGAGATACCGGGACAAATTCTGCGGCATCTGGATTCAACCATGACGTCCTCTCTGAGTCCTGTAATTCAATATCAACAGACTGGTTCTTGTCGTCTTGAATTGATCCACAGAAGTTACTTCACTTTTCTTCTTTCTCCTCACCTTCTTCATCCACTACTCTATTAGGCACTGGGAATTCCTCTGGAAGCTTCAAAGTTTCTTTTTTCTCCGAATAGGAATAACGCCTTGCTACAGGCTCCCTACTTGCCGATGTTTGTTTACTAATGTAACTTCTTCTTTCCCTGTTAATTTCATACTTATTTCTTGTCTCTGCTGTAACCGTAGCTACTGCCTTCTCACTTGTCACCCCCTTGTAGCCTCCATTACTTCCGGAATATTCAGTCTTTCTGACAGTCTCTTGTGTTCTTCTCCAACCGCCATGTTTGTCCTTCTTAGCTCTTCCTAACAAACCACTGGAGTATTGGACATCCGTATCTGCTGCTCTTCCCCGGGACTCGTCCCCTGCTCGGACAGTATTAGAAACCACACATAACCGGTACAGATCCTCGAAACAACGTGGACGGTCTGCGAATATCAAACGCGATCTCTCTTGGGGATTCAGTCCTTCCAGAATTGCTTGTATTACTTCCGTCTCGGGCAACCCTATTCTTAATACCTGGGCAGCTTTCCGTATGTCCTGCACGAAGTCCCCCAACGCCTCTCCGTTGGCCTGTAGGCGATAGAATGAATCTAACTTAAGCTGGGAACGTCGTCGATGGGGTATGAAGTAATCCAACACTTCCCCATGAAAAGCGTCGACACTGCGGCCCCGACGCAGAGTGTTGGTGACCAACCCTGCCAACGAACCCTGGCAATACGGGTATATAAGGGACAAGACCTCCCCATCGGACACACCCGGAAAATCTGCCAACTGCAGGACAAGGTCCAAGAAAACCAGCAGCTGGTCCTCATCAAATTCATTCACCACCGAAAGTTTCTGGAGAACACCTGAAAGGGGGTGGGGTAATTTCTGAAAGCATACCGCCGCCAGAATTTCACAATTCACAATACACAATCAACAAAACATAATCCCCACAAAACACCTAACACCTACAAAATAATGACCATAATAAGACGGGAATCAGAAAAAACTCGAGTACTAAACTCTTCCTTCGAGTAGACTGCGGGTCCCCCTACCGGTGCGAGGACCCAGCCCACTTACCTGAACTGCTCTCTCCCAACAACTCTACACATTAAGGAACGCGACACACACACTAACACACAACACGACAAAATCACCGACCAACGACAATTTTCAAAAAATATTTCTAATAACTTCGGCTCCCGTATGTCGGAGGAGACCGACTGCCGATCGGACCATACCACATAAATTATACATCTCCCCTCTTATGGGCAAGGTAATACGCAAACCATCTCCACCCAGGCACAGATCTGCGATAATTCGCATTTCCAAAGGAATGTCCCCTTCTAAAATTTCACACCACGTGGCAACCTACCGTTCAACTATCCAAGGCGGGCAAGTACATAGACATATTATACACAAAACCTTAAACCTAACGAAACATAGTCACTTTTAGATATAGGGCCTTTCAAAGATTCTTCTAAGTTCCATTGGAACCCCCAAAATGTTTCCTGAGTTTGCAAGCCCCGTCACACCCAAAGGACCCAAGGGTTGATCCTAATCTCAACCACGCTCTGCTACCAAATGTAACCCCTCTTGAACTTAGACTGGTAAAAAAATTTTTTTTTTTTTTTTAAGAGGGGCCACAAGATAAATAAAACTAGACCAAAGCCTAGAGAAGCCAAAAATGCGCTGGATCCAGTGAGAAGGGACTTGCAATTAAAACTCATAAAATTAACAATCAATAAAATCCTTTTATTATTCTATCTCCTTTCTGTTACCTACAAAAAGAGTAAATATAAAATTCCGAATATATGTTTCCCTTAAAAACTGTTAATTAAAATAATTTATATTCTTTAAAAAGGTTACTTGAAATTATTAATAAATCCAAAATTTATTTTCTATCTTCTCTTAAAAAAAAATCAATTGAAACTTAATTGAGATAAAATTTATATACTTCTTGACAAGGTTAATTAGAATAAATTAATTCTCTTAAAAAAAATATTAATTAAAAATTAATAGAGATAGAATTAATTAATTGTCATCAGAAATTAAATGTATATATATAACCCTATGTTTTATCTTTTCTTTTTATAAGCCCTATATCTAACTCCCCCAAAAATACACCCAAATGTACAATACATATAGAACCCCACAAAAATACACACACGAATATTCAATACATCTACATGTTCCACAATACAGGACAATTATAACATAGATCTCTTGCCACACCCTTTTATACCCCCATGAGGTACATCATTAATAATTTATGAAAATCCATGTCAGGTTTTAATTCTTAATATGTGCATAACACATTACATGTGTATCTGAATATATATGCAACACCAGTAGTCCCCAGGACATAATAAATCCAAAATTTGGCCAAGTGCCTAATACTATTATAAAATACTGCCACACTGGGCATTTAGACTGGGAGAAATAAAATTTAGAATACAGTGAACACCCCAGTTATCATAATTAATTAAAAGAATTTATATATTGATAAATATTGTTAAGTTTTGAAAATAGTAATGTGTCATGAACCTTATAACCCTTTTAAAAGTAATTTTGGCCCAGAGACCAACATGTTCATAGGCATGACAGTGCATAACTCAACCTGTCTCAACAGCATGTTTAACTCTGCATGGACATGCACCTGTACAGGATTAAACTTGTGACTCTACTTCACTACCACAGAAACTTCTATCCCTGTATAATTCAAACTGAATTTAAAAATGAGAAATTAATATATAAAATGAACACTAAATTGAAACAGAGAAATTACAAGTTGATTGAATGAATTAGTAGCAGTAATGAAACCCTTATACTAAAAATAAGAAGGAATTGCACGTTTGAATGGTGAGCTGCCAAAGATGCATGTCGGCCCCTGAGCTCACAGATTATACAAACAAATTAATAAAATTTACAAAAGATTCCCCTCCCAGTTCACGCACTATTCTGTCCCGTTAATCGAGGACCCAATTAAAATGTTTGAAAACTTAAAGTCATGTTGTTGAGTGATTGAATGTCCACTGGCTCTAGTGAGTTACATCACAATGTGTAAAGAATATATAACATGGATTGAGTTCACCTTATTTTTTCCTTTCCATGGGTGTGAAGTGGTGATCATCTGGCTTACATTATAGGGTGTTTGTGTTAGTCTCCGCTATTCTCCTCCGGCAGATGAAGAGAGAGAGAATCTAGGTGTTACAAGTTCAGGTGGTGGAGCTGGTTCCCCATTCTTCAGCGAGGGACCCTGATCATACAACATATTATCAGCTAGAGTTCACAAACAAATTCCCCCAGAAACTTCACACACACCCAAAACCCACATATAATCTTAACACAGCTTTAGGGCTATTTAAATATGATACTTGACACACTTGGCAAGTTTATATGGCCAACAGGCCCTATTTGAAAACATTTAGTTCTGTGAAATTTCATATTAATAAACTTTACCCATGTGGGTTAACATAATTCAATTATGATTAGCTAATTATTCGGCTTGTTACACCTTTAATAAAATTACACATAGTCTGAATTTTTGCCACGTGGTCAGAAAGGTTACTTGATTACAATCATATCTATACTTATTAAATTAATACCTTTTGGCAATTACATTCTTCTCAATTCTGGTGCCTTAGTAAGCTTTCTGAAATGATAAAGTGTTACTATAATTACTAGTAAAGGTTGCATGTAACTTACTCAGAATTATTCATTTTACTTTTCACCACGAGGCGGCGTAATAAGGTTACCAGATTACATCTATGTCTGTACTATTTAAACAAATACTTTTTGCATTTACATAACTCTCAATTTTGGTGCCTTAGTTAAGACATGTGAATTTAATATAGTATTACTATATTACAAAAAAAATTACGTTTAAATTACGCATTGCACACTCGCCACGTGGTGGCGTAAAAAGGTTATCAGAAATTTACTTAATGTGGCCTTATTAACAATTTTTCATTTGTAAAACTTTAAATAGATATATATAATAATATTGCCGTAGCTTACCGCAGTTCTGTGATCGTTTAGCCTGCCATAGGTGGAAGGATAGTGCAACAAAAACTTCTTTCTGTCCGGAGGAAAAAAAGATGCACCTAACAAGACGATGTTCAGAGCGAGACAAAGATTTCTAGAAACTATTTCCGCTTTCTGCTCTCGCAACCCGTGGCTCTCGCTAGGGCAGCACCAATCAAGCACCGCTCTTAATGGTAAAACCAGTTGCAGTATTGATACACAACTCAACAGCTAAACGCAGTACCGCAATTAACGTCTATTTTTGACTTCAAATACCAAACATGCGCCGATTCTATCCTAGACTCGGCACACCCTCACCCCAAAAGGGCAACATAGTTGCCTAAAAGCTAACTCACAGCCTCTTGGCTAGTCATAATACTACAACCTTCTTGGCTGTCTTGGGAAATCTCAGAAATTTAACCGCTCTCAGGAGAACAGAGGCTCAGGGTGAAAACGAAGGAAGAGGAAAGAAGAAGAAGTGTAGTGTGTATGCATGTGTGCATGTACTGCATGCTGACTTGATCAGGGTCAGCATACAGTGACAAGAGATAGAAGGAGAAAAGACGAAAGACAAGAATCTGGCTCCCCCCTAAGCTCTGACCTCCCAAGGCCTCCCAACTCACAAACTGAGACCCAAACTTGATACCCACTCAGGACAAATTCTATCCCCCCCTTCACAGGACTGGAAAATCTCAACGCTACTGCAACCATCCCCACGCGACCCTCTCCACCATGCCAACTCCACAGGACCGCCCCAACACGTCACACTCTCTGGTGACCACCACCTACTTCTACTGGTCCCACTCACATACTCGTCCGAAGACCTAACAAGGTATCCCTCACCTTGGTACGTGAGTGACCGTACTACTCCTCTCTCGTCCACCTCTCGGACCGACCAGCCACATGCACCAACAAGGCATCTCCATCCTTGCCATATGGTTGGCCCACATCCCTACACTAGGGCGGACGGCCCCATTTAGCAGGACAGAGAAAACCGCATAGAGGGCACGCGAACATTATCCCTTCTCTTACTCATTAAATACTGCGTAACTAGCAAGGGGGGGGTTTACTTCAGCACGGCAACGTCTAACAACCCACACTTAATGCAAAAATAACATACCTGGGAAATCAACCAGGGAATGCGGCATGGCCCCGACCCTACAATAATCAACAACAAACTACCACAAAGAAAAATGAAAACTACACCAACAATCCAACACTAACATCACTACACCAACCTAGTCACAACTCTTCCAACTAACTTCTTTTCTAACTCCTCTCTGATATTTTTCTTTTTTCCTTTTCTAATTTTTTTTTCTTTTTCCTTTCTAATTTTTATTTTTTTTTCTAAGGGGAAGGGTAGGAAAATTGGGAACATGAAAAGGGCAAGGAGCATTGAAAGGTCAATAGCTAGGACTAAGGGTAAGGACATGGTTCCCTCCGAGAATAAGGATGGGTGGAGAAAACCAAGGCTCGCGGAGGCAGGGGCGCAACCCTGAAGTAGACGAACACCACTGGGACTGTGGGGAACATCTACCCGCTACCCGTTAACCGCTTCTTCTCACCTTTTTATGACGAACTTTAGGTACTCGTTCCTTTTGGATACCACTCTCTGAGAAACTATCTCGTGTTGAGCTGTACTGATTTGTTTCTCCTGAATTAGAATCAAGGCAACTTACCTGACTACTTTTACCCCGATTTGGATTATCCTCAACATCTAACTCCTCCGCTTCTACCTTCTTCTCTTCTAAAATTTCCCCTGGTTCTCTTTCTTCCACCTCTTCCTTTTTCTCTTCTACATAATCCAAATCACCATCATGACACTGCACATCTTCATCCTCTAGTTGCTCACCTGGTCCGCCCGAAACTTCTTTCCATTCCTCGGAATCCTCAACACTACTTACAGAAAGCGTCTGCACATCTTCACACACTACATCATTCTCACTAACACACTCCACAACGCTGCCCCCCAATTTCTCCTCAACTTCTACCTCATCTACTTCTACCACACTTGCAGCCTGGACATCCCCTTGTCTATCCGCAACCTCAGAAACACTTGCAGCCTCCCTAACACTTACGCTTATACTTATACTCCCCTGCACAGCATGTGCAGACCGCTCTTCTGCCTCTTCCTTCGATTCCTCTTCTTCACCACTCTCAGCAACTACAACTTCCTCAACATTTCCCAACCTGGAATCCAGCTGTCCAGGTCCATGTGCAATGTCTAAATTAAATTCTACTGACGGTGGTAAAGCTCCACCATCAAGTGACTTCTCATCTCCCGGCGTAGGCGATTATGATGTTACCGGATCTGGATCCGCCATGAACTGAGATGGAGATACCGGGACAAATTCTGCGGCATCTGGATTCAACCATGACGTCCTCTCTGAGTCCTGTAATTCAATATCAACAGACTGGTTCTTGTCGTCTTGAATTGATCCACAGAAGTTACTTCACTTTTCTTCTTTCTCCTCACCTTCTTCATCCACTACTCTATTAGGCACTGGGAATTCCTCTGGAAGCTTCAAAGTTTCTTTTTTCTCCGAATAGGAATAACGCCTTGCTACAGGCTCCCTACTTGCCGATGTTTGTTTACTAATGTAACTTCTTCTTTCCCTGTTAATTTCATACTTATTTCTTGTCTCTGCTGTAACCGTAGCTACTGCCTTCTCACTTGTCACCCCCTTGTAGCCTCCATTACTTCCGGAATATTCAGTCTTTCTGACAGTCTCTTGTGTTCTTCTCCAACCGCCATGTTTGTCCTTCTTAGCTCTTCCTAACAAACCACTGGAGTATTGGACATCCGTATCTGCTGCTCTTCCCCGGGACTCGTCCCCTGCTCGGACAGTATTAGAAACCACACATAACCGGTACAGATCCTCGAAACAACGTGGACGGTCTGCGAATATCAAACGCGATCTCTCTTGGGGATTCAGTCCTTCCAGAATTGCTTGTATTACTTCCGTCTCGGGCAACCCTATTCTTAATACCTGGGCAGCTTTCCGTATGTCCTGCACGAAGTCCCCCAACGCCTCTCCGTTGGCCTGTAGGCGATAGAATGAATCTAACTTAAGCTGGGAACGTCGTCGATGGGGTATGAAGTAATCCAACACTTCCCCATGAAAAGCGTCGACACTGCGGCCCCGACGCAGAGTGTTGGTGACCAACCCTGCCAACGAACCCTGGCAATACGGGTATATAAGGGACAAGACCTCCCCATCGGACACACCCGGAAAATCTGCCAACTGCAGGACAAGGTCCAAGAAAACCAGCAGCTGGTCCTCATCAAATTCATTCACCACCGAAAGTTTCTGGAGAACACCTGAAAGGGGGTGGGGTAATTTCTGAAAGCATACCGCCGCCAGAATTTCACAATTCACAATACACAATCAACAAAACATAATCCCCACAAAACACCTAACACCTACAAAATAATGACCATAATAAGACAGGAATCAGAAAAAACTCGAGTACTAAACTCTTCCTTCGAGTAGACTGCGGGTCCCCCTACCGGTGCGAGGACCCAGCCCACTTACCTGAACTGCTCTCTCCCAACAACTCTACACATTAAGGAACGCGACACACACACTAACACACAACACGACAAAATCACCGACCAACGACAATTTTCAAAAAATATTTCTAATAACTTCGGCTCCCGTATGTCGGAGGAGACCGACTGCCGATCGGACCATACCACATAAATTATACATCTCCCCTCTTATGGGCAAGGTAATACGCAAACCATCTCCACCCAGGCACAGATCTGCGATAATTCGCATTTCCAAAGGAATGTCCCCTTCTAAAATTTCACACCACGTGGCAACCTACCGTTCAACTATCCAAGGCGGGCAAGTACATAGACATATTATACACAAAACCTTAAACCTAACGAAACATAGTCACTTTTAGATATAGGGCCTTTCAAAGATTCTTCTAAGTTCCATTGGAACCCCCAAAATGTTTCCTGAGTTTGCAAGCCCCGTCACACCCAAAGGACCCAAGGGTTGATCCTAATCTCAACCACGCTCTGCTACCAAATGTAACCCCTCTTGAACTTAGACTGGTAAAAAAATTTTTTTTTTTTTTTTAAGAGGGGCCACAAGATAATTAAAACTAGACCAAAGCCTAGAGAAGCCAAAAATGCGCTGGATCCAGTGAGAAGGGACTTGCAATTAAAACTCATAAAATTAACAATCAATAAAATCCTTTTATTATTCTATCTCCTTTCTGTTACCTACAAAAAGAGTAAATATAAAATTCCGAATATATGTTTCCCTTAAAAACTGTTAATTAAAATAATTTATATTCTTTAAAAAGGTTACTTGAAATTATTAATAAATCCAAAATTTATTTTCTATCTTCTCTTAAAAAAAAATCAATTGAAACTTAATTGAGATAAAATTTATATACTTCTTGACAAGGTTAATTAGAATAAATTAATTCTCTTAAAAAAATATTAATTAAAAATTAATAGAGATAGAATTAATTAATTGTCATCAGAAATTAAATGTATATATATAACCCTATGTTTTATCTTTTCTTTTTATAAGCCCTATATCTAACTCCCCCAAAAATACACCCAAATGTACAATACATATAGAACCCCACAAAAATACACACACGAATATTCAATACATCTACATGTTCCACAATACAGGACAATTATAACATAGATCTCTTGCCACACCCTTTTATACCCCCATGAGGTACATCATTAATAATTTATGAAAATCCATGTCAGGTTTTAATTCTTAATATGTGCATAACACATTACATGTGTATCTGAATATATATGCAACACCAGTAGTCCCCAGGACATAATAAATCCAAAATTTGGCCAAGTGCCTAATACTATTATAAAATACTGCCACACTGGGCATTTAGACTGGGAGAAATAAAATTTAGAATACAGTGAACACCCCAGTTATCATAATTAATTAAAAGAATTTATATATTGATAAATATTGTTAAGTTTTGAAAATAGTAATGTGTCATGAACCTTATAACCCTTTTAAAAGTAATTTTGGCCCAGAGACCAACATGTTCATAGGCATGACAGTGCATAACTCAACCTGTCTCAACAGCATGTTTAACTCTGCATGGACATGCACCTGTACAGGATTAAACTTGTGACTCTACTTAACTACCACAGAAACTTCTATCCCTGTATAATCCAAAACTGAATTTAAAAATGAGAAATTAATATATAAAATGAACACTAAATTGAAACAGAGAAATTACAAGTTGATTGAATGAATTAGTAGCAGTAATGAAACCCTTATACTAAAAATAAGAAGGAATTGCACGTTTGAATGGTGAGCTGCCAAAGATGCATGTCGGCCCCTGAGCTCACAGATTATACAAACAAATTAATAAAATTTACAAAAGATTCCCCTCCCAGTTCACGCACTATTCTGTCCCGTTAATCGAGGACCCAATTAAAATGTTTGAAAACTTAAAGTCATGTTGTTGAGTGATTGAATGTCCACTGGCTCTAGTGAGTTACATCACAATGTGTAAAGAATATATAACATGGATTGAGTTCACCTTATTTTTTCCTTTCCATGGGTGTGAAGTGGTGATCATCTGGCTTACATTATAGGGTGTTTGTGTTAGTCTCCGCTATTCTCCTCCGGCAGATGAAGAGAGAGAGAATCTAGGTGTTACAAGTTCAGGTGGTGGAGCTGGTTCCCCATTCTTCAGCGAGGGACCCTGATCATACAACATATTATCAGCTAGAGTTCACAAACAAATTCCCCCAGAAACTTCACACACACCCAAAACCCACATATAATCTTAACACAGCTTTAGGGCTATTTAAATATGATACTTGACACACTTGGCAAGTTTATATGGCCAACAGGCCCTATTTGAAAACATTTAGTTCTGTGAAATTTCATATTAATAAACTTTACCCATGTGGGTTAACATAATTCAATTTTGATTAGCTAATTATTCGGCTTGTTACACCTTTAATAAAATTACACATAGTCTGAATTTTTGCCACGTGGTCAGAAAGGTTACTTGATTACAATCATATCTATACTTATTAAATTAATACCTTTTGGCAATTACATTCTTCTCAATTCTGGTGCCTTAGTAAGCTTTCTGAAATGATAAAGTGTTACTATAATTACTAGTAAAGGTTGCATGTAACTTACTCAGAATTATTCATTTTACTTTTCACCACGAGGCGGCGTAATAAGGTTATCAGATTACATCTATGTCTGTACTATTTAAACAAATACTTTTTGCATTTACATAACTCTCAATTTTGGTGCCTTAGTTAAGACATGTGAATTTAATATAGTATTACTATATTACAAAAAAAATTACGTTTAAATTACGCATTGCACACTCGCCACGTGGTGGCGTAAAAAGGTTATCAGAAATTTACTTAATGTGGCCTTATTAACAATTTTTCATTTGTAAAACTTTAAATAGATATATATAATAATATTGCCGTAGCTTACCGCAGTTCTGTGATCGTTTAGCCTGCCATAGGTGGAAGGATAGTGCAACAAAAACTTCTTTCTGTCCGGAGGAAAAAAAGATGCAGCTAACAAGACGATGTTCAGAGCGAGACAAAGATTTCTAGAAACTATTTCCGCTTTCTGCTCTCGCAACCCGTGGCTCTCGCTAGGGCAGCACCAATCAAGCACCGCTCTTAATGGTAAAACCAGTTGCAGTATTGATACACAACTCAACAGCTAAACGCAGTACCGCAATTAACGTCTATTTTTGACTTCAAATACCAAACATGCGCCGATTCTATCCTAGACTCGGCACACCCTCACCCCAAAAGGGCAACATAGTTGCCTAAAAGCTAACTCACAGCCTCTTGGCTAGTCATAATACTACAACCTTCTTGGCTGTCTTGGGAAATCTCAGAAATTTAACCGCTCTCAGGAGAACAGAGGCTCAGGGTGAAAACGAAGGAAGAGGAAAGAAGAAGAAGTGTAGTGTGTATGCATGTGTGCATGTACTGCATGCTGACTTGATCAGGGTCAGCATACAGTGACAAGAGATAGAAGGAGAAAAGACGAAAGACAAGAATCTGGCTCCCCCCTAAGCTCTGACCTCCCAAGGCCTCCCAACTCACAAACTGAGACCCAAACTTGATACCCACTCAGGACAAATTCTATCCCCCCCTTCACAGGACTGGAAAATCTCAACGCTACTGCAACCATCCCCACGCGACCCTCTCCACCATGCCAACTCCACAGGACCGCCCCAACACGTCACACTCTCTGGTGACCACCACCTACTTCTACTGGTCCCACTCACATACTCGTCCGAAGACCTAACAAGGTATCCCTCACCTTGGTACGTGAGTGACCGTACTACTCCTCTCTCGTCCACCTCTCGGACCGACCAGCCACATGCACCAACAAGGCATCTCCATCCTTGCCATATGGTTGGCCCACATCCCTACACTAGGGCGGACGGCCCCATTTAGCAGGACAGAGAAAACCGCATAGAGGGCACGCGAACATTATCCCTTCTCTTACTCATTAAATACTGCGTAACTAGCAAGGGGGGGGTTTACTTCAGCACGGCAACGTCTAACAACCCACACTTAATGCAAAAATAACATACCAGGGAAATCAACCAGGGAATGCGGCATGGCCCCGACCCTACAATAATCAACAACAAACTACCACAAAGAAAAATGAAAACTACACCAACAATCCAACACTAACATCACTACACCAACCTAGTCACAACTCTTCCAACTAACTTCTTTTCTAACTCCTCTCTGATATTTTTCTTTTTTCCTTTTCTAATTTTTTTTTCTTTTTCCTTTCTAATTTTTATTTTTTTTTCTAAGGGGAAGGGTAGGAAAATTGGGAACATGAAAAGGGCAAGGAGCATTGAAAGGTCAATAGCTAGGACTAAGGGTAAGGACATGGTTCCCTCCGAGAATAAGGATGGGTGGAGAAAACCAAGGCTCGCGGAGGCAGGGGCGCAACCCTGAAGTAAACGAACACCACTGGGACTGTGGGGAACATCTACCCGCTACCCGTTAACCGCTTCTTCTCAACTTTTTATGACGAACTTTAGGTACTCGTTCCTTTTGGATACCGCTCTCTGAGAAACTATCTCGTGTTGAGCTGTACTGATTTGTTTCTCCTGAATTAGAATCAAGGCAACTTACCTGACTACTTTTACCCCGATTTGGATTATCCTCAACATCTAACTCCTCCGCTTCTACCTTCTTCTCTTCTAAAATTTCCCCTGGTTCTCTTTCTTCCACCTCTTCCTTTTTCTCTTCTACATAATCCAAATCACCATCATGACACTGCACATCTTCATCCTCTAGTTGCTCACCTGGTCCGCCCGAAACTTCTTTCCATTCCTCGGAATCCTCAACACTACTTACAGAAAGCGTCTGCACATCTTCACACACTACATCATTCTCACTAACACACTCCACAACGCTGCCCCCCAATTTCTCCTCAACTTCTACCTCATCTACTTCTACCACACTTGCAGCCTGGACATCCCCTTGTCTATTGCAGACCTCAGAAACACTTGCAGCCTCCCTAACACTTACGCTTATACTTATACTCCCCTGCACAGCATGTGCAGACCGCTCTTCTGCCTCTTCCTTCGATTCCTCTTCTTCACCACTCTCAGCAACTACAACTTCCTCAACATTTCCCAACCTGGAATCCAGCTGTCCAGGTCCATGTGCAATGTCTAAATTAAATTCTACTGACGATGGTAAAGCTCCACCATCAAGTGACTTCTCATCTCCCGGCGTAGGCGATTATGATGTTACCGGATCTGGATCCGCCATGAACTGAGATGGAGATACCGGGACAAATTCTGCGGCATCTGGATTCAACCATGACGTCCTCTCTGAGTCCTGTAATTCAATATCAACAGACTGGTTCTTGTCGTCTTGAATTGATCCACAGAAGTTACTTCACTTTTCTTCTTTCTCCTCACCTTCTTCATCCACTACTCTATTAGGCACTGGGAATTCCTCTGGAAGCTTCAAAGTTTCTTTTTTCTCCGAATAGGAATAACGCCTTGCTACAGGCTCCCTACTTGCCGATGTTTGTTTACTAATGTAACTTCTTCTTTCCCTGTTAATTTCATACTTATTTCTTGTCTCTGCTGTAACCGTAGCTACTGCCTTCTCACTTGTCACCCCCTTGTAGCCTCCATTACTTCCGGAATATTCAGTCTTTCTGACAGTCTCTTGTGTTCTTCTCCAACCGCCATGTTTGTCCTTCTTAGCTCTTCCTAACAAACCACTGGAGTATTGGACATCCGTATCTGCTGCTCTTCCCCGGGACTCGTCCCCTGCTCGGACAGTATTAGAAACCACACATAACCGGTACAGATCCTCGAAACAACGTGGACGGTCTGCGAATATCAAACGCGATCTCTCTTGGGGATTCAGTCCTTCCAGAATTGCTTGTATTACTTCCGTCTCGGGCAACCCTATTCTTAATACCTGGGCAGCTTTCCGTATGTCCTGCACGAAGTCCCCCAACGCCTCTCCGTTGGCCTGTAGGCGATAGAATGAATCTAACTTAAGCTGGGAACGTCGTCGATGGGGTATGAAGTAATCCAACACTTCCCCATGAAAAGCGTCGACACTGCGGCCCCGACGCAGAGTGTTGGTGACCAACCCTGCCAACGAACCCTGGCAATACGGGTATATAAGGGACAAGACCTCCCCATCGGACACACCCGGAAAATCTGCCAACTGCAGGACAAGGTCCAAGAAAACCAGCAGCTGGTCCTCATCAAATTCATTCACCACCGAAAGTTTCTGGAGAACACCTGAAAGGGGGTGGGGTAATTTCTGAAAGCATACCGCCGCCAGAATTTCACAATACACAATCAACAAAACATAATCCCCACAAAACACCTAACACCTACAAAATAATGACCATAATAAGACAGGAATCAGAAAAAACTCGAGTACTAAACTCTTCCTTCGAGTAGACTGCGGGTCCCCCTACCGGTGCGAGGACCCAGCCCACTTACCTGAACTGCTCTCTCTCAACAACTCTACACATTAAGGAACGCGACACACACACTAACACACAACACGACAAAATCACCGACCAACGACAATTTTCAAAAAATATTTCTAATAACTTCGGCTCCCGTATGTCGGAGGAGACCGACTGCCGATCGGACCATACCACATAAATTATACACCTCCCCTCTTATGGGCAAGGTAATACGCAAACCATCTCCACCCAGGCACAGATCTGCGATAATTCGCATTTCCAAAGGAATGTCCCCTTCTAAAATTTCACACCACGTGGCAACCTACCGTTCAACTATCCAAGGCGGGCAAGTACATAGACATATTATACACAAAACCTTAAACCTAACGAAACATAGTCACTTTTAGATATAGGGCCTTTCAAAGATTCTTCTAAGTTCCATTGGAACCCCCAAAATGTTTCCTGAGTTTGCAAGCCCCGTCACACCCAAAGGACCCAAGGGTTGATCCTAATCTCAACCACGCTCTGCTACCAAATGTAACCCCTCTTTAACTTAGACTGGTAAAAAATTTTTTTTTTTTTAAGAGGGGCCACAAGATAATTAAAACTAGACCAAAGCCTAGAGAAGCCAAAAATGCGCTGGATCCAGTGAGAAGGGACTTGCAATTAAAACTCATAAAATTAACAATCAATAAAATCCTTTTATTATTCTATCTCCTTTCTGTTACCTACAAAAACAGTAAATATAACATTCCGAATCTATGTTTCCCTTAAAAACTGTTAATTAAAAATAATTTATATTCTTTAAAAAGGTTACTTGAAATTATTAATAAATCCAAAATTTATTTTCTATCTTCTCTTAAAAAAAAATCAATTGAAACTTAATTGAGATAAAATTTATATACTTCTTGACAAGGTTAATTAGAATAAATTAATTCTCTTAAAAAAAATATTAATTAAAAATTAATAGAGATAGAATTAATTAATTGTCATCAGAAATTAAATGTATATATATAACCCTATGTTTTATCTTTTCTTTTTATAAGCCCTATATCTAACTCCCCCAAAAATACACCCAAATGTACAATACATATAGAACCCCACAAAAATACGCACACGAATATACAATACATCTACATGTTCCACAATACAGGACAATTATAACATAGATCTCTTGCCACACCCTTTTCTACCCCCATGAGGTACATCATTAATAATTTATGAAAATCCATGTCAGGTTTTAATTCTTAATATGTGCATAACACATTAAATGTGTATCTGAATATATATGCAACACCAGTAGTCCCCAGGACATAATAAATCCAAAATTTGGCCAAGTGCCTAATACTATTATAAAATACTGCCACACTGGGCATTTAGACTGGGAGAAATAAAATTTAGAATACAGTGAACACCCCAGTTATCATAATTAATTAAAAGAATTTATATATTGATAAATATTGTTAAGTTTTGAAAATAGTAATGTGTCATGAACCTTATAACCCTTTTAAAAGTAATTTTGGCCCAGAGACCAACATGTTCATAGGCATGACAGTGCATAACTCAACCTGTCTCAACAGCATGTTTAACTCTGCATGGACATGCACCTGTACAGGATTAAACTTGTGACTCTACTTAACTACCACAGAAACTTCTATCCCTGTATAATCCAAACTGAATTTAAAAATGAGAAATTAATATATAAAATGAACACTAAATTGAAACAGAGAAATTACAAGTTGATTGAATGAATTAGTAGCAGTAATGAAACCCTTATACTAAAAATAAGAAGGAATTGCACGTTTGAATGGTGAGCTGCCAAAGATGCATGTCGGCCCCTGAGCTCACAGATTATACAAACAAATTAATAAAATTTACAAAAGATTCCCCTCCCAGTTCACGCACTATTCTGTCCCGTTAATCGGGGACCCAATTAAAATGTTTGAAAACTTAAAGTCATGTTGTTGAGTGATTGAATGTCCACTGGCTCTAGTGAGTTACATCACAATGTGTAAAGAATATATAACATGGATTGAGTTCACCTTATTTTTTCCTTTCCATGGGTGTGAAGTGGTGATCATCTGGCTTACATTATAGGGTGTTTGTGTTAGTCTCCGCTATTCTCCTCTGGCAGATGAAGAGAGAGAGAATCTAGGTGTTACAAGTTCAGGTGGTGGAGCTGGTTCCCCATTCTTCAGCGAGGGACCCTGATCATACAACATATTATCAGCTAGAGTTCACAAACAAATTCCCCCAGAAACTTCACACACACCCAAAACCCACATATAATCTTAACACAGCTTTAGGGCTATTTAAATATGATACTTGACACACTTGGCAAGGTTATATGGCCAACAGGCCCTATTTGAAAACATTTAGTTCTGTGAAATTTCATATTAATAAACTTTACCCATGTGGGTTAACATAATTCAATTTTGATTAGCTAATTATTCGGCTTGTTACACTTTTAATAAAATTACACATAGTCTGAATTTTTGCCACGTGGTCAGAAAGGTTACTTGATTACAATCATATCTATACTTATTAAATTAATACCTTTTGGCAATTACATTCTTCTCAATTCTGGTGCCTTAGTAAGCTTTCTGAAATGATAAAGTGTTACTATAATTACTAGTAAAGGTTGCATGTAACTTACTCAGAATTATTCATTTTACTTTTCACCACGAGGCGGCGTAATAAGGTTATCAGATTACATCTATGTCTGTACTATTTAAACAAATACTTTTTGCATTTACATAACTCTCAATTTTGGTGCCTTAGTTAAGACATGTGAATTTAATATAGTATTACTATATTACAAAACAAATTACGTTTAACTTACGCATTGCACACTCGCCACGTGGTGGCGTAAAAAGGTTATCAGAAATTTACTTAATGTGGCCTTATTAACAATTTTTCATTTGTAAAACTTTAAATAGATATATATAATAATATTGCCGTAGCTTACCGCAGTTCTGTGATCGTTTAGCCTGCCATAGGTGGAAGGATGGTGCAACAAAAACTTCTTTCTGTCCGGAGGAAAAAAAGACGCAGCTAACAAGACGACGTTCAGAGCGAGACAAAGATTTCTAGAAACTATTTCCGCTTTCTGCTCTCGCAACCCGTGGCTCTCGCTAGGGCAGCACCAATCAAGCACCGCTCTTAATGGTAAAACCAGTTGCAGTATTGATACACAACTCAACAGCTAAACGCAGTACCGCATTTAACGTCTATTTTTGACTTCAAATACCGAACACGCGCCGATTCTATCCTAGACTCGGCACACCCTCACCCCAAAAGGGCAACATAGTTGCCTAAAAGCTAACTCACAGCCTCTTGGCTAGTCATAATACTACAACCTTCTTGGCTGTCTTGGGAAATCTCAGAAACTTAACCGCTCTCAGGAGAACAGAGGCTCAGGGTGAAAACGAAGGAAGAGGAAAGAAGAAGAAGTGTAGTGTGTATGCATGTGTGCATGTACTGCATGCTGACTTGATCAGGGTCAGCATACAGCGACAAGAGATAGAAGGAGAAAAGACGAAAGACAAGAATCTGGCTCCCCCCTAAGCTCTGACCTCCCAAGGCCTCCCAACTCACAAACTGAGACCCAAACTTGATACCCACTCAGGACAACTTCTATCCCCCCCTTCACAGGACTGGAAAATCTCAACGCTACTGCAACCATCCCCACGCGACCCTCTCCGCCATGCCAACTCCACAGGACCGCCCCAACACGTCACACTCTCTGGTGACCACCACCTACTTCTACTGGTCCCACTCACATACTCGTCCGAAGACCTAACAAGGTATCCCTCACCTTGGTATGTGAGTGACCGTACTACTCCTCTCTGGTCCACCTCTCGGACCGACCAGCCACATGCACCAACAAGGCATCTCCATCCTTGCCATATGGTTGGCCCACATCCCTACACTAGGGCGGACGGCCCCACTTAGCAGGACAGAGAAAACCGCATAGAGGGCACGCGAACATTATCCCTTCTCTTACTCATTAAATACTGCGTAACTAGCAAGGGGGGGTTTACTTCAGCACGGCAACGTCTAACAACCCACACTTAATGCAAAAATAACATACCAGGGAAATCAACCAGGGAATGCGGCATGGCCCCGACCCTACAATAATCAACAACAAACTACCACAAAGAAAAATGAAAACTACACCAACAATCCAACACTAACATCACTACACCAACCTAGTCACAACTCTTCCAACTAACTTCTTTTCTAACTCCTCTCTGATATTTTTCTTTTTTCCTTTTCTAATTTTTTTTTCTTTTTCCTTTCTAATTTTTATTTTTTTTTCTAAGGGGAGGGGTAGGAAAATTGGGAAGATGAAAAGGGCAAGGAGCATTGAAAGGTCAATAGCTAGGACTAAGGGTAAGGACATGGTTCCCTCCGAGAATAAGGATGGGTGGAGAAAACCAAGGCTCGCGGAGGCAGGGGCGCAACCCTGAAGTAGACGAACACCACTGGGACTGTGGGGAACATCTACCCGCTACCCGTTAACCGCTTCTTCTCACCTTTTTATGACGAACTTTAGGTACTCGTTCCTTTTGGATACCACTCTCTGAGAAACTATCTCGTGTTGAGCTGTACTGATTTGTTTCTCCTGAATTAGAATCAAGGCAACTTACCTGACTACTTTTACCCAGATTCGGATTATCCTCAACCTCTAACTCCTCTGCTTCTACCTTCTTCTCTTCTACAATTTCCCTTGGTTCTCTTTCTTCCACCTCTTCCTTTTTCTCTTCTACATAATCCAAATCACCATCATGACACTGCACATCTTCATCCTCTAGTTGCTCACCTGGTCCGCCCGAAACTTCTTTCCATTCATCAGAATCCTCAACACTACTTACAGAAAGCGTCTGCACATCTTCACACACTACATCATTCTCACTCACACACTCCACAACGCTGCCCCCCAATTTCTCCTCAACTTCTACCTCATCTACTTCTACCACACTTGCAGCCTGGACATCCCCTTGTCCATCCGCAACCTCAGAAACACTTGCAGCCTCCCTAACACTTACGCTTATACTTATACTCCCCTGCGCAGCATGTGCAGACCGCTCTTCTGCCTCTTCCTTCGATTCCTCTTCTTCACCACTCTCAGCAACTACAACTTCCTCAACATTTCCCAACCTGGAATCCAGCTGTCCAGGTCCATGTGCAATGTCTAAATTAAATTCTACTGACGATGGTAAAGCTCCACCATCAAGTGACTTCTCATCTCCCGCCGTAGGCGATGATGATGTTACCGGATCTGGATCCGCCATGAACTGAGATTGAGATACCGGAACAAATTCTGCGGCATCTGGATTCAACCATGACGTCCTCTCTGAGTCCTGTAATTCAATATCAACAGACTGGTTCTTGTCGTCTTGTATTGATCCGCAGAAGTTACTTCACTTTTCTTCTTTCTCCTCACCTTCTTCATCCACTACTCTATCAGGCACTGGGAATTCCTCTGGAAGCTTCAAAGTTTCTTTTTTCTCCGAATAGGAATAACGCCTTGCTACAGGCTCCCTACTTGCCGATGTTTGTTTACTAATGTACTTCTTCTTTCCCTGTTAATTTCATACTTATTTCTTTTCTCTGCTGTAACCGTAGCTACTGCCTTCTCACTTGTCACCCCCTTGTAGCCTCCATTACTTCCGGAATATTCAGTCTTTCTGACAGTCTCTTGTGTTCTTCTCCAACCGCCATGTTTGTCCTTCTTAGCTCTTCCTAACAAACCACTGGAGTATTGGACATCCGTATCTGCTGCTCTTCCCCGGGACTCGTCCCCTGCTCGGACAGTATTAGAAACCACACATAACCGGTACAGATCCGCGAAACAACATGGACGGTCTGCGAATATCAAACGCGATCTCTCTTGGGGATTCAGTCCTTCCAGAATTGCTTGTATTACTTCCGTCTCGGGCAACCCTAATCTTAATACCCGGGCAGCTTTCCGTATGTCCTGCACGAAGTCCCCCAACGCCTCTCCGTTGGCCTGTAGGCGATAGAATGAATCTAACTTAAGCTGGGAACGTCGTCGATGGGGTATGAAGTAATCCAACACTTCCTCATGAAAAGTGTCGACACTGCCGCCCCAACGCAGAGTGTTGGTGACCAACCCTGCCAACGAACCCTGGCAATACGGGTATATAAGGGACAAGACCTCCCCATCGGATACACCCGGAAAATCTGCCAACTGCAGGACAAGGTCCAAGAAAACCAGCAGCTGGTCCTCATCAAATTCATTCACCACCGAAAGTTTCTGGAGAACACCTGAAAGGGGGTGGGGTAATTTCTGAAAGCATACCGCCACCAGAATTTCACAATTCACAATACACAATCAACAAAACATAATCCCCACAAAACACCTAACACCTACAAAATAATGACCATAATAAGACAGGAATCAGAAAAAACTCGAGTACTAAACTCTTCCTTCGAGTAGACTGCGGGTCCCCCTACCGTTGCGAGGACCCAGCCCACTTACCTGAACTGCTGTCTCTCAACAACTCTACACATTAAGGAACGCGACACACACACTAACACACAACACGACAAAATCACCGACCAACGACAATTTTCAAAAAATATTTCTAATAACTTCGGCTCCCGTATGTCGGAGGAGACCGACTGCCGATCGGACCATACCGCATAAATTATACACCTCCCCTATTATGGGCAAGGTAATACGCAAACCATCTCCACCCAGGCACAGATCTGCGATAATTCGCGTTTCCAAAGGAATGTCCCCTTCTAAAATTTCACACCACATGGCAACCTACCATTCAACTATCCAAGGCGGGCAAGTACATAGACATATTATACACAAAACCTTAAACCTAACGAAACATAGTCACTTTTAGATATAGGGCCTTTCAAAGATTCTTCTAAGTTCCATTGGAACCCCCAAAATGTTTCCTGAGTTTGCAAGCCCCGTCACACCCAAAGGTCCCAAGGGTTGATCCTAATCTCAACCACGCTCTGCTACCAAATGTAACCCCTCTTTAACTTAGACTGGTAAAAAAATTTTTTTTTTTTTTAAGAGGGGCCACAAGATAATTAAAACTAGACCAAAGCCTAGAGAAGCCAAAAATGCGCTGGATCCAGTGAGAAGGGACTTGCAATTAAAACTCATAAAATTAACAATCAATAAAATCCTTTTATTATTCTATCTCCTTTCTGTTACCTACAAAAAGAGTAAATATAACATTCCGAATCTATGTTTCCCTTAAAAACTGTTAATTAAAATAATTTATATTCTTTAAAAAGGTTACTTGAAATTATTAATAAATCCAAAATTTATTTTCTATCTTCTCTTAAAAAAAAATCAATTGAAACTTAATTGAGATAAAATTTATATACTTCTTGACAAGGTTAATTAGAATAAATTAATTCTCTTAAAAAAAATATTAATTAAAAATTAATAGAGATAGAATTAATTAATTGTCATCAGAAATTAAATGTATATATATAACCCTATGTTTTATCTTTTCTTTTTATAAGCCCTATATCTAACTCCCCCAAAAATACACCCAAATGTACAATACATATAGAACCCCACAAAAATACACACACGAATATACAATACATCTACATGTTCCACAATACAGGACAATTATAACATAGATCTCTTGCCACACCCTTTTCTACCCCCATGAGGTACATCATTAATAATTTATGAAAATCCATGTCAGGTTTTAATTCTTAATATGTGCATAACACATTAAATGTGTATCTGAATATATATGCAACACCAGTAGTCCCCAGGACATAATAAATCCAAAATTTGGCCAAGTGCCTAATACTATTATAAAATACTGCCACACTGGGCATTTAGACTGGGAGAAATAAAATTTAGAATACAGTGAACACCCCAGTTATCATAATTAATTAAAAGAATTTATATATTGATAAATATTGTTAAGTTTTGAAAATAGTAATGTGTCATGAACCTTATAACCCTTTTAAAAGTAATTTTGGCCCAGAGACCAACATGTTCATAGGCATGACAGTGCATAACTCAACCTGTCTCAACAGCATGTTTAACTCTGCATGGACATGCACCTGTACAGGATTAAACTTGTGACTCTACTTAACTACCACAGAAACTTCTATCCCTGTATAATCCAAACTGAATTTAAAAATGAGAAATTAATATATAAAATGAACACTAAATTGAAACAGAGAAATTACAAGTTGATTGAATGAATTAGTAGCAGTAATGAAACCCTTATACTAAAAATAAGAAGGAATTGCACGTTTGAATGGTGAGCTGCCAAAGATGCATGTCGGCCCCTGAGCTCACAGATTATACAAACAAATTAATAAAATTTACAAAAGATTCCCCTCCCAGTTCACGCACTATTCTGTCCCGTTAATCGGGGACCCAATTAAAATGTTTGAAAACTTAAAGTCATGTTGTTGAGTGATTGAATGTCCACTGGCTCTAGTGAGTTACATCACAATGTGTAAAGAATATATAACATGGATTGAGTTCACCTTATTTTTTCCTTTCCATGGGTGTGAAGTGGTGATCATCTGGCTTACATTATAGGGTGTTTGTGTTAGTCTCCGCTATTCTCCTCCGGCAGATGAAGAGAGAGAGAATCTAGGTGTTACAAGTTCAGGTGGTGGAGCTGGTTCCCCATTCTTCAGCGAGGGACCCTGATCATACAACATATTATCAGCTAGAGTTCACAAACAAATTCCCCCAGAAACTTCACACACACCCAAAACCCACATATAATCTTAACACAGCTTTAGGGCTATTTAAATATGATACTTGACACACTTGGCAAGGTTATATGGCCAACAGGCCCTATTTGAAAACATTTAGTTCTGTGAAATTTCATATTAATAAACTTTACCCATGTGGGTTAACATAATTCAATTTTGATTAGCTAATTATTCGGCTTGTTACACTTTTAATAAAATTACACATAGTCTGAATTTTTGCCACGTGGTCAGAAAGGTTACTTGATTACAATCATATCCATACTTATTAAATTAATACCTTTTGGCAATTACATTCTTCTCAATTCTGGTGCCTTAGTAAGCTTTCTGAAATGATAAAGTGTTACTATAATTACTAGTAAAGGTTGCATGTAACTTACTCAGAATTACTCATTTTACTTTTCACCACGAGGCGGCGTAATAAGGTTATCAGATTACATCTATGTCTGTACTATTTAAACAAATACTTTTTGCATTTACATAACTCTCAATTTTGGTGCCTTAGTTAAGACATGTGAATTTAATATAGTATTACTATATTACAAAAAAAATTACGTTTAAATTACGCATTGCACACTCTCCACGTGGTGGCGTAAAAAGGTTATCAGAAATTTACTTAATGTGGCCTTATTAACAATTTTTCATTTGTAAAACTTTAAATAGATATATATAATAATATTGCCGTAACTTACCGCAGTTCTGTGATCGTTTAGCCTGCCATAGGTGGAAGGATGGTGCAACAAAAACTTCTTTCTGTCCGGAGGAAAAAAAGACGCAGCTAACAAGACGAAGTTCAGAGCGAGACAAAGATTTCTAGAAACTATTTCCGCTTTCTGCTCTCGCAACCCATGGCTCTCGCTAGGGCAGCACCAATCAAGCACTGCTCTTAATGGTAAAACCAGTTGCAGTATTGATACACAACTCAACAGCTAAACGCAGTACCGCATTTAACGTCTATTTTTGACTTCAAATACCGAACACGCGCCGATTCTATCCTAGACTCGGCACAGGCTACGAAAAGGAAGAAAATTGTTTTATCAATAAAAGACAAGGTTGAGGCATTAAAAATACTGGATAAAGGGAAAACGCTGCAGAAGGTGGCTGACCACTACGGCGTCGGTCATTGCACAGTTGGAGATTGGAAGAAGAGACGATTAGAATTAGAAAAATGGTGTTCCTCACGAGTTACTGAGACTGCTTTTAAAGATAGAAAAACTATGAAAAATAGTGATTATGAAAAAGTTAGCGAAGCGTTGTACATTTGGTTTACACAGTTCAGGGAGAAAGGGGTGCCTATTTCAGGACCTATCTTAAAAGAAAAGGCGTTGCAGTTTCAAAAAGAATTTAACGAAGGTGATGCAGATTTTACAGCAAGCGTTGGCTGGCTTGATAGATGGAAGAAGCGTTATGGAATCCGTCAGTTGAATATTTGCGGCGAGAAACTGTCATCAAACTTTCAAGAAATGGAGCAGTTTAAGAAAAAATTTCAAGACTTTGTTGAAACTGAAAGCTTAACAGGAGATCATGTATTTAATTGTGATGAAACAGGCCTTAATTTCAAAATGTTACCGAGTAAGAGCCTTGCAGCTAGAACTGAAGCTGCAGCCCCTGGCTATAAACGTAGTAAAGAGAGAGTGACTATTTTAGCATGCAGTAATGCCACAGCAAACCATAAAATGGACCTGGCAATGATTGGAAAGTCCAGAAACTCTAGGGCTTTTAAAACCATTTCAAAACATGCTCTTCCAGTAAAATATTTCAATCAAAAAAGTGCATGGATGACTAGTGAAATTTTTAAGGAATGGTTTTTTAAAGAGTTTGTTCCTTCTACAGAGAAGTTTTTAAAAGACAACAACCTACCCAGAAAAGCAGTTTTACTGCTAGACAATGCCCCAACTCACCCTGATCCAGACGAACTTAGAGATGGGGACATAAAGGCTATGTTTTTGCCACCAAATATGACTGCCATTTGTCAGCCTATGGACCAGGGTGTTTTGGAAACACTTACACGAAACTATCGAAGAAAGCTTCAGTCAACAGTCATACAAGAAATTGAAGATGGGCAAAACTTGATTAAGAAGTTGAAAAGTATAAATTTGAAGGATGTCGCTTATTGGGTCGCAAGGGCCTGGGCCGACGTCGGGGCACAAACAATTGCGAAGTCGTGGCATAAGCTGTTGGGCGAGGACGAAAATATGGCTGAAAGCATGCTGAATGAACTTCATGAAAATATTTTGCCCTTGGTGCATCGTATCCCTGGATGTGAGGATGCATTGTTGGATGAAATAAGGAATTGGCTTTCAGGAGGCGACCAATATGAAATAACTGACAAAGAAATTGTAACACTTGTTAATAGCGATGATGTTGTTGAAAATCAAGACTCTGAAACTGTTGAGGCCCAAAAGATCACACACAAAGAAGGGGTTAAAGCTCTTGAAGCAGCCATTCAGTATGTTGAGCAGCAAGAGGAAGCCAAGGTTGTCGACATAATGATGCTCCAAAGATGGCGAGACTTGGCAGCAAAGAAGCGGGAATCATCAGGGAGGCAGTCGAAGATCACTAATTTTTTTCACTCATCATGAACTGAACTCTCACTTCCAACATTTCTGACAGTGTAAGTCAATTTTATTACGTACACATTAGTCTGATTCTATATTTATTTTTAGTAAATTTTTCTTGTTAAAATTTACTGAATTCTTAAACTTGAAGCGTGAAGTACTAAAGTAGGCGTAATTGTTTTCTCTTTTTTTGTAAGTGTATAACTTTAATATTGTTGCTTGTTCTCTAAAATGTTTTACTATAATTTTGTAATATAATTGTACAGTACTGTTTTATTGTTTTCTCTATTGATTTGTTGTAAAACATGATGTTTATTAATTACATTTACAAAATTACAACGTAATTTTATGATAAATTTGCGTTTTATTTAACTCTCCCTATTATCCGCCATTCCAGCTTATCCGCCCTTCCGCCAGCCCATTTATGGCGGATAACCGGGACTCTACTGTATTTTAAATCCAATTCCATTTTTCAACTTTTAATCGTTTGCCTTACGGTATTATTTCAAATCAAATTAAAGTGTTTAAATTTTGTTCAAATAATGCAATAAACCCAAGTCCCTTATCAAAAATTCCCTTTTATGATCATTCATATTATCTACTTCAATTAATTAATTTAATCATAATTCTTAAAATTCCAAAACTCTTCAAATGAATTTATTTTATATCTCCTCTTATCCAGATACTAACAAACATAATAAACAAAATAAAAACAAACAACTTCTTACTATTATAAATGCCCCTATCACTACATCTGTGTACAAACGTATAATATGAATACTACGAATCACTTAATACATTATTACTACCCACAATTAGCAATATATCTTGAACATGAAAACACAACAAATTGTACCTCAACACAAATCAAAAATTTTTTTTTTAATGCAATAAAATGTAATAATATTTTATTAAACGTATATTCTGATAATTAATAGAAAGAAAAGTTACAGAATATAATTACATTGATTATTAAAAGAACATTATACAGTTTACACCAGTCATCAGCTGATGTCTTACTAACAGGTGAATGACCTTTCCTTAGGCACACTACATACAAATAATACAATGTAAAATGCATAACACATGTTTGTAATTCTTACACTCTAACATAGTACCATTATGAAACATAATAAACACCTCCTCTCCTAGAATTAATCTTTAGTCATTTATAAAATTATCATATAGAGAATAACATATTTAAATCAACTACCTCTGAACAAATTATTTACTTGAAAACGTTAATCATCTGCCTTTTGCATAGTATCTATTGACTCAAAATAACATCATTTAATTAGCTCATCAGCATAATTCATTTTAATATTTACTAATGCGTTACTCCCCTGAGTAACCTCCTTCCCACACACACTATGGCCCCCCTGGACTGTAGCGCCCAGTTGCTTCCACAAGAACGGAAGTTTTTTGGGGGTAGGTACAAAACATTTGGTATTACTGATGTCCGAGGACACCAGTAATCCTACTAAACTTAGGTATATGCCCTTAAACAGTTTACCATCCCTTTCGATGGATAGCCGCTGTTCCATATTTCTGGTGATTCCCCTGATTTACCCCCCCCCCCCGGCTAATTTCTAAATTCACCTCTTACAACGATAACAGCTATGGCCAGTTTAGGCAGAACGTGACACAATGAGTCCTGACCATAGCTAGTCAAAGCTGAGCCAATTCCACGGTCAGGGTTCGGTGAGGCCGTGACCGCCCAAAAATGGAGAATCACAAGTAAAAGATATTTATATGTTTGATATAGTTACATTTAAAATTTACAGTTTTCATTGCATGAAGTTCCTAGTCTTGATTCGGTGTTCTAACACCATACATTTTCTTTCTTAACTTTCCCTACTTTGACTTTCATTAACCTAAAATAGTGAGTACAACAAAACATTTACTTGTTCACCTAAACTAATCTATTACTACTTACACAATCTATCACCAACTAACGATTGAATCTTTAATTATAATTTAATTTACAATTTAATAAAAAGAATTTACTCTCCCTCCTTCCATTAAAATAGACATTTAATTTGCAGCTGAATAAAAATTACAAACATTTCATTTTTAGTTTTAGTTTCAAATTCTACTAACTCTGTATCTTGTTACATTTTATTATTACCTTTCAATTATGAATTTCTATTAATCATTTTCATTAGCCATTGGCTTGGGTGATTATCAGTTATTCATAATGATTCGATTTATTAAAAGGGCATTAAAATATAACCTTACCCCCTTCTTCCCTTTAACATTCACTAACAGATTTACATAAGGTGACACCAATCTCTCAAAAATATTTACCTCCACTAATTCTCTAACTTCACTTAAGTCATTCTCCTCTCATTTTAAACTACCTGATACCCCCTTTGTACTTAGGATGTGTGTTCCCTCCCTTATACTCATTCCCTTATTAGTTCCTGGCCTCCCCCAGGTAACTCCGCCAACCTCCCACCACAACGCCTTTCGTTGAGGACTCCTTACCACACCACCCTCTTTACAAGATTTCACCACCATCTATTTATTCCCCAATTACATCACTCTCATTACTCTACATATATGCATTATCGCTACTGTGTCCCTACTACTGACCCGTTTCTGTATTATTTTTATTCCAGAATTCTTATTCTGTCTAACACCCATTTAAAATTAACTCTGACTGACTCAAATGCCTTATTGAAATAATTACCACCCAAACTACAACTTTTTCATTATTTTACGTTAACTTAACCATTGAAAACTACATTAGAAAACTCATAACTACCTCAAATTAATTTCATCCTTTAATATAAGCCTTTTAAACACCTTTAACATTTATTATTCAAACATTAAACATTTTACTTTAGTTAAATTGCATTATAAACTTCATACTTACATTGCATCACTCAATTGAATAAACACATGACTCCTGTCAAGACACAAAATTATAAACATTTCATTACCACAAACATCACGTACTACCATATGTACCTTCTGAAACATAACACTTATATGATTCCACAACTAAACACATTTTACATTTATTCATTTATTATTCATTCTCAAGTTCAAATTTCAGAAAATCATTTAAATTCATTATCAAAATTTATTTCTACCACATTTAAATCAATTAAGTAATTAATTCATCTCAAATTCTTTAATTCAATCAATTATTTAAAACACAACATTACTGTAATTACCTTCTTCCAAAACAATTACAATTCATTTATTACAAACTCTCATTATTTATTTAATCTGATAAAATATTATTATTATTAAATCAATTTCTATTACATACACACATTGTTTACATAAAATACATTTTACAACACAAACAATTAATTTCACTATAAATTTATTTACAATTTCTTGTCATTATTTTTCTTGTTTATCACACCTCATTTCATAAGTTAGCCAGGTCATCACCATAAACTAAAATAACAAAATGTTCATTCACTGATTTTTTATTTAACCCCCATCATCATACAATAGTCTTATTTTTATATAACAATTATCATCTTTAATTATACTCCTTACATCATTGATATTTATATAATAACCCGTTAATATTTCACATTGTTCCATAAAACCCACATAATAATCTACTGGATTGTCCCACATTATTATTAAATCATATAACCTGTCTACATCATTAGTTTTGGTCTTGTCACCGTCTGTATTTTTTGTTAACATAAGGTACGTTCTATCATCATATTCCTTCACTATATTCATCACATCACAAGGTAAGTGTCTATCATCTACAACGGTATCATCAAAATAATCATCTATATCTATTTCACAAGGAAAGCATTTCATATCGTCTATTTTTTCCAATTCTAACCTCTCTTTCAACTCTTTATAACTCCTACTTAACGTGAATATCTCTATCTCCCTATCTATAAACAACTCTCCCTCTCAATATCTCTCATCATCATAACACCTGTCACAACCCCACTGACCTATTTCATACTACGCAAAGGGCACCACTAACTTACTATATTTCTTGGCACTTCCAAGAACACCACAAAAAATTAAGGGACTATTTGAAGACACCTCGTCTTCCACATAACTTCTGGAGGAAACTCTGTCCTCATAAAACACCTGTGAAAACTCTGTTTCACCATATAATTGGGGAAAATCTGCCCTTTGCCCACCTAACCTCTCTTCACGCTCTCTCACAACCTCATCAACACTCACTAACACTTTGTTATTAAATTCTACTCCAAACAAAATCTTTATTATCACTCTCAAGATTAACCACCTTACTCTCTAGTACCACATTTTAAATTGTATTATTGTTATTCTCACTTTTTACCTCAATATTAGACTGACTACCGTAATTACCACTTACCTTGTTACTAATTTCTTGACTATTTGTTGTCATATTACCACTGTCACTTACCTTCTTATTCATTATCTGATTTATTTTACTGTCTAATCTTTTATTCATCTCGTTAATTTTCTCTTTACAATTATTACTTATCAATTCTAATATCTGTTCTTTAATACCAGTACAACATGTATCAATTTCATTGATATGTTTGTTAAACTCAAAATTCTGTTGTTTAATTTCGTTTCTAATTTCGTTAAAATTGCTATTTATTTCATTGAATTTACTATCCTGAACATCGAATTTAATATTTTGTTCCTCAAATCTTATGTTAATATCCCTTCTTAATTCACTAAAATTGCTATCTTGTTTTTCTAAACTGTTATACATCATATTATACAACCGTGTTAACATATTATCGTCATCGGATTTCTTATTTTGATTAATTGAAATAGGTGTTGAATGAATCTCCACTTCATTCATTATTTTTGACTCATCAACATTACTTTCACTTGTTTGAATTCCTGAGTCGCTTCTATTAGCCGACTCAGTTGACATATTTTCTGTACTTTCAATCACTGATTTACTTTCAGCTTCATTGCCGACAATTACGTCAATCTCACTTATTTTATTCTCCATATTTTATGGAATTTTCATATACTAATAAAACCTCGCACTTACTACTCCCTTAACCTAATAGTGACGTAACAGAAACCTATTTTGTGTAGGCTACGTAATTTATACGTATTACTGCTTAACCTCCAAATCACGCTTATACCCACTCGTAGGTATGGTTTAAGTACAAAATTTAATTTGCAAAACTGTCCGAGTTCGTGGCGCCAATTGTGAAGCTACTCACTTTTATCACATTAAATAATTATTATGTAAAACAAACTTACCTTGACTTAGCCCAGGATTCGGCACACGAACTGTGAATTATAAGCGTGACTTAGGGTTACGTACTTCAATGACTACGCACATTTATGGTTAACTCATTCAAATTTTTATTTAAACATTCTTTAATACTTTTGAATTTACTTGCCTTCCAACGTATAGCTCAAATTATTTATAATTGAATGATATATTGAGTTACAAACATATTAAATATTTCTTTTAATTACTTTCCTCTTTTAAAATACACAAAAACAGGACTTTTACTATAACATTGTTGCACTTATTCTAATCATTAGTTTAAGTAAGACAACCCAGTTTGCTCACTCACACAGTCATACCTTATTTAAATTCCCCTTTTCTTTAGGTTTAGCGCTTTGTAAAAATTTGACAATTATGGAAAAAAATTAAGAAGAAAGTTGCATTGTTAATTCTCTGTACATTCTGGTCGACCACATGTTGTACTCGGTGGATTTATTCACTCAAATGTTCAAAATTAGTTCTCACAATTTATTCTTGACGTCACTGAATGGTAATTCGTTCTCACGTTATTTTTTGTATGCCACTTTACATTATAAATTAAACCACATTTTAAAATTTTAATAGATTTTCGGCCCACGAGCCTTTGTATTCATCCGGCCGGATGGATGTTTTGTAGTCGACAAAACATCCACTTTATAAGGGGAATACCGTAGTCGTAATAGACAGAGACGAATACACTTCGAAGGTTAATGAGTTCATATCAAATAATAATATTGTAATGATACAAACGGACCCAACTGCAGAGTTCGTCAAAGTTTTGAATAATAAAATTAACCTATGTACACGGCTGTTTGATAACGCCACACGCTGTGCACTAAAACCCATTAATGCAGAAGCACCACAATTTGTTGGCCTACCAAAAATCCATAAGACCAATATACCGATTAGGCCATTGATAAATTTCACAACTGCGCCGAGCTACAATGTCAGCAAAAAACTTGCAGTGAAAATAAAAAACAGTATAAAGATAAGTAATAACCATAGTATAAAAAGTAACATTGACCTTGTTAACAAATTGAAAAGCATTAAATTACGACCTAATTATAAAATAGCATCTTTTGACATTGTTGACTTGTATACGAATGTCCCTGTTCAAGAAACTCTCACTATCCTTAAAGAAAATCTTATTAACGCCAAAATATGTAACTCTGAAGAAATCAATGATTTAGTTAATTTACTGGAAGTTGTACTTGACCAAAATTATTTTACATTTAATAATAATTATTACATCCAAAAAAAGGGCCTAGCCATGGGGTCACCTTTATCTGGTTTATTAGCTGACATATACTTAAACCACTATGAGAATACATATTTGCTTAATAACGTAAATAAACTTTCCAAGAAAATAATATCATATACACGTTATGTTGATGATACGTTTATAATTTTTAATGGCACAATACGACAAATAGAAAATATGAAATTATACATTAATAGTGTCAATAAAAACATACAGTTCACACTTGAGACGGAGATAAATAATAAACTTAACTTCCTCGACCTGACAATTACAAGACTAGATGAAAAATTTCAATATCAAATATACCGAAAGCCGACAACCACGGATCTCACGATAAATGCTGAATCACATCACCCCTTTTCTCAGAAAATGGCAGCTTATCATAGTTTAATACATAGGTTACTTTCCATACCATTTGAAGACAAAGATTTTTACGAAGAACTGAACACGATCAAATACATAGCTAAAGCCAATGGTTATAAAAGCTCAATTGTGGATAATTTAGTCAAGAAACACAGAAAAAAGAAAAACAACATAGAATTACAAGAAAATAATAGAAATAACGTTAGGTATATAGCATCAGAATATGGTAACACCCTACCCAAAATTTTAAACAAAGTATTCAGTGGGATAAATATAAAAATGGCTTACCGAACTAATAATAACATTAATAAGATACTCTTACCTAAACATTCAAAATTGGTTGAGGACAGGACGGGCGTTTATAAGATAATATGCAATGACTGTGACAGCTTTTACATTGGCCAAACTGGTAGACCTTTAAAAAACGATTCAGAGAACATTTACCTAAAAAAGAATTTAGTAAAAGGGTGTCAAATTACGCACGCCATCTGATGGACAAAAACCATAGTTATACTGATTTCACAACGAACTTTCAACCCCTCCATATATGCAGAAAAGGAAATTATATGAATGCTATCGAAGAATACGAAATATATAAAGGCTTACAAAAATAAAAAAAACAGAAGAAGTCATCCTTAACGATCAGTTGAATTTCCAATCAAATCTATTATACGACACAGCGATAAGAATACAGAACAAGGTCCATAGTGCACGACATATAACAACATGAACACTGCAGTCGACTATAGCATGTCGTGGTGCGCACCACCGATATCGCGTGTGTCTCAAGTTTGGGTATTTTATGTGTTTTTTATGTTTATATTATATTTATTATGTGTAAAATTGTATATACAGTGTTTTTAATATTTTAACGATCGACGAACTTCAACAAGGGATATTCCTGATGATGGGGCATATGTCCCGAAACGCGTTGAATTAAATATAGAGAAAAGGCCACCAGACGGACAAGAAAAAGGTAAACTATTTTACTAATTATATACTATAAGTGGCCTGGATACCGAAAAACATGGATCTAATTCTAAACATTCTAATTCTAAAACAATTCTAATTCTAACATTGATTTACTAAAATCTGACCCAACGGAAAATTATGTAAAACAATTAAATCAGTGTATAAACAGATGCACCCATTTGTTTGATGAACAAACAAGAAGATCCTTGAAACCTATAAATTCAAAAGCACCCGTTTTGACAGGATTACCAAAACTCCACAAGGATGCTATCCCCTTGAGACCATTAGTAAATTTCACCACTGCTCCGGGGTATAAAACAGCTAAAAAATTAGTCACCATAATAAAACACAATATACAAATAATTAATGATCATAGCCTAATTAATAGTGTTGACTTTGTGAATAAAGTTAAAAATTTAATAGTTGAACCGGCTTACAAACTTATTTCCTTTGATATTGTGGATTTGTATACGAATATACCAGTAGCTGAGACCTTGCGTATACTTAGGACTAACCTTATTAATAATAATAAATTGGATATTAATAGTATAAATGAATTGATGCACATTTTGGAGTTAGTTCTTGATCAAAATTATTTTACCCACAATAATCAATTTTTCAGCCAACAAAATGGGTTAGCAATGGGTTCTCCACTTTCAGGTCTTCTTGCAGATATATACCTAAATAATTTCGAAAATTCATTCATTCTTACTAATAACAAACACAAAAATAACATAATATTTTACGGCAGGTATGTTGATGATACCTTTTTAATATACAAAGGTACACAAAGGCAAATTAATAATTTACATAATCATTTGAATAATATCAATAACAAAATGCAGTTCACACTTGAAAGTGAAGAAAATGGTAAACTGAATTTTCTAGATTTAACTGTTGCTACGGACAATAATAAAAAGTTGCAATTTGACATCTATAGAAAACCCACAACGACTGACATTGTAATACATGCTACGTCTTTTCATCCTTTATCACAGAAATTAGCTGCCTTCCACAGTATGATTTATAGACTTTTATCTTTGCCCCTCGGTGATAAAGAATACCATGAGGAATTAGACACCATTAAACACATTGCAGTTGCTAATGGTTATGATGTCAATATGGTGAACAACATCCTTCGAAAACATAAGGATGGACATAGTAACATTAACGGACATAAAACACGCGAAAATACAACACGCAAATATATTGCAACACCGTACACATACCTTATGCCTCAGATTTTTGGGTCAATTTTTGGTAAAACCAGTAATATCAAGGTCACCTATAAGACCACTAATAGTATTATGAATAATCTTCGTGTCCGCAGAACTACTAGCCTTGAACACAAAACTGGTGTTTACAAATTGACATGTGACGATTGTGACGCCTTTTATGTGGGCCAGAAGGACGTGGTTTTTTAAAAAGATTTACAGAACATAGGCCGCCTGCACATTTTCACAGTTTGGACAATATCAAGTCAAAATTTGCAGAACACCTTATTTCCGAAAATCATAGCTACACTAATTTTAAAACTAATTTGAAACCCCTTCACATATGTAAGAAAGGGCGATATTTGAACGCTCTTGAAGAGTACGAAATTTATAAAGCACACAATAATACTGATACCAAGCCGCATGTTCTAAATGATAAATTAGTTTTCAAGTCAAATGTATTGTACAACACTGCCTTGCGCTATTGTCGTGGTGGGAGCGAGACGTAAATTAGTACGCGATCGGTCTTCATACGATGTACATCGGTAAACCTTCGCACTCGTTGTAAATATTATATTATCATGTTATTTTAAGTTATTTGTTTTTTATATTGGATTTTAATATTTTAAGTGTTGACAAGTGTATCAACTTTAAATGATACGCAATTATTTTTAAATTCTGATGATGGGACAAGCATCCCGAAACATGTAAATTTTACAAAGACGCTGTTTCAGAAGCCGCAGACGGTAAGTCCAATATATTTGATTGAACAACACGTGGCTTGGTACTAAACATTTGGAATTTATTCCTTTTAAACACTAATGGACTTTGTTTACAAGAAGTTCACTTAGTTTTTGTTAAAGATCGGATTAACCTACTGATACTTGTAAGTAGTATTTATATAATTTACTATTGTTTCAGAACATTATTGCTTAATTTAATTTTTCTAAGATTAATTAAAGAATCCAGTTGAAGCTTAGTAAACTACAATGTTAGATTCATTTGGTTAATATTACTTACTAATAAATTATTTAAAATTTCTTAGTAATGTCATTTACCTGAATGTTGAAAAATTCTTGAAAATGCTACTTTCAGTGCAAATATTAACAGGCACAAGGATTAATAACGTATAATATTATCTAACTGTGTGAACCCCTGGAGAGTTTACTCACGAGCCGCCACTGGACTCAGCTTTCGTAGTACTTCAAGGTGGTGACATTTGTTCTTTGTCCTATGGATGTTCGTTTGTTTTAAACGTCCAGTTGTTCCACATTACCCAATTTCTGCTATTCTGTCTGCAGCTTTAGCAAGATCATTTTCTACTTCCTTCCTTCCTTCCTTTTGTCTTAGTATCTTTTCTGTGTACTCTAGGGTGCTACCTGATCCCATTGATGTTTGCTCTGCAGCATTATTTCGATGATATTTTCGGGCGAGATCCGTGCCACTACATTTTCTAGGGTTTGCCACCCCTCATTCCATCTGTCACAGGTGAAAAATATGTGCACATCATCTAGTTCCTGTTTGCAGAAAATTCAGTTTGGTCTGTCTAGTTTTCCCATCCTATATAGGTAAGCCCAGAACAGGCCGTGACCAGTTAGAAATTGCATTATGAAATAATTTTTCTGTCCATGTGTGGAATCAATCCACTCAGCTATCTGCTTTATGAGCCTAGCAGTCCATCTTCCCTTCGTGTCACTGGTCCACTTTGCTCCCACTGAACCCTCCCTGTGAGCTTGTACTTTATCTACTTGGTCTTCCTCTTGTAAACTTGTTTTCGCTCCTGTGCCAGCGGTTCGATTGGAATTATTCCTGCGACGATAAGAACTGCAGACTCTGAAACTATGTGGTAGGTGCAAGCCACTATGAGAGTGCCACTTCGTTACACCGCTTACATGCGCCTAAGGTATGTCTGGAGTTTGAGTGCATCAGCCTAGATCTCTGTACAATAAAGTAGTATTGAGTGCGTGACTGACATCCTTAGTCATCGCGTGGACTGTGTCAGCCGTCTGGTAGCCACAATTCTACTCAATGCTGTGGTCACAGTTGTAGCCGTATCAGCGGGCTGTTTTATCTGTGCCCAAATCATGAGCTTTGTGTCCAGCAGTATACCCAGATACTAATCATGGCCTTTGGCTGCACACTTTCTTCCCCGACTTGGATTGGCAAGATGTGGGACAGATACCTTTTTTATAATTAGCACAATCTCTGTTTTGTCAGTTCCCAGTTTTAAGCCATGGTCTGTCATGCAGGAACTAACTCATCTCATAACTTTCCTTAATCTCGTCTGAGCCATCTCTACATCTCGTGCTATAATATCATCAGTGTACCCCACAAAGAATATATTTTCAGGCATGTCAATCCGAAGAATGCCATCATGGAGGATTCCACAGCTCTGGCCCAAGAATTGATCCCAGAGCTGCCCCTGCTATGACCTCTTTAATCCAGCATCGTCCTGCAGTTCTTATTTTGAGAGTAGATCTTATTAATTAAGATAATATAGATACAACTGTATGGAACATTTTGTTGAAGAGGAGCTTCAGAATTGCTATATTTATAATGACCAATTATAAAATACTCATAATATTAATTGATGTAAGTACACTAATCATTTTTACTTTTGACTGTATCTTCACTATCAACAAAATTATGCAGATTATAATTACCCTGATTGTCAGATATACTTTCAAAATGTATATCTGAGAAACTGATTTTAATACTAAGTGGGTAGTGTGCATGTGTGATCTGTATTTTCCAGGCCTCAAGACATAACCATGAGAAAGTTTCCCACGTTTATGAGGATCATAACCAAACTCATTTTTTGCTTTAGCTGTAGAATTGTCATTTAAATGGGACATCAATAAGACTGAAATTAAATGGGACAAATAAGACTGCATGACATTCGGGCAAAACAAGCAATGAAAAACTGGGTTTTTACTCCAGTATAGTCTGTTAACAGGTCTTGATGAAATGGAAAGGTGCCGAATTGGTGAAATGAATCTTTTGTTTTCATTTATTGTCACTGTGCTCCAGTTAGAAAATCTGCTCTTTGGGGACAGTATGTTTTGGGCTTGAAGTTTATTGAGAGTAGTTCGAGCATACAAATTTGTTTACTCTTTCTTATTTTTTTATGGGTCAATCCATTTGAAATACCCAATTTCAGATTAAAAGGTTGCTGACAAAATATATTATTTTTTAATTTTTTTACACAAAGTTTACTATATTCAGAGAATAGAAAACAAGCATTCATTCATTTTTTAGTTGTTCAGTTTTTTTTTTAGTGACCATTTTGTATAGCTGAGTTAGCCTACTTTGCACTTTACAAAGGTTTGCGGTAAACTCTGTAGCTCCTTTATTTTTGAAGATATTGATTTAAAACAAAAACCATGTTAAAGAGAATTAAATGTACAACATTGTATGTCCTGTGCACATTTAAGCCTACTGCACTACAAATACCTTAAAAAATTGTTGAAAGTTAAAGTTTTAAAAAAGCAAATTGTCATTTTTGAAATTAAAAATTTTAAAGAAAAAACTAAGACTCACCTTTAATTTTTTTTCTAGATATAGGCTTCATAGTATTCTACTTCCTAAAAAGGTTTGATACCTGAGAGTCTCATCCTTTTTTTATGGGTCTTCAAACATTGCGATTTTTCTAAAATCGGCTATATTCAACCTGAAATATCTCAAAACGGACACTCTTGAAAAATCTCAAATTTCCACAAAACCATCTTTATTTGTGTAGTAATAAGTGGTTAAAATTTGATCACTGAGACTTTAGTAGTTTTTGAGTTAACTTTTTTTAAGTACTGAAATCACAAGAAGTGGTGTGATGTGCAAATATTATAAAAACTGTGTTGTAAATCTAAATAATACATTAGTAACTTTATCCTAGTATATTTTTTTATTTATACAGTTCACACTTTAAGCAAAAACACAAAACTATTAATCCTTCTCTTTTTATTTTCTTAAAATGTCATTGATGAAAAAAGTTGACCGATTTCTGTACATAGTTTTTCGCTGATATTGAAGCTTCGACATGTAGCAGTTATGAACTCTATTGGTGTTAGTTTCCTCAGGACCTTACTAATAGGCACCCAAACTTTGTTATCTTTAGAGATTTGGAAAGAAGTCTGGGGCCATGTGGATGAAAAAAAGTGAATAAAAAGATCGTGGTTTTCCTCAATTGTTTCTTCAGTCATCCCGATCCACCAGTTCTTGTCGTAAATGCAAGCTACTGTATCTTGTATTTGCAATGAAAATACACTTTCTTCTCGAATTTCTGTAGTGCTGCAATCAGTAAACTCTTCTGACTGTGAGTATACATAACATCTGATATTTGTTTGAGTTAGAGGTACAAATCTATGAAATGACCTTGTCTGTGGAATTTGCTTACAAGAATCAAATCTTCTCTGTAATTTTGTGCTGTTTGATTGCACTTCTTCTGATGGTACATAAATAAAATGGATGCTTGATACATTCTCAAGGCAAAACCTGTACATTTCCTCAGCTGTTAAAATTTGATTGCTATATGGTCGCTGCAGGCTTGCCTTGGTAACAGCTCTTTTTGTGGTGCTACCGATTCCGTCACACGCGTTTTTCCCATGTGAGGAAGCAAAAAAATTCCACTCAACATCAAGACCAAAAGTCAGTTTTATGGTGACAAATGTTGGTAAAGTTTTTTTTTATTCTTGTTTTGGCTGCTGGCACCATCACTAAAGTACACAATTTTTTTACTGCTGGTACTACTTTCTTAACTTTTTCAACTAAGTATTTTTGAAAAGTGTGTACAGCAACAGTATTGTGGTCCAAGTTGTCACTGATCACACATAAACTCTTGCAGCAAATCTTATCATCATGATTTTTCTTATAATAAATCATAAGGGTGTAATGTTGCTTGAGGATTGAACCAAATGAAAACTCTGAATTTCATCTTGTATCACGGAAGTGAAATTCTCAGCAAAATCACATAGTTATACAAACATCTTCTGATAAGTTTTCTTTCAGTTCTTTTAAGTAATTAGACTGAGTTTTAGAAATGAAGTTTTGTTTTTACAATGCTAACAATTTTTCAACTAAGTCCTAGAGAAATTCATCAATTAGCATGACCCGAGTGATAAGCTCTGCACGATCAGTACTAACCCATTGTTTAAAAGTGACATAATTAGGAAAATCATCAGTTTTACTGCCTAAAAGTTCAAGGAGGAAATCCTTTCCTGGACAGAACTGACATTCATCAAGCATAGAGTCACTATTTTGAGAGACACAAACCAGCAAATCTATTAAATCTTTGTAATCTGTGTTCACTTTTGCTCCTTCTACCATAAGTTTTACATTCTGGTGGTATTTACACACACGCATTATGTGTACCAGCTGATCCAGGTAATACACACCATTTAGGCCTTAAAGAGCAAAAAGCTGACCTACTGATTTTATGATCAGGATACTGTTGTTTAAAACTAACAAATAGTTCACTTAAAGAATACAAAATTAGTCTCTTTTGTTTATAAATTTGACCACCGAACGATACGCAGTCCTTTTTCTCAGGACACAATCAGCTATTTTCATCTTCTTCATAAAATTTAATGACATCACTATAAGGTGACCATATTTTTAAAACAAGAAAACAGGGCATTTTAATCTTTGCCTCAACGAAAAAAGGGACAAAAGAGGATGCTAAAAATTGTTTTGTCATAAATAATTAGGTTTGCAAACTAATAATAAATAAATAAATACTGTGTAACTTACACGATGTAGTAGTATTCAATTCATTACAACCAAACAATCCTTTAGAATTATTAGTGCAGCATTAATTGATATTTTGCTGATGAATGGATTTTCTTTAGCAAGTCCTTTTTATCATTCACCATTTTGTAAAAGTTTACACAAGTGTGATTAAAGTTCACCTTATTAATCAACATAGCTTTCAAAGTTTGTACTGAAAGAGCGTTCTTGTCACTTGTCCACAAACCATTCATGTAAGAAAACACTCATTCAGTGGGGGCGTTAGTTCCAGGTAAACAAAGAAGAAATTCCAATATTTTAAGAAAATTGGAATAAGGCACATTGTTCACATTAAAATGTGAAATAATTTCTACCCAACAGTCGCTAGGTGGTGTTCTTTCCAGCTTCCATTTCTTCAGTATGTTCGGTGTTATGTATTGTTTAATATACACATACTCATCATACAGACCGGTACCATCTACTATAGATGAAGGAGCCACTTCGCGAATGAAATCTTCAGTCTTTTGTATATCCTTCCACTGGGGTATCCCTGCCTTAAGTGTTACCCAACTGTAGTCCCGCAAACTCTCAATGGGTACAACCCATTTATTTAAATATTCAGCTGCAGTTTGATAAAATATATGGACATACTGTTTAAATTTTGCAGTCTCTGATGACAAACCCTCCTTTTCCAATTTACCAATAATTGATCTGACAGCTGATGTTATGAAGCAGTCCTCACCCTTGGAAACTAAATTAGCTTTTAAATCATTTAACACAGAAATTACCTGAAAAACTGTAATTGTTTGACCATCTACTCTTTGAACTACAGAGTGAAAAGTTGATGCTTGGTTGTGAAGAAAGTACAGCCATGCTTCTGATAAAGGATTTTCAAAGAATGATTTGATATGAAATGGGCATTCATTTTGAGATTCAAAATATGATTTCAGAGGAACAAACATAGTCAGAAGACGCTCAACCGCAGGGAGTAAAGCAAGCCATCTTGTTTTGCTATACCCTAAAACTTGTTTGTACTCCTGGTCTACAAATTCACAGAATTCTGTAAACAATGTCTTCAATATCAATAGGAAGGACATCAGCCGCTATCTGGATAGTATTGTGAATTATATGAGCAGAACACCCAAACCCAAGTAAGTTGTGCCCTAAATTTCCTTTCAGTTTTGTGAAGACGTTGATGCCCTTTCTAGATACACCTCCAAAATTGCAGTTCGTATTATCTGCACAAAGAGCGATTGTTTTTTTCTTTTAAGTTAGTATTTTCCAAACACTCACTCAAAAACATAGCAATGGTTTCTGAAGTTTCTCCAGGCAAAGATTTAAGATCCAGCATTTTAACTTGAATCCCCTCAGTAGGATTAAAGTACCTGACAAGCAATGGAAATATTTTTACATCCTTATGATTCGATAAGGATTGAAGCTTTTGAAATGTGGATGTGGAAGGAGTTAAGTGGGAAGACAGAGTGCGGAATGAGGAATTATTAAGAAGACTGGGAGAAAAGAGAAATATTAAAAACAATAAGGAAAAGAAAGAAGAACTGGATAGGACACTGTTTAAGAAGAAATTCTATTATAAAAGACAGTCTAGAAGGCATGGTTAGCAGAAAAAGAAAAAGAGGAAGAAAGAGACGACAGTTGATGGACAACATCAAGGTAGAAAACTACATTACCACGAAAAGGCTGGCAGAAGACAGAGAACAGTGGAGGAGTTCATAAAGAAAACCTGCTATACAGCAGATGCTATGCTATGCGATGATGATGATGATGATATGATTCGATGCATCCGTCATTATTGAAATAAAATTAGCTTTCTGTAAATCAGATTCTAGTTCAGAAATGGCAAATGAGGTTAAAACATTTAGTACAATTGCGTTGGCTTTACTACGGCCACACGTAAATTTTGGTTCAAAAGTACATTGGATAAGTTTAGAAGCACAGTCCATGGATCTGAAAGATTGGTTGTGCTGGACAGTATGATAAGCGAACGCTCCTTCAACAGCTGCTAATTTCATATCTTTATCACCAAAACTTTCACTTTAAAAAAATTTGTCAATGCGGTGCTAGAAGACGCACTGGCGCGCACCATTCTTTTATGTTTTTCACTGTTAATATGTTGTGATATATCCAATCGCCCCCTCTTGGCTTATACTGAAAGCAGATGAACACTTACTGCATCGAATATCTGAGTCAGAAAATGTTTTTTTAATGTATGGATATTCTTTCTGTAGGTCACTATTAAAAACACACTTCCTTTTTGGCGGTGACATATTATTTTCATGCGTTTTAGCACTCGCAGTTTACAAAAGTACACTGTATTTGAGTATTTCACAAGTTCAAAACACAACACTGTAACTATCTTTTCTTGTTCACGGAATCATTGTAACTATCTCTTTTATTTGCTATAGTAAACAAGTTTTTAAACTTCCACCTACCTTTAGTTCTTTTGTGTGTTGGCCGTTATGTGTGATTTCTAGTGTGGAACTTACCCCGCTCGTACGACGAACTGATCAGTGCAGCAAATGAAATGAGGTGTTTGAAATGATTTGAATAACAAATTGTATCATATAGCAGATAACATTTTATTTACGATTAATATTACATTTATTCTTCCCACTTCCTTCTATGCATGAAATATCAAAAAAATATTAACCCCTTCCCCCATTTTCGGGTGGTCACGACCTTACCAGTCCTGGCCGTGGGTTTTGGCACTCGGAGGCGGACCATGGTTGGCGGAACTTCCTTCCTTCGGGTGGTGAAATGACGAAGGTCCGGCTCCACCAAAATTGGTATGAAGTAGAAATTTCACTACATTATTGAACGGAGAGGGGGACCAATAAGGTACGTGATACAAAATATTTTACACTCAAGGTGCATAGATAAGGTGCACTATACCACGTACCAACATTGCCTTAGAGTGAATGTATGTATTAATGGAGGCTATATTTTAATAAGGCAATGTATTCAATTATAATTTAATAGTGTCATTTGCAAAATACAAAATCAGCAGATGACAGCAGTTACAGTGTATGTAAAAAAAGATGATTTTTATAATTTTAAATCTATGTCAGTAGTCGTAGTTTTTCTTTAATTAGATAAGTGACCAAATATAGTTATGAAGTTTGTAGTACGAGTTAAGGAAAGTGAAATGTTGGATGTTTAAAAGTTGAAAATGTAGACGAGTCTAAAAATGTAAACATGAAAAAATCAATTAATAAATAACCAAGCATATAAGAGTTGACCTTCCGTGAATTGTAGTAACGGTGTCAGAGTGAGCCTTATATGTCTTTTGGTAGTTTCCCCACATTTCGGGCGGTCACGGCTTCACCAAACCCTGGCCGTAGAATTATGTAAGTAGATTCTAAATTGGTGAACACTGAAATTGCCGGGGGGGGGGGGTAACTAGGGGAAACTACATAACTATGGAACAGCAGCTATCGTCAAAGGTGGCGATAATACCGTATTAAGGGTGTGTGAAATCATTTTAGTAGGATTACTGGTGTCTTCGGACATCAGTAATACCGAATTTTATATAACGCTGAACCAAGAACGGTATAGGCAGCGTCTATACCTTATATATGTAAACTTCAGTTCTTGGGGAAGCAAATGGACGCCACAGTCTACCCTCAGGAAACAATAGTGTGTGTGGAAAAGGAGCTGGCCGTTACAAGCCAGGGGTATAAACAAGAAAGTGTTTATGCAACCAGGCAAACGCTCGATCCGGTTCATCCGGCGGGTAGTTACCTAATTGTAACTGGGTAAAGGGGGGACTTTAAGAAATCGACGAAGTAGGAGGGTAGCTGAAAATTTAGTGAGAGGGTGACGACCTCTGTAAACAGCGGGCGGTCAACTTATAATACGGCTCTATAGAGAGAGTTGGGGGTTGACAACCCAGATAGCTGTTCAGTAACTGTTGCTATAACTATGACTCAATGATTAGTGATGTATTTCATGCATGAGAGCAAAACGATTTTAAGTACTAGGTTAAATGATAAGGATTCTAAATCCACCAATATTTTATGATGACTGTATAATTTTGTGTATTTGTATTAATTGTATGCAGTAGGTTAGGGATAAGGATTATACAAATGTGTACTTTATATAATTTTGAAATGTAGCCAGAGAAAGGTCATTCACATGACGGTGAGACATCAGCTGACTGCTGGGGTTATAAATATAGTATGTCACGTATAAGTGATTTGCAGATTTTGTTAATGTAATGAAATGTTTGAATATAATATTTTCAATGTGTTTAAAAGTTTCAATGGGTCTAAGAGATTTTAAGTCAAATGATGGAATTGATTTGAGATAGTTTTGAATTTTCAATGCTTAATGGAATGTAAAATGTGGTAAATGTTAGAATTGGGGTGACAAGGCATTTGAATTAATCAGTCCAAGTTAAGTTTAGAGGGGCGTTGAACAAAATAAGATTGTGGGAGTAAAAGTAATGTAGAACTGAGAAGTAATAGTGACACAGTGGTGATAGTGGGTATATGTAGAATATAAAAGTGATGTAATGGGAGAGTAATTAGTTGATAGGGGAATTTTGTAAGGGGGGTGGTGTGATAAGGAGTCCTCAACGAAAAGCGTTGTGGTGGGAGGTGAATAGTTTTAAATGGGGTTTGGCGGGGTTGCCTAGGGGAAGTCCAGGGACCAATAAGGGGATGAGCATAGGGTAGGAACACACGTCCTTAGTACAAAGAGGGTAGAGAGTATTTTGTTATAAGGTCAAATGATGTGAATGGAGTTAGAAAATTATGGGTAAATATTTTGAGAGATGGGTGTCATACTAGATAAAGTCTGTTAATGATTGTTAGAGTCAGAAGGGGGGTAAGATTATATATAAATGCCAAGTTAGTAAATCACATGCTGAATAATTGAAAGTCACCCGAACTTGTTATATTTGACCATGCATGGCCGTAAGATGGAGTCGACTGCCCCAGACAACTGCGAACAAAGTCCCCACCTTTGCTGGTGGTTTTCGGAGACACACACTGCCTTTTGGATTACAAAGTTTTTTGTCACTGTATCGGTAACATGGGTTTGCATTGTGCCCAGGTGTTGACAATGCCAACTGGCGAAAATATTGAGGCTGTGGAAGGTGTGGCCTCTCAGTGTATCCGCCAGCATCAGACCGCATGGAAATAAAGTTTTCGCATCTCACCATTTTTTGTGGCGTTGTGCGTCATTTTTTGGAGTCTAATGTGCGTCGTCTATGCACGCATGTTCATGTTGCGCGTCTTTGTACGTGCCGAAATGCTTAATTACCCTGGAGTTACACCCGACATCGCATTCCACTACCAGCTCGCCGTCCACAATTTCACTTCACTGTTCCTTTGTTTGACAACAACTTTGTTTAACATGGGACTGGCCACGCAGATGGAAAATAAATTTATATGATTTTAATAAAATAAAACCCTCTCCTTTTAGCCCCGTTACAACACTGTTAACTGTCTTCTACCAGAGTCACAACTGTAATGAATTTCTTTCGACTGAAGCATATGTCGTGTTTGCAGTTTTCAATATTGTGGGCGGCATTTATATGAAACAGAGTGATTACGATTAGTTAGTTGGCATCGTCTTACCATAGCGAGCGCAGAACGGCAGAGCAGCGCAGTTCAATTGTCGAGTCGGCTACAGCAATCGTTTACTGTACTTCCCCAAGCCTCACCCCGCACTGTTGCACGTATATACTGATAATATAAACAGCGCTGTTGTGTTGTCAGTAATCTTTAAATTTTTCATCAAACTGATACAAAGCCAAAGGAGTACATTATGATAAATTAAATATTGTTGACAGCATTTTATGCCGATAAGTCATTGCCACAAAAAAGGGACATTTTGGCGTCCCGTTTTCCCTTCAAAAAAAGACGGGACAGAGACTCAAGAAAAAGGTACTGTCCAGTTCCTCACCGGTCCTCTTAGGGGTTTTATCAATGAGATTTCTTCTGTTTTGGACAGAAGAATTCTCATTGAGGGGGTATTGTAACGTGTCAAAATTGGGTAATTTTATTTATTGCATTTCTGGGGTATTTGTATTTCATTTTATTTCATTTCGGGATTTTTATACAAAATATTGTGAAAGTTTTATTTTCCAACAAACCAGAACACGTGGCAAGTAGAACAGTTTCAGAACAAAGGCAAGACGCAATATTCCGTTGCGAAATCAGTTCAGGTATGCAGCCACCCTCTATTTCCACGAACTCTGCTTATGTGTGTCATGTGCCTGTACGCAACGACTCAAGTATGCGCGCTGTTGGGACGCAAAGAAAACCAACCGACGCTGTAAAAAATGGCGCAGAAACGACATTGGGTGAGACCAACAAGCCGACCTGCAGGATATGCAAATTAGGCACCGCCCCTTTTTGTGACATCAAGCCAGCAGTGCCTAGAGATCGTCGACACACATTACTGATACAACCACTATGTATCAAGAATAGAGTCGGTAAACTACAACTCAACTGTGAACGGCGACAAAATTCCGTTGGCAGTGGTCATGAACTTCCTACCGCTCGCCAGAGACGCCAGACCTATATATTACGTATATATTCGTACTCTGTGCGCCAGACAGTCTTTTGCTGTTCGTGTCGGCCGACACAGGGCCAAGTTAGGCTCCTTACCAAAATTCATATTTTACCGGTAACAAAGTGATATAACAATAACAAAGTATGTGACCGCGGTCAAGTAAAAGTGCAGAACATATATATATATTTTTCGGACACTAAAAACACGAAATCTAAAAGAACAATGAGTGCGCGCGAAAACCACATGGCCGGCCGGGAGGGATATTATAAAAAAATGTTAAGGGCTGTATAATTTTGTGTGTGTGTGCACAATTGCAGGCTGGGCAGTCTTGTGTGTGTGTATGTAAAATAAGGTAAGCTGTAGTATAAGATAGAATAAGAGTGATAATCATGTAATCCAAGCAAAGGATCAATTCTTACGAAAGTATTTCAGATGTAGTAAAGTTTGTAAAAAAAAAAAAGTTTAAATGATTCAAAACTAAATTAAATTCTTGGATTTCGTTGTCCATGACGTGTCCGTTACTTAACTAAATATCACTATAATATTGACGACTCGGAACACACCAAGTTTTTTATAAGTAAAAACGTAAAGTTTTACCTTACAGGCTAAACCGGCTTTCACCTATAGAAGGCTTCTGATGAAGCCTTCTATAGGTGAAAGCCGGTTTAGGCTGTAAGGTAAAACTTTACGTTTTTACTTATAAAAAACTTTGTGTTCCGAGTCGTCAATATTATAGTGATATTTAAATTAAATTATCAATTCTCTTCATAACATGTGTAGAGTTAGTTATTTCGATAACCTTAATACAGGTTTGCATCTGACGTACATGTGATTGAATTCTGGACCCTGATATAAGAAACTTTGCAGGTAGGTGGGACTGTATTATGTATTTTAATATATTTAAAATGGATCTGAACATAACAAGGTCATTTTATATACAGTAGTAAGAAGTAATTCCAGTTTTATAAGGTAATTAAAATCCATGAAATTAAGCCTCTAGCCTTTAATTAGTATGTGTTCTTAACATAAAAAATTAATACATACAGAATTTGTTTATTTTTGAAGAGTATTATATACTGTATATATAAATATATATATATATATATATATATATATGGTCTGTAGCAAGCACAAAAGCTAAGCTTTCCTGAACAAATGTACAAATAACTGCAATTACATCTGTAATGTTGGTATTATTTCTTTATATACCAAATTGGGTGATTTCAATAGGATCGCAGTCTTGTTGCATACAGATTATATGACCGTTCTTCGGGTAAACAATATACTATAATGAGAAAAGGTGTAACAGGTGTTTTTTTTTTTTTAATAATAATAACACTTCTTATATCATATCGACTTTGTAAAAATCATTCAAAATTTTATTAAATAAATTTTCAAAAATTACGAATTAAAATATCGTCATTATGTAACAGGGCAAAATTTGTATAACCGTCCTTTGTAATAATTTTCCTTGTTGTAATGATTTATAATAATTAAAGATCATGAAAGCATGTCTGGTTAGAAGGGAGAGGCGTATGGTGATAATTTCAATCCGCAGCTAGTGAATCACAGAACAAGCACGTGGCTTACGACACAATATTCAACAGTGACACAACAACGAAGTAGAGGAATTTGATGGCCTTATAAGGCAAGGAATGTTGGACATCGAGTTTACGTCACCGGTTAGTCATTTGCAGGTGACGAATAAGAACAGGAATATTCAGCACCTATATCAGGCGTGGTGACGCTCAGATCGCAGAGTCCAGCACACATCATCAGACCGAACAGACGTAATACAATAGTGGCCTCGGGCGTTTTTGGTAGGCCGAAAATGTCACAGTAGGCCTACCAAAGAGTGTATTGAAATGTAATACAGCAGTAAACAGTTTTCAGTTAACAACAGTGAACAGTTTTTTAAAACAAGTATTGTTGTAGTTCAGTGAAAAAGGCTCGACCAACATAGTGCGCAACATCGGGTAACACGTGGCAGATAAGTACAGTGACAAAACAAATTAATTAACCAAAAGTGAAGTAAAGTGTGTACGGTAAAACATTAATAGTAAAATGAGATCTCAATAAAAAGAGAAAGAGAGTGAAAAAGTGAGAGAGCGTGTGAGAAATAAAAGGGGTATATAAGAGAAGAGTAAGAGAGCAAAGTTCTGGTTTGCAAATTAAAACATTTTTGTAGTTAAATGGCACAATTTTTATCTATTAAAATTTGTTTTATTTACAATAATCAAAATACCAGGAAGTTAATATGTTGAATAAAAGCAAATATGATATTTCTATAACCATGTGTTAGTATAATTATTACGCCTGAACCTTAACCTTAACCTATCTTCTGTACCAAAAGCTCGCCTAAACGAACTTGGAAGTTTTTTATATAAGGTGAATTCAATTATCTAAATCATTTCTTTTGGGAAGAGTAATTGGTTTATACATTTCCTCCTCAAAATGTATTGGTGCCCCGGGATTTCTGGTGTTGGAAATTTTGTAATAAGGTAAGTCGTAAAGAAGATCGTAAAAATTGGGGGTAAGTATTTTTTATTTATTTGTAAAGTTACAATCGGCGACCCTCCCAGGATGCTTGTATAAATTATATATGAGTTAGGCCTGCTTGAAGTACAGAAATAGGTTTTTGGTCGCGCTAATAAAGTTCCTTCTTCTACTTTCAACCATTGCCATAGGAGGCTATGTCAGTCGACAACGCTATTTTAAATCTACAGTGAGTCATGGGACGAACTGGAAGTCCAACCAGAACAGCAGAGCACCTACGAAGAGGTTCGATGGACTCACGTACAGTCCATGAGATGATACGAGACAACTAGTAAACAGCACTAGCAGTAGAATCCTGGAAGAGGACCAGAAGAACGAGAAGGACACAGACTGAGGACCCAAGGAAGACACACTGATAGTATCGCATCAAATGAGGTGATGAAAAACCATTTTTGTTAATTGCAGACAATTGAAAGACTCTAATTAACATAGAATGAAAAACATTCAAACAGTTAATCAATCATAAAGAAATGTACATAAATGCAAAAGCAGATTGTAATGTAGAATAATAACTCATGTATAGGAATTAGTAGCTGAATCAAACATAAATGCTAAGAGAGAAATATTTGAGTTTAAATTAAAATAAATTAAAGTATTGATAAAATATTTGAGTTTAAATTAAAATAAATTAAAGTATTGATAAAGTGTTTGTTTGATATGATTTTAAATAAAAATAAATGAGAGTAGTTGATAAAGTCTTTGTTTGATAAAGTAAAATGCATATGCAATAGTAAAGAATGAAAGTCAAATAAGATTAAATAAATTAAAATAACAGTAAATTCAGAATTACAGAAAATAATATGAACTCACAAAGATAACCACACAATGAGTAAGCCGAGAGCAAAATATTTAATTAATTAAGATTAGATGACAAGGTTTATGCATACCATGTTATATATAATTTGTTAGCCATAAGTCATGTGCGAATGGTTCATACAGACGAATAATAATAAGTATTATTTTGTTGTTCGAAATGAAAGAATTTTGTTTAATAAAAAATAAATAATGAAAAAATTAAAAAAAAACTTATATAACGCATCATCTTCTTATTACGATTACACCCATGAACTCAATTTGTGTTGTTATATAATTTGTCGCCTTGAACGTGGGGTCAGACACGACCATTTAACTATTTAAATTTCTTATAGCTAAATGCATGCTCTATAAATACAAGTGTGGTAAACATATAATATGTATAACAATTAAGATTCTTACGAAATATTCTCATATATTTTATTTTGTTGTGTATTATGACACAACTGGTGCTCATCGAAATAATATCATTTTAAAGGTGTAATTGTATTATTAAGAATAATAATAATTAATTAATATAATATTTTAAATAAATAAAATTAGTAATTCGGTTCCATAATAATAATATTTTAAAACATAATAAGGAATAAATAAATATAAATAATTCAATATGGCAGCACCAGGAAGCTTTGATATGGAAGCACTTCAAACTATGATGCGTGCCTGGGTAGATGAATTAAGCACAAAACAAGCAGAAAATTTAAATGAGAAGCAAACAGGAAAACTGAAAGAGGAATTGAATCAAAAAATAAATAGTTGTTTTGATAGTTCATCTTCTTTTTTCACAGCACTAAATTAATATAGATTATTAAACTTTCATTTGTGAAACTTACTTTGTTTCCTCCCGTACGCATTTCGGCCTGATGTGCGCCTTCATCAGAGGTGTGAGACAGACTCACCGCTGATGAAGGCGCACATCACGCCGAAACGCGTACGGGAGGAAACAAAGTAAGTTTCACAAGTGAAAGTTTAATACTCTATATTAAAAAATAAATAAACAGACAGAAATTTTAAATGAGAAACTAAATAAGCAAACAGAGGATTTAAAAGAAGATTTAAATAATACACTAAGCGAAGTAAAACAAAGTATAGCTGATAGTAATAAACTGTTAGTAGAAAAAATTAGCGACACAAATACATGCATAGCGGCAGTCGAAACTACAATTGAAACAGAACTATATGAACAAACGATTGTAATTGAGAATAAGAGAAAACAGACATTCATAAGTAATGATGATAATTCAAATGAGATAATTAACATCAAAGAATACAGAGTAGAATATAAGCAATCATACGTGGTAAACGATAATATCCAATTCGCTGTGCAAACTCACAGTAAAGCAATTAAAACAGTAACACGATTAAAACACAGCACTTGCAACGAAGATACGCACAACAATTATTGACCGAAGGGTAATGATAACAACAATTGTAACTATAATTATAAAAACTACAGAGATTATCATAAACGACACACGAAAAAACAGTCAACTGTTTATATAGACCGCATACAAACTGCTAGTACGGAACGCATTCGTGGCGAGAGAATAATGGAACCTGCGGAGAGAAGAGAGAGAGAGAATTCGTCTGGTCAGCTCATCGAATAAAATTCTCACCGTATGAACAAGTGAATTACACGGTGAATGCAGATGTTAACACAATTAGGGTGAGAAGCGGAAGTTGTTAGGTGTTGGCAACTATACTACAAGGAAACAATGCCCGGCATCTAGTCGAACAATACAACGCATTGTGTAGTCTAAACTAGGGTGAATTAGAGACAACACCCTAATGTAAATAGAAATTATTTTGAAAATATTACTGTTTGAATTATTATTAAGATAAGGAATTGAATAATATGTTAATGATAAGATGTAACTGAGCAGAAAATTGCCATCTCGAAGGAGATAATGTAAAGAGGTCTTATATAATAACACGAGATTGTAGCAAAAGTGCGTAAGAAAGAAGATCTACAAAAAAGTAGAATTAAGATCAACTACCAGCAATAGGAGGTACACAACTATTCTCTTCAGACTGGTAAAGCAGTTTAAACATTGTATTTGCCTTAAAACAAGCGTTTTAAGACTATAAAACAGGTTAATTACCTACCGTCACGCTTTTTGAAATCCGAAAACAGGATTACTCGAGTTTCGACACATTAAGTGTCATCTTCAGATCCTCAATGAATATAAGTTAAAAATACATTTGTTGATGTATGCACATCCCGTCAGATAATATACAGGCTTAATTGTTCGGATTGTTCAAATTTCTACATAGGACAAACGGGTCGTTCGTTCAAATTGCGTTATAAAGAACACCTCCCAAGCTCTAAATCAAATATAGGAAGATCCACATTTGCTGAACATTTAAGTTCACAAGATCATAACATAAAAAGTATTAGTGAGAATTTGGATATATTACATAAATGCAGGAAATCTCTTAAACTGGACACTCTTGAAAGGTTTGAAATATATAAGGCCACTAAAGATAATTACAATCACATCTTAAATGAAAAATCGATCCATAAAAATAATATTCTATTTAACAGAGTAAACGGTATCGAACGAGATACTAGCTGTGTCAGATCGATAAAATTTATCAAAGGTCAAATCGGTATTGATTGATTTTATCGCATAACGTGTTCCTGTGCAGGTCCGCGTCAGCCGCGTGTATCGTGTTTTCGTTCTGTTTTGTCTCGGTTTTAATATGTGTTAAATTATTTAAGTATTTTTGTTGTTATGTTTGTGTTGTTTTTATTATCTGACAGGATGTGCATACATCAACAAATGTATTTTTAACTTATATCCATCGAGGATCTGAAGATGACACTTAATGTGTCAAAACTCGAGTAATCCTGTTTTCGGATTTCAAAAAGCGTGACGGTAGGTAATTAACCTGTTTTATAGTGGTAAAGCAGAATTGGGAGGTAGTATTATCTAACGAAATGTTGCTTAAAATTAATAAAAACGCATACATGAAACCGTAGAATATGCATCAGCTTTGAAAATTATTTATGTCACTATTAATAATATGTTTAGGAAGGGTAGAAATAGTTAAGAAATGTTATGATTGTCAGACGGCTGGTCAAGCGAAAACTTCATACTTATGTGGAAATGCAAGGACACAGAAAAAAGCGATAGTGGAAGTCTAAGGGCAGAGACTACTTAGGACCCAGTACTATGATTAAAACATCGAGTGAGTTAAAAACATAATAGTCTATGTATAGACGTGTTTCTAAGGCAGTTAATCTGTACCCGATCATGCAACCCACAACAAAGCTAAAAAGATATTCTGTTACGGAAGTGTATTTCAGCACATGGTATGAATGAAGACAATTATTTGTGATCAGAAAGGAAATGTAAGAGTGAAGATTGGAATAAAACGTTAAGAGAAAATGGAATTCAACCCATACTCACAGATATATGACGATGCAAGAAGGAGAGAAGTTGGTAAATATCACCCCAGTGCTTTGAGGAAAATTCCATTCATGAATAACTGGGTCACTAGAACAATTGAAGTAGCAACAATTGAAGTGTACCACAACACCGCATCGACTTTACTTGCATAGAGGGGGAATATTGCTCAAACCCTCCAAATAAGGATAAAATTGAAAAATCGCATATTCATTATTATTCGCACATAAAATAAATAAATGTGTTTGTAAAAAAAAATATAATACCATATTATGATTGTCTAATAAAAAGGCAGAGAAAAAAAAAATTTTTTAATAAACATAACATTTTTTTTCCCACCAAGCAGGGAAATAATGCGACAGGACAAAACGATACGGTTCTGTGCATTGCAAAAATAAATAAATAATTAATACAAATAAATAAGCTATGGAATAGACATGATTCAGATTGCAAGCTGGATTGTTTAAAAAAAATAGGGAACACACATTTCATGCATGTACACTAGGGTGGAACGAAAATGCCTTTTTTTAATTTTTTTTTTTTTTTAGTTTTGTGATAGTAGGGAAAAGTTGCCTTTTAGGTTCAAAAAGAAGAAAAAAAAATTTTGTTGCTATACTACAACATCTTGAGGTGCCGCAAAGAGCTTAAAGTTTGTAAAAAAATTTAAAAAATTGAAAAATTATAAACTTTGATAAATTATTTTTTATGGTTTTCTCGTACATATAATGTTACAAAAGATAGTTGTAAATACATATATAAGCATTAGAATTGGAAAAAATTATTAATTACAAAATATAATAATAATAAAAAAATATTTTTTAATGTCAAAAAGTTTGTATTTTTTATAATTTTGAAACTTTTGCGAACATTTTGGTTGTTACAAATAGTAGTAAATAAGGTTGAAATAAAAGCTCGTCAAATCAATTATATATTTTTTTTATTAGAGCACACATAAAAAAATATCATAATACACTTTTAAAGACATTGAAAGTTCATTTTTTATGATTTAAAAAACCCTTAATAATTACAAATGTTACAGCTGCAAAATGTTTGTTTCTACTTCATTGACACATTAAACTGTTTTTTTGTATCAAATTTTGGCATGTTCTCACGTGAGTCAATTTTTGCTCTTATATATCCTTCTCTTGCGATTGAACCACAGACATTTTGAGTCGATTCGGTCACCAGTTTCACAGCTCTTTCCACTGCTTGCGTGTGACAAGAAAGCCGGGGAAAGTCGATAAGCGGGTCCACTTTACTATTTGGTTGAGCTTCAGATGTCTTCCGTATAAAGTCTTTGAGAGAGTCAATGGAAACATGTTTTACCAAGGGGGGTTCAGTTACGTCATTTTCAGCCCATGAGATCATGTCGATGTAAGCCTTTGTGTCAAAGGTTATCTTTGTAACTTTAAACTTCCTGACTCCGCCTCTACTTTCTGTTCTTGCTTTTAAAACACGTCATAAACCAAGTTCTCTTACATTTTTGCGCTCATCACATAGCATGGACAAAAGGAGATTTTCTGCAGCAGCAAAGTATCCATTTATTTGAATAACCGGGTCTAGAACGTTCTTGAAATCATCAGAGAGATAGCGTGAATATGAGATAAGCTTAAACAGATGTTTGGAACCATAAGTACATGAAGGTTTTAACTTAATGTTAAACCACACAGGTGCATACACTTTCACAATGTACTCAGCCAGAGTCTTAAGGTTTTCAGTTGGATTTTCAGTTGCCACATACAATCTAAGTATACGGTTTGCTAATGTAAGCCACCTGGAGTGAGCAAGTTTTCCAGGGTTTCTTAAAGATAAATCTAGTGAGCAATTTCCACTTGATACAGCGATACACATATCCAATAAATACTTCTGATCTGTACTTAAATCATTTATGTTCTCCAAAAGAGGAAGGTTATTTTCAATTGGCAAGAAAGTAACCACAGGAAGATTAGCACAGTTTTCCAGCTGCTGACCTATTTCGCCTTTAAACTCATTGGGTCCCTTCGTTTTACCATCTAAATGACCAAAAAAAGATGTCGCAAAGGTAGCTCATTTCCATGGAACAAACAAACTAACCATTGTAAAGGTCTTCCTATTTCATTTTCCATCAAAAAAATCACAGCATTATTATGTCCAGTGTTTACAATGGTTCCATCACACCCAATAGCAGTAAAGTTCAAAAGTTGTTCATTGTGTCTCTATCTTCAAGAAACTCCAGTATACTGTCTGCTATGTCTTTTCCAGTGCCAGATTTAGGTGTTACGTGGCCTAAAAACTTTGAGTTTGGTTCCTCTATTAGTGAAACGTGCTCTTCTGAAATAACTTTTTTGTACAACTTAATTCCTTTCTTTTCTTGAACAATTGTTTTGTCTCTTCTTCCATCAAAAAACAATCCTCTATTTTCGGTTATCTGATCATAAAGACTGTCATTAATGAGATCTCTTCGATTTTTTGATCTTGCTCGTCTAATTTTTATCCTGTCTATTACTTTGGTTTTGTCTTCCCCTGTGATTACACCCAAGTCCTGTAAAGCAGTACTAGCTATAGCTGCAGCAGCTCTATCTGATATTCCGGTACGGTCACAAATGGAAGCTACAGATGGCAATTTAATACGCATTTGAGTGCTTATCTTTTTCTCTTTTTTCAGTTTTGAAGGGCCTGGTAGATTTATCTCTTCTTGTATATTTCAAGGACCTGGTTAGTTTGCCTCTTCAGCGCTGTCATTGTCGTCAGTAACCATTTCTGATACAATAGTTAAACTGTTTTTATCTTTCTATTCATATTAAAACACCTATTTGAAACTTTTTATTGCATAATCGAGACACGTAAAATTCTTTGAAAAAGTTACAAAAAGTGTGTTTTTATAAAATTTTACCGCTCTTGCGGCACCTCAAGACATAATCCAAAAAGTTAAAAAAAAATTGTATGTCTTTTTTTATATAAAAACTGCTTTTTTGACAGTATTTGAAATTAAAAAAATTTTTTGACAACTTCTTAAAAAAACTTAAAAATGTAGCGAAAATTGCAATTTTATGAAAATTTATCGTCCTTGCGGCACCTCAAGACGTGCTCCAATATTTTTCATATCTTTTTTTTATCTTATCTACACCAAAAGGCAACTTTTCCGCGCTATTACAAATTAAAAATCCAAACTTGATTTTTTCGTTCCACCCTAATGTACACGCATATCTGGCCCACCTGTCACTAGCGTTGTGTACACGTGTATTTTGTTTGTGTGGGTGAAGCCTGTCTGTTCCTGAACAGTAACCATTCCTTATCAAATATTGATAGATTTTATGTTTTATTTTAATTATAAGAAAAATATGTAAGATATTGTAAAACAAAAGACACCAGAGGGTGTAGAAAATAAAGGTGAACAAAGGGTTAAAAGACCGTGACAGAAAGTGCAATTACTATAAGTAAACAATGAATAGCTCTTTTTGTAATTACAATAAAGAAGTGTAATTTACGTATAGTAAACATATAAAAATTAGCGATCGATTGAGCATCGAGTAGTGTAAAACAGACTTCATAATTCGCGAAGATAGGCGAAATTAGTGAATTGAACCAGAGTGGGGGTAAAGATGCTTCGACAAAATCTGTCAAGATGAAAATTGTTCAGACCTGAGCTTTTGCATGACCTGGCTATAAATACCAGGTCGCGCTAATAAAGTTCCTTCTTCTGTTTTCAACCGTTGCCGTAGGAGGCTATGTCAGTCGTCGACGCTATTTTAAATCTACAGTGAGAGTCACGGGATGAACTGGAAGTCCAACTAGAACAGCAGAGCACCTACGAAGAGGTTTAATGGACTACTCACGTATGATACGAGACAACTAGTAAACAGCACTAGCAGTGGAATCCTGGAAGAGGACCAGAAGAACGAGAAGTACACAGACCGAGGACAGAATATTTCCACCATGCTTGGTGGAAATCCTCTATAAGAATCTCTCTCTCATCACTCTCTGATCCTGTATAAATTTGAACTCCACATAACTCTAATTCCCATATAAAGTATTTTTTAAATGCTATCTTGAGGAGTGGTATATAGGGGTTTTACTGTATTCCTCCATTCGCACTTGCACACTAACACATCAACTGTTTTCTTCGTTACTGCATCAAGTGACTCAAAATGTATTCTTGTATTCCAAAAGACACATTTAATTTCACTTAAAAAATGGTGCTAAAACTGTTGCCTATTCTAACAGATGAACTAGTTTCATCAAACAAAATCTAACTAGTGAACAAATGAAAAAAAAAAAATTAAAAACCTAATGTTTAGAATTCTTAATTAAAAATACCCAATAGATTTTCAAAAGATTTCCTTTTGTGGATACGGTGTTAAAAGGTTTACAGCCTGTTAACCTTACCTTTGTTATAGACAAGAAAACTATCAACTGTCTATTCCAACTTTTGTCAAAGTATCCCAACTTAGTTGAAGATGTTCAAGAACTTGATAACAAGTGACAGTGACAATATCAGTGGATAGTACAAATCCAACGGAATGTTGAAATGTGAAGCAGACTGTAAAAGAAGGGATGGGTTTAATTTTCCTGGACATGTCCATATAAAGTCTTCTCATAGTGTTAAGTAACATTTACGACGGTCTAACTTATCGTCTTATAGTACAGTGGAAAACAAAATACAAGACACCAATGAAATCACTAACAACCAGCTTAATTATCACAAATAACAGTTTATAATCAACTCGTACATTAATTCCAGTTACATTTGTCCAAAAGCATTAATAATGTCAATTATAAAGAATTTCCTGTTACAAACACTTTTCATTAATACACCACTTGTGACGAACTGTGTAAATTGCCCGACATAACACTGAACTCTAAGTGGCAGGTATGGGCTATTTATAGTCTGCAAGTTTCCTTAACATGCGTCTTTAACAAAAATGTGAAAATTCTAGAGAATACTTCAGTGCAGCCATGGCAGAAACACACACCATTGGGCTAGTCAAGAAGCTTCTAGAATGACACCATCGAAAGCAAGAGACACATGTCAAGCGTCACATATACATTACAGCTGTGGGAATAGCCGAGAAAAGAGTAGAACGTTTTCCAATGTATCAGAAAATTCAGTAATGGCATAATACTTTTTTCCCTATTACATAATACTGCCCCCTCCTTAAGCCTGTTCGTCCCGAACTGGCAAACTGTCTCTGAAGAAATACTTGGCTAGGCAATCTAGGTGGACGACCTTGCGAAGGATAATTCTCCAGTTCTTCGAATTCAGTCTTGTGTGATCCAAATGTCAAGTTCCCAGGAATACAAGTCTTCCGCTCAACAGCTAGTTTTGCTGGAATCACTCCCATTCCGTCATGTACTGATGACCTATACACAATTAGCTGGTCCAAGTCTGTTTGGTTCTCATCAACAACCTCTTGCGTAACTTCATCTTCAGGAATATATCCGAAGGCTCTTCTAATAACTCAGGAACAAACAAAGGGGCAATGCTTTAAAACATTTATCTTTTCTTGGCCAATGCTCAAGACATTCTCCTTTTACTTCCACAATGAATCCGTAGGCATTCATAATGTCCGTGCCAAGAATCACTTCATCGACAAAGTCTGCAACAAGCATTTGTTGGCTAAATTCGAGGAGACCCAGGCGTACACATACGTCTACCTTTTATAACACTTTGACGGGGCTTCCAGTCACAGACTGTATTTTACAAGAGCTAATTTGAGGCTAGTGTTTGCTGACTATGTCAGGGCGCACAATGGACACTGTTACACCAGTGTCAACTGTAAATGACATTGGTTTACCTTCCGCAAACCCATTAACGATCAAGTTTCCACTGGTCCTATCTATCATGGAAGTTGTGTGCTGTTCTGGAGCTTTATTTCTCCAATTGGTGCGATCACTCCCTTCTCTCGGTATTTTATTCTTCCAACAGTCTACCTGTACATGACACGTTTCCCACAGTTGTAACATTTATGTCTTCTGTCTTTACCCTTTGGTTCGAAAGATCGTTGTGGCACTGCTGACTTCTTAAACTGTTGTTCTTGAATCCTCTCGGTATGCCGGCTGGTATGACGATACTGTGGTATTCGATCCATTTGGCTACAACGTGATGGCATTCTTTGATTAATGTAGGTCACCGACTTGGCAGCTTAAAAACGGAGAGCATGAACAAGTTATTATCATGCCGTGCCTTTCTTAACACTTGTTGTACTTGACTATCTCTGATACCGTCAATAAACGTAATGAGAGAAATCCACTTCCGAAAGTCCTCCTAATCTGAGGGATAAATCAATCTCGTCAGTCAGTCGACATCCGCTTCAAACTCTTGAAGGCTCTCCCCTGAACGCTGTCCCCTTGCTTTAAGTAGAATGTTCTGTAATGGCGTAACACTGCCCCATCCTTAAACATGTTCGTCCTGAACTGGCAACCACTTCTGAAGTAATACTTAGCTAGGAGATCTAGGTGGACGACCTTGAACTTTCACTGTCCTTCCTGTTGAATCCGATATACATTATTGATTCTTTTTTTCACAGTGTAGGATCTTTCCCAGTGAGTCTCATGGTTATGTGAGAACCATGTTGCTCATGTGAATGTTGAAACATGATGCCGACTGTAAAAGAAGGGATGGGTCACTTACGTTTCTGAAGCTATCATCAACCCTGATGATGTCACTTTTGTGTTTACTGCATTCATCCACCAGTCTTGAGCGAACAGAGTATTTTCTGCTATAAACAGAATGAAAACTAAAGAAATAGGCTGACCATTCAAAAACTGTCCAGACTTATATATTGAAAAAGAAAACAAAATCATCCTGCTATATAGATAAATTTGCTGTCGAGTTTCTGAGTTTGGTGAGTAACAACATCTACAAGATTGGCAGGGAAAAGAAGAACAACAAAAGATGTAGACAATGTCGGTGAGTGGAAGTCACTTTTTCATAATATTTATATATTTATATACGACTTTTCAATTTAAATTTATTTCAACTTTTGTGATTTGTCGAAATTTCTGAAAGAACTTTTTTCATCCAAAAGTAATTTTTTTTCTCTCTTTATCCTAAACATTCTTTTTTAGACCAATGATTACATTCAAAACCTCAAATATTTGAAATTTCTCTACAGAAAACATTAAAAACATTGATCCATTGGTTCGAGGAGCCATGAAATTGTAGACACATCCAGGAAATTGAGACTCCTTGGGCAGAGCCATTTTTAGGACCTCAGGGGCCCCCGGCAGACCCGAAAATGAGGCCCCAAGTATAGTATATTATGCACACAAGAGTTTTACATTAAACGTCTGAGATATATACGATACTTTTCGTTGCATGTGGGCATAAAATGTAAATGCAATTTAACAAAAAATCACATGGTAGTAAAAATGTATTTTTACGTACTGCAATGAAAAAAACAAATTATTAAGTTTTTTTTTGTTTATTAAATTAATAAATACAGGCTGCTTTACAAAAATCACAACTCAAAATTTTTTAAATAATGATTTTATTTATTTATATTTAACAGATAAGAATATGCTTATAGATACTACATCGTCTACATAGAAAATGATGTATAAGTAAGTAAGTAACAAATAGGCCCATGCAAAAAGAGACTTAAGTCTATTTGAAAAAATGGTTGGAAAATTTAAAATAAACTTAATTTTTTTAGAATACTAGATTTTGAAAAATTGAGCCTTGAATATTATTGTTTTAAACTAAAAGATATAATTTGTATGCTTTAATTAAAAAAATATATTAAGTATTCCAAAAAAAATAGGCGATTTTTATTTTTTCAATTATTTTTTTAAGTTCTCTTATGTCCCTTTTTGCATGAGACTATTCAATAAATAAATAAATAAATAAATACACTCACATATAAAATTAAAAATTAATGATCAAAAAATAAAAGCTAAAATAAATAAAATTGTTTTAAAACTTTTTTTTCTGCACTTCTTTCCGCAAAATCATCAATTATTTCATCAAAACTAATTTTACTCATTATATCATTTTCTATGCTGAGAATACTTAAGGCATTTAATCGCTCTTGTTTAATACTATTCCTAAGGTAATTTTTCACAAGTTTAAGTTTAGAAAATGACCTTTCAGCAGATGCATTAGATACCATCAAGCATAAAGTAATTCTCAAGCAAATTTCAATGTTTTGGAAAACAGATAAAAGTCCATTATCATACAAATATTTATAAATTTTCTTAAGATTTAGTTTTTTGGATATAAATGAAGCCCCACTATCATGAACATCATCCTTGATAATCTCTTCTTCATCATGATTATCGAGTTCATCTTTATCATCCTTTTCTTTATCGTCGTCTTCTGTTTTTAAAAGTAGCTTCTCCAAGTCTACATGCTCTTTTAAAAAACCTTGTAGATGGAGGCACTCTTCAAATAACCTTTTTCGCAAACATCATTTTTATATATTCTCGAAAAAGTATTGCATGGAGTCTTTAAGGAACTTTCAGAGAGAACAACCAAATTTTCTAAAAATGCAAATCTCTCAGCTATTACATAATATTTTGAGGCTCTGTCTTTCAAGTTATTAACTAATTTGTCTATAATAGGTAAAAAAAACTTTTATCTGTAGATTCTCCTTCGGTGTAAAAACAGTATCAGGCATCTGAGAATTGTCAAAAAACTTAATTCTTGAATTGCGTTTGGAAACTTTCTTTAGTGCATTGTTCAAAAGTACTCAAAGTAGATCCAATAAATTTTTCTGTTTTTGTAAAATATATTTCAAAGCTATCTCTTTTCTTATTAACATACTCAGACAGGAAATTCAATATCGTCACCGTTGTTGAAAGGGTCACTGTCAGTTTTTGCAAAACTTTATTTACCTTATTTATCCGAGTTAAAATATCGTTCCACACGAGAGTTAAAAACGCTATCTCAAACTTTTGCATGCATGCAATTAAACTTGATGCTTTAACTTTTGTCTCTGCTGTCTGATCATCATCGTCCTCAATTTTTTGCAACACTGATTTTATTTCTGCATAGTTATCATACAGTGCAGTGACTGCATCTGCACGAGCAGACCAACGAGTTGTAGATAAGGCCTTTACAACTTTCTTCTTTCCTGTCAATGAATCCAACAGTATCCTCCATCTATACGTAGATGATGAGAAAAACACACAATGATCGTACGAAGTAAAAAAATCTAGCGGCCTCTAGGATGCCTTCAGCAGCAGAAACTCCGACCAAATTTAACGAATGACCTGAGCAAGGAATAAATTGTGCTAATTCGTTTAATTCTTTGACTTTTGCTTGAAGGCCATTGTAACAACCACTCATATTAGATGCGTTGTCATATGATTGACCCCGACAATGAGAAATTGGTATGGTAATTTCATTCAAAAAATTAACTACTTCATCGAATAAGTTCTCTGCTGAATGTCCAGTTATAGGAAGGAACCTTAAAAATCTTTCAGTAGGCTCTCCAAACGAAACATATCGAATGATGAATGTTAACTGATCGATATGTGCAACGTCTGATATTGAATAATATCTGGAAGCCTTTATTTCTTTTATAATTTCTTGAAGCACTCGCTTTCCCATAATATGAATAAATTCATCACAAGCACTTGGTGATAAGTAAGAAGTTGTACCACTGCCAGCACCACCATACTTTTTTATATGCTCCTTCAAAATAGGATCATACTCACTAAGTAATTCAAGTAGTCCTAAATAGTTTCCATTGTTTTTACACCCAAATTCCTCAACATCACCCCTCAAAGCAAGTCCTCGTCCAGTAAGAAATTTTACTACGGAAACAATTCTAGTTAAAATCTGACGCCAGTAATCTCTTTCCTCGTTCACTTGCTTTTGAATCTCAGAGTCTATTCTCCCAGACATAGAAGAACGGTTAAGAAATGACAGTAAAGAAGCATGATGCTGTTGACTGTTTTCATGAAATGAAACAGCTTGAGCACCATGCTTCCAATCGTTGAAACCATTGGAATTGAAAGGGTTTGTGGGCATCAAAGTAGAACGAAAGAGTTTGCAAACGAAACAATAAATCTTACCGGTGGATGGAGAGTATAACAACCAGTCTCGTTTTACTTTTTCTCCATTTTGAAGTTCTTTATAAAAAAATGTCAATTGGAACTTCGCTTTTGAGAAACCTGTTTTCCCTTTTCTGAAAATTCGTATACTCTAATATATTTACTGAAATCACTATCTAAATTTTGATAGCATGAATGCCCTTTTCGAATAAAATATTCTTGGAGTTGGGTTTTTGAAATTCTATTTAAATCCCATAATGCAATATCTAAGCTGAGAAATTCTTCAACCTCTATTTGTTCACCTTTATCATTTTGAGTTGAATGTGTGTTCATTTCATGTGTATTCTGTTTCGAATGCTTATTATGTGAAAACTCTTCTTGAATATGTTGTGAAACGAGTGATTCCCTTTCCAAATTACAAACTATTTGACCGCCTTGTTCAGAAAATGTAGACGAAGAGAACTGTGATACTTCAATAGCTGGATCATTATTGTCTATGAGTAGATGATTCTGAGGTTCAGTTGATGAAGGTGAATTACAGGGTCTTCTTTCAATTTCCGATTGGCTTGGTACGACATGAAAGAAAGACGATACCGTACGAGTTTTATCAATTAAATTTTGTTCTCTTCCAATTTTTCGGCGTTTATGAGCACCACTTTCAAAACGCTTCATTTTTAGTTTCAAAATTCCTTCTCTTTCAGAATCAAATTCGATCTAGAACAGTTTAGAATATAAAAAAAATAAATCAACTAGTGACTTTTATGTTTTTTATAAGAAATGAGTCAGTTCAGCAATGACATATCTGAATGAATTAATGGTCCATAATATTATTATGTAAATAGATCATTTTTGATAATCTTCGAATTGACATACCAGAAATGTAATATTTTTTTGTGTTCTACGACCTAAAATTCAACCTTGCAAAATTTATGAGACATAACCTTACACTGATAACGTACCAATACAGAACAAAATTTTAAAAGCCGTACATCATTTTCTAAAGGTGCGCATTACATTTTCATTCAAGCATACATCCACTTTTTTACAGATATACATGTTTAAAAGTTTCTGATATGTCATTCAAAGCTACGAACCAAAATCTTTTTTACTTCGGACCAAGTAAATAGCATAATATCACTGTCAGTCTAATTTGAGGTTAGTTTCTAAGTGTTAGCGAATTTAAAATGAAGTATTGATACGAATAATTTAGAGTGCGTTGAAAAACATACTAATAAGATAAAACCTAAGAAGCACGAAAAAGTATTTAATAATAATACGCCATTTTACTTACCTTAGTTTAAAGTCAACTAATTTTATTTTTCTATTCACAGCATGTATAAAAAAACTAATATTGGGTTAATGCAAAGTCATTGTGTCTTATTCAACCATCACTTAATTAATAAAATAACAATAAAGTGTAATTACAGTTGCGTTGCAAAAAAACATGAAAGGCAATAAAAAACAACTCCGGCAATGGCAAATATCCTAGTATATTATATTTAGATTTTAGATCAGCAGATAGCGCTGTATACATGTTTACCAACTTTACTGGGATTCTTGTGCCTTATGTTGCGCGCGTCTGCGTATAGGGAATGTTACCGAAAGTAAATGCATCATGTACATTACCAAAATTTCTCGACGAGGGGATTGATTTATAAATTTGATAATAAGTACCGAATATAAACTGAAACAAGTCAATTACTTTTAACGATTTTATAGATACGACTGTATGAGGTACGAAGTGCCTTATAATTTCACCAATCTATAGTATTTTTACACTTTTAATCTTATTAGTTGCACAAGTTATAACTTTGTATTATCCAAATACCAACCAACCTTCTTGTCTTTGGTTAAGCACGCGTAGATCTCGCTGTCCCCCGAGCATTTAGGGTTTAATGCTTTTAGTCTTTGGTTTAGCACACGTAGAGTGTGCTGTCCCTCGAGCATTTAGGTTTTAGCACTTTTTGTCTTTGTTTCAACACGCCTTGGTTTGAGGCCCCTTTAAAGTCGAGGCCCCCGGCATCTGCCGGGTTGCCCATAGGTAAAAACGGCTCTGTCCTTGGGGTTATAAAGTTTTAAAAAAAATTCTGTTGAAAGTTCATTAACTTTTTGGATAAAAATGAAAAACGCATGGGATACTGAAGTTTTTCCTATTTTGAATAATTCTGTGGATATACAATGTTGTGTTGTGATGAAAAATTGGTGGTGGTGGTGGAATTCATGGCTGAAGTATGGAGGGGTGATAAGGTTAATGTCTGCAGTGCACAGCAATTTTTAATCTACAAGTAAAGACTTGGGACTTTCAAGAAAAAGAAATAAAATTAATTCACATTACAATTTATTAACAGTTAGCCATTTTTAGTTTCCTAGTACATCTCATATTCTAATAGAAAAAGAATAGAAATCTACTGGGATTAAAATAATTAGAAATTTTTGAAAACCGGTTAAATAAATTTGGACTTGTTAGGGTACCATATCATAAGTATTTTATGATCTTCCATAATACAGCCATTTCTTTAGCATTATTATGTTCCCGAAAATGCCCTTTTTATCTCGTGTTGGTTGCAGCATGGTGACCTTTGAACCTTTGACATATAAACATACTTGTCAAGATTGAAAATGGTCAAAGGAGGCCCAACGATTCTAATAGAATAAAGGTTCCTCATACTTTCATTTACCAGGGGTGATCTCAGTGGAGTCACAATTAAGTTCAGTTTGGAGGGAACTCTTTCACATTCACTTGAGGGCATCACCACAGTATGCACATATGCTGTACATGGCTGATTTTCTCATGAATCTCATCTGGAGACTGCAAGAAATCTCTAAATGCCCAGATGGTTTCCCTTTCACTTGACCCTGAACATCTGAGATAAGTAGCAAACTTATTCCTCTCCAAACAGAATGTTACTATTATTTTGAATGTTCATCAAATTTTTCACAGCACTTAATAATTATTCTTTAAGGTGCTTTCACTTGTGAAAAACTTGTTATTTCCTCAAACGTTGTTTCGGACTTGTATTCTCCTTCCTCAGTGGGGTTTCAATGCGGAATGTGTCAAGTAGTTGGTAATCTGTAACGGTTTTTTAGGTGACTGGTTGTGTGTGGGGGTGTGGAGATGGAAGAGGGTTGGCGCGGGATTCTGAATTGTATGCGTTGTGTATTATTGTGTCGAATAGTGTGTTGGATTTAAATTGTAAATGTCATTGTACAGAACAAATGTTTATTAAATTGTAAATGTTCATTGAGTATGTTGTTTGGTTATGTTTGTATATTTCATATTGTTCTGCGGTGTTGAGTTTGCGACTTTTGGGTACATAGTGTAAAATTTCAAGATTGTTTTTTATATTGGTGTAATTGTGGTTTTCTGTCTGGATGTGTGTGGCAAATGTGGATTGTATGTTGTTATTGGATAATGCTTTTGTGTGTTAAGAAAATCTGGAGAAAAAGATCTTCCTGTCTGGCCTATATAGAATTTATTGCAATCGTTACAGTTTAATTTATATACGCCTGTTTTGTTGTATATGTCTATGTCTTTGTTTGTGCCGTTAATGTGTCTCTTGATGGTATTGTTGGTTCTGTACGCTATTTTGCAATTGTGTTTTCTGAATGTGTTGGCAATTTTGTGTGCGTTAGAGTTGTAGTATGTGAGTGTGATGTATTTTTTTTGTTGTGTGTTGTTTGTATTTTTTGTTGTTTTTACATAGGATTTGTCTATGTAATTTGTTTATTAACTCAGGGTTGTACCCGTTTTTTAGTGCTATGTATTTTATTGTGTTAAGTTCTTCATTATAGTCTTGTTTATTTAGCAGTATTTTTGTGAGTCTTTGTAGCATATGGTTGAAGGCTGCATGTTTATGTTGTGTTGTATGATTTGATGTGTTGTGTATGACCATGTCAGTTGTGGTTAGTTTTCTGTAGTTTTTATATGTGTGTGTATTGTTCATTTTGTTGATTGTTAAGTCTAGAAAGTTTATGCTGTTGTTTTATTCTATTTCTATGGTGAACTTTAATTTTGGATGTATCTTGTTTATGTATTTGTGGAAATTTTCTACTTGTCTTGTATTGCCATTTTATAATAATAATATGTCATCTACGTATCTGTGCCAATATATAATTTTGTTGGTATATTTGTTGTTATGTGTTATATGCTCTTGTTCTATGTGGTGTATAAATATTTCAGCTAGTATGCCCGATATGGGGGAACCCATGGGTAGTCCGTCTGTTTGTGTGTATATCTTGTTATTGTATGGGAAGTAATTTTGTTCAGTGATTATTTTAGTGAGTGTGATGATTTCTTGTATGTGTGTTTCAGGTGTGTTGTTTTGTCTGAGTAATTGTTCAAGTGTTTGTATGGTGTCTTTGATGGGTACATTGGTGTATAAATTCGTTATGTCAAATGATGCTAATGTTGAGTTGTGTGGTAAATGGATATGTTTTAATTTTTTGACAAGTTCTATGTTGTTTTTAACAAAAGTGTTGTTGGTTAGGTTTATATGTTTTCTGATTAGTTTATCTAGGTGTTTGGATTTTGTGGGATGGTGCTTGTGTGTTATTTATCAAAGGTCTAATGGGTATTAGGGTGGATCGAAACAAAATTTTTTTAGATATTAGTAATGGCTCACACGGGAAAAGTTGTCCACCAGTGACACTAGTTTACTTAATTTTTTTCAGATTTTTCTGGTGATGTCTTCCGGTGCCGCAAACGGTCTGAAGTTTCAATAAAGTCAACATAGGCAACACGCAACCAACTGTCTACAAGTACGCAATTCCAGTGAGCACAGTGGTTAAAAGTAGAATATTTTTCTAGTCTTAGGTTCTTAGAACCCATTTACTTTGTTTTGACACCCTTTATATGTGAAGTTCTTTGTTTATTTTGGCCCCAAAAACGGTCATAAACACCTGGAACTTGTGACAGGTGCGTAAACGACGTACAGCAACAGCAGTCATTGGTGCGCGCATCTGCACAAAGCACAACAGTCACTCAGTGTCTGTCTGTTAGTGGGCGAGTCCATTTTGGAAGAGTACGGTGGCTCACAAGAGGAGTTGGGTAGGTCGGAGGGGCGGACCTTTGTTTCAGTGCGTAATCATAGTCGTTGCGATCAACACGTTGACGAAACGGGCGTTTTTGGAGGTTATGTCATCTTGATGAGTGCAAGCAAAGTTTGTTGACAGTATATTAGTAGTGAGTGTTTACTGATTCTGATTATATTCTTTCAGTTACGTGTAATCTAACTGTAGTGTGCTATTTGCGAACAAAATGCCCCATGAGTGAACGTTAGAGGCCGGTGCCGAATAAGTTTTTAATTTGGTCTGATATAAGTGTGACAGTTCTGCTGGCTGTTTCAACTCACATTCGCTATTCATTATGGGCCGGAAAAAAATTCCTGCGAGGATTTCTCGCCTGAGTGTAAATAGTGACTTGTTTGGTGCACCTAGTGATTTGAAGGAGACTCAGTTGTCGATGTGTGGTGATGTTATGCGTTTCGTGAATTTGGTGAAATTAAATTTGTCTGCTGAAAACAAAGGGCGCGACATGCCTTTAGGTGAGGTTTTGCCAACAGTTGCGGACAGAGTGACGGTTATTTGGAAAAAAGCATCTATTCCCGTTATCCCAAAGAAATCTGTGATCACAAAACTCTTAAGGTATTGTAGAAAATGCCGCGGGTTGGCGAAGTCATCCAAACGGAATAAGGACTTTTCTAAAAAGGCGTTTGACCGCCTGTTCGATATATGTTCTTGCCGATGTAAAGATCTGAGTATTTGCTGTTGCAATAGAAATTTGCGAGTTCCAGCGAGGGAAATCGTCTTCCTCCACGACCAAAGAACAGAGCGAAAAATGATGGTAGGTGGGTTGGATATCAAAGTCACACAAGATCTGCAAGCAGCTGAGCAGAGGCAGAAGGTAAGAGAAGAAAGGTGGAATTCGGCACCAGCTGCGTCAACAAGTAGTGCAGGAGAGAGCAGTCAAGTTTTGACTGTAGAGCAGACGACTGAATTCGCGACACCTACGATTTCTGATGACACCGGAGATAGTGGAGAGGAATCGGAAACGACAGTATCTGATTTTGAACCAGGACCTCATGTATCGATAAAGAAGATGACACAGACAAGAATTCCTTTATCTAAAACATCTTCAGCAGCTTTCAGAACAGGTGTATCTGATAGGCATGTAGCACTCATTGCTACAGCTGCTCTTCAGGACACAGGAATCGTTTCAAAAGAATCTCCAGACAGCATTGTAGACAGAAGTAAAATAAGACGAGAAAAGACGAAACACAGCTCTGAAATACAAAAGGACCAAGACGTCTCTGATCACCCTGTCAGAGGGCTATTTTTTGACGGTCGGAAGGACACCACATTTGTTCAAGAAAAAAAGGGAGGCACATATCATCGGCGCGAAATACAAGAAGAACATATAACTATTATGGAAGAGCCTGGCTCTGCGTATTTGGGCCACGTTACACCATCATCCGGATGCGGGGTACATATTTCGACAGCTATCATCGACTTTCTGGAGAAAAATAAAGCCGACTTATCAAAAACGGTTGCAGCTGGTTGTGATGGAACACCAGTCAACACTGGTAAATTTAATGGTAGCCTTGCCTGTATTGAAAGACGACTTGGAAGAGAAGTTCAGTCACTCGTCTGTCTCCTCCACGCCAATGAACTCCCACTTCGCCATTTGTTCAAACATCTAGATGGAGACACCATCGGTCCAAAGACTTACTCAGGCCCAATCGGAAAGAAACTTTCTTCGTGCGAGAGTCTTCCAATCACTTCTTACCAGGCAATACCGCTTGATTGGTTTGACAATTATAACGAGTTACAAGAGGATCTGAGCACTGACCAAAAATACCTTCTAAAATTGTGCAACACTGTGTCAACAGGATTGTGCCCACGAAGTGTACGTTTAATGAAGCCCGGTCCCGTGAATCTGTCCAGATGGCTTACGACGGCACGCCGCATTTTGCGCCTGTATGTCAGCACCTCGTCACCTAATTCATCATTGGTTTGGCTCGTTATATTCATAGTAAAAGTTTATGCACCAATGTGGTTCGCGATTTGCCGACATCCTTCGTGCAGTGATGGTGCGCTGCATCTCTGGAAGATGGGCCAGCTAGCATCAGTTTTACCAGATGACCTCAAGAAAATAGCGTTTGCGGTGTTAGAAACCAGCGGCTTCTTTGCACACCCGGAGAATGTCTTGATCGCTATGATCACCGACTCTTCTCCTGATATACGAAATCTTGGATGGAGAAGAGTCAAGAAGGCCCGCCAAACACCAAGGAAGAAATCCATTCGACAGTTTGTCGTACCTCAAATAGATTTTGAAGCTGACAGCTACCACCAAATGATCGACTGGTTTTCTATCAGGGTCACAGAACCGCCATTGACTAAAGCACTGTCACCAGTAGACATTGAAGAGAACATAAAAAGTGCAGCAATGGCAGAAGCGTCCATAGTGCAATTTCCATGCCACACTCAGACCGTTGAAAGAATGGTCCGAGAAGTCATAGAGGCCTCTGCATCAGTATGTGGAATGAAGCGAAGAGATGGTTTTATTCGTGCGAGATTACTCTCAAGAAAGAACATGCCAGTGTTCAACACAAAGCAGGACTATGTCCTCTAAATCAAGGATTCTAAATAAAATCCTTCGGGTTAACTCGACGTGCAGTCACCTCCTTGTGATGAGTTCTGGGTTATTTTGGCCAAATTTAAAGCCAAAATAAGCGAAGAACTGCACATATAAGGGGTGCCAAAACAAATTAATTGTATTCTAAGAACCTAAGACTAGAAAAATAAGACGGTTGGTTGCGTGTTGCCTATGTTGACTTTATTGAAACTTCAGACCGTTTGCGGCACCGGAAGACATCACCAGAAAAATCTGAAAAAATTATGTAAACTAGTGTCACTGGTGGGCAACTTTTCCCGTGTGAGCCATTACCAATATCTAAAAAAATTTTTTTTCGATATTGGGTTTGTGTTACTTCTTAGCTTCTTCTCATCCAATATTTGACCATGTCTTGATGGTTCCGCATACTTACATGAAAGCTGTTTGTTTACTGATTGCTTAAATCTATTGTAGAAATATATTTGGAGATATTGGTTGGTATCCTGTGTTGACTGTCTCACTAGTAAAAAAACGCAAAATTTCAGATTTTGTGTTGCTTGTTTATAACCAATATTAGGGGTATCTTTACTTTTTTTTAAATTTTAACTAGGCTTTTTGTACATGTCACAGTCCTTTCTTGTAGGTCAACATGTAGTTCTGAAAGTTCTTACAAGCCATGAAGCATAAAAAACGTTTGTTGAAGTTATCTTACTGTGTAAACCACCACAGATACACTTCTCGTTCTTATCATGGGTCTGATCTGACTCTTGCTACTTTGTAATAAGAAACCAAAGCTTCATAATTTTGCCAGACAGCAAAATCTGTGTTGTAGCTTGAAGACACCCATCTAGTAGAGAAATGTCTACCAGTTATCAACAGGTGAGTTTCCATAAAGAAAGCAAACACAGTGAGCTCATTTGGATTTTTTGGGAAGCATGATATACATCATACAGTATACCCCAGGAAGGCTTTAAACCTATTCACTACCCCAATATCCCTGAATGCATCATTGAGAGCTCTAGGTTGACACAGAACCTGACATTACACCAGCTCCATCACAAGTTAAAGATAGTCTTTCCAAAATTCTTTTCTTGATACCAGTGCTCCAAGTGAGACATTATGCACCTGAATATTCCACTGGCAGTGACACTGTCAAGTTTAAACAAAAATGTGTAATGAGGCTTCATTTCTCATACATTCAAGAAAAGACAGAAATATACACTTAACACTTTTGGCTGACTGTTGTTGATTGATCAATAATGATTGAGAATCTATTTTCAGACTCAATAATTTCCATGGTCAGTAACTTTCAACTTCCTCTCTTATTTGGTTAACGATGTTAATAGAAGTCTTTTTTTAATTAAGAATCTTCCCCTAGTTATCAAGACCATTAAGTTCTTGCAGGTTGATCTCATCATGAATATTATTGAATGACTAAATTTTTGGTAAGTTTATAAGCTGTGCAAACGATTTTATAGCCAATTTCTTTTCCTTTTTCTAGCAATTGATTTTAGACACACTCCTTACAGTTTTTCCTTTTTTCACCCATTATTAATTTCACTGCAGCCTAAAGTTCACCACTGTCCCTATGATCAAAATTTTTTGTTAATGATGTGAGTTGCTATTTTCGCCATAATTGTAAACTTCAACCTTAACCCACTATCTTGCAATTCACATTTGTATTTTTGGTCTACCTCTTTCTTGCAGACTGTGCAGCCCAATTTGCCTTCTTTAAAACACAGTCACTCATTCTTCACAAACCAGACCTTCTGTGAAACAGTGCAACAAGTAGGGCAGCTGGATTTACGGAGCCATCAACTATGCACTTAGTATTAAGCACTGGTAATACCACAAATTCTAAATCAGGCTGAGATGAAACCAAAATCTGTGAAAGGTGTTGTTCGCATGCCGTCTGCAATAAAGATTATGATGCAGTCACCTCATGGAAAAAGTTTTTTACTTTTTCCTTGGTGAGGAGTGAAATATGATGATACTTTTTTCATTACACAGTTGTACATATAAAAAACAAAACTAATATGATGTAGACCTTCAAACTACACTACCATAAAATGTTATTATGAGGATTATTCAATAGAAACACGTTTAGAGGCTGTAAAGCATTTTTTATTCAACGACTTTAAAAGAAGTCTCCAGTAACATTGAGGCATGAGTCCCACTGTTGCACTAATCTGTAGATTCCCTGCTGGTAAAATTCTTACGGCTGTTTGCGGAACCATTCACTAACAGCAAACTCTACCTCAGCGTCTGATTGGAACCGCCGTCCTTTTAGTGATTTCTTTTGATAATCACACGGGGACAAGTCGGCGCTGTAAGATGGAGGTTGTAAGATTTTCCCATTTCATACAACTAAGCAGATCTTGACTCATCTGGGCTACATGAGGTCGAGTATTATCATGTAGAAGAATGGCTCCATTTGTGAGCTTCCCAGGACATTTATTCTTGATGCTGACCCGTAATCATTTTAAGCTGTCTGCATATCACTCAGCATTGATGTTGACACCAGGTTCTTTAAAATCTAAGAGCAGCACACCCTGGTAATAAAAAAATACAGTCACCATTACTTTTCCTGCCGAAGGTTGGGACTGACATTTTTTCGCATTCAGAGATTGTGCATGCTTCCACTGCATAATCTGACGTTTGGATTCTGGTTTGTAGTGATAACGCCAAGACTCATCACTGGCAACAATTTGGTGTAAAAAGGCATTATCTTGTTGTTGATAGCGCATCATATGCTGTAATGATAAGGCCGAACACAAATTTTTCTGCCTTAAAATAAACAACAATGGAATTGCTCTTAGCGTTCATGTACGTCACGGAAAAAATAGCATGATGTACTAATTACGTTGCCGTAAACCCTTAATAACTGATGAAATAAAGAACAATAGAATCACTCACAATGTACACATACACAAAAATAATGTGAGTTATTTTCTAATGCTTATAAAAAACTATTTTTTAAAATGTACCCGAACAGCATTCCATCATATACATTTATTTACTTTATGACATAGAAGTGTGTATGAAGAGAGTATTTTTAGTGCCATGAACCTTAATAAAAAGAAAACCATAAATAAGTTAGATATTGAAATATTTTGTGGCCTATTACACACAAAAATATTACATGTAAACAAAATAAATATTATTTCGATTTCACTGTAAATGGTACAATGATGGACAACACATGCTGGTAGTAACTGTACATGTATAGACTAAAAATAGGTATTAGTGGTTGTAAACTGAAAATTAAACAAGTCCAAATTAGCAATTGGAATGTATATTGTGTAAATAAAGTAGCCTAAAATGAACTAAATGAAAAAAGATTTCAAAAGTATTTACTTCGATCTCAGCTGGTGAATATATTTTCTTTCATCATATTTAAAAACGTTTTCCATGAGAATTTGAATTGCAAGATGGGCAAATTTTATATAAATAAGTGTAGAAAAAAAGGTTTAATTAATTTAGTAACACATCAGCCATAAGTCTGTATGTTATTATTCAGTAGTATATGTTCACTTTTGTACTTTGCAGTCAATTTTTTAAACTTAACAGCTGTAAATACACAGAGTTTATGGTGCTTATTTAATCATAGTGAACAAATTAATTGGAGAACTGCAAAGAAAAAAATCGAGTACACAGATTCATTAAGGGAGAGAAATAATATGAAGAGTTGAAGGAGTGAATGGTATTAATTACTTGGAACTGTTCCAGTATTGTGCCGGGATTTGAATTTTCCTGGCGAGATTTGAAAGGTCGTGCCGCCAGCACAACGCTGGATGAGGCAACACTGACTTGATCAGCATGCCGCGACCTTGAACGATGACGGATATAGTTAGCCAGCCGACTGAACAGCTGATTCCTCGCTGGCTGAAGTTAGGTTAAACAATCTGTAACAAGTCTCTTTTCTGTACCATGGTGGGCTAGCAACACAAGCAGTTCATCCTCATTTCATCTCCATCCTTTCGACTGGACGTTTCGAGGTCTGACGGCATGGGAAACAATTTGTTCAACTACTATGAGTGCGTAAATCTATAAAGTGCCTCAGGTGAGAGTCATCACATTATTCGCTGTTAATTTAATAAGGGGTTATGTGTGTTAATTGTGTTAAACTATTCTAATTTAATGATGATAATGCGTGCTAATTTGTGTATGTGTGTGACTCACACATTACTTCCGGTATCTGGGAGCACGTGGCGATTTGCGCTTAACTGCTGGAGAAATTTGAAAGTAAATGTAAAGGTAATTTAATGTAAATGTTTTGAATTTTGTTAATGAAAATGTAAATTTTCAAGCTTGCTTATTGCACAGAACAGTATTGCTGTGACAGTGTGTGTGTGTGTGTGTGGTGTCTATGTTACGAGGCGAGAGAGAGAATTGGGGTAGTTGTATTTCCTGACGGCCCACTACAAATAAAAAAATGTTTCAGGGTCTTCGCACAGCCAAGAGAAACGGAAATGCAGAGATGATGACAACAACATCCGTCACCATCGGCAGAGCTGTACACTAGAACGCTCCCCATTGCTGTCAGACTTAGAAATACTCCACAACACCAAAAAGACAGCTGCCTAGAAGGAGACAAGCAGGAGTTCGGAACTGACCAGCAAAAATAAAACACGTAATTACCACACTCTTCCTCACAGGCTCTAACGGGTATCATCAATTCTTCAAAAGTACAGGTGGCAGGATTCCATATATTAAACCTCAACAACAACACTCCACTGGTTTTCGAAGCATGAAAAGAAAGCATACACATATAAACAGTATTTTCATATTTGTGATGATTAAAATACGTTAGAACACGTCCTAGGGATGTATATTTGTGATTTATATGATTAACTGTGTTAAAAAAGATCCACTTGTTATACTGTTTGAGTAATTTTTATTGTTACTAATATTGGCAATTGTGATTAATACAGATTGAGTATATATATTTATATTTGTTGATATAAAAAAGCCTACACATAAACAGTATTTTCATATTTGTAATGATTAAAATTTTGTTAGAACAAGTCATATGGATGTATAGTGGTGATTTATATTCTTAACTGTGTTGAAAGTGAAACTATACTATTTATCTGCAAATAATATATATTATTAAATTTATCAAAACTTTGTTTTTTTTACCTTTGGGTTTCAATCCAGGGTCGTATAGACGAAAACAGTTGCAGAGGGGTTATCTGGGTTTAAGTGCGAAATAATTATGCTAACACAGTCTTTCTGATTCTAACAAATTCTTTCTCTTTTATTGAGCAAAAACTTCTTTAATTTACTTTGTGAACTAATAACATAACATATTAATCTATTTTTACTGGCTCTACTTTTTCTTGCTATTACAAATTCAACTCTTATACTACATAGAAAAAATCATATGGTTTCATCCTAACTGCTTACATTCTCTAATAATAATTACCAAAAGAAAACAATGATATATCCAAAAAACAACTTTCCTTAACTACATTTTAATCACTTTTTTACTGTATGAACCAGTACTCTTTATATCTTCTCCCCTCCCTCTTTCTTTTATAAGCCCCCTTTCCCTTAGAGATCTGTATGTATGAAGTTAGATTTTTAATTTTCATTTTATAATGGAAAATCACCATTTACTTAAAATTGGTTTAAGTAACTTATTAATATTCTGTGCGTTTAGTTACCCATCCACCACGTGTTCATATGGTTGGTTGCACTCCCTCTTTTTGACCACTTTCTTCCTTTTGACGCACTCCGACACGAGTTTACATTGAGTTTAATTGTGGTTCCTTTTTTATCACCTTTTGGTTACTTTGGTTCAATGTATATACCCATTATAATTTATGGTCGGCCGACTTTAATTTGCTCGAGCACTTATATTTGTTGACCGCGTGGTCCGAAAGATACGAGTTGACTGCCTGAGGTATATAGCTAGCACAGATTAATAGTTATGAGAACCGCGTGCTCCTATTCTGCCCCGCGCAGCTGTGCTGTGTACACTTTAACGTTCTAGCGGTGACTGACTCCTGTGACCTCCTGATGAAAACTGGGGTGTGGCAATTACGTGTTTTTCTGTAATTCACAGAGAGACTGAGTTGCCAGAGGTTACATAATACGTCTAGCTGGGTTGTCTAAACATAAACAACTTTCAATAACATTGTATGTGTAGTTGGTTAAAACGAGGTTCCACAAAGGTGAACACTGACTGCTTTGAACTAAATCTGATTTGAATTAAAATTTTTTTTTAGCACACAATTCTGTACCGTTACAGTGCCCCCCCCGCAATGAGAGGTTTTATGCCGAAGCATAAAAACTCATTGCCTAAAGCCTAAGAGGATCAGTGAGGATATGGCACCAACAACCCCCTTATCTCCTTACTAGTATCATGGGTAACTTACCCCCCTAGTCCAGTGACTGCGGCCGCACCTGAATGACATTACTGGACTTCCCTGCTCGAGATCCCAACACCATAAAATCAGACAGGCACGTCACCACAGTATCTCCTGACTCTGAAACATTCCATTAAAATGTCATCAACTGGCTTTTCACTATCCCATATCTCCGACTGATTCGTTTCCTCTTAGTCGTACTGGTTCGTGGTTAGCAAAGTACTGGTTAGATTTTTTATAAAGTACTGGTTTTTCATTTAGTTTGTTAGTATACAATGACAGCTGTTCTACATTCATACGCAGTTACATAAGCAGGATACAACATGATAAACATTCCAAATAAACATTACCATGTTTACATTGAACTAAATCTTTCACCTTGGATTTTACATCGAGTTACAAACAAAACATTACCACCTTGTTCACTTCAAGTCAAAAATAAATTATTCAAATTTATTATATTGTCCATCTATTACATTGATTAGTCCAACTCCAATTATTTGAGTTCATACTCAGACACTATCACCTCAATTTCAATTCATCATAAACGTTTTGCATTAGTCTCAAACAACCCTGTAACTGGCCTACGTAAAATACAATGTCCACATGGCAATATAAACTTACTGTATACTTACATCTAATACATATGAATTCCATACAAATTAAATATTGGTACTTTTCTCCCTTGACAAAACATTATTCCCCACAAAATTACACATTGATTATATAAAATACAAATAAATCATAACAACCTTACTATAAAATACAGGTTACACCCTCAAGAATACTTTATCATCAACTCACAACTTATCTTAGGCTACAATTTTTTTTTACAACACCCCTAATTCCTTAACTCCTGATACTCGTTACAATTTGCTGTGTTCTGCACTAGGCGTTTTGGCCATCGCCGGCCTCATCCTAGCCCTAAACCACATCTCCCTCTTGGCCTGTAACTTGGTCACCCCCCATCCACACTCACTATAACCCCCCTGGACTGTAGCGCCCAGTTGCTTCCACAAGGACTGATGCGGAAGGGGTGGACATTTTTTCTTTTATTCCACCCCTTTCCTTGCTTCCGCGTTACAATAGAAATTCAGTATTACATACCTACTAATAACGATTAATACACCCCTGAAGGACTACCACCCCTATGGGTGAAAATAGCCCTGTTCCAAAAATTGGTAGATTTCCCTAAAAATAACCCCCCCAACTAAATTTAACAAACCACCAGGTTAACAAAGCTAAAACAAACCATAAGCCGGTTATAACAATTAAAATTTATGATTTGCTATAATTAACTACTTTCACGGTCATGATCCGGTGAGGTCATGACCGCACTTAGGTGGGGAATCTACTGTTACACATTTAACATAGGTTTATTATTTATACCATGTTACATCATCAGTTGTATACACAACTTGTTTTACAAATACTACCTCAGCATCAACACAAACATTTCCTTCTGAAATTCAAATGGGGTTTACAAAGATGACCACTTTAGCTTCAATTTTTTCGACTTGCATAAATATTTTAATCATTTCGTTTTAATCAGTTACTATTTATTTTGCAATTCGAATCAAAATTCAAATCCAAATGAATTTAAATTTGTTACTAAAATTCATATATTAAATTAATTTAATGCCAACTCAAATTTAATTAAAATTCTTCCCTTATTCAAAATGGTTTAAGTTACTTTGGTTACATTATCCAAAATGATTCTACATTAATAAAGTCCTCTCACATTTAACTACCTTACAATCAAAACACTTAGTTACTTCATTATATTATTCACAAAAGTTTAACGCCATTTCATCACATCTTGTATTTATTTTATTTCATAATAAAATTCATCTATGGCAATTATTCATCAACATAAAATGTTATTATTATCATCTCCATCATAACTGTAAACATTAGTCATACAAAACAATATACCTGTTAACAGCATATCAGCTGATGCACTACCAGAATATCAACATCACCTTAACACCATACCTTTAACACAAATAAATACAATACAAGTTTATTTACAAATTTTCGTCATCATTTTATTATTTACCACACTTTATTGCATAAGTCAACCAAGTAATTCCCATTAACTGAAGTAATTAAATGTTCATTCACTAAACAACCGTCATCGAAAATCAGTCTTATGTTATTACCACACAATTCATTTTTATTTAAATTCATTATATTACTATTGATAATATAATAACCATACAATTTTATTTTTTCCATTATACCATAATAATAATTCCCAGGATTCTCTCCCATTATTATTTTATCATAAGCCATGTCTACATCAGTATTTTTGGTTAAGTCTCTGTTAGTGTTTTCTGTCACCTTTAAATAGTCATCAGCTACTAGTACGCTACTCCTCACCACAGGTAAGTGTATATTATCATTAACCTCAATATAATCATCGTTTGCTACTACACAAGGTAAGTCTCTATTATTTATAATAATTCTCTCCTTATTTAACTTCTCAACTAACCCTTTATAACCTCTATTCCACTTAAATATCTCTAACACTCTGTCTCTCTCTCTCTCTCTCTCTCTCTCTCTCTCTCTCTCTCTCTCTCTCTCTCTCTCTCTCTCTCTCTCTCTCTCTCTCTCTCTCTCTCTCTTCCTGATCACTTTCCCAACCCAATTTCACATTCTCACTCCACACAGAGGGCAATACCACTTTATTATAACACCATCTGGCCTTACCAGATACACTAAAAACCAAGGAACATAGTGAAGACCTTTTGTCTTCTACAACAACTATCGAGGAACTCTCGTCCTCCAAAAACACTAATGAAGTCTCTGCTTCACCGACATTACGGGAAAAATTTACCCTCTGTTCACACTCTACACTATCTTCGTACTCCCTTTCTGTCTCATAAACACTAAGTGCTACTCCGTTACTAACCCCAAATAATTTTCTGCTCTCCTCATTATTTTTACTGTTTACCATATCATGCATATATATATATATATATATATATATTACTTTAATATTTATAACTAAATTTACCTCAAGATATACTTTTTTCCTATTATGAACATGTTTCGAGAATTCCTGTACTCTCATCTTCAGCCTTCGCCATCTTGTTTCTGGTACAGGAACTCTCGAAACATGTTCCTAATAGGAAAAAAGTATATCTTGAGGTAAATTTAGTTATAAATATTTAAGTATTATATACATCAAGAAACGGACTGTAGCAGAAAGTGATTGAAATATATATATATCATTATCAACTACTTTGTTATTAGTATTACTCACCATTATTTTACTCTTGTTAATTATTTCCTCATCATAATTAACATTACTGCTCACCTTGTTCTCCGTTATTTTATTTATTATATTCTCACTACACTTACCGGTATTTCTGGTACTCTCCTCTCTTTCTCTAACATTATCTCCATCATCTTGGATTTGTATTTTAATTGTATTGAACCGTTCATCAATACCACACTGTGAATTTTTTAATTCATCAAATTTAGCATCATTTGTGTCGAATCGTTTATTCATCATATCATCATGAATCATAAATTCATCAAATTTATTCTCGTTTATGTCAAAACGACTATTTATTTTATCAAAATTTCTTTCACCTTCATTCTTTAACTCATTGAACTTACTATCATTCATATCAAAACGTTTATTGATGTCACTACTTAATGCATCAAATTTATTATTCTGTTCATTAAATTTATTATTTTGTACCTCGAATTTATTGCTTAACATTGTGCTTTGCTTTTCTAACATTAATTGTATCATATACATTATATCATTATTGTCAACTTGTTTATTTTGGATAGGCGTTGAATGAATCGTATCCCCTTCCATCGTTACGGACTCGGTTAGGCTTATTTCGTTTACTACCGTTTCGGTTACTATCGTCTGTACTAGTGTTCGTTAAGTCAATTGTGTTGACTTCATCACTCTTATTTTCCATTGTTTCTTATTTTGTTTACATACACAATTATACTTTCTACCCTACAACACTGCCCTCACTCCCAAATAACCCTTTTCTGCAACTTACATTAGGTCCAATTTGTATGATTATAATAAATCATACAAATAGTCCCTGCGTTCGGGCACCACTGAAACTATACTGTTTTTCTGCAAATAGTATATCTTATTAAATTTATCAAACTTCGTTTTTCTTACCTTTGGGTTTCAATCCAGGGTCGTATAGACAAAAACAGTTGCAGAGGGTTTATCTGGGTTTAAGTGCGAAATAATTATGCTAACACAGTCTTTCTGATTCTAACAAATTCTTTCTCTTTTATTGAGCAAAAACTTCTTTAATTTACTTTGTGAACTAATAACATAACATATTAATCTATTTTTACTGGCTCTACTTTTTCTTGCTATTACAAATTCAACTCTTATACTACATAGAAAAAATCATATGGTTTCATCCTAACTGCTTACATTCTCTAATAATAATTACCAAAAGAAAACAATTATATATCCAAAAAACAACTTTCCTTAACTACATTTTAATCACTTTTTTACTGTACGAACCAGTACTCTTTATATCTTCTCCCCTCCCTCTTTCTTTTATAAGCCCCCTTTCCCTTAGAGATCTGTATGTATGGAGTTACATTTTAAATTTTCATTTTATAATGGAAAATCACCATTTACTTAAAATTGGTTTAAGTAACTTATTAATATTCTGTGCCTTTATTTACCCATCCACCACGTGTTCATATGGTTGGTTGCACTCCCTCTTTTTGACCACTTTCTTCCTTTTGACGCACTCCGACACGAGTTTACATTGAGTTTAATTGTGGTTCCTTTTTTATCACCTTTTGGTTACTTTGGTTCAATGTATATACCCATTATAATTTATGGTCGGCCGACTTTAATTTGCTCGAGCACTTATATTTGTTGACCGCGTGGTCCGAAAGATACGAGTTGACTGCCTGAGGTATATAGCTAGCACAGATTAATAGTTATGAGAACCGCGTGCTCCTATTCTGCCCCGCGCAGCTGTGCTGTGTACACTTTAACGTTCTAGCGGTGACTGACTCCTGTGACCTCCTGATGAAAACTGGGGTGTGGCAATTACGTGTTTTTCTGTAATTCACAGAGAGACTGAGTTGCCAGAGGTTACATAATACGTCTAGCTGGGTTGTCTAAACATAAACAACTTTCAATAACATTGTATGTGTAGTTGGTTAAAACGAGGTTCCACAAAGGTGAACACTGACTGCTTTGAACTAAATCTGATTTGAATTAAAATTTTTTTTTAGCACACAATTCTGTACCGTTACAGTGCCCCCCCCCGCAATGAGAGGTTTTATGCCGAAGCATAAAAACTCATTGCCTAAAGCCTAAGAGGATCAGTGAGGATATGGCACCAACAACCCCCTTATCTCCTTACTAGTATCATGGGTAACTTACCCCCCTAGTCCAGTGACTGCGGCCGCACCTGAATGACATTACTGGACTTCCCTGCTCGAGATCCCAACACCATAAAATCAGACAGGCACGTCACCACAGTATCTCCTGACTCTGAAACATTCCATTAAAATGTCATCAACTGGCTTTTCACTATCCCATATCTCCGACTGATTCGTTTCCTCTTAGTCGTACTGGTTCGTGGTTAGCAAAGTACTGGTTAGATTTTTTATAAAGTACTGGTTTTTCATTTAGTTTGTTAGTATACAATGACAGCTGTTCTACATTCATACGCAGTTACATAAGCAGGATACAACATGATAAACATTCCAAATAAACATTACCATGTTTACATTGAACTAAATCTTTCACCTTGGATTTTACATCGAGTTACAAACAAAACATTACCACCTTGTTCACTTCAAGTCAAAAATAAATTATTCAAATTTATTATATTGTCCATCTATTACATTGATTAGTCCAACTCCAATTATTTGAGTTCATACTCAGACACTATCACCTCAATTTCAATTCATCATAAACGTTTTGCATTAGTCTCAAACAACCCTGTAACTGGCCTACGTAAAATACAATGTCCACATGGCAATATAAACTTACTGTATACTTACATCTAATACATATGAATTCCATACAAATTAAATATTGGTACTTTTCTCCCTTGACAAAACATTATTCCCCGCAAAATTACACATTGATTATATAAAATACAAATAAATCATAACAACCTTACTATAAAATACAGGTTACACCCTCAAGAATACTTTATCATCAACTCACAACTTATCTTAGGCTACAATTTTTTTTTACAACACCCCTAATTCCTTAACTCCTGATACTCGTTACAATTTGCTGTGTTCTGCACTAGGCATTTTGGCCATCGCCGGCCTCATCCTAGCCTTAAACCACATCTCCCTCTTGGCCTGTAACTTGGTCACCCCCCATCCACACTCACTATAACCCCCCTGGACTGTAGCGCCCAGTTGCTTCCACAAGGACTGATGCGGAAGGGGTGGACATTTTTTCTTTTATTCCACCCCTTTCCTTGCTTCCGCGTTACAATAGAAATTCAGTATTACATACCTACTAATAACGATTAATACACCCCTGAAGGACTACCACCCCTATGGGTGAAAATAGCCCTGTTCCAAAAATTGGTAGATTTCCCTAAAAATAACCCCCCCAACTAAATTTAACAAACCACCAGGTTAACAAAGCTAAAACAAACCATAAGCCGGTTATAACAATTAAAATTTATGATTTGCTATAATTAACTACTTTCACGGTCATGATCCGGTGAGGTCATGACCGCACTTAGGTGGGGAATCTACTGTTACACATTTAACATAGGTTTATTATTTATACCATGTTACATCATCAGTTGTATACACAACTTGTTTTACAAATACTACCTCAGCATCAACACAAACATTTCCTTCTGAAATTCAAATGGGGTTTACAAAGATGACCACTTTAGCTTCAATTTTTTCGACTTGCATAAATATTTTAATCATTTCGTTTTAATCAGTTACTATTTATTTTGCAATTCGAATCAAAATTCAAATCCAAATGAATTTAAATTTGTTACTAAAATTCATATATTAAATTAATTTAATGCCAACTCAAATTTAATTAAAATTCTTCCCTTATTCAAAATGGTTTAAGTTACTTTGGTTACATTATCCAAAATGATTCTACATTAATAAAGTCCTCTCACATTTAACTACCTTACAATCAAAACACTTAGTTACTTCATTATATTATTCACAAAAGTTTAACTCCATTTCATCACATCTTGTATTTATTTTATTTCATAATAAAATTCATCTATGGCAATTATTCATCAACATAAAATGTTATTATTATCATCTCCATCATAACTGTAAACATTAGTCATACAAAACAATATACCTGTTAACAGCATATCAGCTGATGCACTACCAGAATATCAACATCACCTTAACACCATACCTTTAACACAAATAAATACAATACAAGTTTATTTACAAATTTTCGTCATCATTTTATTATTTACCACACTTTATTGCATAAGTCAACCAAGTAATTCCCATTAACTGAAGTAATTAAATGTTCATTCACTAAACAACCGTCATCGAAAATCAGTCTTATGTTATTACCACACAATTCATTTTTATTTAAATTCATTATATTACTATTGATAATATAATAACCATACAATTTTATTTTTTCCATTATACCATAATAATAATTCCCAGGATTCTCTCCCATTATTATTTTATCATAAGCCATGTCTACATCAGTATTTTTGGTTAAGTCTCTGTTAGTGTTTTCTGTCACCTTTAAATAGTCATCAGCTACTAGTACGCTACTCCTCACCACAGGTAAGTGTATATTATCATTAACCTCAATATAATCATCGTTTGCTACTACACAAGGTAAGTCTCTATTATTTATAATAATTCTCTCCTTATTTAACTTCTCAACTAACCCTTTATAACCTCTATTCCACTTAAATATCTCTAACACTCTGTCTGTCTCTCTCTCTCTCTCTCTCTCTCTCTCTCTCTCTCTCTTCCTGATCACTTTCCCAACCCAATTTCACATTCTCACTCCACACAGAGGGCAATACCACTTTATTATAACACCATCTGGCCTTACCAGATACACTAAAAACCAAGGAACATAGTGAAGACCTTTTGTCTTCTACAACAACTATCGAGGAACTCTCGTCCTCCAAAAACACTAATGAAGTCTCTGCTTCACCGACATTACGGGAAAAATTTACCCTCTGTTCACACTCTACACTATCTTCGTACTCCCTTTCTGACTCATAAACACTAAGTGCTACTCCGTTACTAACCCCAAATAATTTTCTGCTCTCCTCATTATTTTTACTGTTTACCATATCATGCATATATATATATATTACTTTAATATTTATAACTAAATTTACCTCAAGATATACTTTTTTCCTATTAGGAACATGTTTCGAGAGTTCCTGTACTCTCATCTTCAGCCTTCGCCATCTTGTTTCTGGTACAGGAACTCTCGAAACATGTTCCTAATAGGAAAAAAGTATATCTTGAGGTAAATTTAGTTATAAATATTTAAGTATTATATACATCAAGAAACGGACTGTAGCAGAAAGTGATTGAAATATATATATATCATTATCAACTACTTTGTTATTAGTATTACTCACCATTATTTTACTCTTGTTAATTATTTCCTCATCATAATTAACATTACTGCTCACCTTGTTCTCCGTTATTTTATTTATTATATTCTCACTACACTTACCGGTATTTCTGGTACTCTCCTCTCTTTCTCTAACATTATCTCCATCATCTTGGATTTGTATTTTAATTGTATTGAACCGTTCATCAATACCACACAGTGAATTTTTTAATTCATCAAATTTAGCATCATTTGTGTCGAATCGTTTATTCATCATATCATCATGAATCATAAATTCATCAAATTTATTCTCGTTTATGTCAAAACGACTATTTATTTTATCGAAATTTCTTTCACCTTCATTCTTTAACTCATTGAACTTACTATCATTCATATCAAAACGTTTATTGATGTCACTACTTAATGCATCAAATTTATTATTCTGTTCATTAAATTTATTATTTTGTACCTCGAATTTATTGCTTAACATTGTGCTTTGCTTTTCTAACATTAATTGTATCATATACATTATATCATTATTGTCAACTTGTTTATTTTGGATAGGCGTTGAATGAATCGTAAACTTTATACTTACAGTACATTATTCACCCACTGACATAAACACAAAATATACACACCAATAACTCCACGTAACCTCTGAAACATTTAACAACAGTGTTATTTCATACCAAACAATTTCACATTTATTTATTTCTTACTATCAAATTCACATCTCGTAAAATAATTTAAATCCATTAGAAAATTCAATTATATAACCTTTGAATCAATCAAAATATTTAAACATATCAAATTATTTCAATTAAATTAATTATTAAAACAACATTTTAATTACTTTCACCCATTACAATAATTACAATTTATTTATTATCTTCTTCAAAATTATTTTGTGATTTATTTAAACTGCAAAATATTAATATTATTATTCTCACAACAATTTCCATAACATACACACATTGTTTACTTAACGTTTTACAATACACACAATTAATTTCACTAAACATTTATTTACAATTCTTCATCATTATTATTCAATTTATCACACTTCATTGTCCAAGGTTGCGAGGTCAAAACCATAAAACAAAATACTTAAAATTGTCCATTTATGAATTTATGATCAGCCTCCATCATCAAAAATTAGTCTGGGTTTCACATAACAATTTTCAATTTTATTTACATTCCACATATGGCTATTTTGTGTGTAATAACCATAAAAATTTAGTTCATTCGTTTTATCACAATGATCATAAACCAAGTCAACATTATTTATTTCTGTCCAGTCTCCATTAGTAGTTATATTCATTATAAGGTCATTTATTTTCTCATCATAAGGCAAATTGTTATTATTTAAACATGTATAATTAAAACAATTCTCACTCTCTATTTTAACAGGTAAGTATTTCATATCATTTAATATCTCTTTCAACTCATTATAATCTCTCTTTAATTTATATAATTCTATCTCTTTATCAACACACAATTCTCTATCTAAATCTCTCTCATTATAACACCATCTCGCGCTTTCAACACCATTCCACACAGAGGGTACTAATTCATACAAAAAGGGGAAACAACTTAAATCTTCCACTAACAAGGGTCTCTTGCCCTTAAATAATAACACTTGTGAACACCCTGGTTCATCACAAATAAAGGGAAAATTTACCCTCTGCCTTACATATTCATCTACTCTCTCTCTCCATTCTTTCTCTAATTCGTCAACACCAATTACTACTCCTTTACAATCTATTACTTTCTCTCTCTCCATCACTATCTCACTATTTATTTTCAACGGCTCACTCTCTGATATTACATTCTTAATTATATTATCATTTTCGACATCATCATTATCATTTGTTACCTTATTCTCTAATACCACATTTTTATACACTTGTTTTTCTACTGACTCTACAATTTTCTCTATACTCTGTTCTAATCTGTTAAAGCTAGTTTCTGTTTTCTCATTAGTATTCTCAAAACGTGTATTAATTTCGTTAATTTGGTTTTTTAACTCATCAAAACTATTCTTTTGAACATCGAATTTCTCATTAAAATCCCTACTTTGTCTGTCAAATTTGTCATTCATTTTAGTGTCACTAACATCAAGTCTAGCATTTATTTTATTATATTTATTATTGGAATCATTTTGTTGTTCATTGTTCTGTCCGTTAAATTTTTCATCAAATTTAGCATTCTGTATATTAAAAAGTGTTTGCATCATTTTCACTATCTCATTCTCGTCAGTCCTTTTAGTCGGGACTGGCGTTGAGTGAACACTCTCACTCATGATTTGCGATTCAGTTACACTTGTCTGGCTTTCATTTGCACTGTCAGTTAAGCTGACATTCTCGTTATTATCTGCCATTTTTTATATTGTAAATTTACTAATTTTCTTAATTTACATATACTGCTCTTAGACTTACTTCTACAACATCTTATATTTGATCTAATCTTAACTCATTGTCTTGCGTACTTTACGTAATTTTTTACATACCGTTATTTAACCTTCAACCATACTTGCATCTTATTTGTAGGTGTGGTTTTATATTAAATTTTCAATTCATAAAAACAGTCCCTTTCGGCAGCGCCATTGTGGTATTATTTTACATTACAAATATAAATACATAAAATTATCTCCACTTACCTCCAAAAATCTTCTCGTAACCAGGGTCTCGACACATGAATGTTAGAATGAGTTTTCAGGTTATGTAAATAACTTACGCAACTCATTTTTTGGGTGAAGAGAAATTAATTAAATTTTATTTTTTAAACTTTTAAAACTTCATATCAGACTATTTCTCCAAAATTAGAAAATGAAATAAAAGCATAATATTTTTTCTGTGATTCACTCCATGACTATGACAATTACTATTTTAATCTTACTCTAACATCTTACCTTATAATATATATATATATCAGACAGCCCAGCCTGCCCATTCTCACATTCACACATACAATTTTAATACCCCTTTATTTTTTAAAACCCCATTTTTAATTAATCTTGATACACATTGATACTATGGCCGGCCACGTGGAGTCATCCCGACTTCTTTTTTTTAGTCGCACACAATTTTCTGTTATGTCTGAAAACGAATTATTATTTAATTTTTATGCGAACTGTACTCACTCTCTGATTTTTTCCAAGTTGCACTCACATTTATTCGATGTTAAAAGTTACTTTTTTGAGCCCGGGTTGCCGGGCAACCTGCGCAGGTTGAAGTAGCAGATGGACTGGGCAGCGTCTATCAGTCCCCACCTCCTCGATATATTTGTTGCAGAAGACAGAAAGCAATGCCTTCTATTTGGTAGTCACTGCTGTGGCACATTCAACCCATGTGTTTTTTGTGTTGTAGACGTGGATGACATCTGGTGAGCACTGGTTGACATCACAAAAGAGGCTGGGCTTAAACTTTATTTCCGTCAGCTTAAACGCACATTGCTGAATTAAATTCGCCCATGCCATTTTGCTTTAACCAACTCGGCGTCGTTCTTCGCACATGCTGGTGTAGTGCGTTTGGGCGCGGGTCGCACACCGCCGCAAAGTTCTAAGAAGTGTGCTACAGTTGACAACACGACATTCCTTTGTGATTATTTCACCACAGCTATTGCGTACTGTTTCTTTGTTCGCACAATGCTTTTATTCAAACCCGTGGCCATATACACAGATGGAAATTAATTTATGAATATTTTAATAAAATAAACCCAAATTCAATGAAATAAAAAACCCCTCACAATTCGCCCCGTTACAAACAAGACATTCATCCATCCCATGTACACAGTAAACAAGTGTTGGCTGGATCCTGCAACTAGTGGAGTGTCAAAAAGAATAGTACTGAACAACGCTGGATTACTGTTCTTGCAGGTTTAATTCCTGAAGCCATACTTTTGTTTAAAACCAAAACTACAAGTGGAGACCACCACCACGAGATGAACTTTGAAAATTTTTCCAGCTGAGTTAAGGTAAAACTATTGCCAAAACTTCCAGAAAAATCTTAGTGGTTACTGACAAGATTTGCACATACCACAGTGTACAAAAAAAAAACAAATAGCTCCTCAGCTTTTCAAACAAACAAGTTTTTCCGCTTCGCGAAAAGGCGGCATCCCAGGAATGGCTAAGAAAAATGGGAATCAGTTTTTCAGAAGATATGATGAAAAGGGAATTATTATAAATATGTTGTTTCCAAAAACAATCACCAATGTGTAAAGCAGATATGACATTTAAAGAAAAAGTGTAAGAATTAGTTACATTTGTATCACTGCAACCTGAATGCCATTGAGTGTGTGTGGAACTAGGTGAAGGAAACTGATGCTCTGATGGAAGATGAAATAGAGAGGTTAATTATATTGGTTACGGGAGAAGAATCTTCTGACAGTTTCACCTATACAGACAATGACATTAAATGTTTTAGCCATTTATCAGATGGATGTGAAATGTCTGTAGTTGAAGAACTAGAATCGAGTACCACTTGATATGAAGACTGTTTCCAGTGCTTGAAGAAGAGTACAGAAAAAATTATATAATGCATCGCCTTATTAACATATTAAACTACAAACTGAATTAAAAATTATTCATGTACATTGGTCAACAACGGAAACGTGACTAGTTATATTTTACGGTTCAATACACTATTACAATTTTGCAGTTTATTGCTTACATACTACTTACAGCTTTGTTTATGATCAAATAATTTATACATTTTTGAAACACTGCTGAATAACAATTTTGACACCATAAAGTTTAAGTATTACAATGCTTTAACTTTAATTTTTGGGCCAGTAAATTTTCAAGTCGCGTATGAGTTGTAAGTTGACTGTACAAACGGTTAAGTGGCGTAGGGGAATGTACTGTATCCCCACACAAATCGCAGTGGTAGTGCTGCTATGCTTCCCCTCTCCAGATAAATTGTTAATGTAGCCATATAGCAGTGGTGTAGTACTAGTACCATTTAAAGACAGGTTAACAACAACTTGGAAGTTGTAACTTCTAAAACTTATCTAAAATGTAAAAGAAATTGTAGAAGCTGAAGTAACACGACTTGTAGGATTATACGCGGCAGCAAGCAATATTAATTCTTTACACTTATTTAAATTCAATTATTTTGTTAAAGTTACAGCTAAAAATAACTATGTTGATTACTGAAATGGCCATGCAGTAGTTTAAAAGAGTGTGCCTATGGGTGCACCTGTGGAATGATAACAGAATAGAAACAAGATTGTGTTTTCCTAACACAAGTTACAATGAACCACATGCAAAACCTGATGTTGGACTGAATGTGGATGCTGGTAAAGTGAGTTAATTGCCTAGCTGCTTTCGTTCAGAATGCAGGGGTAATAGTTGTCTAAACGCTCAATTTTCTCTACCTATGTACAAAGATAAAGATGAAAATATACTTAATATAATATTGAAACTTTCTCTTGTGAAAACTTACTTGTCTTTTTCGTTGAACGCGTTTCGGCGTCGTATTCGCCTTCGTCAGCTTAGAAACAGACTGCCAGTACTTAGTAACGGTTGTTGCTTGGAAGGTATAGTGGGGGTGGTGTGTAGGGGAAGGGGATTGGGCGGGGATCCAAATTATTGTTTGTTTTTTGTATGATTGTGTCAAAAAGTGTATGTGATTTATATTATAACTGGACGTTGGGGGGGGGGGAATGCGTGGTTACTGGCGATTGCTACGTAGAGTCTCATGCTGACAATTAACCGAAAAAGTCCAAAATTGCGAATGAATACGTATACAAAAACTCATTAAGCATCATTCATTGTTTCATTATGATGTATCGTGTCCAAAAAACTTGATGTTGAGATTCCGGTAGAAATATTTGTTTTGATGATAATACTTATTTGATGTAGTGATATTATAGTTTTAGCATAAGTATAAGTGCATAGCAAAAGTCTCTGTGTGAGAGTTTTAGCATAGTTTTAGCCTAATTTTTTATACACAGTTTGTGGACATTTTCGAACATGTGAACGAGTAACCCCATCATTCATTGTGATTTATTGTGTCCAAAAGCACGATGTTGAGATTCCGGTAGAAATATTTGTTTTGATGGTAATATTTTTTTATGTATTGATATTATAGTTTTAACGTAAATATAAAATATGGTAATAGCAAGAGGTGTTAATACCGATATATCGATAGTGTCGTAGGAACTCGATTTTGTGTTCACATCGATGGCCATCACAACGCAATGCAAACGCGAAGTTTGGTTGAAGCGTAATGGCGTTTACCGGTGTGTACAGTACTTTAGTTACATTGGCGTTTGCTTTAGTCGAAGAAAGTACGAAGTAACTGTACGTGAAATATCGTGCCAAGAACTAAAAATCATATATATCGCGGAAACCAACGTATTGTGGAAGTTCGGTAAATTTCGTAAACGTAAAGAAGTAAGTATGGTTTACATTACTTTCCTAACCAAAAGAGCACTGATGCTTAATTTTTTATACAAAGTTTGTGAACATTTACGAACATGTAAAGTGATTTTTAGGTGTACAGCTGTGAACACCAGCGTGGCCAATTTGCGTTACTCAACGTTTCTCAGCGAGAGAATTATGAGTCGGGCCACGTACACGTGCTAACACGCACTTTCCCAGGCCCAGTACACAAGTTCTGTGCTGTCAAATGTTATGATTTACATAATGAAAATATTAGTAACAACTCATAAAGCTCCCCAGTACAAATATTAACTAGATTTATAGAAATTGTGAAGTAACAGTTTGCATTAATTGAAATTTGTATATTACAGTAATATACATTGTACCAGAAACTCATCATTTTAATTTCTGATTTAACAGTAGCTTACCTATAATTTATTATATGTTGTTACAAAATTGAATTATAGAAATTTTGTGTACAGTTGGCTGCTCAAGTGGAAAAACTAACAGCAGTAAGCAAAGAGCTTGGACGCAAACACAAGGTATGCCAATTTCAGCTCCATTCATTAACAGACGAACGAGCAGATTTATTGGCACAGTTACAGGATCAGAAGTACACTGAAGCAAGAGTTAGGCCACGCACAGAATGATAATGCAGATTTAACAAAATCTTATGTAAGTTGAAGAATTTCCAGTTGATTGGCATTCCCAGATCACCATAGAAAGCATATTTATTTATAATTGTCTTGTTGGTACATCCTCTTTATTCACTTTTTAATATTATAAATATGCACAAATCGGTTTGAACAAAATTATTTCTCACACAATAACATGATTTACACACAAACAGATGGACTACCCATGGGCTCCCCTATATCGGGAATCCTAGCCGAAATATTCGTACATACCATAGAATAAGAACACATTAAACAATAAAACAAATACACAAACAAAATCATATATTGGCACAGATATGTTGACGACATTTTACTCCTATACAACGGCAACAAAAGACAAATTGAAAGTTTCCACAAATACATTAACACTATACACCAAAAATTAAAATTCACACTAGATTTAGAACAAACCAATAGCATAAACTTCCTGGACCTTACAATTACCAAAACAAACAACACACACACACATACAAAATATACAGAAAACCCACCACAACAGACATGGTCATACATAACTCATCCAACCACCCAACTCAACACAAACATGCAGCTTTCAACTACATGCTCCATAGGCTCACTTCAATACCCCAAAACACACATGACTACCAAGAAGAACTCAACACAATCAAATATATAGCAGTCAAAAATGGTTACAATCCCGAATTAATAAACTACACAAACGCATCCTAAACACAAAAGTAAAACACATAAAACCAACAGTACACAACCCAATAAATACATCACACTCACATACTACAATTCCAACACACACAAAATTGCTAACACATTCAGGAAACACAATTATAAAGTAGCATACAGGACTAACAACACCATCAGGAAACACATAAATAATACTAACAAAGACACAGACACATACAGCAAAACGGGGGTTTACAAATTAAACTGCAGTGATTGTAACCAGTTCTACATCGGCCAGACGGGAAGATCTTTTTCTTCAAGGTACTCTGAACATTTAAAAGCCCTCACCACAAACTACATACACTCCACATTCGCCACACATTTACAAAATGAAAACCATGGGTACACAAACATAGAACACAACATGGAAATACTACACTACTTACCTAAAAGTAGAAAACTAAACACAGCAGAACAATATGAAATATACAGACATCACACACTACAACCAAACAACATATTAAATGACCAGTTACACTATAGATCACATATACTTTTTGATACACTTGTTCAGACACACACTTTGAATCCCAGCGCCAATTCCCTCCCACCAGCAACCCCCACCACACACACCTACAACCCATAACGGTTACTTTGTACAGACATTCTGTATTTCAAATCCCACTGAGGAAGACGGACACCACGTCGAAACGTTTGGGACAAAAAACCAAAAGTAAGTGTTCACTTGTGAAAGTTTGTGCATATTTATCATATTTATTTGTTATAGTGTTGTAAAACTTTTACTTTTGACATACAGACATTACAAATTAGTTTCACAATGATTAATATATAACTTAATGAAACATGTGCATAGGCTAGTTTGTATAAGAAATTATATATTTCAGTACTGTTTGTGTGTTTCGTACAATGTTCTCAGATATCCAGCCATCATTTCAAAAATTCATAACTCGGAAACGAATGGTTAAAAAAATCTGGACATGAGTATTTTTCTCTAATGTGTTTTTCACTACATCTGTGCCAAAAATGAACAAAATCCTAAGACATGAAGTTTGGGCCATTGATTGATTTGGTGTGAAATTACCCTGTTTTAGATTGAACTATTTGCTTTATTTACAATAAAAGGTTGTTTTGCCATCTGGTAAAACATAAATGCTCTCTCTGTCGTTCGTCTGTTACTTTTATGAGTTGTAACATTTGTGGGGCTAAAAGATATTCTTTAAAGAAATATTATTTACCTAAAATACTGTATTAAAATAACATGATTTTTCCTTCTCCTTGAAACAGATTGTTGTTGTCTAGCATTAAAAGATTTTCACAAGTAAGCTAATACCGGTACAAAGAAGAGATGCAGATATTGTCGAGTATAATTAAGTCCATAGTGCACAAGTCCATAGTTTGCACATTCAATTCCATTCGGATAAGAGCTGGTAGTACGTCTCAACAGCAGACAATTGCATGCAGGACTAAAAAAAAACGAGATAGGTTTATGTAACATTTTTGGTATGTAACAGAGACAGACAGAGAGTGAGGGGGGGAGGAGAGAGTGAGACATCCGTGTTAAGCCAAACACAAATTACTAACAAACCTTGCACGCGATTTTTTGTTACTATTCGAAATAATATTCATACATTGGCTGCACTGATGGTCATAACAACAGTTGTAACGATTATAATAATTACAAAACACAAAAAGACTAATTACCCCGATTCTGACAAACTTACTACGACTTACCTTATTATAAAAACCAGAAGATCACAAATTCTCAAGGTCACCACCACATTTGGAAAAGGGCATGTGGAAACCTTTTTACACTCTTCCCATTAAAACAATTGAGTTAATTTAATTCCCTTAATTCATTACTCACAGGTTCTGTTACGCGAGCTTTTTGGCACAAGATAAGGTAAGGTTCTGGCGTAATAATTACTCTTAACACGTGGTTATTGTAGCAAAATTTAATAATCAAATTCATTTTTTACAAATTACTCAAACCTTGATAATATAAAAATTATTTAGACAAAACTATAAAGGATTAATTATAATTGGCAAACCAGCTCTCTCTCTCTCTCTCTCTCTCTCTCTCCCCCCCCTCCCTCCCTCCTTCCCTCCCTCCCTGCTGTTTTGTTTCTGGATTATAACCATAAAACCAGCTTTCATCACCGGTTATGACCCTGGAGATGAAGGTAGGGTCATTTTCAGACGTTTCTCTGAGTTCACTGCACACATCAACACGGCGCTGTTTCTGATCCACAGACAAAAGCCGAGGGACGAATTTCGCAGCAACACGACGCATGCCTAAATTTTCAGTTAGCATTTCTTGACAGCTTCCATAGCTTATTCCGGCACTTGTACACAACTCATGGATTGTTTGACGACGGTCTTCGTGAATGAGTTGTCGAATTTTTTCAACATTTTCATCCGTTTTGCTCGTGGAAGGTCGTCCTGAACGGTGATCATCTTCAAATGACATTCTGCCGGCCTTGAAACGAGCGTACCACTCCAAAAACCTGTGTTCTGTGTAGGGAATGTTCTTCAAAAGCTTCTCGAAGCATTGCAAAAGTTTCAGTAGGCGATTTACCAAGTTTAAAACAAAACTTAATGCACGCGCGTTGCTCGAATTTATCAGCCATCATAAAATTCGCAAATGAACGTTAACACACGATTACAAAACACAACGCATAGACCGAACACAACCTCACAATGCAACGAAACTCGGCAGACTGACTCATTACGTATTACGTGTACAGTATTAAACAAATTGATATTAAATAAATATAATTGAACTGTATACTGTATTCAATGTTTATTGTCGGGCGCCATCTTTACTGCCAACTGTAAAGAAAAAATATACGTACTTACCATGTTTGGGTTCTCTTCGGCGAACAGGAAATCAGAATGGTTGTCCAAAATAAAGAACTTTATATGGTTTACCCTGACTTAAAATTTATTGACAATTAGATATTCAAACATTTAGATTTATTAACATTTAACTTTAAAAGATCGCAAACAAACTACCTCTTTATCTCCTTCATCTGTTACACAATTCTCATTCTAACAAAGCTCACATGAAAGTAAAATTTGAAACATAGTTAATTAACATAATTAACCTATTAAGATATTAAGTATAAATCATTATACTTATAAATCAAAGTATAAACGCAAACCAGCCTTCTTAATTTAAATACATTCTCACGTACACACGCAACACACACACCAAGTTACTTTAGAGATCTCTCATTTTTATATTTGATTAAAATTTATTTCCCCCATTACTTAATTTTGAAAAACGAAAACTTTGTTCAAATTTAAAAAAAAATGGCTATGATGCATGGCTACTTAGCTGTTCTGTCGAGTTGGTGGCGTCACACTTTTACACATTGTTCAGTTTTAAAAAATAATTATTTCCGGAAAAAGATAAAACTGTTGTACTGAAAAGAAAAACTGCTAGTTATTTTTTACATTTTTTCGTCACATTTATATTTTGTCTGCGGGCCCGCACTTACGTTTCGAAACTTTTACATGTAACTCGCGCGAGTGATGAGATGAGACTGGGGCAGAGCTACAGGCGCTAATTTGTGAAGTCGCCGTTGTCGTACGACCAACTCTTATTGTTTTTAAAGTTTATATCACTCCGCCAGCAGACTGCTTTCGTTTGGTGAGTGTCTGACGAAACTGGTGACACACCTCGTTATGTAATGCGGTGACGCAACATGGTATGATCATCTCTTATATAACTTGTTGACAGATTTTGTTGTGTCCTTGAACTGACTTTGGCACAGTTTGTCAGTTATTGAATCTGTTCTCTGGTTTATAAAATATTATTAAATAATTCTGCATTCAACGCCTCAAGCAGTGCAGCCACCATCGCGATCGCTCCAAACCGTAAATTTACCTAAATTTGTTCCCTATCACCAAAATGTTATTTATTATCATAAAAAAAAATACAAATTGTGTTATTGCCCCAAAATAGGCCCGTTACAATACCCCCTCAATGAGATATTTTATGCCGAAGCATAAAAAATCTCATTGACACATTCATACTTGCTAAAGGGATCAGCCAGGATATGTTGCCACAACCCCCTGTATGGTTTACAAAAAAATATAATCAACTCACCCTTGGTCCGGTGACTGTGACCGCATCTGCATGACAATACTGGACTTCTCTCTCGAGATCCCAACACCGTAGAGTCAGACAGATACTCAACGCCCCTGCTCTGACGCGCAGGCCAGCTCAGGTCCGCCGCCACAGCATCACCAAACACTGAAACAACAAATCAAAATATCAAATAGTGGCCTTATACAACATACCCCCAACTGATCTGTTTCCCCCTAGCGGTGCTGGTTTGCGCTAAGAAGCACTGGTTTTGTTTTTACTTACTTATTTCTAACATATCAAAATACCTAACAACTTAACCTAACATAAGAAAACATAGTACATTAATAATTCACATTGTTATAAACATCTTGTATTTAAAATTTACACATTTTACATCATTAAGTTTGCATAAAAAATCAGAAAATTACCTTTTATTCTCATCAATTTAACTTTTATTTATTCGTTTCTCAAAAAATTTTTTTTTTTTTTTTTTTTTTTTTTTTTTAAATCATTTTATTTATTATTCCATTTCATTAACTTGGGTGATTCTACGTTATTCATTCTAATTCACTTTATCAACTTGGCATTTACCCATAATTTTCCCTTTTTATTACTCTAACGCTCCCTTAAAAAATCTTTAACTAGTATGACACCCCTCTATCAAAAATCTACTAACCCTTCTCTACCTCTAACTACTTACTATTTTAAATCAATTCGCCACCTTCTCTCAATATATAAAAAAAAAATACTCTCTAACCCTTTGTACATAGGATACGTGTTCCCCCCCCAAAAAAAACTCAATTCCCGTTCTCTGGTTCCTGGATTCTACCTAAGGCAACCCCTTCCCACTAAAACTATACCAAATCCCGTCCCAACCCTTATGTTGCGGACTCCCACATTACACTACCCCCTACTACAAAATCTCAATCTCATTACCTCACTACAACTACAACAAAATAACATCAACAAAATAAACAACAATATATCACTCAAAACTCTACATAAATTCTCCAATTCTACTGTGTCTCCACTTATACTTCTCAAAATTCTATCACATACATTAACTCAAAACAACATTGCATTATTTTCATCTCTACTATTTCTTTAACTTTAACTTCAATTTGGACTGACTCAAACATTTTACTCAAATAATTACTATCACCCATTTCTATCTTTTGCAACCCATTGAACATTTTAACTATCACACCTTTATTTCATTTTATTTTTAAAATCTATAAACACATTGAAAACATATTATTATATTTTTATAATCCTTATACCTAACATACTAATGCAATTAACACAATAAGACATAATAAACACATTATAGGAAGTATTTAGTGCATCTATTTTTCAAATCAAAACAAAATTATTGAGTAGCAAATCATCATTATTAATTAAAATATAGCAAATTTCTAATACCTTATCCCCCTGGATAATCTCCTAGCCACACACATCTTGTATAATACATCACATAACATCATACACAAATTGACATTAACCTTGATTATTAGCACACATTAAACCAACAATTCTCCTTTAAATAATTTATATAAAAATTTATAAACATTATTATTTAAAATTTTTCATTAACTTTTTTATTTATCATTATTTCATTATTTATCCTATGTTGCAATTAGCTTACTCAAAATTTCAAATTTATTATTAACATATATTTTTAACCATTAAGTTATTCCACAAAATAAACCACTTAACATTCATTTATTTATTCATTAATTATTATTGAAATTAAAATCTCATCACATATTTTAAATTCCTTATAAAATTCAAACATATAACAATATCCAAAAATCTCAGATTATTTACTCCAACTGATTATTAAAACACAACATACCTATCAATAATTCCAAATTACAATTCATTAATTATTGTCGTCATAATTATTTTTATTATTTAATTAGAATGCCAAAATATTAATAATATTATTATTAACACAACATTTTCTAATACATATACGCCTAACATTTCATACTACACACAAATGAATTCACTATATTATTTACAAAATATACGTCAATAACCTGTTCAATTGTTTTACACTTCACATGTCCAAATCTGCAAGGTCGTTACCAAAATTTACAGTATTCAAAAATGTCTATTCACTGATATCTAGTTCAACCTCCATCGTCATATAAATACCTAATATATTTGCAACATATATCATTTTTATCCATACATAATTTGTTATCATTATCATTATCATAATAACCCATCAACTTTATCCATTATACCATTACAAATTTTGTCACCATAAGTCATGATTGTCCAGTCTACCTCAGTATTATCGTTCAACGTCAGATAATTTGTTTTATCATCAGGTAAGTCATTATCATTTATAAAAATATTCTCAAAATAATTCACCCCTACTACTCTTTCTCTCAATTCATCATAATTTCTTTTTAACTCATATAATTCTATTTCTCTCTCAATACACAACTCTCTCTCTTCATAATACCACATCACATTCTCACCATTATTACAGACAGAGGGTACAACATTACTACTCTTTCTCTCAATTCATCATAATTTCTTTTTAACTCATATAATTCTATTTCTCTCTCAATACACAACTCTCTCTCTTCATAATACCACATCACATTCTCACCATTATTACAGACAGAGGGTACAACATTATACAACATCATTATACTCTTTACTTCATCTACTAATATGGGTCTCTTACCCTGCAAAAACAACAACATTTGTGAACACTCTGGTTCAGAAAAATTAATGGGAAAATTTACCCTCTGCCCCCATTCAACTATAACATTATTCTTCCACTCTCTTTCTACTTCATAAACACTCATTAACATTTCATTATCACTACATTCTGCAATTTCATTAGTACTATTTTTGATTATATTTTCATCATTTGTCTCTCCATTATTCTTTACCCCCACTATACTCTCAGAATTGTAATTAATATCATCACTATTTAATACTACATCTTCCACTACTTCGTCATTATTACTATTTGTCATACTTAAAACATTGTCACCTAACTTCTCAATACTCTGTCCTAATCTATTAAATGTATCTTCTATTATGTCATCAATTCGGTTTAAATGCTCGTTAGTTTCTTTAATTTGGTTTGTTAATTCATCGAATTTACTGTCAAAACTATTCTTTTGAACATCGAACTTCTCATTCTGTATATTAAATTTAACGTCAGAATCACTTTTTATTTCGTTAATTTGGTTTTTTAATTCATCGAATTGACTGCCAAAACTATTCTTTTGAATATCAAATTTACTGTTCATTTTCTCGAACTGCTTTAATATAACACTCATCATATCATTTTCTACTTGTTTACATTTTGTTGAGATTGGAGTCGATAGATTACTCGAGTCGTCTATAGCTGATTCAGTTAGGCTGAATTCTTTTGATTGATTTACTGTGGTTGAATGAACCCCTGGTTCTTCCACACTAACCGACTCGTTCATTTCAACTGCAACCTCGTTATTATCTGCCATTTTCTTAAGATCTTTTAAATATATTTCTTTGTAAAATATTATTACATGTAACACATACTTATAAAAAAAAATATATATTCTACTTACCCATACTATAAAAACATGACATAACCTTATTCTATACGTCTATTTTACGTATGCAAAAAAAAAATTATTTTACCTCAACAACCATTCTGTTGTCCCAAGTAGGCCGTATTTTATATGAATGTATTTATATAAAATTGTCCCTGTTCCAGAAGCCAATTGTACAGTATTAAACAAATTGATATTAAATAAATATAATTGAACTGTATACTGTATTCAATGTTTATTGTCGGGCGCCATCTTTACTGCCAACTGTAAAGAAAAAATATACGTACTTACCATGTTTGGGTTCTCTTCGGCGAACAGGAAATCAGAATGGTTGTCCAAAATAAAGAACTTTATATGGTTTACCCTGACTTAAAATTTATTGACAATTAGATATTCAAACATTTAGATTTATTAACATTTAAATTTAAAAGATCGCAAACAAACTACCTCTTTATCTCCTTCATCTGTTACACAATTCTCATTCTAACAAAGCTCACATGAAAGTAAAATTTGAAACATAGTTAATTAACATAATTAACCTATTAAGATATTAAGTATAAATCATTATACTTGTAAATCAAAGTATAAACGCAAACCAGCCTTCTTAATTTAAATACATTCTCACGTACACACGCAACACACACACCAAGTTACTTTAGAGATCTCTCATTTTTATATTTGATTAAAATTTATTTCCCCCATTACTTAATTTTGAAAAACGAAAACTTTGTTCAAATTTAAAAAAAAATGGCTATGATGCATGGCTACTTAGCTGTTCTGTCGAGTTGGTGGCGTCACACTTTTACACATTGTTCAGTTTTAAAAAATAATTATTTCCGGAAAAAGATAAAACTGTTGTACTGAAAAGAAAAACTGCTAGTTATTTTTTACATTTTTTCGTCATTTATATTTTGTCTGCGGGCCCGCACTTACGTTTCGAAACTTTTACATGTAACTCGCGCGAGTGATGAGATGAGACTGGGGCAGAGCTACAGGCGCTAATTTGTGAAGTCGCCGTTGTCGTACGACCAACTCTTATTGTTTTTAAAGTTTATATCACTCCGCCAGCAGACTGCTTTCGTTTGCTGAGTGTCTGACGAAACTGGTGACACACCTCGTTATGTAATGCGGTGACGCAACATGGTATGATCGTCTCTTATATAACTTGTTGACAGATTTTGTTGTGTCCTTGAACTGACTTTGGCACAGTTTGTCGGTTATTGAATCTGTTCTCTGGTTTATAAAATATTATTAAATAATTCTGCATTCAACGCCTCAAGCAGTGCAGCCACCGTCGCGATCGCTCCAAACCGTAAATTTACCTAAATTTGTTCCCTATCACCAAAATGTTATTTATTATCATAAAAAAAATACAAATTGTGTTATTGCCCCAAAATAGGCCCGTTACATACGGAATCGGACACTGGGACGCCAGGTTGTACAGTCACGTCCAACAGCCATGCCAAGTACAGTCCGGGAACTTTCCGATAGCACCTCGTATTCAAAAAGTTCTTTTTGTCTTTTCAAAACTACAAATGCTTAAATGATGTAACTTGTAATATAGTCTTTCTTTTACATAAGTTTTTATAAGTGTACGTAAAATAGTATAGGTTCACTTCACTGTAGTGTCAGATGCTTCAGACAACGGGTTGATGTTATTTGGATGAATACATGGGTCAATTTACTCTGTCTGCCCTCAGGGTCACTTCTGTGCGTGTAGCTATTTCTTGGGGACATGTTTACATGCAATTTCACACTGTGAACCGATACTGTTAGTGGTTAACTTGTGTGTTAGGATTACACCTTCCCAGTTAGCTTTAAGTTTTGTGATTATACGAATTATTACAGTAATTATAATATTATGAATACCTTCACACCTACCTTTATGTCGGGTCCAAGATCCCAGCACGAACTGCGAATGCAACGTGATTTTGAGGTCGTGCAAATAACACACGCAACTCGCATTAGTGTAAGATAACAAAAATTTTATTTAATTCTTTCAAATTGCTTTCAAATTACTAACTATTCCTTCCTTTTAGGTTATCACTTATTTCCAGATACTTAATACAGAAACAAAATATTTCTTTAAATATTTGCAGAACAATCTTATATAAATACAAGTTAACATGAACACATTATATTAAAGGAAGCTGCCCAGCCTGCTCACATTCACATTCATACCGTTTAAAACCCCATTTTGTCCTGACTACCTTGTTTGAACCCCTTTTAAAAAAAATGAAATTATTTGGATTTATTACCCAACCGGCGTCACTCCTTTCATGGCCATGTCCCGCGTGCGTTCATAAGTGCGAAAGTTTTTAATTCACATTTTTCACTTTTCCGTTTACTTCACTGACTTATTCTTCTGATTCTGTTCACTTTTATATATTGGATAATACTTTTACATAATAAATTTAAATTTGGGGTGCACACGTTTTTTCTTAGATCCCGGCCGGGATGAGAGTTTTATTCGACTGAGAAAAAGAGTCACCAACCAATCTCCCACCAGAAGTTGGACATGACGGAAATTACAATGCCTTCTATTGACGAAGTGTTCGTCACTGTACACGCAGTATGGGTTATTTATGTGTCTTAGACGTCGACAAAATTTTGAGGCCACTAGTTACGTCACTCAAATGGGCGTGTTCTTAATTGTACTTCCGTCTTCTATCGAGCACATGGTGAACAAATTTCACAAAAAGCCATTTTGGTCGAGGTGTCTAAGCGTCATGCCCGCGCGCCTGACGGTGTCGCGCGCACTAGAGTGTCACACAGCACTGAAGTTCTTGGAATTATGCTGCGTTGTCGGACACACACTGCATTCCATTGTCCTTTGTCTGGATAACACCGTTTTATGTAGTGGACTTGTTACCGTATTCATACATGAGAGTTGCACTTGAAAATGAAATGAATTTAATAAAACAAAATACCCCATTTTGTCCCATTACAATACCCCCAATGAGAGATCTTCTGCCGAGACAGAAGAACTCTCATTGCTACCCCTAAGAGGATCGGTGAGGATATGGCGCCAACAACCCCCCATTAATTCTTAACACATCATGGGTAAACTACCCCCCAAGCTCGGCGACCATGGCTACACCTGAACGAGATTACTGGACTTCTCTATCCGAGATCTCAACACCATAAAATCGAACAGATACTCACCCTAGCACACCTCACCTTCTAACATTCTATCCCCAAAATTCCAAACCCTGGTCTTATATCATACCAGATCCTCAACCGATATATTCCCCCTTGCATGCAAACTGGGCTGCCTTTAGCAAGTACTGGGCGCGTACATATACTTATTACTACATCCTAAATAAATTCCTTTAAAATTCATCAAACATTTACGTTCAAATTCAAAATTTCATTTAAGTTCAAAAGCAAACTGTTATACCACCATTATTTTCATCAAAAATAAAAAATCTTTTACATGAATCTATCAAATCTATCAATTATCTTCACTACTAATAATAATCATAAAAAACACAAATGGAACATCTTATCAAATCATAAACTCACTTATCCTAACATTTGGTTATACATACATACTAAACAATATAATGCAGTAAACACATTAGGAATACACATAAACAATAATACACTTGAAACTCACAACATCATCTATAAAAAATAATTTTTTTTTTTTTCAAAAAAATTTAATTTATCTAAATATCATTTTTACCCATCTCAGAAAATTTAAAATCTTTTAATTCAATTAAGAAACAAAATGGCATCAATCAATTACTAAAAACTGGTCTTGTCTCTAACATCAACCACCAGCTGATCTCTCTGGATCAAGTGAATGACCTTGACATACATATGTTACACAAAGCTACACTGTAAAATACATGGAACATCTTTAAAATTTTTTATCTTCAAACATAATACAACATAATAAAATAGAACATTTAAAATTAACATGGTTATTATTATCTTACCATAAACAATAAACTTTACATTTAAATTGACCAAAATTACACATTTTATCGCTTTATATTATTTTCAAATTCTAGCACAATCTGTTACTTGTTTCAATTCTTATTACATTTTAACTATGACTTTCTTTCTTTAATATTCACATTCTCAATTAGTTTGGGTGACTCTTGTTTACTCATAACGACATTTCGATTTACCACTTGGCATTTATATATATATTCTTCCCCCCTTATGACTGATACTCACTTACAGATTTTACCTAGTATGACACCCATCTATCGAAATATCTACCACCCATTCTCTGCCCCTAACTTATTACTCTAACTCATTTCCAATCATTCTCCCCTTATAACAAAATTCTCTCTACCCCTTTTTACTCAGGATGTGTGTTCCCTCCCAATGCTCATTCCCTTATTTTGGTTCCTGGACCCTCCCTAGGTAACCCTTTCCGGCGCTAATCGGTTCCCCTCCCGCCACAACGCTTTCCGTTGAGGACTCCTTATCACACCACCCCCCTTACAAAATCCCCATCAACTAATTACTCTCCCAATACATCACTTTCATCTACAAAATATCTCCATTTCTTTATTACCTCAATATATTACTCATTACTCTACATATTTTCCCCATAGCTACTGTGTCACTATTACCTCTCAAATTCTACATTACATTTATTCACAACAATATTTTTCTGTTCAACACCCCTCTAAACTTAACTTGGACTGATTTAAATGTCCTAACGAAATAATAATCACCCAAAATCTAACTTTCACCACATTTTACATTTTAACTCTTGAAAATTCAAAACTATCTCAATTCATTTTACCATTTAATTCAAAATCTCTTAAAACACATTGAAAATACTATATTCAAATATTAATTATGTTCAATTTAAATTATATTCAAACATTTAATTACATTGAACAATTTGCAAATCTTTTATAAGTGATATACTAAATCTATAATTCCAGCAATCAGCTGATTTTCTTGGCAAGGTGAATGACCTTACTACAGATATATTTCAAAATTATATATCACATGTTCATAGTTCTTACCCTTAATATACTACATACAATTAATACAAATACACAAAATTATATAGTCATTATCATACAATGTTATCTGAAATCATTACAAGTAAATTTAGTGCTTAAAATGGTTTTGCTGTCATAGGGACATACATCGCTACTCATTGAGTCATAGTCATAGCAACAGTTACTGAACAGCCCTATGGATTGTCAACCCCCAACTCTCTCTATAGAGTCGTGTTATAAGCTGACCGCCCACTGTTTACAGAGGTCGTCACCCTCTCACTGAATTTACAGCTACACTCCTACTACATCGTTACTTAAAGTCCCCCATTTTACCCAGTTACAATTAGGTAAGCCACCTGCCGGTCGGTCTAGGTATTTACCTTGTGCACAGATGCGTTATCTGTGCCCCTGGCTTGTAACTGCCAGCTCCTTTTCCACACACACTATTGTTTCCTGGTGTTGGACTGTGGCGTCCATTTGCATTCCCAAGAACTGAAGTTACATATATAAGGTGTAGACGCTGCCTATACCGTTCTTGGTTCAGCGTTACATAAAAATTCGGTATTACTGATGTCCGAGGACACCAGTAATCCTACTAAAATGATTCACACACCCTTAATCACGGCACTATCGACACCCTCGACGATAGCCGCTGTTCCATAGTTATGTAGTTTCCCCTGTTTTAACCCCCGGTTCAATTTCACAGTTCACCAATTTTGTTTCTACTTACATAATTCCATGGTCAGGGTCTGGTGAAACCGTGACCGCCCGAAATGTGGGGAAAACTACCAAAAGACATATAAGGCTCACACTGACACTGCTACTACAGTTCACAGAAGGTCACCTCTTATGTTTGGGTATATTTAATTGATTTTTCATTCTTAACATAATACATACAATACACTCATAATTAACATTGCGATTATTCCATTAAAACAAACAATTCACATTTAAGGTTGATCAGAAATTACACACCTCACATCCTTACATTTGCATATAAAATTATAATCATTATGTTTTAATTTCAATTGAACTTCTATTAATTAATTATCAATTATTTATCATTTACTATACCATTAACTTTTCCAAAAATTTTTCTTTGTTGTCAACCTTCATTTTACATAACATTTTATTTAAAATTTGCTATTTAGACATTGAACATTTTATTTTATTTAAATAGCATTATAAAATTCATACTTACAGTACATCACTCAACACTATCATAGACAAACAAATATAAATACCAAACACCAATAACTCCATGTACCTTCCGAAACATTTTAACAACCATGTTATTGCACAAACTAAACACAATTTAACATTTATTTATTTATTAATTATTATCAAAATTAAATCTCATAAAATAATTTAAGTTCATCAAAATTCAATTATATAACATTTTAAATCAATCAAAAATATTTAATCATCTCAAATTATTTACTTCAATTAATTATTAAAAACACAACATATTTTAATTACCTTACTTCAACACAGTTACAATTCATTTAATCTCCTTCATAATTATTCTTGTTATTTATTTAGTCTGCTCAAAATATTAATTATTATTATTAAACAAATTCTACTACCTGCACACATTGTTTACATTACATACTTGTTACAATACAAACACAGTTAATTTCACTAAAATTTATTTACAAATCTTTGTCATTATTTTTCTGTTTTTCACACCTCATTTCCTAATTCAGCAAGGTCATAACCATAAACTAAAATACTTAGAATGTTCATTTATTGAGTCTATATTTACCCTCCATCATTATATAAATATCTAACATATTTAAAACATAAATCACTTTTATCGACCTTCCATTTATTATTATTATTATTATAATGACCATTAACAACATAATATTTGGCACCATTATTACCTATTGATTCATAAAACCTGTCTACATTTGTGATTTCAATTCTGTCTCCGTAAGTATTTTTGTTCAACATAAAGTAATTTATTTTCTCATTATATTCCTCTACTACATTCATTAAAACCTCAGGTAAGTTATTATCATTTATAAAGGTATCATCAAAATATTCATTTATCTCTATTTCACAAGGTAAGTATTTCATATCATATATTTCCTTCAACTCTAATCTCTCTTTCAACCTTTTATAGCTACTTCTCAACATAAACAACTCTATTATTCTCTCTCTCTCATCATACTTCTCACAACCCCCCTGAACTCTCTCATTCCACGCAAAGGGCACCACAAAATACTTATTACATCTCCTGGCTTTACCAAATAAATCACAAAAAACTAAGGGACCAATTTGAGACACCATGTCTCCCACATAACTACTGGAGGAAACCATAAACTAGGGGAAAACTTTCCCTTTGCCCATCTAAACTCTCTTCACGCTCTCTCTCATTCTCATCAGCATTCGCTAACAACACTTCGTTACTAAATTCTACTTCAAAAAAATCTTCCTTATCACTCTCAACATTAATCACCTTATTCTCTAATACCACGTTTTTACACATATCATTATAATTCTCACTTGTTTTATAGTCATCCTTTACCGTGTTATTAATTATTTGATTTGCTTTGCTTTTAATTTGTTCCTCTACTGACTCTACCACTTTCTCAATATCTTGTTTTAATTCGTTACACTTACTCTCATACTGATTTTTTACCTCTTTATTATCAATTTTAAGTTCATCAAATTTTATATCATTATTATCAAAACGACTATTCACACTCTGCTTAATATCATCGGACATTGCTCTCATAAAATTAAATATATCATTCGTTGAATACTCTTTTTCTTTTGTTTTAGTTATTACGGGAGTGGAATTTGCTCCCGCCTCACTAATTTTTATAAATTCGTCTACATTACTGTCACTTATTGACAGTGACTCTTGTTTGAATACCTGAATCGCTTTTATCAGCCGATTTAGTTAACATATTTTCTTTGCTTTCATCCATCAATTTATATTCGGCTTTATCGCCTACAATTACATCAATTCCATTTTCGTTAGTAGCCATTATTTGTTCTTTATGAGATTTGTTAATTTAATCTAATTAATCATAACACAATTTCAATCTTGCATATATTCAATATTTTTTCATATTGTATGTCTTAATTAAGTATACTACATATCGTTTAACCTGTACGTAATTTACACATTTTTACCCAACCTCCAAATCACGTTACTCGCTGTAGATGCGGAATTTTAATTTTCAAAAAAAAATTAGAACTCGTTCCAAGTTCGTGGCGCCATCTGTGATTATACGAATTATTACAGTAATTATAATATTATGAATACCTTCACACCTACCTTTATGTCGAGTCCAAGATCCCAGCACGAACTGCGAATGCAACGTGATTTTGAGGTCGTGCAAATAACACACGCAACTTGCATTAGTGTAAGATAACAAAAATTTTATGTAATTCTTTCAAATTGCTTTCAAATTACTAACTATTCCTTCCTTTTAGGTTATCACTTATTTCCAGATACTTAATACAGAAACAAAATATTTCTTTAAATATTTGCAGAACAATCTTATATAAATACAAGTTAACATGAACAGATTATATTAAAGGAAGCTGCCCAGCCTGCTCACACTCATATTCATACCGTTTAAAACCCCATTTTGTCCTGACTACCTTGTTTGAACCCCTTTAAAAAAAAATGAAATTATTTGGATTGATTACCCAACCGGCATCACTCCTCTCATGGCCATGTCCCGCGTGCGTTCATAAGTGCGAAAGTTTTTAATTCACATTTTTCACTTTTCCGTTTACTTCACTGACTTATTCTTCTGATTCTGTTCACTTTTATATATTGGATAATACTTTTACATAATAAATTTAAATTTGGGGTGCACACGTTTTTTGCTTAGATCCCGGCCGGGATGAGAGTTTTATTCGACTGAGAAAAAGAGTCCCCAACCAATCTCCCACCAGAAGTTGGACATGACGGAAATTACAATGCCTTCTATTGACGAAGTGTTCGTCACTGTACACACAGTATGGGTTATTTATGTGTCTTAGACATCGACGAAATTTTGAGGCCACTAGTTACATCACTCAAATGGGCGTGTTCTTGATTGTACTTCCGTCTTCTATCGAGCACATGGTGAACAAATTTCACAAAAAGCCATTTTGGTCGAGGTGTCTAAGCGTCATGTCCGCGCGCCTGACGGTGTCGCGCGCACTAGAGTGTCACACAGCACTGAAGTTCTTGGAATTATGCTGCGTTGTCGGACACACACTGTATTCCATTGTCCTTTGTCTGGATAACACCGTTTTATGTAGTGGACTTGTTACCGTATTCATACATGAGAGGTGCACTTGAAAATGAAATGCATTTAATAAAACAAAATACCCCATTTTGTCCCATTACAGTTTGTATAAATCCTAAATGGACAGTTGTGCACTTCCCAGAAAGCACACAATTATAACTATTGCTGTAACTCAATGGGATTTTATAACTTGCGTTCGCCACAACTGGCAGACCAAACGGATCAGCTCAGCATTTACTCGTTACTGATTTCAAAGAGAGACTAACTGTATGCCACAGTCATAATTTTGATACTGAATTTCTTGTATGTAGTATAGGATTAGTTTGTCGGTAACCCCTTCTCATGATACTCTTAAAGATAACAGATTTTTCTGTGTAACAAGATTTTGGAACAGAACAATTATGTTCAGAAAACCTGAAATATTTTACAGCCGATTTTATGGGCTGTAAAACCTTTTAATTAAAAAAACACACAGTCAGTTACTAATTTTTAAAACGACTGCTGTCATCAGTAAGGTCTATTTGTCACGAGTATTTTGATATAAGTCCCATCTCAAAATTTCCCATATTTTGATACTTTTTCAAATTGACGTGTTTTTAAGAATATTCCATAAATAATTATATAGCCTACCCTCACACACATGGCTAAAAATCCTTATGCACCATTGCACTGCATTTAAAGTTGCTTTACAAGTCTAAAAATACTTCAAACTAACATTTTTAAGAATGTTACTCATCAACTAGCCTACTTTACAATGTTCAAACCTGCAATCTCTGCTTGTTCATATATTTTCTTTATATGCTATCATATGGCAATATTGTCTGTTATGTTCCATATACAATTAGAATGTCCATTACAGTGTTTGCAGAAGTTACTTTTGAGTTCTGTTATAGATGGCTTCCATTATATAAATTGAAAAATACATTTTAAATACTGTTTATCTATCAACTGTGATTTTCTTTTGTTGGAAAAGTTACGAGTATTTAGCTGAGGTGTGTGAGGAGACGTAAGTCATAATATTTAAGAGTTTTGAGTGACTTGTAAAGGATTTGTGAAGGAAGTTAAAATAGATTGGGAAATGATATGAAAGACAGGACTTAAAAATATGGTAGGTGATTTGAAATATTTTGAAAACACACACACACACACACACACACACACACACACACACACACACACACACACACACACACACACACACACACACACACACAATCATAGTTAAATATAGGACATTTGGTTTACATTCCATGAGAACTGAACTTTGAACAAAATACCCTGAAACAAAACAGTATTGTCAAAATAATGTTTACATATAATTAACAATAATGAAACATCAACAACAATATATATGTGTTGTTTGGATTGTTATTTTAGTCAGTAATAACAAGCAGATTTGAAAGTACATGAAAATTGACATTTTGGTTAGATACAGTTATCCCTTAACTTCCATACTTGAAGGAAAACAGAATCCATAACCATATAAAATCATGACAGGTTCTGGATACGAGGTGTGATTGGAAAGTTTTAAGACTGGACTTGTAATTTCAAAATGGCAGTACTTACAGGCTATTGTGATGGATCACCTTCAAAGTAGTCCCCTTCTGACTGAACACACCGACTCCAACGGTGTTTCCACTTTTGGAAGCATTCATGGAAATTTTCTTTCTTAAGGGTTTTAACTCCGTATTTGCCTGGATGCCTTCAATTGAGTCAAATCGGTCCCCTTTCAGCGAAATTTTCAATTTAGGAAACAGGTAGAAGTCGGCAGGGGCTATATCAGGGGGATAGGGGGGTTGTGGAAGCACAGGACTTTTGAATTTGGCCAAAAATTCCGTGTTCGAGAACACACGATGAGCCGGTGCGTTGTCGTGGTGGAGGACCCAATTCTTGTCTCGCCAGAGTGCAGGCCTTTTCTTCCACAAATTTTCGCACAAACGCTGAAGGACACTTTTATAGTATTCCTGGTTGATTGTCTGCCCCCTAGGGGCAAATTCGTGATGCACGATACCCGTAGAATCGAAAAAACCACCAACATTGTCTTCACATGCAACCGACTTTGTCGTGCTTTTTTCGGTCGTGGCGAACTTGGACCCTTCCACTGCGATGATTGTGTCTTTGTTTCTGGGTCATACCCATAAACCCATGTTTCATCGCCTGTAATTACCCTTCATTGTGTGTATGGTCACCAAGTTGCAATGGTTAATTTTAAAATAGGTTAGATACCTGATATTCCTTCATGCAACTTACTTTGGTAGCTATGCACAACGCGTTTCAGGATCAAGGTCCCATCTTCAGGTGCTCACTCAGGTCGAGCTCGTCAGTTCATAAAAACACACATAAAACATAAAAAACACTGAATTCAAACACTCATACTGCACGAGAGGGGACGATGCGCATCGTTGAGAAAGTAAACGTGCACTCATACTTCACTTTCTCGTATGTGTGCACGTTTACTTTCTCGACGATGCGCATCATCCCCTCTCGCGCAGTATGAGTGTTTGAATTCAGTGTTTTTTATGTTTTATGTGTGTGTTTTTATGAACTGATGAGCTCGACCCGAGTGAACACCTGAAGATGGGACCTTGATCCTGAAACGCGTCGTGCATAGCGACCAAAGTAAGTTGCATGAAGGAATATCAGGTATCTAACCTATTTTAAAATTGTAATTACCCTATTTAACAAATCTGGTTCAGTTTCGGCCTGATTAAACAAATCTTGGGACACTTCAAGTTGGTATTGTTTCTACTGGTCTGACAACAATTTCGGAATGAATTTCGTGGACACTCGACGCATGTTCAGATCTTCACTTAAAATTGACTGAACCGCGTAGAAACTTAAATTCAGTTCATTAGCCATCTCCCTAATTGTAAGTCTACGGTCAGAGCGCACTAAATCTCGAACTTTCACAATGTTTTCATTGGTTTTTGAAGTGGAAGGCCAGCCAGACTGGGGGTCATCTTCGACTAATTCGCGGCCATCTTTGAATCTGTTGAACCAGATAAAAACATTTGACCGGCTCAGACAATTATCCCTGAAAGCTGTTTGTAAGAGTTCATAAGTCTCCGAAGCTGATTTCCCGGTTTTAAAACAAAATTTGACACAAACTCGTTCTATTTTTTCATCCATTTTGCAAAATCAAAAATCCGCCAAGACCCGATCACATGTTCTCACTCACCAGGATGCCACTCTCTACTGAACAAAGATGTCGCGGTGATCGTTTCATAACGTTTTAACGACAAAACAAGCTTCCCCTTCCACACTCGTGGGCAAACCTAGCCCCTCGTATAGAGCAGTGGCGGCACTTGTTTTAAAACTTTCCAATCACACCTCGTAGATCATGATTCATATAAAAATCATTACCAGGAATGTTTTCATATACAGAATCCTCCAGTAGTTCATATGTAATAGTGGGATTTCACTTCCATTTATATTTACATCTTGTACATGACGTGCTCGCGCGCGCGCGCGCGTGTGTGTGTGTGTGTGTGTGTGCGTGCGTGCGTGCGTGCGTGATGGCAAAAATATAGTGCCTGATGAACAGACACAAGAGTGCAATAAAAAGTGTGATTTTTCTGGTGTATGAATGGTAATACAAGTTTCATTGCAGTTGGAACATATTGTTATTATACAAACTGGTTATGCTGTTAGCAAATTAATCCTAAGTGTGTAATTAAAAAAAGGAAACAATTAAAAATTACATTGTGAATTCCATTGCTTTTCTAATAAAATTGTGTATTTAAATTTGTAAGTTTTACAGAATGAAATCCGTGACAAACTGCCTATATATCTGCCTACAATGTATATAGCAACATAAAAGTATGTTTTGTTTAGTTCTTAGTAATGATGAATGATTTGTACTGTGGAAATAATGTTTTGTTTTTCAATGCTGAATGTATTTTAATGCCACGTGTGCAAATATTCATTTTGTTGAATATACAAGAGTTTATAAAACTTTATGTGACTACTTATGGCTCAGAGATGAATCTCAGTTTACAGTCATTTATTGTTATAACTAATTATTATCATTATTAAATCATAGTGATTTATGTATATATTGTGTTTTACAGTTAGAAACACCGGACCTAACCAATAAAGCAGTATATGACCTTGATGATCTCAATAGGCCCAGATTCACTACTGCAGAGTAAAAAGAAATAGTCCATGAACGGAAGGAATTTAAAGCTAAAGTCAGCGATTTAGAAGATGAATTGGAAATGTATCGACCTAAACGGCCAGAATCGTAAGACCATATAATAACATGTGGAGAATTATGCTTTAACTTTATTGTATGCTTTAGTTTTGCTTTTAACTTTTTTTCTACAAGTATTTTTGGCATATTGTGTTTTCGTTTACCCGTTAAGATATATTATCATGGACTCACGCACATGATAAACAATATAAAGAGTCCATATTGAGTATATATACCACATATGTTTCCTTTTCAGAAACAAAATTGTGTTGAACTTCTAAACCTTTTTTTGTGACTAATTGTGTAACAAGCCAACTAAGTGCTATTACATTGGTGTAGGTAATGGATTACTTTTCCCTTAAAGAACTATAATTGTGGAACTTGCATTTCAACTGAATTAAAAGATACTTATCTTTTTTTCTGTTGTTGAGTAATTAACATTCACTTGATAAGTATAGGCTATGGAAGTTGCAATACAGACTGATGTGAAATAAAATTAGGGATGTGTCGGTTCTCGGTACCGATTCTCGGTACCACCGGTTCTTGGGGTTAGGTACCGGTATCGAGAACCGGTGCTACAAAGTCGGTACCAGTACTTTTACATGTTTTATCCTTCGTTTTTGCATTAGACCATTTTCATAGTCATTAGATTGTCGGTACTTTTAAAACTTTCACACTGTACACGGAAAGTGGTTTGGTGATTTGGAAGTACCATGGTGGCGTTATTTAAACACCATAGGTCGTGGTCGGATTCAGCCCAGTCGATGTAAATTTCAAGGAAATCGCAACACGATGGCTGGAAACACGAAAAAAATGCAAAAAACCGAAGCCAAGATTCGTAGGTTAGAGCGTCGCCAACGGAGCACGAGGTGTGTGTCTGACACGGACAGGCAGTTATACAGTGTTTGTATAATGTATGCGTGTGAAAGCAAACAAAGTCAGGTAGGCAAAAGCGTTGCCACAAATAGCACTGCCACAACAAATCTAATCCCCTATTCTGCGAATCGGCAAGCCACATGCTACAATAGCCTCCTGTCTAGACTTCGTGGTAGGAGCAGCAGTTCAGTTGCTTATCTGCTTTGTTATTAGTTTGTCTTGTGCGAAAAATATTTTACCAGGGACTTTTCAACTCTGTCTAACTTTAAGTTATATATCCATCTTAACTACTGTATTCTGTTAAGTATCTGTAAGGCTATATTCCGCTGTACTACAACATTGTTTATCGCATAATACAAATAAGGAATTTACATGGAAAAAACTGCTTAAATTAACCAACAACTTACATAGTTAAAACTGTAGACTAAATATCGGCGAAAACAATATAAATATAAGCTTATTTTAACCGAAAATATCTGTAAATTATAAAAATGATTTTATTTTCTTTTGACCTTTTGACATGTAATGGTTATGTTTGTATACAAATGGTAGATTTAGGAATATCGAATTAGTAAATTCTAGTCACCGTTTGCAGATTTTAGTTCCTACTCCTAGATTTAAGGAACGTCTATAGTAAACTTTGGTTTTGCTAGTATCTACAGAATTAAGGAGTAAAAATTCACTAATTTAAGCAGAAATTTTGTAGAATTAAGTAGTTTTATTTTTCCGTATAGGTTATGAAGAAAACTCGTGACGTGTCCTAAATTGGGGAGGTCTCGGGTTCTCAAATTGGGGAGGTCTCGAGTTCTCAAATTGGGGAGCAAACTTTGCCCTATTAGTGGTTTCAGTTTAGATAAGTTTAATATTAATAATTATTTCGAATTTTAGAATATTTTTAAGAGATGTCATCCCAGGTTTGGAAGTATTTTAAAATTGATGCTGCCGATAATCGGTTTGCAAAATGCAATATCTGCAGTAAATTAATTTCGAGAGGAGGTGGAAGTAAGAGTACTTCAAATTTAATGAAACATTTTAAAACGCATTCTAAAAGTAGGCCGAATGCTCCTACTAATAGAGAGCCAGCCAAAACTCTGAGTATACCCAGTGGATCCACTTCAAGCAATTATTTTAGTAAAAATACAAATTTAGGCCGTAAAACTTCCAGCCCAGATATGGGCTTATATGTAGAAGAAATAAGTGATGATAATTTAAGCCTAAGTGTTGATGTTTCGGATACAGACCAAACCCTCTGATGACTTCTCCAAATTTATCTGCTGTGTCACCAGCATCAACAACAGACCTAGGTGATAGTTCTGAGATTCACACTTCACCTAGATTCAGCCCTTACCCCAAAGCCATTCACTTAAGGAATCAAATGACCTTACAACAACAAACCTTGCCAAGTATGTATGACAAAATTAAAAAAATTTAAGTCAGTTGACATTAGGTCAAAAAATATTGACAAATTGATTGCTGAAATGGTTTGTTTGGATTTTCAGCCTTTCTCTGTAGTAGAGAATAAAGGTTTTCGTAGGCTGGCAAATAATCTAGAGCAGAGATTCTCAACCTTTTTGTGATTGAGAGCACCTTTCATACTCCGGGGCAAGTGGGAGAGCACCATGCAAATTTAATAATAATAATAATAATAATAATAATAAATACACTCACCAGGCTAATGAGATCCCTTGGCCCTGAATGTTACTCAGAATTTCACTAATATCTAAGGAGAAGTCGCTTGCAGCCACACGTAAACAGTCCTCCAAATGTGAGTCATTTAATCTTGATCGTGCTTTGTTCTTGATGTATTTCATTAATGAAAAACATTTTTCACACAGGTAGGTTGCCCCAAACATCGCCAAGCATTTGAGAGAAGCATTTCGCAATGTCGGAAATTTCATTGTATCATTTGCACCCCAGAAATCTGTGATCCTTTCCTTTTCGAAAAGATATTTTAAGGCTTGAGAGGACTGGAGCTCTAATAATTCAAGTTCCGTGCGAGCAAGATTGTGCTGTTGAATAATCTGAAATTTTCTGAGAGAGTCCACATTGAATTGAAATGGATTGAGCACCATATTAAACAACGGCTCACTTTCTTCGAGTACATGAAAACGTGTAGCAAACTCTTTCAACAGATCTTGAATTGCCAGAACGACAATTTTAGGACACTCCGAGTGGGGACGACCAAGACTCGAGAGTGTATGTGCCAGTTCAGGAAAATGAACCAAGTCATTTTTACTTGCCGTCCCGAGGAATCTTTGTAACTTTGATCGAAAGGAAAATGTAATTTCTTTCAGTTCACAAATTGTGTTTTTCTGACCCTGAAGACGTTTGTTCAGCTCGGTGAGATATTGAAATAGGTCTACCATGAAAGCAAGATTGATCTTGAAATCATCCCCGAATATTTCTGGAAACTTAGTGACATAATCGTTGGCAGAAATAAATGCTTTGATTTCTTCGAAAACTTTCCAGGCCCTTGTAATTGCTTCCCCGCGACTTAGCCAACGAACATCCGCATGTAGGATTAGTTCTGAATGTGGCGCTGATAAATCATGCAAGAAGACTTTTAGTAAGCGTTTATTCAGGGGTTTAGAAACCAAAAAGTTGATCAACTTAACTATCAGTTTTAACTGTTCTGAAATTTCAGGAACAGATATAAGATGACTGGCTAAGTTTTCAACGTGAATTAAACAATGATAGTGAACAAAGGGAGGAAAATGTTCATCATTTTTCAGAAGAGCGACAAATCCTTTATTTTTACCTACCATGGAAGGTGCGCCATCAGTAATCACACACACGAGCTTTGATAAGTCAATGCCATTAGGTTTCAGGAAATTCGCGACAGCGTTGTAAATGTCTTGCCCCGTAGTTGTACCCGGGAGCGGTAAAATTGTTAAAAAGAAATCTTCTACAATTCCCACATTATCTATACAATGTACAAAGCACGCCAATTGTGCTACAGAAGCAATGTCTGTTGATTCGTCAACAGCAAGAGAAAAATAGCTACATTCAGAAAGTTTCTGGAGTGCTTTTTGTTTAATTTGAGCCGCGATGAGGTCAGCGCGCCTGGCAACAGTGTCATTACTAAGTGGCACATTTTTTGCCGCATTAATCAAAACACTTCTGTATTTCTCAGGTATACTTTCAGCGAGAGTTGTCACTGCGGAAACTATGCACTCCTTCACAATTTCTCCACTTGTAAATGGCATCCCATGCTGAACAAGTTTATGAGACACAGATACAGACACTTCGGTTGAAAGTTTGTTAACAGAACTATTAACATTAAATGAAATAGTTGACGTTGGAGTTGTGATTTTAACTCTTTGATTTTATGTATCCTTGCATCTGATCCTGTGGGATATTGATCAGAAAACGCACTATGATGAGTTTCATAATGTCTTTGACAATTTGCTTTTCTGAAACCCGATAAAGGTGCATGACACAAAACGCAAATAACTCCGGTATTCTCGTCATTAGTGACCACCAAAAAATCTGTCTCCCAGTTACCTTGAAAAGAATACAGTTTCTTTCTTTTTGCTTCGCTACTTTTGTTGGAATCTTGGGTTGATGAAGGAGGTAACTTAGGTATCGATTCTTCACTACGTTTTCGTATTACAAATTTATCCATGTCTCTTTTTTAAGAACGTTCACAACACACTTCGAGGCGAAAGGAAAATTGCAAACTGACAATAATTACGCGTATTTCACAAATAACAGAACAGCAATACTACAACCAAAATACGTCACAAAACTGGTGTACACCTCTACACTATGTCACTCCAGTCACAAATGTTGCTCGTGTAAGTGGAAATGTCCACGCAGAAACATTCATTGGCAAATTTCAAAATTTCTATTTAAAATCTGAAAATTGATCGGTTGAGCTAAGTGTAAAATGCTACTTGACTATTTCTGTGAGAACGTGCTTAAAGCTGCCAAGTTTAGGGATTTCAGAGGCAATAAAATTAAAATATTTTGAATAACCGCTTCTTTTGAGGGTACTAGTACGTGTCTAACAGCCCATTTACAAGATGAGACAACCTGGCGCCTACAGTAATAAACCCCTCGTAGGCTGTCTCTGCCTTTTAAAGCTGCAAACTAGAGTCGGTATCGGCTTGTAAATTACGGACAATTCCGGAAACCATTGCAAGTAGTGCTCTTAGAAGTAACAAAGGTTTCCAAACAGTATTCTGCTATACTCAGTTGTTGGTGGACAACAGCTGTATGGCCGGCTATATAGTTCATAATTGAAAATTAGGGGTCACTGTTGCTCGCGAGCACTTTTTTATACATCCATGATGAGCACCATTTTTAGTTACGCGAGCACCAGGTTGAGAACGCCTGATCTAGAGCCTAGATATACAATACCGTCAAGAAAAACCTTGACCAACAAAATTATCTCTCACATGTATCAAAATCTGATCAGGGGAGTCAAAGAAGAGTTATCTCAAGCAACAAACATTGCTTTTTAGAATTAATTTTGTTGATGTTTTTCTTTTTCCTTTAGCCCTAAAATACATTTTTAATTTTTTGTTTTTAGGTACCGGTACCGAGAATCGGGAATCGATTCTTATGGAATCGGTACTGGTACCGGGATCGGAAAAATTTGGTACTGACACATCCCTAAATAAAATAAAATAATTTCTATATCATGTAAGAAAAATAATAGAATAATGTAATAATAATGTAATAATGTATAATGTGGGAATTGTAGAAGATTTCTTTTTCACATTTACAGTATAGTAGTTGGTTGAGGAAAACCTAGTTCTTTAAAAAAAAACCTAGTTTGGGTTGTATGGGGTTTCTGGAGGTTATTAAATTTGGACAATACTTAATTGATTCTGTAATAACTTGCCACACATTTTGTTTTTAGTTTTTTTTTTTCATGTAAGACTCTGTCAAAGAATGGACTTTAGAAAATAAAACTTATTGACTCAATAATGAACAACCAAGTAATAATAATCATAATAATAATAATCAGATGGTGGAATTTTAAAGGGATGCTATCTAAGATCTTACCCATTTTATGATAAGCTTCTATAAAATCCCTGCAGTATTTTCTGTTTATGATGTTGTGTACTAAACTTGGAGAAATTAATTGTAAATGCGAATACTCTAAGCTAGTAAAAAAAGGTTTCACATATAGGTCACTAGTATTCACTGACGTGTGTAGGAACCAATAATTTAGACAGTTGTTGATGTTATAATGTGTACAACATCAAATCATGTTAGCTTTATAAGACAACAGTCCTTGATCGACTCTGCTAGCAGTTTCCTCTGTCTATGACTAGCATTTGTTTATTTTATACAGAGATGCTAATAATGATCGGTATATTTATCTCAGTGTCTCCAAGCATTAATTTGTTTCTTGAATTGCCTGATACTGTATATGCACCTTAGATGCCATTATGGTCATTGCCCAGTTATATATTCTTCATTAAGCTTTTGCAGAGTGTAATATATCTTATTTTTATCCTGTACAAAAAATAACTTGACCATCTGCAAAATGCAGACCATAAAGTCTTCTTATTTGTACCATTGGTCCATATTTTCTCATCAGTTTCTCTAATGCCCCATTTTAGATGATCTTGAATAGTGTTGGTGCTCTACAGCAATTCTGTCTAAGCCCTTTTGTGAATCTGATCTCTTGCCCAAATTTTCTTGAGCTTGCTATGTTTTCATATCACTCTCACAGCGTTACCATATCCAGATTATATACCTTTAAATTTAACACATGCCAGCATTTACTCAGTGTCACCAGTAACTTGCTTTTTGAAGATCCATGAATCCCGTATATGGTTTTCCAGTTTATGCTCTGTTCTTTTTACATTAACTTTTTAGGAAAGACGTACTATCTATCCATGAGGAGCATGCACAGAATCCTCAGTTCTTCAGTGTTTTCGTAGGTACAGTTTATCTGTTTCGTAGGGGTATTCAGTGGCGTAACTAGAAATGACGGTCCCCCGCAAATATTTTTTTGGGGCCCCCATCCCCTCATGCTTATGATGAATGATTTTAAACTTAATGTCGATTATCTTTTTTTAGAGGATAGTTACTGGTAGAAAAATAATTAAGTACTTATACAATAAATGTTTACTTTATGATATATATAAACTTCAATAATCTTTACAATAACAAACTTAAATAATTTTCATTTAAAAAACCAAACTCATATAATTTTCACAAAAGAAACAAACATAGAATATTTACAGAAATAAAGTAACAATTAGTTAGTAATATTAGCTACTTTGAGCATACATATAATGATTCGTACTTGGAAGTATTCATATCTCTACCTTACGAGCTTTCTTATTGGCGAAGTCTTTTATCAGTTCCTTTACATTGAGTTTTTGCGCCATCTCATATTCAATTGTTAAAAGAGACAAATATCTTAAACGATCTTGTTTAGTTGCATTCCTCATGTAAGTTTTGATAAGTTTTAATTTACTAAATGATCGTTCAGCACTTGCTACTGTAACTGGCAAGGATAGTAATAGCAGTAATCCAGTAATCACTTCAGAAAATCACATTCTAAGTAGTGGTACTTAATAAGCAACAATTCAGTCATTTCTTTTATTGTTGTTTCTGATGTTATATCATGTTTGAGCAATGAAATTGCTAAGATTGCTCGAGCGGGAATCACTTTGCCACTGCGCAAATTTCAGTTTGACTTTGTCGACTGTACCATACGAACCATATTGGCACCAGTGTGCAGCATCGGATTTGTCACCCCATTCCTGCCGGAGTTTCTTCCAGAAATTTTGCTAACTATTGTGACTACGTGAACGCCTAAGTGCTTTGATTTTATAAAATATATCTTTCTTATCACTGTTAAATAAAATTAATAAAAATAAAAATTTAATAAATAAAAACATACGGCGCGGCGCCGGAGCCCGGGGCCCCCCCGCATTGTGGGCTCTTGCGGCTCCTAGTTACGCCACTGGGGGTATTACATTTTAATTCAACAAATTTTCAAAAATTGTATTGCATCACTATTTTTGATTTTGATGATATTTGGTATATGATAACTACCCACATTGTAGTGGCCACAAAATATTGTTTTATATTTAAAAAAAATTTTTTCTTGAGTAGTAGACTATTTTCTAACTCGCCAACAGGTAGAAACAGCCATTTTCGTCACTTTTTCCATGAGCTGTAGCAGTCTTATTTTACATCGTACAGAGGTCAAAAAGGGCTTTTTGGAAAGAGTAAAGATGGAACTTCATCTTAGTGTACTCAAAATTCATTTTGTTACATAACCAAATCTTGTAATGTTTACTGAAGTTACGTTTACAAATTGTTGTTTTTTCAAATTTTGGGCCCAAAATAAATAATGAAGGGCTTAGGGTAACAGCCCTGTTTTTTACCTTTTATCTCTTAGGTACTAGTAGTACTTATAACAAAAAATTGGACTGTTACCGAGTGTCCTTCATTAAAAAAAATGGCCACCAAATCGTAAGATTTTGAAAATGTCTCATTTTTGGGGCCCAAAAACCACATGTGGGACAGGTGGCAAAAATCTGAAATTTTAACAGCAGTAAGTACTTTTTATGTACTAACCTAACGTAACCAATACAATTTTTTTGTTACTCAAAGGGGTTGGCGAGTAATGAAGCCATCAAAACCGCTAAAAACACCGTTCCTTCTAACCGTGAACAATGTATCAAAAAAATTCACAGCATGTATTTTTTCAGATAATAATGTAGGCCTACTATACAAAATATTTTGATATGTCTATAATGAGATAGCTTATATTCTAGATAGTTTGTTACTTAAAGTATGACTCATACACACAAACTCATGTTTAAACACGAAAGTGAATAGACATGCATGGACATGAATGTTTGCGTAATCCTGAATGTAAACATTGTAGAAGGCTACTGTTTTGATTTCAATGTGATATGTTGTATTGTTGCTAGTGTTAATACTGTGGTTAGGTAATGTACACTTGTTTATAAAGTAATTTTATTAGCAGTGAACTCCTCTTTTATGCGATATCTTTTATTTTTAATTTTATTAATTAGAGAAATTTTTATTTTAGCTGTAGAGAAACTGGGATAAGACAAAGTGAGGTGCAATTGGCAGTTTTATAATTTATACTAACTGTATTGTTATTGTAAGAACCCTTGCATTTTATAAAAACGGATTATGGAGTGTTCAATTGGCATTCACACTGAAACAGTATGTCACAAATTGACTTACATTATAGAGCTTCAGTATTGCACGATATTTTAGAGTTTACTGAACAGCAAATAACATTGATATCTTTAAGAAGTGGATGTACTGAATCAAAAAATATCTGTACTTTTCATAAAACCGAATATTTAGATAAATATTTTCATATTAATGGGAAAAGTTGCTCTGACTCATTTAGCTGTCACACTAAACCGGTTAAGAAATCTCTTCGAGAAATATCTTTGACACTTTCAACAAGCAATCCAAATTTAAAATTAATTCTAGGCAGAGCACTGTGTACAAAATGCTTAAACAAAATATGAAAACCACAAGATGATACAGAAAGCGAACCGGAATGTCAAGATATATTTGAGCCTCAATGTGTTATAGCAGAGTCGGTGAATAAAGCTTGTTCAACACTTGGCATTTCCCCCGTTAAGGTTCAAACATTATCGAGCTGCGCAAAGGAATCAATTTTAAAAAATAAAGTTAAAAAAATAGCCGAGTCAGTTACCAGTAAATTAAACGATTCCTTTGATTTAAATATTTCTACAGAAGAAACCAGTTTAGTACCACAAAATTATGCTGATTTAGGTAGGAAATATGAAGAATTAATCATTAAATGAAAGGATAAAATGAAAACAGTTACATCAACCCAGGAAAAAATTAATATTTTAAGTTTATTACCAAGCAGCTGGAGCATTCAAAAAATTCAAAATGAGTTTAGTGTTAGTATTTAGCCCGTCAATCCAAACAATTAGTTAAAACAAGTGGAATTTTGCCACAAACCGGCTAAAAGAAACCCAGTCACGTAATTGATGAAAATGTTATTAAATGTGTCCAAGATTTTTACCAGAATGATGAGCACAGCCGAATGATGCCAGGCAAGAAGGACTGTGTCCTCTGTAAGACAAGCTGACGGGAAGAAAATTAATATTCAAAAGAGGCTTATCTTATGTTACTTAAAAGAATTGTACACAGCCTTCAAAGAAAAACATAATTTAAAAATTGGTTTTTCAAAATTTGCTGATTTAAGACCTAAATTTTGTGTTCTGGCTGGTGGGTCAGGTTAAAACTGTAAAACTCATGTTATCTGCTCTAAAAATGAAATTTGATTATAAAATTCTCCTTTCAACCATGGTATGTGATATAGAAAATGAAACGTGCATGCTGTCACAGTGTGAAAAATGTCCAGGCACTAATGAAGTGCTCAGATTACTGCAAGAGAGCTGGGATGATTTTGATTCTGAAATTATCTTCTAACAGTGGGTTTCTGTTGACCGTTGTGAACTAACTACTCAGATTCTTCCATTTCAAGAGTACTTAAACTTACTGAAAATTTAAATAATCTAAAAAGGCATCATTTTGTTGCAAAGAAACAAGCTAATTTCCTCAACATTAAAAAGGAAAACTTGTTGGAGGGTGAATGTATTGTAATGGGAGACTTCTCTCAAAATTTTTCTTTTGTGATACAGGATGAAGTCCAGTCATATCACTGGTCAAAAACTTATGCCACAGTACATCCATTTCTCATATATTTTAAAAAAGAAGGAAAATTACAAAGCCAAAGCTACTCTGTGATTAGTGAGTACTTGACGCACAATACTACATTGTGCTGCTTCCAAAAGCAAGTTATAAATAAAGTAAAAACACTGTTACCACAAGTTAAACAATTTTTTTATTTTTCTGATGGCTCCTCAGCCTAGTATAAAAACAAAAAAAATTTCATAAATTTGTGCTACCGTCAAGAAGATTTTGAAATCGCAGCTGAATGGCATTTTTTTGCCTCATACCATGGAAAAGGACCATGTTTTGGTATTGGTGGAACTGTAAAAAGGACTGTGACTAAAGCAAGCCTTCAAAGGACAGTCAACAATCAAATTGTTATACCTTCTGAAATGTACAATTATTGCAAAGACAATATTAAAAATATAACATTTATTTTCTGCTCTAATAAAGATGTTCAAGAGACTGAAGAATACCTCAGTTCTTGTTATCAGGTAGTCACAACAGTCCCAGAAACAAGAACCTTTCACAGTTATGTTCCAACAAGTCAGAAATGTATTCTGAAAGTCCGGGCGACCTATGAATCAGAAACATTTAAGTTAGTATCGGTACACAAGGACATTATTAGTGTTTCTGATTGCTTTATAGCTTTACCAAAGCCAAAATGTAAAAATTATGTCTGCTGCTTATACGATGGCAAGTGGTGGTTAGGCAAAGTCATTGAAGTCAAAATACATGAAAATGAAGAGGAATATCGGAATACACTTTTTCCATCTGCAGGGTCCTGGTATTTCATTCAAGAAATCATTGAGGGATAATCAAACATGGGTTCAACTGGAAAATATTTTAAAGATTATCACACCTTCAGAGCTTTTTCTATCAACTACTGAAAGAGGACACAACATTACACCAAAGATGAATGTGGACTTATCAGTTCTACTCAATAAAAAAATGGCAGGAGCACATTCATAACTTCCATTAGCAGGAGTAAAATAAGGTAAAAGTGAATTGAACAACTTGTTAATGTATTTGAATTGTTTATCATTTTGTAATTATTATTTATCATTCTGTAATTGACTATTTATTAATTATCAATTTATTCATTCTAATGAGTTTAGTTGTAATTTTTATAATCTGAAAAAATACATAACATCAGTATTTTTGGATACGTTGTTTACGGTTAGAAGGAACGGTGTTTTTAGCGGTTTTGATGGCTTCATTACTCGCCAACCCCTTTGAGTAACAAAATAAATTTTATATGGTTTTAAAGCATATAAAAAGTACTTACTGCTGTTAAAATTTCAGATTTTTGCCACCTGTCCCACATGTGGTTTTTGGGCCCCAAAAATGAGACATTTTCAAAATCTTACGATTTGGCGGCGGCCATTTTTTTTAATGAAGGACACTCGGTAACAGTCCAATTTTTTTAAATAAGTACTACTAGTACCTAAGAGTTAAAAGGTAAAAAACAGGACTGTTACCCTAAGCCCTCATTATTTATTTTGGTCCCAAAATTTGAAAAAACAACAACAACAAAAACAACGTAACTTCAGTAAACATTACAAGATTTGGTTATGTAACAAAATGAATTTTGAGTACACTAAGATGAAGTTCCATCTTTACTCTTTCCAAAAAGCCCTTTTTGACCTCTGTACGATGTAAAATAAGAATGCTACAGCTCTTGGAAAAAGTGATGAAAATGGCTGTTTTTACCTGTTGTCGAGTTAGAAAATAGTCTATTACTCAAGAAAAAATTTTTTAAAAATATAAAAAAATATTTTTTGGCCACTACAAGGTGGGTAGTTATATACCAAATATCATCAAAATCAAAAATAGTGATGCACTGATCATTTGTTGAATTAAAATGGAATATAATTCACCATTGTGTGAATTAATTATCAGAAAATGGTTCTGTCTCTAACATCAGTCATCAGCTGATCTCTCTGGGTCATGTGAATGACCTTGACCCATATACACTACACAAAGCTACACCATAAAATATCTTTAAAATTTTTTACCTTCAAACATAATACAACATAATAAACATATAACATTCAAAATTAACATGGTTATTATTGTCTTACAATAAACAATAAAATTCACAATTAAATTGACCAAAATTTACACATTTTACAGCTTTATTTGACTTTCAAGTTCTACTCAATCTTTTACTGCTTTCATTTATTATTTCATTTTAACTCTGATTTTCTCTAACATTTCCATTCTCATTTAGTTCGGGTGACTTTCAATTATTCAGAATGATTTGATTTACTAACTTGGCATTTACATATAATCTTACCCCCCTTCTGAATCTAATACTCACTTAACAGCTTTACCTAGTATGACACCCCTCTCTCAACATATTTACCCATAATTTTGTAACTCCATTCCCATCATTCTACCCTTATAACAAAATACTCTCTACACTGTTTGTACTAAGGACGTGTGTTCCCACCCTATGCTCATCCCCTTATTGGTCCCTGGACTTCCCCTAGGCAACCCCGCCAAACCCCATTTAAAACTATTCACCTCCCGCCACAACGCTTTTCGTTGAGGACTCCTTATCACACCACCCCCCTTTACAATATTCCTCTATCAACTAATTACTCTCCCATTCCCTCCCTTTCATTTTCGACATATACCCACTATCACCACAGTGTCACTATTACTTCTCAGTTCTACATTACTTTTACTCCCACAATCTTATTTTGTTCAACGCCCCTCTAAACTTAACTTGGACTGATTTAAATGTCCTAACGAAATAATAATCACCCAAATTCTAACATTTACCACATTTCACATTACATTAAGCATTGAAAATTCAGAACTATCTCAAATCAATTCCATCACTTACTTAAAACGTTACAAGTTTATTATTGACACATTTAATTATTGAAAAATCTGCAAATCATTTATAAGTGACATATTACATATATAACCCCAGCAGTCAGCTGATGTCTCATCGTCATGTGAATGACCTTTCTATAGATATTGTTCGATATTTCGGATCGAACCGGTCATTATTTTCATTTTCCGAAGTTGGCACTATGGCTTTTGTAGGGCTCATACATGCAATGAACTTGGAGCTTGGGTCGCACGCCAGCCATCTTAGTGTCTACATCCACGGGTCGGCACTCCTCGGCAGGTAGAACTCCGTACATTTAACCCATCCTCTTCCCAACCAGTCTATACTGCCTTGAGTGTCAGGATCAACCCAGTCGTGAGATACGGTAAGTCATTTTCATAGTATTTATGTCTTGTTAGCAATTCTGCATGCTGCTGCTATAGAGCTCACCAGAGGCTATTAAATTATCAAGTAAGAAAGCCGTCGTACTTTCAATCTTTTAAAATATTATCGTACATCTATTTACTACCAGAGGATTCATGAGGTTGCTAGCTTTTCAGTTAAATTGCTTGCCGTCACGGCTGGGAACACGTGTTTCGTAATTTTGTGCATGTTGCTGCTGGTGGGTCAAGTTTCAGTAATTGGGTTATAAGTCAGTTTTGGCTGCGTGATTTTTATTTTTATTACCAACGTGCCGTGCCGTTTCGTTTTTTGTGCCTGCTCGTGGTTGTTTTGCATGCCGTTAATTTTTCCAATTTCATGAATGTTCGTCATTTGCATGCTATTGCACGGAAGCACGTTTGTATAATACGTACGCATGTGAACTACGAGTTTGCGTTTCAATGCTGTTGCTTGGTGTCAGCAGTGAACGTCGTGTGTGCATGGCCAGGTGGGCAAATTTTGTATAAAAATTTTGCACCTTGTTTTTTGGGGTAGTCGTTTAATTACTGGGTTAAGTCTGGTGAAGTTTGTTTCCGTCCTGTTACGGTTTGCGTTCCACGTGAAATTGTGCGCTACGTGTTTGCGACTGTCAGGCGTAAAGGGAACGGTTTTAGGTTATCCGGATTTCGGAATAGCCTGCCTTTGTATTTAATTTTTTCGGCATTGGCCATTACCTTTAGATCCGGTTTATATTTTGCATATGCGTTATCCTGTCCATACACGCCGCGTTGACCATCAATTTTGGCATTTAATGTGTCCCAGTTATTGTGTTTGGTTCGGTAACTGGTGAATTGTTGTACATTGTACTTTGCTGTGTTTTGTGTGTATTTATTCTATTTGGTATTATACATGTTTGTTTTTTGGGTGCACTTTTGTGTACCATTATTTTGCACCGTATGTGCTGTAATCTTGTGTAACTTGTGTTTTTGTTGTCGTGCTTTTGCGCTGTGTAAATCAATTTGTTGCGTTTTTAATTTATTGTGTTTGGTATTATTTGCCTGTTGGATTGTGTAAGTTGTATTTTGCCTTGCACTAATTTACTTTTGTATTTATCTTGCTCGGTATTGTGTGTGCAAAGTAGTTGTGTCAGACGCCTAGTTATCTCGATCACTGGTAGGCTAAGTCGGGTCGTGATTATTGTTCAATTTCTAATTCTCTTGTTAAGGGTGGTTGTCGGTTGCGTGATATTTTTTAATTCAGTATGCCTGCTAAATTGTCGCTGGCAGCTTTTGACCGGACCACTTCGGTGGGAATACTTGCGTTGCAGCATTTAATAAATAGGTTGGAAGGGTTGCCGCAATTAAGGGTCGTGGATCAACATGAAGCCGGTATCTTGGCCTCCAGGTTGTCCGAAAAATATCAAGATCTTCTCAGTAAGGTGGATCCTTACCTATCGGCAGAGTCATTGCCCGAGGGATTGGACGAGGACCACATTTTTTCAGTGGTAGCGCAAATTGAGGATATTTATGTCCGGGGTAGCATTTTAGCTTCAAAACTAACAAAACCAGAGATACCGGTTGGTTCCGGTCGGTTCTCATCCGCAAGTGGCGGGCACTCAGGTGTTCTCGTTCATGAGTTGCCGAAGCTTTCGTTACCTTGTTTTGATGGCCAGGCCAAATGTTGGTCCGAGTTTTGGTCAAAGTTCACCACATTAGTGGACGAAAGTCCTGCCCTCACTCCGAAGCAGAAATTGTTATATTTATTGACTCATCTTAAGGGTGAGGCGTATAAGAAGGTTGCCGCGCTTCCCATAGTTGATGATAGTTATTCACTTGCACTGTCAACTCTTAAAAGTCGTTATCACAATCCTCGGTTGGCCGCTCGGGTTTATTGTACCAATCTGCTTCAGTTACCAGCCACTTCTATGCGATCAGCTGCGTCTATTAGAAAATTGGTGGACAGCTTCAATGCTAACTTTTCAGCGTTGTCAGCTCTAAACATTGCTGATATATATCAAGCAATATATGCGTCTTTTGTATTGTCTAGGCTGGATCTATCATTGCGTGAACGCTTTGAGGCGTCTGTTACGGACAAAGAGAATCTCCCTGCCCTAACAGAAATTATGACATTTTTAACCGCTATGGCGGAACAGAAAGAACAGGCATCTTTGGAATCGGCTTTACCTGCTCTTCCTAGCACTAGCCACCAGAAAACCCAGAAGGTTTCTTTTTCTAAGCCTACTCCTCTTGCTGTGTCTACATTATCTGCGGAGGTTACGCAACGGGATGCATCTAGTTCACGTTGCCTTCATTGCGATTCCCAGACCCATGTGCTTCTCAAGTGTCCGGCGTGGCTGAGTAGGGACCCTAGGGCTCGTTTTCAAAGTCTTAAAAATAAAAAATGTTGTCTTTCGTGCCTCCAACATAAACATTCGGGCTGGTGCAAAAATAGGTGCAAAACGTGTGGCTGTAAGTACCACCACACTTTACTTCATTTCAAAAATGCCCGTCCGTCTCCGTCTCGTTCACAGATTTCTGACACAGCTGAACTCAAGGCTTCGGGGTCATCGCTTGTAGACCAAGTTGATCTGTTGAGCACTACTCTGACCGTGTCTCTGCCCCATCCTGCAGGGGTTCTGTTAGCCACCTGTCTAGCAGTCTTGTCGTCTCCGAATGGTGGTTATATTGTAGTTAGGGCCATCCTGGATAGCGCGTCCCATGCTTCTTTCATAACTGAAGCATGTGCATCTCGCTTAAAGTGTGCTTGTTTTGACGCTTCAGTAAGTGTCAATGGGGTAGGTGATATTGCCACCAAAGCAAAAAAGGTGTGCCATCTGTCCTTGGAAACTTTAAAACGCGAGGTTGTGGCATCTAACCATGCCTTTATAATTCTTTCTAAGATCTCATCGGACTCACCTAGGTTTCAGGTGTTGCCTGAAGTTAAGCAGGCTACAAAAGATCTTTTGTTAGCTGACCCTACCTTCGATGTAGCAGCCTCAATTGATGCGTTGTTTGGAGCCGATATTGTAGCGGCTATTCTTATGGGAGAGACTATTTCTTTGGGTGCAGGTTTGCCTGTTGCAGTTAGGACACGTTTTGGGTTTGTGATTATGGGTAGAGCCCCAATTTCACTTAATTGTGCATTGACTTGTGCTAGCGGTCTCACTGGCCTTCCTTTGGATCTAATATCTGCACATCAGCTTCACTGTCATTTCCACCACTTTTATCCTTCCGTCACAATGTTATCAACGGATACAACAAACCTACTTGAGCAAGTTCATCGTTTTTGGGAGGTCGAAGAGCCTCCAGCTGTAGCCCACCACTTATCTGAAGAGGATCACTTTGCTGAAAGGTTTTACATGGAGTCAACAAGTCGGTTGCCGTCGGGTCGTTACCAGGTGCGCTTGCCGTTCTTCAAAAACTCTTCTCATATTTTGGGAAATTCCCTTAAGGGAGCCATGTCTCGGTTTTTTGCGTTAGAAAGGAAATTTGCGGCGAACAGTCAGTTTAAGAGCCAATATGTACAATTCATAACGGATTATGTCGCTCAGGGGCATATGTCATTGGTGTCTGACCCCAATTTTCCAAAATATTTCATCCCTCATCATGGTATCTTTAAAGTTAGAGGTGATACTTCAAAAATAAGGGTGGTGTTTGACGCCAGCATGAAGACGTCCTCTGGGATTTCCTTAAATGACGTGTTATGTGTCGGCCCTAAGTTGCAGACCTTACTGTCCGACGTTTTGACTTTGTTTTGGCAGTTTAGCCATGTTTTCACGTGCGACATCGAACAGATGTATCGTCAAATTGCTATGCATCCTGATGACTCGGCGTACCTGTGTATTTTATGGCGTGAGGAGGTTACCGCCCCACTAAGGGTTTTCGCTTTGCGTACCGTTACTTACGGGCTGGCTTGCACCCCTTTCCAGGCGTTGCGAACCTTGCAGCGGCTGGCTCAGGATGAGGCAGTTAATTTTCCTGCGGGAGCGGCGGTACTTAGCCGTAATATTTTTGTGGATGATATTGCTGCTGGCGTGGATTCAAAATCAGAGCTTTGCAAATTACAACGGGAATTAATTCTGTTGTTGTCTTCAGGAGGGTTCAATTTGAAAAAATGGTGCACTAATCAACCCGACTGCCTACCTGAATCAGCCGCTTCGAGTGATTCCGTCGTTGCTAAGGATAAGGATATTCTGGGTTTAAGTTGGGACCATTCAACCGATTGCTTCTCATTTCCTCCTTTGGCCTGTTGCAGCAATGCTCAGGTTCAATTTACCAAACGTGTCGTGTTATCCCAGATGGCACAATTATTTGACCCATGTGGTTGGCTTTCGCCAGTGATTTTCAGGGCCAAGGCTTTTTTCCAAAAACTCTGGGCTGAGGGCTTGGACTGGGATGCTCCTCTAAGTGATGACTTAAATGATTATTGGAGTCAATTCCTGTCCTCTTTGAATCATCTTTCGGTAATTACTATTTCCCTGCCATTCCTCCCTAAAGGTGGGCATATTGAAAGGGTTATATTGCATGGTTTCTGTGATGCTTCCCAGTTGGGTTACGCGGCCGTCCTCTATCTGTCCATTTATACTGACTGGTCCTCCGGTGGTTTCGTTGGTGTCGTCTAAAACTAAAGTGGCACCTCTTAAAACTTTATCAATCCCACGTTTGGAGTTGTTGGGAGCTTATCTTTTCGCCAAACTTGTTCGCCATTATGTTGACTTATTCTCGTCATGTATTCAATTGAGTCAAGTGTTCTTATGGACGGACTCGATGATTGTTCTGGATTGGCTGAATATGCCTACTTTTAAATTGAAGACGTTTATTGCTAATCGGGTGGCTGCCATTACCGAGTGGACCTATACTAAATCTTGGTGTCATGTGCATGGTGTTTCTAACCCCGCTGATTTGGCCTCTAGAGGCACGTCACTCTCCAGCCTCCGGTCGTCGACATTGTGGTGGTCAGGGCCAGATTGGTTAAAGCTTGATGCTCTATGCTGGCCCCCTATTAATTATCGCCCGAATCACGACGTGCAAGATGTTGCCTTGGAGACCAAGGTCTCTTCGTTTCGGTCTCTTCGTTTCTCACTCAGGAGCCCCGGGTGGAATTGTTTGAGCACTTGTCTTCGTGGCCCTTAGTGGTAGGGGTTACCTGTCATCTTAAGGTGGGCTATGCCTTCGTGGATTGAAGCTTCCACAGCCATGGATTGGAAGAAGTTGGCTGTTAAGTATATTTTACGCTACATTCAGCGCAGCGTGTTTGGACAGGAGCTCGCGGCTCTTCGTTTAGGTAAGCGGCTCCCGGTCCGCATTCAGCGCCTGGTCCCGTTTATAGATGATCTTGGCCTCATTCGAGTACGCGGTCGCTTGACCAACTCAGCGGTTACTAGAAATCGTTTTCCGATTTTACTGCCCAAGCATCACCACCTAGTAGGGTTGCTAATTCATCACACCCATGTGTGGTTAGGTCATGCTGGGCCCTTGCAAGTTCAATTTCAGCTTGCCCAAAATTATTGGATTTTGTCCGCACGTCAGGCAATAAGAACCATAATTTGGAAATGTCTTCCTTGTTTCAGGGCGCGTCCTCGCCCCACCAACCCGTTAATGGGGGATTTGCCAATCCCTAGGGTTAATCCGGCACCTCCATTTTATTCTTCCGGCATGGATTATGCTGGCCCCTTTTTGGTACGGGCTTACGCTGTTCGGAAGGCACCTATCGTCAAAGCCTATCTATGCATTTTCATCTGCTTAGCCACTAAAGCAGTTCACTTTGAAGTGGCTATGGATCTTTCAACGCCCCAGTTTATTGATGTGTTGAGGCGGTTTATTAGTCGTCGTGGGGCTCCGTAAACACTGTATTCGGATTGTGGTAGGAATTTTGTGGGGTCGCGCTCCGAACTTAAACGGGAGCTCAAAAATGTTCTTTCCAATCCTGACCTGTCAGCTTAGATAACAGCTTTTGCTGTCGACAATAACATTGAATTTAAATTTATCCCTCCGTCTGCCCCTCATCAGGGTGGCTTGTGGGAACGGGCTGTCCAGTCGGCCAAGTTTCACATGAAACGCATGATTGGGACCAGGTCGCTGACCATAGCAGAATTTTCGTCGTTATGCATTCGCATTGAGGGAATCTTAAATTCCCGTCCTTTGACTGCCCTATCCTCAGATCCTAGTGATTACCAGGCTCTAACGCCTGGTCATTTTTTGTTGGCCGCCTCATTACCGCGCCCCCGGAAGCTGAAGTCTCATTAAATGAAGGGACCGTCCGTCATTACAAACAAATTGCCGCTCTGCTCCAAGCCTTTTGGAAAAGGTGGCGTTTGGAATACTTGACGGCACTTCATGCCAGATCGAAGTGGTCGTCTAAGTCAAGAAATTTAATGGTTGGGGACCTGGTGGTTATGGAGGAACAGAATTCTCCACCCCTGATGTGGCCTCTTAGCCGAGTTTCAGCTGTGTTTCCGGGGAGCGACAGGGTTGTTCGTCGCGCTTCAGTTAAAACCTCCACAGGTTCTTTTGAACGACCGGCTATTAAATTATACCGGTTGCCTATATCTTCTTGATTGGGTTTATCTTGTTTTTTCGGGTGAGCAGAATTAGTTTCAATGATTGTTGTGGACTTACTTGACACTTTGCTGGGATTTCCCAGGTGATTCCTTCCAGCTGTTGTCCGCAGTGAATTTTACATTGTGGAATGTTTCTGGCATGGCGTTGTGCCAGTTCATTGGGAGTTATGGATGCTCAACAAATCAACAACAACAAAATAAGTAAAAAAAAAATGATAAAAAAAGGGGGGAATAAAGGGAACAACAACAACAAAAATAAAAAAGGAAAAAAAATGTAAAAAAAACTAGGGAACTAACTAAGTTGATTTGCTGAGTTTTACATTGTGTTTGGCTGGGCCATTGTTTATTGGATGTTATTGGGTTTGGTCTGCTCTACCCGAACCTTTCGGATTGCTCGCCTGGTTGATGCGCCCGCGGCGAAGTTATTCAGCATGGTTTTCTAATTCATTGCATGTTTTGCATGTTTTCTGTATGTTTGTATTTTCTTGTGTTTGCGTGTGACCCCCTCCTATGTTGGAGGGTAATTTTCAGAGAGTGTTCCTGTTCACCAAAAGCCAAATTTTTGTAATGTATTTTGGCCATGTCTTTTGGTGTAGTTGGTGGTTGACCCATTGCGGTCAACGGGGGCTGGTGTTCGATATTTCGGATCGAACCGGTCATTATTTTCATTTTCTGAAGTTGGCACTATGGCTTTTGTAGGGCTCATACATGCAATGAACTTGGAGCTTGGGTCGCACGCCAGCCATCTTAGTGTCTACATCCACGGGTCGGGACTCCTCGGCAGGTAGAACTCCGTACATTTAACCCATCCTCTTCCCAACCAGTCTATCCTGCCTTGAGTGTCAGGATCAACCCAGTCGTGAGATACGGTAAGTCATTTTCATAGTATTTATGTCTTATTAGCAATTCTGCATGCTGCTGCTATAGAGCTCACCAGAGGCTATTAAATTATCAAGTAAGAAAGCCGTCGTACTTTCAATCTTTTAAAATATTATCGTACAGATATATTTCAAAATTATACAAAATACACATGTTTATACCCCTTACACCTAACATACTGCATACAACTAACACGAATACACAAAATTATACAGTTATCATCATAAAATCATCTGTGCCCCTGGCTTGTAACGGCCAGCTCCTTAACCACACACACTATTGTTTCCTAGTGTTGGACTGTGGCGTCCATTTGCGTTCCCAAGAACTGAAGTTTACACACACACACACACACACACACACACACACACACACACACATATATATATATGGTATAGACGCTGCCTATACCATTCTTGGTTCAGCCTTATATAAAATTCGGTATTACTGATGTCCGAAGACACCAGTAATCCTACTAAAATGATTCACACACCCTTAATACGGCACTATCGCCACCTTCGACGATAGCCGCTGTTCCATAGTAATGTAGTTTCCCCTATGTTACCCCCCTGTCAATTTCAATGTTCACCAATTTAGTATCTACTTTCATAATTCCACGGTCAGGGTCTGGTGAAACCGTGACCGCCCGAAATGTGGGGAAACTACCAAAAGACATATAAGGCTCACACTGACACTGTTACTACAATTCACGGATGGTCAACTCTTACGAGGGGTAACCCAAAAGTAAGGTCTCCAAAGGACTAGAGCCGCAGAGAAATTATTTTGGGCGGCAGTTGGCAGCACTGCTGTGTGCGGCCATCTCCCCTCTTTCAAACAAGCGGTCGCTGAGCTCGCTCGGTCGATTAGTCTTGGCTTGGCAGCCGTTAAGAATGGAGCTCCCAATCGCTGTTCCCGCCAAGTGTGGACTTCGCGAAGTCATTCGATTTCTTAACGCAAAAGGTGTTCAGCCTATTGAAATCCATAGACAGTTGATTGAAGTGTATGGTGCGGGGTGTATGGATGTCAAAAATGTCCGCAAGTGGTGTAGAGAGTTTAAAGCTGGTCATACAGAAATTCATGATGACTAAAGAAGCGGGAGACCGTCAGTGTCAGACGAGACGATCAGGAAACTTGAAGTCGTGCGTGAAGATCGGAGGATCACTATCCACGAGCTCTCTTGTTTCCTTCCTGACGTTTCGAAATCCACCATTCAGAGGATTGTGACTGAAAAGTTGAAATATCGGAAGGTGTGTGCAAGGTGGGTTCCGCGAATGCTCACAGAAAACCACAAACGGCGACGCGTCGAAGCTGCCCGCGAATTTCTTGAGCGCTATGCAGACGAAAGAGACGACTTTTTGAATTCCATTGTCACAGGTGACGAAATGTGGGTTCACCACTTCACACCTGAATCCAAACGACAATCACTTGAGTGGCGGCATTCAACTTCGCCAAGGCGGCGAAAATTCAAACAAACACAGTCTACCGGCAAGATCATGGCGACTGTGTTTTGGGATCGGAAAGGTGTAGTGTTAATCGATTTCATGCCTACTGGGACCACAATAAACGCAGACGCATATTGTGAGACACTCAAAAAACTCAAACGGGCGATTCAGAACCGGAGAAGAGGAATGCTCACCAAGGGCGTGTCCATTCTTCACGACAGTGCTCACCCTCATGTCGCCCGCACAACCGCCGATCTTCTGAACCAATTTGGATGGGACATAATCACCCCCCCATAGTTCGATTCGACGACTATGACGAGGTGAAAGACGAGGTCAAACGCTATCTCAATGACATGGCAGCGAGTTTCTATGACACTGGCATACTAAAACTGCCACAGCGGCTCGAAAAATGCATTGAATGTAACGGCGATTATGTTGAAAAATAGTGTGTTCTTATGCTTCACAACCATGTAAAAAGTTTTGGTAATAAATTTTTTTTCTATTTTAAAAAAATATGGAGACCTTATTTTTGGGTTACCCCTCGTATATGTTTGGTTATTTTATTAATTAAATTTTCATGTTTACATCTTTTAGATTCATCTATACTTTTAACTTTTAAACATCAAACATTTCATTTAAAATTTGCTATTTAGACATTGAACATTTTATTTTATTTAAATTGCATTATAAAATTCATACTTACAGTATGACACAACACACCTGCTTCCTATTACTGACATAAAATTATAAACAATTCATCACCAATATCACGTACACAACTCCATGTACCTTCTGCAACATTATAATATTCATAAGATTCCATAACTAAGTACATTTTATATTTACTTATTTATTATTTATTATCAAGTTTAAATCTCATACAAATAATTTAAATTCGTCATCAAAATTTCTTTATGTAACATTTTAAATCAATCAAAAATATTTAAACCTCTCAAATTATTTTAATTCCATCAATTATTAAAACACAACATATTTTAATTACTTTCTTCCAAAACAATTACAATTCATTTATTACCTTCATAATTATTCTTGTTATTTATTTAGCCTACCAAAATATTATTATTAAAACAATTTCTACTACATATATACATATTGTTTACATTACATACTTGTTAACAATACAAACACAATTAATTTCACTAAAATTTATTTACAAATCTTTGTCATTATTTTTCAGTTTTCCATACCTCATTTCCTAATTTAGCAAGTCATAACCACAAATTAAAATATTTAAAATGTCCATTCATTGAGTTTATATTTACTCTCCATCATCATGTAATAGTCTTATTTTTATGTAACAATTATCATGCTTACTCACACTCATTTCATTATTGTTATTTATATAATAATTCTCTAATATTTCAAATTGTTTCGTAAAACCCACATAATAATTTACTGGACTATCCCACATTATTATCAAATCATATAACCTGTCTACCTCATTAGTTTTGGTCTTGTCACCATCTGTATTATCACCTATCACCCTTGAGTATTGTAACCTCTCATTTCAAAATCATTTACTACTAATACTCCACGTATAAGCACAGGTAAGCATTCAATATAATTATCAACGTTATCATTATTTATTTCTGCACTATCTTCACAACAAGGTAAGTCAACAATATTACTAACAATACTACAATATTACTCTCTCTCTCTCCTTATTTTCTCTAGTAGCTCTTCATAACTTCTAACAACATCAAATAATATTATATATCTCTCTCTCTCAATGTGAATAATTCTACCACTCTCTCACAAAACCACTCATCATGACACCATCTCACTTTGTCTCTATCACTCCACACAAAAGGCAACATAACGTTATCATAACCCATCCTGATTCTTTCAGGGAACTCATGATACACAAAAGGGGACCTACTTAGAGACACCTTGTCTCTATAACCATGTGAGGAAACTCTGTCCTCATAACTCACTATTGGAGTCTTTACTCCATTTAAATCACGGGGAAAATTTGCCCTTTGTAAACCCAACCTCTCTTCAACCACTATCTTATAACTACTATCTATTTCCACTAAAACTGCATCTCCACTATTATTACTCACCTTATTTTCTAACACATTTTTAATTATCTCGTTGTTATCACTTGTTAACTCATTATTATAATTATCGGTACTCACCTTGTTCTCAGTTACTTCATTAATTACATTCCCACTACCGGTATTTCTTGTCACATTATCAACAACATCTTGTGTTTGTTTTATTAGATTATCAAACATTACATTAATCTCTTTAAATTTAGCGTCATTTTTAATATTCTGTTCTTCATATCTTATTTTCTGCTCATTAATGTCTTTACTCATTTTGCATAATAAATCATCATTAGCATTAAAACGACTCACAAACTTACTATCAATTTTTTGTAAAAAGCTCATTATATCCATCCATGTCATCGGATTGTTTATTTTTATTTGTTGAAACTGGAGTTAATTGAATTCCAGAATCAACGTTTAATTGTATTTGAGTCGCAATTGGGGTAGAATGAATTATTACGTTACTGCCAACAGCTGTCCGCATTTCACTTTCATCCAATGACTGTGGTTCAAGGCCACTTTTGCTCATCTCTACGTCTGTTAAACTACTTTGTTTTGCGTGCTCAGACATTTTTAACTGATTTATAATTTATTTTTACTAATGTTATATCTACAATTGGTTAATCTTCCCTTCAAAACATTATACCATAACATACATAAAATAAATCTTATACCATAATTACGTAAATTAAATTTTGCTTTCACAACCGTATTTCACTTCCTGCGCTGTCAAAATAGGCCGGTGTAATACAATTTATGATTATATTACATCATGGTCACGCCGCACCATTGTAACTATATTTTCATTTATTTATCTTACATCCTACCGTCACGGCACCATTGTAACAATTTTTTTTACTATTTATATTACATCCTACGGTCACGGAACCATTGTAACTATATTTTCTTGTTCACGGAATCATTGTAACTATATCTTTTATTTGCTATAGTAAAAAAGTTTTTAAACTTCCACCTACCTTTAGGTCTTTTGTGTGTTGGCCGTTATATGTGATCTCTAGTGTGGAACTAACCCCGCTCGTACGACGAACTAATCAGTGCAGCAAATGAAATGGGGTGTTTGAAATGATTTGTTTAACTAATTGTATCATATAGCAGATAACATTTTATTTACGATTAATATGACATTTATTCTTCCCACTTCCTTCAATGCATGAAATATCAAAAAAAATATTAACCCCTTCACATTATTTTTAACCTTTGAAATACCTTATTATCATTTTTAACGTGATAGACATTTTAATAACTAGTTTCAAAATTACTTAAAATCTAGGAAGATGACCCAGTTTGCTCATTCACACCCACATACTTGTTACCCCCTTTTTATTTATAATAAAGACACGTTTGATTTGATACTATTACTTGTATAACGGCGTTCCTGCCGATCCCATTGCGTGACGCGCAATGTTTTCTAATTTGATGTCCAAAAAACGCTGTAGTTATCACTTGTAGCACTGATTTCGCTGTTCCCGGGTTATTGAACTGTTTAACACATTTTATGTATAACGGTTCGGTCGGCCGACCTAAGTTAGTTTGACTTAAAATTTTATTTGATCATGCATGGCCGTAAGATGGAGTCGACTGCCTCAGACAACTGCGAACAAAGTCCCCACCTTTGCTGGTGGTTTTCGGAGACACACACTGCCTTTTGGATTACAAAGTTTTTTGTCACTGTATCGGTAACCGGGGTTTGCATTGTGCCCAGGTGAAACAATGCCAACCGGCGAAAATATTGAGGCTGTGGAAGGCGTGGCCTCTCAGTGTATCCGCCAGCATCAGACCGCATGGAAATAAAGTTTTCGCATCTCACCATTTTTTGTGGCGTTGTTTGGAGTCTGATGTGCGTCGTCTATGCGCGCATGTTCATGTTGCGCGTCTTTGTACGTGCCGAAATGCTTAATTACCCTGGAGTTACACCCGACATTGCATTCCATTACCACCTCGCCGTTCACAATTTCACTTCACTGTTCCTTTGTTTGACGACAACTTTATTTAACATGGGACTGGCCACGCAGATGGAAAATAAATTTATATGATTTTATTAAAATAAAACCCTCTCCTTTTAGCCCCGTTACAGTGTAACTAGAACGTACTCCTGGAGGGGAGATGAGACTTGTTTCTATGAGAGGGGGGAGGTGAGACTAGCATTAAGTCTCATAACTAATTATGCTTCCCATTTTCCTCAGGACAAATGAGATATTTAAGATTTTTTCCATATACTTATTTATAAGACTTATTTTAAAACAGGCAAATGGCTTAGAAATAGGCCCATGTTAAGTGATTATGGAATTTCACTGAAATTTTTAATGGATTTGGGGGGATTGATCCCTCGATGCCCCTTTTTAGCTATGCCGTAGGCAGTATCACAGAAATCCCAGAAATCTGTTCATGCTGTCACATTGTTACCCTTCAATTATTTTCAATAAATATTTAAAACATAAAAACCTACACAAAACTCAGATTCCCCCTTTTTATATTTTTGTTCTTACCTTTACGTGGATCCAGGGTTCTATGCACGAACTCGTAACGGTACAGAATTGTGAGCCACCCCAGTTTAATTTTATATTCATTTAAATCATCATATTAAGCACTTTTCAAATTGCCAGACTTTCACCTGTAAGGAGCCTCCAGTACAGCAATGCAACATACATACAGTCAGCCAAAACAATTGCCAGACGCATTGCGTAACCGCCAGCAGCAGCCTTGTGACACAGTCTGCAGTCTGCAGTGTGTCATCAGATAGTGCACAATGCACAGTAGTAAGCAGCATTCAGACAGTAAAGTTGTAATTTAAAATTAAACAGTGGCCTCGGGTGCAAGATAGGCCGTTAAAATAAACCCGGCCTATCTAAGAAAGTGTGTAAACATTTAAAAGTTTTAAAATCACATAAACAGTATAACGCGCGGCCAAACTAAGCGAGCTAAGTGTTCGAAAATTTATGTCGGCCGACAAAACAAAACGAAATGTTACTTTAAAGTGGATTAAAATAATAGTGGCGCATCAACCTAATATGAAATAATCAATAACAGTACCGCGGTCAAATAGTGTCAAAACTAAATTATGGTGTGTTAAACAGTGCATTCACAGCAGAGGTGCAAAACAGCGGAGTTCTTCAGACGTTTAGTATTAACTGAGTTTTAACCAAGTTATTTTACCTTTTTCCCCAGAGTATAATTCAACATAAATAAATCGTAAATCTAAAATGTACATCAGAGATCTCGAAGTGGGGGTTTAAATAGAACGACAAAATCAAAGAACGAATGTGTGTGAGTGTGTAGCTAAATCACGTATTGGTTCATTGCAAATAATAAATAGTTGTGGTACAACATAGTTGTTATAAGCTAGTTAATTAAGAAATATTTTGTTACTATGTTTGACTTCACAAATTGTTACTTATTCAACAAGTAAGTATTTAATCTAAATGTCATGAAAGAGAGATGAAGTAGTTATTTTGCATAATAAACCAGAGGCAATTTGTTTTAGCACAAACGGTGTATTTGATCTTTGCCCATATCAAATCCAAATAATCCTTTTTGCAGCTGTTTTCGTCTGAACGACCCTTGGAATAAAAACCCGAAGGTAAGAGATAATTATAATTTAATTAATTGAGTAGTTTCATTGGCCCCGAACTGGGACAGCGAATATAATTTGTGGTTATATTCGCCGGACCTAACCAAGCTGCAGAACGGGTTGTTTGGGAGTGAGGGCGATTAGTAAGAGTGGTTAGTAAGCTTACAAAATTGTGTATAAGTAAATACTAGAAAAATGGAAAACACTATTGATTTAACTAGCACTAGTGCTGAAAATCAAATAAGAACAAGAGTAAACGAAACTGTAGTAAATGAAAATATGTTAACCGAGTCGGCCAATAAAAGCGATTCAGGTATTCAGACAGAGTCGCTGTCAATCAGTGACAGTAATGTAAACGGATCTGTATTAATTAGTGAGGGGGGAGTAACTTCCACCCCTATTACAATTAAAACAAACATAAAAGAAAAAGAATTGTCATTGGAGGATATATTTGATTTTATGAAAAACAATTTCAGTAAAGTGAATAGTAATTTTGATGAACAGAATGTTAAATTCAATGAGTTAAAGGCCGATATAAATAATATTGACCAAAAATTTGATAAGCGTTTATGTGAAATGAATACAAAATTTGATGAGTGTTTATATGATATGAAACAACAGAGTGTTAAGTTAGAAGACAATATTAAGAAACGTTTAAATGAGACGAATGAATGTTTCAATACATTTAAAGAACAAATAATAGAATCAATAGGAGAACAGATTAAAAGTAATAGTAATAATGACAATAAAAAAGTAACAAGTGAGAGAAATAATGCTGAAAATGATGATATAATTAAGAATGTGGTATCAGAGAGTGATATGCTGAAAATAGACAGTGAGACAATAAGTGAGAGAGAGAAAGTTATATGTTGTAACGAGGTAGTAATTAGTGGTGATGAATTAGAAAAAGAATGGAAAGAAAGAGTAGATGAATGTGTAGGGCAGAGGGTAAATTTTCCCCTTATTTGTGATGAACCAGAGTGTTCAAAAATGTTATTATTGAAGGGCAAGAGACCCTTATTAGTGAAAGATTTGAGTTGTTTATTCTTGTTGAATAATTTTGTACCCTCTGCATGGAATGAGAGAGAAAGTATGATATGTTGTTATGATGAGAGAACTTTAGATAGAGAATGGTGTATTGACAAAGAGACAGAATTGTATGAATTACAGAGAGATTATGGTGAGTGGAAAGAAATGTTAGAAGTATGTTTAAACAAGAGTAATTTACTGTATGATGAAAAAGTAACTGACCCGATATTGGAAATATTTACTAATGGAGACTTGACAGAAATACATTATGTTGACTTGGTTCATGATTATTGTGATAAAACGGATGAATTTGATTTGCATGGTATTGACACACAAAATAGCCATATGTGCGTCAATAAAATTCAAAAGTGTTATGTGAAACCCCGACTAATTTTTGACGATGGAGGTTGAAATTCATAAATGAACAATTTTAAATATGTTAATATATGGTAATGACCTAGCTGATTTTTGATATTGAAGTGTGATATAACTGAATAATTATTGCTGAAGAATTGTAAATACATGTTTAGTGAAATTAATTGTTTGTATTATAAAGTGTTAGAGAAACAATGTATGTAGGTAGCAGACCTTGTTGTGATGATAATAATAATATTTATTAAAATAAATGATGATGAAATAATATTTTGCAGCGTAAATAAATAACAAAAATAATTTGGAATGAGTTGTAATTATTGTACTTAGTGAAAATAACTAAAAATATTGTTTTCAATAATTGATCTAATTAAAATAATTTTAAATATTTAAATATTTTGCTTGACTTAAATGTTATATGGCTGAATTTTTCTAATGAGTTTAAATTGTGTTATGAGATTTGATATTAACAAATAAATGTTAAACTGTTTGGTATGAAATAACAGTGTTGTTAAATGTTTCAGAGGTTACACGGGGATATTGGTGTGTGTGTGGTGTGTATTTTGTATTCATGTCAATAGGCGGATAATGTATTGTAAGTATGAAGTTCATTATACCAGTCAGAATAGAATGCTTACCGGTATGAAAAGAGTGTAACAATAATAATAATGGTATTGAGATAATGGTATTAAATAGAAACTGTAATCAAAAAGTAATAATAACTGAAAGGTGAATTAAAATTATATTTGGCTTGAATTGTAAGAAATGGACATTGATAAATATGTTATCTAAAGGATTTATAAAAGAAAAATTGAAAAGTACAGGTGTTAGTATGATGTAACCAGAGTGTTTAGACTATGAATGCCGAAACTGAGAATGTTTATAACTGTTGTTTATGAAAACAAACCTGGCACATAACTGTTTATATAAACAGGTGTGGTATGTTGAGACTAATGTCCACAGACATATTTGGTGACCATAACAAAAACCGTTGTAGTCTGCTGAATCAGTATCTTGAGTAAAACCTTATTGTGACATAAAAGAATTAAAGTAAATTTTTTTTATAAAATAATAATGAGGTAATTGTTGTAAATTTATTCTGATTCAAACTTCAAATGTAATTGTAAAATAAATGAAATATGTACTTTCATTATTTAATTTCATAAACAAAATTTTTTGTTTATTCTTTATAAATATGAGTAGGCAAGTAAGGATATAATTTGTATTTACTGTGAGTTAATGTTATTTTGTATAATTAATGTGTCATTTTGGCTGGGCAATATTGTACTGGAATTTATGTGTACCATTGTAAACCAATATTGTTTTATTAATACTATTCTTTAGGGTCTATAATATAAAATGAGCCAGTACGTTGTCAATGAACCAGTACGGCTAAGAGGAAACAAATCAGATGTGGGCTATGGAGGGATGGAAAGCCGTTTGTCAAATTTTAATTACAGGTTTTAAAGTCAGGCGATACTGGGTCGGGTATCTGTTCGATTTTTCGGTGTTGGGATCTCGAACAGAGAAGTCCAGTAAGATCGGATGGGTGCTGTCACAGTCGCCAGACTAGGGGGCTAAGAACCCATGATTTCAGTAGAGTGTTCAGGGGGGTTGCGGCACCATATCCTCACTGATCCTCTTTAAGTTTAGGCAATAAGAGTTTGAACGCTTCGGCTTTCAATCTCTTATTGGGGGGGGGGGTATTGTAACGGTACAGAATTGTGAGCCACCCCAGTTTAATTTTATATTCATTTAAATCATCATATTAAGCACTTTTCAAATTGCCAGACTTTCACCTGTAAGGAGCCTCCAGTACAGCAATGCAACATACATACAGTCAGCCAAAACAATTGCCAGATGCATTGCGTAACCGCCAGCAGCAGCCTTGTGACACAGTCTGCAGTCTGCAGTGTGTCATCAGATAGTGCACAATGCACAGTAGTAAGCAGCATTCAGACAGTAAAGTTGTAATTTAAAATTAAACAGTGGCCTCGGGTGCAAGATAGGCCGTTAAAATAAACCCGGCCTATCTAAGAAAGTGTGTAAACATTTAAAAGTTTTAAAATCACATAAACAGTATAACGCGCGGCCAAACTAAGCGAGCTAAGTGTTCGAAAATTTATGTCGGCCGACAAAACAAAACGAAATGTTACTTTAAAGTGGATTAAAATAATAGTGGCGCATCAACCTAATATGAAATAATCAATAACAGTACCGCGGTCAAATAGTGTCAAAACTAAATTATGGTGTGTTAAACAGTGCATTCACAGCAGAGGTGCAAAACAGCGGAGTTCTTCAAACGTTAAGTATTAACTGAGTTTTAACCAAGATTATTTTACCTTTTTCCCCAGAGTATAATTCAACATAAATAAATCGTAAATCTAAAATGTACATCAGAGATCTCGAAGTGGGGGTTTAAATAGAACGACAAAATCAAAGAACGAATGTGTGTGAGTGTGTAGCTAAATCACGTATTGGTTCATTGCAAATAACAAATAGTTGTGGTACAACATAGTTGTTATAAGCTAGTTAATTAAGAAATATTTTGTTACTATGTGTGACTTCACAAATTGTTACTTATTCAACAAGTAAGTATTTAATCTAAATGTCATGAAAGAGAGATGAAGTAGTTATTTTGCATAATAAACCAGAGGCAATTTGTTTTAGCACAAACGGTGTATTTGATCTTTGCCCATATCAAATCCAAATAATCCTTTTTGCAGCTGTTTTCGTCTGAACGACCCTTGGAATAAAAACCCGAAGGTAAGAGATAATTATAATTTAATTAATTGAGTAGTTTCATCGTGACCTGTAAAAGTGGTTGAGGGGTTTGTTGCGTAATAAATACTAACTCTCATTTACATTTAACCAACTTTGTGTATTAAAATTATCTCCCATACTTTCTTTCTCTTTCATTTTCTGTTCTTTACAAAATTGTTTTTCCTTAATTCTTATACATTTCCCAAAAACATTGGTTACTTTACTTATAGAATAAGCAATTGTTCTAAATAATTTTTTACTTCCTTACTCTTTACTTTCTTTCTCAAGGTTATTACATGCTCTTATTCATCTCTCAAAACAAAAGAACTATTAAGGAACTTAATTATAAAATAACTATATTTTTATTCTATAAGACAATCCAGCACTTCGCTCACTTTCTCTCTCTCTCTCATACTCGTCACCCCCCTAAAATTCTAGATCTCTTTGTTACCATATGATAAGGTTGATACATTTTAGTGGGTCTGTGTATAATTGATCTAGGGTTATTAATTTTGAAGAGTACTCATCCTTCACGCTGCTTCGTTGTTACGCCAAACACTGCTTTTCACTTAACGTCCGAAAAGTAATTTTAACTGTTTAGCAATTTTGAATACTGTCCTGCTGATGCTGTTGTTGCACTTCACACTATGTTTATTACTATATATTATCACATTTTTACCATTTTACTGGATCTTGGCTCGCGAGCACTGTTACATTGTGTACACGTACTTACCTTTTTATAAATTAATAAATAGGTTTTGTTTATTTACTATGCATTTAGGCTCTGTAGTCGCCATGTTGTTATCTGCCAACAAAAAATTTTACTCGTCAGGGTCCAGGTTTCGAATCAGTGAACGGGAAACTCAGAACTGGTTATTTGAATAATAACGATCATTTCTTAGTTTACCAAATAAAATTTTATTGATCATTTCTTGTTTTTTATATCCCTTTCAGTTCCAATAATTCTTAACAATTTTTTACATATCAAAATGAAAATTATTCAGACAAAAACTTAATTTTTCTTATATATGAATTTATATGCAAAATAACATCTTTAAAACTACCATCAAAATTTAATTAACCCAAACCAGCGCTTCTTATTTTATCATTTTTATTATTTTTATTCACGCTCGCATTCATACATATGCCCCATGCCCATTTGAGATCTCAATTTCTTTATTCAATGGTAAATAGAGTACTCTAAAAGAATATAATTTTGAATTTGATATACCACTCTGGTTACTGATCTGGCTTACGAAAGAGTCCAATGTTCCGTAGTACCTTCCATCACTTCGCACGTATTCTTCGCACCATCTTTTATCGAAACTGTTACTTTAATTATTTAATTACTCACTGTATAATCATGTTCTGATTTAAATTATAAATTCGGTTCTAAAATCACATTTTGTTTGAGTTGCGGGCCCGGATTTTCGTTGCGGAACCCTTTTCACAACCGGCCAGTTTTAAGCTGTATATGAGACTGGGGCGGATTGTACTGCGTTGAGTTCTTTGTTTCCATCACATGTTCGGCTCTGGAATGTTTTGTACGTGTCTTTCACGCTGTTCACAGCGGCACACCCGTGCGCGCGTACGCGTGAATACGCCCCCTTCTGATACTTAACATTCCCAGACTCTAAATTATTTTGGGCCTCGCACGGCTTGGTACCGCACTGACTGCAAGGTGTTAAAAAATGTCAAGCGTTTGTGATCAAAATGTTGTTCAGCTTGAGTGGCTACTACTTTTTACAATTATTAAAGAATAAAATAAATCCCAATAGTTTTGTCCCGTTACAATTGAACCGCGCGGTTCGATAGACTGACGCTAAGTGAAGCGTCTTCAAAATGGCTAGCGTCACTCTAAGTGTGGCAACTTGGTTTTTCATTTGCTGGGCGAACGTCTCGCATTTGTTATTTCTCGTAAACTCGTAGCCGGTGGCAAGGAAAACTGTGCGTGACTTTCACTCTGTCCAAGTCGGCACACGCACGCTCGTACACATTCCGATGCTCCAGATTTCATCGCACGTCGCCTGGCTTATTGGTAGACAGACAACTGGGTGTTCACAAAAATTACGCTTTGGTTATCAAAACCGGGGCTCAGTGTGGGAGTGACTCCACATTACTACAATTATTAAGAAATAAAAATAAATCCCACTAGTTTGTCCCGTTACAATATCCCCCCCCCCCCAATGAGAGGTTTTCTGTCGAAACAGAAAAACTCTCATTGCCTAAAAACCTAAGAGGACCAGCAAGGATATGGTGCCACTAACCCCCCTTAAATCCTTACTGAAATCATGGGTAACTTACCCCCCTAGTCCGGTGACTATGGCTGCACATGAATGACCTTACTGGACTTCTCTCCTGAGATCCCAACACTGCAAAGTCAGACAGGCACCCGCCACAGTATCACCTGACTCTGTAACATTTCAGACAAATTGTCAATAATTGGCCTTACACCAAACCAGATCCTCAACTGATTTATTTCCCTCTTAGACGTACTGGATTGCCTTTAGCAAAGTACTGGTTGCGTATCTATGTGACTTCTTAATACAAACATATTACATTCCCATTTCACAAAATCCTAACCTCAAAATAAACATTACCAACTCTAGGTTAATATAAACATTTCATCTTTGCATCTAACTACAATTCACTAGCATTATACAACTTTTTATTTCAGTTTCTATTAAACATTTTGACTGTTTATCTTGCATTACCATTTAATATTTATTGCCAATTTTCTTTTACATATAATAAAAATTATACAATAAAGGACCTATAGGGGGCATAAATGCCCGTACATAGGTTGGTCCTTAGAATTAATATTTATATACTTAATACTAATTGTGAGTTTTACCTCACCGATCATAGTAATATATTAAAAATAAAGTATTTTTCAATTTCAACAAAATTTTTAGTTTGTATTATAATACAATTCAATAAATAAATGAAAAAAAAGAGAGAAAAAAGGTCCATATCATAATAGACTGTTTTTTTGATTATTCAATAACAATGTTCCTAATTTTCTTTGATTTCTTTTAAGCACTTTTATATTTACACTTAGATTTTTCAGTTCATTAGGTAATTCATTAAAATATTGTATGGCATAATACACATAGCTTCTTTGCCCAATACTTAATAGGTGTCGCGGCAATATAATACTTTTATACCGTGTGTTGATTTGATTTTGTAAAAACTCACTTTTTAGATCATTGTATTGATAAACTATAGAATTCACTACAAACACTTGTTTAATATTTAATGGTTTATCCGAATCTTGTTCATTGACTCCTATAATTTTAAGAATACACTTTTGCAGCCGATCCAATGCGTCTAGAGATGATTATATAGACCCCCCCAGCCTATGATAGCATACCCTGCCACACTATGGAATAGTCCATAGTATATTTGTAGTAGTTGCTTTTTTGATAAAATTTGTTTAAGTCTGTAAAAAATGTAGACTAAGTATTTGGTTTTTTTTACAATGTTAGCCACATGTACATCCCACTTCATGTTAAAGTCATATGTTATTCCTAGATATTTACTAGTTTTAACTCTTTTCAATTTTTGACCATTTATCTTAATTTCAAAGTCATGCGGAACAGAGTCTCTATAATTTCCAAAGGTGATAAAAACAGACTTGCTTATGTTGAGTACTAGATTATTGTGATAGAGCCAAGAGTATATAATATCTAATTTAGTTGACATATCTGTTGCAAGTTCAGGCCATGTTTTTGCTTTCATTAGTACTGCTGTATCATCAGCATATGCTATTAATACATCTTGTAACACTAGTAAGTCATTGATATATAAAATACACAATAAAGGTCCTAATATAGAGCCCTGGGGCATTCCAGCATTTGTTTTAACAGGCTGACTTCTAGTCCCATTCACCTTTACAACTTGTGTCCTGTCATGTAAATAACTGGCTATCAGGGATAAGCGTACACCTCTTATTCCCATATTCTGTAATTTGGATATAAGTATGCCATGATCGACAGTGTCAAAAGCGATTAAAAATCAAAAAGATTTCAAATCAAAAATTAAATTATTCAAATTTCAATCATTGCATTTTCATCAGTTATCATATATTTTACAATTCAAATCAAAATAAACCTTAAGTTCATTACTAAAATTCACATTTTAAATTAATTAGACCATCTCTTTCAATTAATTACTTTAATGGTATTATTCAAAATAACTTCACTTCATTTAATTTCTTCTTGCATTTATTTACTTTCATAATGAAATTTATCTATCATTTTCTGTAACCTCCAAATCCAAACTAATCAAAACAATTTACTACCAAAATTTCTATCTTTTAAATGACTTTAATCTTCATCATAAACATTCATAATTATATATTGACAATTATTAAAAAAAAATAAAAAACTTATTACTGTCATCAAATCAATTACAACTATATACCGATTACACCATGCGTCAGTTGATGTCTTACCAGCATATGAACATAACCTTATTCTAAGTACCTTTAACATATGTAAACCAAATACAGAATTATCTACAATATAAGTCGTTGAATGTTCTTGTTAACCACACATCGTTACAGTATTAAGTCTAGTATTTAAAACCATTGACTCTCATAATTGAATGTTCATTAATACTCTTTACCCTCCATCATCAAACAATAATCTTTTCTTAATATAACACAATTCATTCTTAAGTACTTTTATTTTGTTATTATTATTATTATAATAACTATTCACTATTTTAAATTGTTCCGTTATATACCCATATAATAATCTACTGGATTATCCCGCATTATTATTCTATCATATAACCTGTCTCCATCAGTAATTCTGGTCTTGTCATCGTCAGTATTATTATCTGTCTCAATTAAGCATTTTATCATCTCCTTTTATTATCCGAATCAGCTGCTATTAATATCCCCATCCTATCTACAGGTAAGTATTCAATATAATTATCAACGTTATCATATTGCTGCACTATTCTCACAAGGTAAGTTTTTTATTTTATTCACTCTCACTATTTATTCTCTCTAATAATTCTTCATAACTTCTAATAACATCAAATAACGCCACCTCTCTCTCTATCTCAACGTAAATAATTCTATCTCTTTCACTCTCACAAAATCGCTTACACAACCCCATTTTTCTTTCTCTCTCTCAATCCACACAAAGGGCAACACAACGGTATCATAACACATCCTGGCTTTTCCAGGGAACTCATGATACACAGGGGACCTACTTAGAGACACCTCGTCTCTCACATAACTACTGGAGGAAACTCTGTCCTCGTAAATCACTAGTGGAGTCTTTACTCCACTTAAACAACAGGGAAAATTCGCCCTTTGCCAACCTAACCTCTCTTCACATTCTCTCTCATTACTACTTTCTATTTCCACTAAAACTTCATCGCCATTATTATTATTCACCCCTTTACTCTCTAACACCCCATTTTTAATTATATCACCATTATTCTCACTTACCTTTTCAACTACTACTTTATTTGCACTTAAACTACCATCATTATTATTTGTAATTATCTGCCCATTAAAATCATCACTTGTTTTAAAATCACTTATTTTGACCACATTACTCACCTTGTTCTCCATTATTCCATTGTTTATATTCTCGTTAAACTTACCTGTATTTCTGTTACTCTCATTCCTTTTTCTGATGTAATTTACATCGTCTTGTATTTGTTTCTCCCAAGTACTAAAATGTTCGTCTATAGCATTCAGACGCTTATTAATATTAGGCCTATCTTCAAACTTAACACTTTTGTTGTTTCATATCATACAAACGCTTATCAAATTTTTCGACAATATTATTTATGTCACCCCTTAATTCATTAAACTTGCTTTCGAACTTATTATTCTGTATATCAAATTTTACGTTAATATTACTACTCATTCTATTGAAATCACTACTCATGTTATCAGATATTGTTCTCATGAAATTAAATATATCGTCCACTGACAATTCTTTTACTTTATTTATTACCGGAGTAGATTCTGCTTTTGCTTCACTCATTATAACGTCATCAGATTTCTTATTTTTACTAGTTGAAGTTGGGATTAACTGAATTCCCGAGTCATCTATAACATTTGACTCATCTAATTTACTGTCTAGAACTACATTCGGAGTTGAATGAATGTCTAGCCCGCTCATGACGGCTGACTCATTAACGCCAGTTACGTCAATTACATTGACCTCGATTTCATTATTATCTTCCATCTTTTTAAATTATAAAACTTTCATATACATTACAAAATCATGACCTTAAGTGTATTCAGTAATATTCACTCACATAACTATAACATAACATACCACCATTTATTTGTACATAATTTACACGTAATATATCTTAACCTCCAGCAACCTCACTTTTACATTCACAAGTAGGTACAGTCTGTACAGAATAAATTTATACAAACCGCCCCTGTTCGCTGCGCCATTTGTTACCCTTCAATTATTTTCAATAAATATTTAAAACATAAAAACCTACCCAAAACTCAAATTCCCCCTTTTTATATTTTTGTTCTTACCTTTACGTGGATCCAGGGTTCTATGCACGAACTC